>LR738711.1:660017916-660238234 GCA_902687465.1 Secale cereale
GGGGAGTTTGTCTGATCGGTAAACAAATGAATAATTTCAGTCTGGGATGGAGACGAAAAGGAGACCGCAACAAATGTTGTGTCTACAGGAGAGAGAGAGAGTAATTTTAGTGGTATGATTCATATCTAGATACATATAGGGTGTGTGAGAGAATCCCATAGAGAGAAAGACAAAGTGAAAGACGAGTGGAGACTGTGTGTGTGGCGGTGAAAAAGAAAGCTTAGGTACCTAGTGATACGAGAGAACGGTAGAGACGTGAGAGATAATGAAAATCGTGTAATGTATAATGATAGGGAGAGTGTGACACTTCTCAAGGGAGACGTCGAGAGACCATGTTTGCGAGGATAGGAGAAACATGAAGTGAGCGTGCGGGTGAGCTGGAGAAAAGAGAGTAATAGCTACATGAAGGAGCATGCATGCGAGAGAGATGGGCATGAAAGGAGTGAACATAAAAGGGATTCAAATATTTGAATTCGAGATGATGATACATGTAATCCATACTCGAACCAAGATTGATCTATCAAACATGCATACTCATATAAATTCACGCGCATCTATGTTATTTAATATGTAGATATTACTGATCCATACATTTTAGTAGAACATAATTTGGTTCATTTTTTTGATTTCAACCTTATGATTTTGAGATCATTGTATTTGTAAATCATATTATACATATAAAGGAGCAGAATTCTTTTTTGTGATTTTGAAAGTATATATAAAAAATGATGTATACAGAATTTTATTCCAATCGAAAATGGATCCCGCCCAAAAAAATAGAATACAAACGGGATTCAAATTGAGTTGGCATGGTAAACGTTCACTCTGCAAAATTTGAACGAAGCAGGGAAAGTCGCAGTAACCGCCCGAAACCAAAATTTGCGAGATGGAAATTACTACTGCCTATCCCTGCCACGCAAAGCCTATCTGCTTGATTTCTATAGGTTTCGATAGGGGTAGGTTTGTAATTTCACTCAAACGTGACATAACCGCCTCTCACCCGGATTCATACATGGTGGGCGCCAAAACATAGTGTGTCCTCGGCCGAATTCGACTCCCTCCCCGATTCATACAAGGTGGGTGCCAAAAACAAACTCTCGTCGGCAAATATTCGGTGTATGTGAGATTACCGTCCTATCCCCAACCGACTAATATTGCTGTGATGTAGGAAATTTGAAATGGGGGCTAAGTTTGTAAATTTCCTCGCATTTGAGACAAGCGCGCCCTGAAGACATGGTTCCCCTTCCTCTCCACCTCCATTTCCCCATTCGTACTCTGTGGGTGCCAAAACACCCTCTCCACCCCAGCCTCCTCCGTCCGCCACCCCATCCACCGTCGTCCTCCTCCACCATGCCGGAGCTGATACCCCGACGCCGTCGTCCATTACAAGAGATCGACCTCTCTCATCCATGGCTTCGGACCAGGATCCTTACATCCCGTCCTCTCGCTTCATCCCCGCCGTCGTCCACCTTGCCGGTGCCTCTCCTACGACCGTCTCGTCCACCGCGCCCCGCCGCCACCGTCTACCCTCCTAGATCTGCTTCCACGCCGCCGACAGCCATCGCTACCGCGTCACCGTCAAATTCTCAGCAGATGCATACACGACGCCGCACCAAAGGCAGTACTCTTTCGTATCTGCTCACCTTATTTATCGCAGCAAGAAAATAGATCGCCACTGCTTTACTCTGATTTCTTGTCCATCACTTACTTGCTAGTTGAAAGCAAACATTGGTTGCGAAGTTGCCTTTCTCCGGTTTGCACCTTCAGATCCGCCATGGCATGCTCAACACTATACTCCCAATGCTTATAGTTTTCGCCTTTTATATTCCACACTACTTAAATCACAGTAGACTAAATTTCAAAATTGGGCCAGTCGATATTTCAGAGCTCGCCGGAGTTCGCCGGTGCGAATGAAGGGGCTCGGGTGGGGACTTTAGTTGTGTGGGGGGCAGTGGTGGGGCCTCGCCGAACTAAGAAAACTCGACGCGAGTGGCGGCGGGGGTGGGGGTGGGGGTGGCGGAGGAACACATGCGATGGGAGCCGATGGTCCGGCCGGCGGCCCATGCGGTGTTCTGTATGGGAAGAATGAGAGACGGGGAAGAAGAAGGGTTAGGAGACGTAGGATCTTCATCCAACCGCCTGAAATGGTCGACTGACCCAAATGACAAAAGTCACGCGACTTGCATGCAAACATGCCTTTATATTCAGTACCATCATCATACCTGCTTAGCACTGCTCGTGAATCCATCAAGCTAAACAACGTGCCACTCATAATTCCAAACTTGTTGCTCAAGTACATATCTGATATGATGCTGATATTACTAAAACAGATAACATTTAATTGGTCAGCTAATGTTCCTACTTTACTTTCGAAAAAACACGTGCACCACATATAGAGACATCAGGGATTTTGTCAAGGATATAACTATCAGGTATCAACCGCCCAGGAGGGGCCGGTTGATGCCTATGAAGAATTACTTCTACTGAAGCCCAGTAAGATATAGAATATGGCATTTTAATATAGAGAGTTAAAAAGCCCAGGGCCCAAAAGGTGTTAAGGCCCGTGAATGTAAACCGCCGTATGACGTGTAACTTGTATTGTAAGATAGGAAAGATAGAGACCGAGCCAGGCACGTTTATGAGCCGGCCTCGGGATTCTGTAAGCCGGACCGGGCGTCATCCTGTGTATATAAAGGGACGACCCAGTGGCGGTTTAGGGACAACAAAAAACACATCTCGAGACATAGGCAAAGTGGATTCGCTCCCTGGTCATCGAACCCCTAGTAATATCACAACAAACTAGAGGTAGGCTTTTACATTCATCGAAGGGGCCGAACTAGTATAAAAATCCTCTGCGTCCCTTGTCCGCTTTAACCCATTTAAGCTAACCCGTAGTGATGGCTCCACGACTAAGTCCTCATGCTAGGACATCTGCCGTGACAAAACCAGGACAGTTGGCGCCCACCGTGCGGCTATCGCACGATGGTTTCGAGTTCTTAGAGGGCAGCTTCAAAGGACTCAAGGGCTATGCAATGGGCCGGATGACTAAGAGTCGTCGCGGCAAGATGTACATCGACGACGCAGGCTGGGGCCCGGAGGCCGATTCAATCGAGTATGGGTACCGAGTCCCCTTCGGCGGCATCCACGTTTTCATTGGCAAGATCGGTGAATCGGGCCCTCAGCCAGACGTCTACTCCAACATCGCCGAGTCAGCTCAGCGTGCGAGACCTTCCCGGGGTCGACCCGCCATGAAGCGTGTCTTTGTGGGAGCTGCCCACGGAGCATAAGCTGAGGATAGGTCTGAATCTGGTGGTGAGACCGTTGTTTATTCCGGCGAGGAGTCATCTAACAGAGAGACCGAGTCTTTATACCTACTGCAGGATGGCCGGTCTGGGGGTTGTTCCGATGGTGATAGTATTCCGGACACCCTTGATCCGCCAAGTCGGGTTGCGGTCTTCATGGCCGGATCATAATCTGGGCAACAATCTTCGACTGCGGCATCATTAACATCCAGTCTGGCGACGGCAGCAACAGCTGGGGCAGGAGGCCCTGTGCAACCGCCGGCTCAAGTCCTGTCTGCTTTATTCGACACTTTAACAGCAATGTTGACCACGGAGTTCAGCCAAGCTAATAAGGAACATCACGACGCAGAAGTTGCTAAAGTAAGGGGTCAGATAGATCAAGCCAAGGTGGACCTGGCCGCTGACAACACTAGGATGGCTGCAAGGCAAGCTGAGTTGGATGCTCAGGCTTATCGGCTCCTGTTGGATCAGAACGCGTCAAATGATGTAATGAGGAGAAGGCGCCAGTCTCGCCTGCCTCCGGTTTATGAAGCAAGGAACCTCTTGAATACGCCAGGAGTGGGAACCAACAATCAGCCAATGGTAAATCGGGCAGAGGTGCCTGGAACGGGGGCGTCGGTCCAACCGCGCGCAGCAATCCTGTCCCGTCATATCATTCCATCGCAGCGTACACCAACGCCTCCCGGTCACTACTCCAACCCCTTGGATAACATAGTCGCAGCCGCTTCACGATTGGCGGCCCTCCCCATTGAAGAAGAATCCCCTATAGCAGTGGAGGCGCGGCGAGCTAGGGAGTTCCTAGAGACGGCTTTGACTCAGCAGCAGGCTTATTCTCACAGCCGCGAGAGGATTCATTCCACCCCCCGCCCAAGCCGAAGTTACATCAGGCATATGGATGAACCGGCTATATCAAGTAGTGCACGTAACCATAACCCGCCTCAGAGGGATAACCTGGCAGGTGGAGGTGCAAATGCTCAAGATGTAGTAGACCAGGGTAGACAGCATCGAGAGGCATAGTTAGCAGCACAATATGAAGCCCGTCAGCCTACCCCAGTTCGTCCAACTATCACAATGGAACTAGGAGTTTCTTACAGCTCCTTGGGAGTACCGTGTCTCACCCCCACTTTACGTAATGTGTGACTACCTAAGGACTTCAAAGGACCGCGTAAGGTGCCCAATTATACTACTGATCTATCCCCTGAAGCGTGGGTTGAAAGCTACGAGATGGCAATGGAGATGATGGACGTGGACGATGCGGCGTGTGCTAAGTACTTCACCATGACGTTGGAGGGAATGGCTCGTACTTGGTTGAAAAGTTTACCGGCTAATTCCATCGGATCATGGGTCGAGTTACGGCACCGGTTTATCAATAATTTCAAGGATACATGCAAGCAGCCCATGTCAATTGTGGACTTAGCTGCCTGTTTTCAAGGAGAGAACGAGTCAACAAGTCATTGGGTACACCGGGTTTCCGAGATCCTGCATTCATCAGACCGCATCAATCCGGACACAGCAGTCTTAACATTGGAGGGCAATTGCCGATTCGAGCCTCTAAAGCTGAAATTGGGACAGCTCAAACATCGTGCGATGACATGGGAACACTTATGGTAGATCTGGTGAAATATGTCGATTCTGATAGTGCCAAATATCCAGATTCTGATGATGAGAAGTCACGAAAGGGAAAGAAGAATAGTAAAGCGCCACAGTCTAATATGACGAGTCAAGGATACAACAGTAAGCGTAAAGCGGATAACGATTTTGTGGCTAACACTAGTACACAGAATGATGGCCAGCATCGTAAGGGTAGACCGCCCCCATGGAGCGGGAGATCAAACATCAATCTGGAGCGCCAGATGAATCTGCCTTGCCCTAGGCACGGCACGAAGGAAAAACCAGCCACGCACCTCTGGAAGGACTGCTTTATTATGCGGGAGTTTAAGAATTCAGATCGGTTCCAATATGATCATGGTCCGCCCGGCTGTTCAGGCCCTGGTTTTCATGGGCCGAGTTATCAAAGTGGTGGTTCTCGCTCTGGATTTCAAGGCAACTAGAATGGACATGGCAATCAGAATGGACACAACAATCAGGGCAGCCAAGGTGGTTATAATCATCAGGGGAATCATCAGCTGCAGTAGTCAGGTTATTAGAGCAACCCGAAGCAGTTGAGTAGTGGGCAGTATCATGTCTTCACCACTAGCTTGTGTAAACGTGATCAGAAGGTTTATAAGAGGGCAGTGCACTCTGTTGAACCGGCAGTACCTCGTTATTTACGTTGGCCGGAACAGCCCATTGTGTGGAGTCGTGAGGATCATCCGCCCCGGGTTGATAATTCGGGTCAGCTGGCACTAGTGGTGGCACCTCAGGTTGGGGGGTATAAGTTCACCAAAGTACTCATCGACGGAGGAAGCAGCATCAACATCCTGTATTATGAAACCTTCCGTTGCATGGGGCTGACAGACAAGAAACTCAGACCGTCTAACACTGTTTTCCATGGCGTGGTACCTGGTAAGTCAGCGTATCCGGTCGTTAAGATAGATCTGGAGGTTACCTTTGGAGATGAGCAAGACTCAAGGTGAGAGACTTTGACCTTTGAAGTGGTAAAAATCAAGAGCCCGTATCATGCCCTGTTCGGGCGGCCGGTTTATGCTAAGTTCATGGCGAGGCCCTGTTACGTTTATCTGCAGCTCAAGATGCCGGGTCATAAAGGAACTATCACGGTACATGGGAGCCGTAAAATTGCTTTGGAATGTGAGGAAGGTGATGTGGCCTATGCCGAGGCGGTTTGTGCAACCGAGGAGTTGAAATTTTACAAAGACAATGTTGATCCGGCAGATATGTCTCCGTTGAAGAAGCCAACTACAGAGCATGATCCGGCCTTGAAGTTTAAATCGGCTGATGAGACCAAGCTAGTCGATTTTGTTCCTGGCGATTCATCCAAGCAGTTTAGCATCAGCGCTAGCCTGGATCCGAAATAGGAAAGCACGCTCATCGAGTTCATCCATGAGAATTGGGACATCTTTGCATGGAACCTTCTGACATGCCAGGTCTACCGAGAGGACTCACTGAGCACACTCTTAATGTTGATCCCAAGTTCAAACCAGTCAAACAGTTTCTCCGCCGCTTCAATGAAGAAAGGCGCAAGGCTATTGGTGAAGAGGAAGCTAGGCTCTTGGCGGGCGGTTTTATCATTGAAGTGTTTCATCCTGAATGGTTGGCTAATACGGTGCTAGTGCTCAAAGAGAATGGCACTTGGCGTATGTGTGTTGCTTACACAGATCTAAACAAGGCTTGCCCGGCTGATCCTTTTGCTCTCCCCCGTATTGATCAAATCATCGATGCCACGGCGGGTTGTGAGCGCTTACGTTTTTTAGATGCATATTCCGGCTATCATCAGATCAAGATGGTGGTTAAGGACCAGGAGAAGATAGCTTTTATAACTCCCTTTGGAGCCTTCTACTATGTATCTATGCCCTTTGGGCTTAAGAGTGCCCAGGCGACTTATCAACATTGCGTACAGAATTGTCTTCATAAGCAGATTGGGCGTAACGTTCATGCATATGTGGATGATATTGTGGTAAAATTGTTGGGGAACGTAGTATTTTCAAAATTTTCCTACGATCACGCAAGATCTATCTACTAGATGCATAGCAACGAGGGGGAGAGTGTGTCTACGTACCCTCGTAGACCGGGAGCGGAAGCGTCTAGTGACGCGGTTGATGTAGTCGTACTTCTTCGCGATCCAACCGATCAAGTATCGAACGTACGGCACCTCCGCGTTCAGCACACGTTCAGCTTGATGACATCACGCGAGCTCTTGATCCAGTTGAGCTTCACAGGAGAGTTTCGTCAGCACGACGGTGCGGTAACGGATATGATGTAGTTACCGTCGCAGGGCTTCGCCTAAGCGCTACAACGATATGGCCGAGGTGTGTTACTGTGGAGGGGGGCACCGCACACGGTTGGGAGAGATCAACTGATCAACTTGTGTGTTCTACGGTGCCCCCCTGCCCCCATATATAAAGGATCAAGGGGGGAGGCCGGCCGGCCCTCTATGGCGCGCCAGGAGAGGCAATCCTACTAGGAATAGGATTGCAATCCTATTCCTAGTAGGAGTCCACCAAGAAGGAGAAGGGGGGAAGGAAGTAAAGGGAGAAGGAGAAGGAAAGGGGCGCTGCCCCCCTCCTTCCTTGTCCAATTCGGACCAAGGGGTGGGGGGCGCGCGGCCCAGCCCAGGTCCTCCTTCTCTCTTTCTCCTATGGCCCATTAAGGCCCATAGCTTCCCCAAGGGGTTCCGGTAACCCTCCCGGTACTCCGGTTAATTCCGAAACTTTACGGAACACTTCCGGTGTCCGAATATAGTCGTCCAATATATCAATCTTTACGTCTCGGACATTCCAAGACTCCTCGTCATGTCCGTGATCTCATCCGGCACTCCCAACTACCTTTGGTACATCAAAACTCATAAACTCATAATACCGATCGTCATCAAACGTTAAGCGTGCGGACCCTACGGGTTCGAGAACTATGTAGACATGACCGAGACTCATCTCCGGTCAATAACCAATAGCGGAACCTGGATGCTCATATTGGTTCCTACATATTCTACGAAGATATTTATCGGTCAAACCGCATAACAACATACGTTGTTCCTTTTGTCATCGGTATGTTACTTGCCCGAGATTTGATCGTCGGTATCTCTATACCTAGTTCAATCTCGTTACCGGCAAGTCTCTTTACTCGTTTCGTAATACATCATCTCGTGACTAACTCATTAGTCATTTGCTTGCAAGGCTTATTATGATGTGCATTACCGAGAGGGCCCAGAGATACCTCTCCGACACTCGGAATGACAAATCCTATTCTTGATCTATGCCAACAGCACGAACACTTTCGGGGACACCTGTAGAGCATATTTATGATCACCCAGTTACGTTGTGATGTTTGATAGCACACAAGGTGTTCCTACGGTATTCGGGAGTTGCATAATCTCATAGTCATAGGAACACGTATAAGTCATGAAGAAAGCAATGGCAGTAAAACTTAAACGATCAAAGTGCTAAGCTAACGGATGGGTCTAGTCCATCACATCATTCTCCTAATGATGTGATCCCGTTGATCAAATGACAACTCATGTCTATGGCTAGGAAACATAGCCATCTTTGATCAATGAGCTAGTCTAGTAGAGGCATACTAGGGACATACTGTTTTGTCTATGTATTCACACATGTACTAAGTTTCCGGTTAATACAATTCTAGCATGAATACAAGACATTTATCATGATATAAGGAAATACAAATAACATCTTTATTATTGCCTCTAGGGAATATTTCCTTCGATATTTTGATAGCTGACTTGAAAGAAACTTTTGATAATCTCCGGGTTTATAAGATGATGCTTAATCCGGCCAAGTGCGTTTTTGGTGTACCGGCAGGCAAGCTCCTGGGGTTCCTGGTGTCAAACAGGGGAATTGAAGCTAATCCAGAGAAGATCAAAGCTATTACGTCCTTGGCTAAACCGGCGTGTATCAACGATGTTCAATGTCTGGCAGGCCGCATTGCGGCACTGAGCCAGTTTATCAGCCGATTGGGGAGAAGGCCATCCCGCTTTACCAGATGATGAAAAAGACATACCACTTTGTCTGGAGTGATGATGTTGATGCTGCGTTCGAGGACTTGAAGAAACAGTTGGCAGAGTCGCTTGTCCTTGCTGCTCTGGTTGATAATGAGCCACTGTTACTATACGTGGCCGCTAACGCCCGAGTTGTCAGTGTTGCCATTGTAGTGGAGCGCAAGGAGGCTGGGAAGGAATATCCGGTTCAAAGGTCAGTTTACTACATCAGCGAGGTGCTCATTGAGTCTAAACAGAGATACCCGCATCGGCAGAAACTGGTATATGCACTCTTCATGGCGAGCCGGAAGCTTAAGCAATATTTCCAGGGTCATCCCATCACTGTAGTCAGTTCTGCCCCTCTGGGAGATATAATCCAAAACAGAGAAGCAACTGGCCAGGTTGCCAAGTGGGCCATTGAACTTGGTCCTCATGGGCTAAAATATGTGCCTTGTACTGCAATCAAATCTCAAGCACTTGTGGATTTCATCAATGATTGGACGGAGTTGCAGGCACCGAAAGAGAAACCGGATCACACGTACTGGACTATTCACTTCGATGGATCCAGGCAATTGGAGGGCTCGGGGGCTGGAGTCGTATTAACTTCCCCACGAGGTGATACATTTTGTAATGTTCTCCGTTTAATGTTCCCTTGCACTAACAACGCAGCTGAATACGAGGCTCTCCTCCACGGTCTTCGAATGGCTAAGGAGATGAACTTGAGCCGGGTTAAATGCTTTGGTGATTCGGACCTGGTGGCTCAGCAAGTATCTGGTACATGGGATTCCAAGGACCCGCTCATGGCAGCATATCGCCGAGAGATGGACATTGTGGCTGGACACTTCAAGGGTTATTAGGTGGACCATGTGGACCGGCGAAAGAATGAAGCGGCAGACGCATTAAGCCGTCTGGGTTCCTAGCGTAAACCGGTTCCAGCTAATGTTTTTCTGGACGTTCTGCATAATCCGTAGGTTAAATTACCTTCAGAAGAGGACTTGGCTGTTCCGGATCCAGAGGCTCAGTTGGTAGCGGCGCTTCACGCTATCTCGGATTGAACTGTCCCATACTTGGCGTATATGAACTGAGGCGAGCTACCAGAGGATGAAGTCTTGGCTAGGCAGATAGTCCGGCGATCCAAATCAATGACTGTTTTCAATGGGGAATTACATCATTGCAGTGTAACAAGGGTGTTTCAACGTTGCGTGTCTCCGGATGAAGGCTATGAGATTCTTCGAGAGATACACGAAGGAGATTGTGGTCACCACGCCGGTTCAAAGTCCTTGGTAGCTAAAGCTTTTCGTCATGGATTCTATTGGCTGACGGCTTATGCTGATGCGGAGGATGTAGGATCGAAAGTAGGTCTAGAGGGGGGGGGGGTGATTAGACTACTTGACAATATAAAAAATCTGCCTTTAGATCATGCAATGTTTTTGGCAGTTTCACAATTAAGATTAACACAAGTATCACCCTACACATGCAATTCTAGAGTATAAGCAGCGGAAAGTAAATTGCACATGTAAAAGAGAGGTGGAGAAGATCAAACGCAGTTTGGTGACACGAAGATTTTTGTCGTGGTTCCGATAGGTGGTGCTATCGTACATCCACGTTGATGGAGACTTCAACCCACGGAGGGTAACGGCTGCGCGAGTCCACGGAGGGCTCCACCCACGAAGGGTCCACGAAGAAGCAACCTTGTCTATTCCATCACGGCCTACGCCCACGGAGGACTAGCCTTACTCGGGGTAGATCTTCACGAAGTAGGCGATCTCCTTGCCCTTACAAACTTCTTGGTTCAACTCCACATCTCAAAGACGGAGGCTCCCAAGCGACACCTAACCAATCTAGGAGGCACCACCCCCCAAAAGGTAATAGACGGTGTTGATGATGATGAACTCCTTGCTCTTGTGCTTCAGATGATAATCTCCCCAACACTCAACTCTCCTCACTGATATGGCTGTGGTGGAAGAAAGGATTGAGTGGAAAGCAACTTGGGAAGGCTAGAAATCAAGTTTCATATGGTAGGAATGGAATGGCTTGATCTCAACACAAGGGTAGGTGGTTCACTTCTCAGAAAGTGTATGGTAGAAGTGGTGGTACTTTCTGATGGCTCTCCTCACGAATGAAGAGGGGGTGGAGGGGTATATATAGCCTCCACACAAAATCCAACCGTTACACACACATTTGACCAATCTCGGTGAGACCGAAGTGAAACTCGGTCAGACCGAAAGTTCAAATATAGTGAACGTTGGGATTTTCGGTGGGACCGAAAATACCATCTCGGTGTGTCCGAAGTGAGTCAAAGGTTAGGGTTTGCCATCTCGGTGTGACCGAAAACAACAACTCGGATATTCCGAAATGCTGTCAATTGGTTACAGAAGGTTGGCAGTCTATTTTCGGTGAGACCGAAACTCAGAATCGGATGGACCGAGAAATTAGGGTTTGGGGAAACAACTGAAGTGGTTCATCTCGGTGGGACTGAGTTTGCAGAATCGGTTTGTCCGAGATTACTTATGAGTGTGTTGAATAGTGAAGAGTGCTGATAGTTGAGGGAGCTAGATCACCAAGCACTTGAGCAACTAGATCATTAACACAACCTCATCCCCTTTTAATAGTATTGGCTTTTCCTATGGGCTCAATGTGATCTTTGATCACTAAACCAAAAATAGAGTCTTGAGCTTTTGCCAATGCTTGTCTTAGCATTTTGAGGGGTCCACTTCTTCAGACATTTCCATACCCATATCATCGAACTTTTCTGAAATGATTCTCAAGTGAATATTAGTTCAATGATATATATGTTGTTATTAATTACCAAAACCACCCAGGGATTAGTTGCACTTTCAATCTCCCCCTTTTTGGTAATTGATGACAACATATAGATCAAAGCTTCGACAAAGGATATAATCAAAGAATAATATCGTCGCTTTGAGAAGTATGTGATAAACAAGAGCTCCCCCTAAATTTGTGCATTATTTGAAATTTGCGTTTGAATGCAAATGCACAATCGATTAGGATTATGGGTCACTCTTCTATGTCACATACATCTTGGTGGAGCGCACAAAATGATAAGAATGAGTAACATGCACTCAATCACCAAGACAAGAGTAAATAGCCATACAATAAGGAATAGCATAGGATAAGCAATAAGCACTCATTAAGGCATAGTATGACTAAGCACTCATTAAGGTAGCATCAAACGTGGTAGCAAGCACACATAAAGTATCAGGAACCAAAAGAAACCAATGTATCACAACGAAAAACCGGCAAAAGAACGAAAGACGAAAGAGCACTCTCTCTCTCGAAGCCCTATGATCTATAACAATTTCTCCCCCTTTGGCAACAAGTTACCAAAAAGTTCGAAAAGGTATAGAGCTAAACGTCACTGCGGGCTCTGCTGGCGGCTCCCGTCTGGGTAGATGTCGGTGTAGAGATAGCTGCATCGGCGAAGACTTCTGCTGAAGTCTGCGGTGGAGGAGTGGATGCTGGAGCTGGAGGAATTGCCGGAGCTGTAGCTGGTGCTGAAGTGGTAGCCCTGGAGTCTGTCACTGGGATAGCTGCAGATCTGGATCCTCTGGGAACCTGAGCAGTCTGGCGATGAGAGTCCTGGACTAGATCATCCTGCATAAGCTCTGCTCTCTCCTGCCTTGTCTCCTCCATGTCTGCCTCAAGCTTGTTGACAGACACCTGAATCTCAGTCAGCTTCACGTCCAGAGCGTGGATCTTGTCCTCGACAATCCTCTCAAGGCTCTCCTGAGATTGCTCAATGCTGGCCAGGCGTTGTTCAATCCTCTGGGTAGCTTCAAGAATTTGTTCTCCAAAGCTCTTTGGCTTAGCTGCTGCTGCTGCTGCCTCTTTGTCAGCTTTAGCCTTCTTCGCAGCTTCGATTTTGGCTTGTCCTTCAACTGAGGTAGGATCCTCTTCATCCATCACAACTACGTTGTCCTCATGCTCTGGCTGCAGTGGCAAGTGCTTCCTATCCAACATGAATTTGCCCGTGCCAAACTTGGCGTTGATGAGCATCTGTATCTGCGGTGCAAACCCACACGACCTCTTCTGGTCAGCTGCAGTCCTCTTAATGGTCTCTACCATCAAGTCCATCACCTTAAAAGGTGCCTTCTCATCGAGAATGTGCAGCATGTTGATAGAATAGCCTCGTATCATCCGGTGGTCTCCAGACTTAGGCATCAATGTATGCCTCAGAATAGTGTTAGTGGTGGTCAGGCCTGCCTGGAGATAATACACTGAGCCAAGCTTCCATCCTTCCAAATCAGCAGCTGGGATCTCCTTGTACATATTCTTCATGGAATCATGACTCTTCTTAGGAATCCCATAGACATCAATGTCGTCCTCTCTCTGCACTGGAGCGTTCAGAAGTTCTGCCCATTCTTCAACAGTCGAAGAAAACCTTTGACCTTCAGTCATCCAGGTGATCTTGCCATCAGGGTAGAAGTGGGCTGTGGCATAGAACTGCATGATCATCTCGTCATTCCAAGCTGTCAGCTCTTGACCCACAAAATCAGCAACTCCACATGCAGTAAAGCTCTCGTGCACATGGGGAAAGAAGTCCCGATGCTCTTCACTGTCAATATACTTCCAGTCAACATACCTGGTGTCAGTAACAATGGGCTTCTTATCCATTAGCACGGTCTCATAGAAATCCTGCTGCTCTCTGGTGTGGAATCTGGGGTCCACAGCAGTCCTTCTCCTTACAGCATATGGATCAGACTGTCTCCATAGCCTGAGACCTTTGTCCTTTTTTGCCTTCATGTCCTCAGCTTGAGGATGAGCATCATTGTGGAGTGGCAACTTGGGACGGAGCTTAAGCAACACATGCTCTTCATCTGATTCAGACGGTGGCATCTCACCTTTGTTCTTCTCAGAAGCTGGAATGCTTCTGGTTGTTCTCTTGGGCTTGGCTGGAGCTGCTTTGGCTTGAGCAGGCTTCTTGGGCTTAGAGGAGGCTTGAGCTCGAATAGCATCACCCATGAACTTAGCTTTCTGAGGAGGAGGCTGGGGTGCTTCTTCTTCCTCTTCTTCTGCAGCAACATCTTGAGGTTCAGCATATACTACCCTCTTCCTTTTGGAAGTCTTCTTCACCTTGCTTGGAGCAGGCTCTTCCAAGTTGAGCTTCTTAGCAACTGCTGACTGCTTCACTTTGCTTGTGCCTTTCCTTGGCTGCTGCCCTTGGTGCTCTTTGGCAACCACATTCCTCTTTGGCTTGGAGGTAACTTCCTCAGCAACAAAGTCAGAGTCCTCATCATCAGAAGTTCTCTTCTTCCTGGTTCTGGTGGCTGCAGGAGGCAAACCACTAGGGGTGCTCCTCTCACCATCATCACTGGAGCTGCTCGCAGGACTTGTGTCTGCCTCTGGAATTTCAGCAAACGGTGATTCAGACCTGTTCTGGCTGTCACTGACATCTGACATGGCTGAAAAACCTGTGAAAAGATAAGGTATAGGCAGAGTAGAAGAGTTATCACAACTGCAGAGGTTTTTGCAAAAAAATGAGTTCAAAACTTAGTTTTGAGTTTTCACAGAATGTATTTCGGTCAAACCGATTTCAGGTTTCGGTGCAACCGAAGTGCTCAACAGAACCTACACACCACTTTCGGTCAGACCGAAATGGGTTTCGGTCCTACCGAAAACTTAGGGTTTCACTGAAACTACTTTTCGGTCGTTCCGATTTGCACAACTCGGTTAAACCGAATTATGCAGTGCAATGGCCAGAGGCCAAATCGGTCATTCCGAGTTTCAAAAATCGGCTTCACCGAGATGCATTCCGTGGAAACCTAAACCTAAGAATTTTCCTCGAAACTAGAAGATCTGAACTATTGTATAGGGAACATATCAAACGTGGATTGAATCATGGCAACCTATCGTGCAAGAATCGGAAGTGGAGCACGAAAAGGGATCGGGACACACCCTAACTTGGTGGTGTCCCTCTACGGCGGCAACGGTGGAGATGATTACCGTTGACGGCGGCGGAGACCTGCGGCGAGGGCGCACAGGCGACGAAGGCGACGATCCGTAGACCAGGGCGACGGCAGCAGGGGTCTTGGGGGCGAACGGTTTGAAGAAAGAAATCGCGCGCAGCCCCTCAGGTATATATAACCCCATGCTGTCGGTGGGACCGAGTTAAAAAACTCGGTGTCACCGAGATGTATAACTGCTGTGCAGTTACACATATCGGTCAGACCGAGAGTTTGAACTCGGTTTCACCGAGATGAAACCTAGATCAGTCTAAGCGTTTCGGTTGGACCGAGATTGAGAAGCCCGTCAGACCGAAATGGACTTAGAAGGTTTTGGAAGTCAGCCTTAGACGAATCGGTGGTTCCAAGTGCTCCTCACTCGGACTGTCCGAAAAAGACTTGTTCAAAGTTGTGATATGAGCATGAATAGAATTTTGAGACAAGAAAGCATAGATAGCTAGGGAAGGTGCTTAGGCATTCTTGTCCATCCATTTGGCCAGAAAAATCAAAACAATCAAAACAACAAATGGATGTCCTTGAATGGATGAAATCATGCATTCAACATGCTCACACAATAAGATAGCAACTGAAATATGTGTCAAACATGCACAACCAATCACTCTAGCTACTAGCACACAATTTGTCGATGACTAGGTCATCTATATATGAGTATATTGACTTAGGAGCCAAATGAGAACATTTGATCATAGGTCATACTCATCGTTTAAGCACAAGTGGGGTTACCACTTTTACATAAAGCATTTATGTGTTCACATCATTTGGAGATGCTTTTGCTCAATTTTTAGAGCAAAGCTCCCCCTAGATGTGAGAACCCCTTTTAAAGGGTCAAACTAACCTTGGGTTGTCGTAGAAGACTTCATGTAGATGTTGAAGATGTGGATGCTCAATGTTGATGTAGATCATCAAGAGTTGGGAGCAATCCTTTGGATTTGGGCACTTTCAATACCTACATGGGTTAGTCCCACAAGGAACAAACAAGAATATCCATAGACATAGAGTGAAGTACACAAAAGATGATGTCCATGAAAGCAATGATTACCTTGTCCCTTGACTTACCAACAAGAGGGTTTGTGACTCCATGAACAAGTGCATGATGTGGAAGTTGATTGCACAAGTTCTTGCCAAAATGAATATGAGTGAAGTTTGTTGGCGGAGTCACCCTCAAGAACCTACTAGTTCTTCTTCTTTGGGATCCACATCATCTTGATGGGAATCCTTGGTGTTGTAGTTGAGCTTGACGAAGTAGAACTTGATGTGTCCTTGGGAACCCACTTGACCATGGCTTGAGGTGCTTCAATGAATGCATCAATCTCCTCTTGAAGCTTGTCCTTGGCCTTTAGCTTGTGGTCTTGTGGTGGAAGGTCATCTTGAGCTTGTTCCACATTGGACGAAGTAGGATCATACTTCTCCTTTTGTGAGACAAACTGTGGAGTAGGGTATTGACCTTCTTCCCACTCAACACCTTCGGCGTTGAACTTTCGCTCAAAACCAATCCCTTGATTCTTCCGGTGTCTTCCTTGTTTGCGAACAATCTCCTCAAAGTTCTTGCTTCCGGCAAGACTCTTGTAGACACCTTTCTCTATGATTTCCTTCAATAAGCTATTTTCTTGCTCAAGTGTAACTTGGCTTGAAACATTGTTAGTGGAATCAAGAGAACTACTAGAAGTAACAACATTTGATTTAACATTGTCATTGTTACTACTAGAGGAAGAATTTTTCTTATGTTTGTCATGCTTAGTCTTAATAGGTGGCAAGAAATTAGACAAGAGAAGTCGTCTGGCAAGATATGAAGAACTCTTCTTTCGAAGATCGTCATTGATCGCTTTTAGAAACTCATGTTCTTGCTCTAGAGTGAGCTTCTCGAAGCGTAGCTTCTCATGAGATCTTAGGATCTCTCTATGATCTTCTTGAGTTGTTTCATGAGCTAACCTAAGAGTGTTTAGTTCTTTAGTTAGACGCTCAATCTCCTTCATAGCATTGTCATTCGACTCTTCTCGACTATAAAGACTACTAGCATTTTCATCATTACTAAGCTCACTAGATTTATCATGCAAGAGCTCATCTTCACCAAGCAAGTCATCCTCATCACTATCAAAGTCAATGAATTCAGGGTGTGTTACCTTGGGACCTTTAGCCATGAAGCATCTTCCAATTCCCTCATTTGGTGAATCAAATAAGTCGTAGGAGTTGGAGTTGGAGGATACGAGTGCAAGTCCGGCAACACCTTCATCTTGACTATAGTTGGAGTCAGAGTGATAGCTTCCATCGGATTGATTGTCAGAGTCGGAGCCGGAGACCCATTCACCAACATGAGCTTGATGTCTTCTTCTTGTGTAGCTCCTTGATGACTTGTCTTTCCTCTCCGAATCCTTGCTTCTCCGAGAGGGTCTTCGTTCATAACGATCATCTCTGCTCCTTCTCTCTCTCCGAGGTGACTCATCTCTTGCTCTTCTTCTTGGAGATTCTTCTCTTCGCTTGTGGGGAGCCGTACACTCATTTGAGAAGTGTCCGGGTCTTCCACAATTGTAGCAGTTTCGATCACGACTAGAAGATCTCTTTTCATCATATGATCTAGACTTTGAGCTTCTTTCTTTGCCTCTATTCTTGTAGAACTTGTTGAAGTTCTTGACCATTAGGCTTATCTCTTCATTGGAAATTAGCTTGTCACTTGAGGTAGTAGGAGCATCACTTGTAGCCTTGTAAGCACCACTTGACTTGTTGTGAAGCTCTTCCTTATCCTTAAGTGTCATCTCATGAGCAACAATTCTTCCAATGACTTCAGTTGGCTTGAGAGTCTTGTAGTTTGGCATCATTTGGATCAAAGTGCACACGGTGTCATACTTTCCATCCAAAGCTCTGAGAATCTTCTTAATGATGAATCGGTCGGTCATTTCTTCACTTCCTAAGCCAGCAATCTCATTTGTGATGAGAGCAAGCCTAGAGTACATTTCAGCGACTCCTTCACCATCCTTCATCTTGAACTTGTCAAGTTGACCTTGAAGAATATCTAGCTTTGATTCCTTCATAGATTCAGTACCTTCGTGCATTTCAACCAAAGTATCCCAAATCTCTTTAGCATTCTCAAGACGACTGATTTTGTTGAACTCTTCGGGACACAAAGCATTGAAGAGAATGTCACAAGCTTGAGCATTGTTTTGCAACATCCGCAACTCTTCGGGTGTAGCTTCGCGATCCGGAACTTTTCCTTCTTCAAAGAAATCACCTTGCATGCCAACACAAATAATGCCCCATGCGGCTGGGTTATGACCAAGAATATGCATTTTCATTTTATGCTTCCAACTAGCAAAATTTGTACCATCAAAGTAAGGACCTCTACGATAATTACCCTCACTAGACGCCATACTCTCCTAGGTTGTGAAACCAAGCTTATGGAGTCCAATGCAATGGAAACCAAGGCAATGGAGACCAAAGCTCTGATACCACTTGTAGGATCGAAAGTAGGTCTAGAGGGGGGGTGATTAGACTACTTGACAATATAAAAAATCTGCCTTTAGATCATGCAATGTTTTTGGCAGTTTCACAATTAAGATTAACACAAGTATCACCCTACACATGCAATTCTAGAGTATAAGCAGCGGAAAGTAAATTGCACATGTAAAAGAGAGGTGGAGAAGATCAAACGCAGTTTGGTGACACGAAGATTTTTGTCGTGTTTCCGATAGGTGGTGCTATCGTACATCCACGTTGATGGAGACTTCAACCCACGGAGGGTAACGGCTGCGCGAGTCCATGGAGGGCTCCACCCACGAAGGGTCCACGAAGAAGCAACCTTGTCTATTCCATCACGGCCTACGCCCACGGAGGACTAGCCTTACTCGGGGTAGATCTTCACGAAGTAGGCGATCTCCTTGCCCTTACAAACTTCTTGGTTCAACTCCACATCTCAAAGACGGAGGCTCCCAAGCGACACCTAACCAATCTAGGAGGCACCACCCCCCAAAAGGTAATAGACGGTGTTGATGATGATGAACTCCTTGCTCTTGTGCTTCAGATGATAATCTCCCCAACACTCAACTCCCCTCACTGATATGGCTGTGGTGGAAGAAAGGATTGAGTGGAAAGCAACTTGGGAAGGCTAGAAATCAAGTTTCATATGGTAGGAATGGAATGGCTTGATCTCAACACAAGGGTAGGTGGTTCACTTCTCAGAAAGTGTATGGTAGAAGTGGTGGTACTTTCTGATGGCTCTCCTCACGAATGAAGAGGGGGTGGAGGGGTATATAGAGCCTCCACACAAAATCCAATCGTTACACACACATTTGACCAATCTCGGTGAGACCGAAGTGAAACTCGGTCAGACCGAAAGTTCAAATATAGTGAACGTTGGGATTTTCGGTGGGACCGAAAATACCATCTCGGTGTGTCCGAAGTGAGTCAAAGGTTAGGGTTTGCCATCTCGGTGTGACCGAAAACAACAACTCGGATATTCCGAAATGCTGTCAATTGGTTACAGAAGGTTGGCAGTCCATTTTCGGTCAGACCGAAACTCAGAATCGGATGGACCGAGAAATTAGGGTTTGGGGAAACAACTGAAGTGGTTCATCTTGGTGGGACTGAGTTTGCAGAATCGGTTTGTCCGAGATTACTTATGAGTGTGTTGAATAGTGAAGAGTGCTGATAGTTGAGGGAGCTAGATCACCAAGCACTTGAGCAACTAGATCATTAACACAACCTCATCCCCTTTTAATAGTATTGGCTTTTCCTATGGACTCAATGTGATCTTTGATCACTAAACCAAAAATAGAGTCTTGAGCTTTTGCCAATGCTTGTCTTAGCATTTTGAGGGGTCCACTTCTTCAGACATTTCCATACCCATATCATCAAACTTTTCTGAAATGATTCTCAAGTGAATATTAGTTCAATGATATATATGTTGTTATTAATTACCAAAACCACCCGGGGATTAGTTGCACTTTCAGAGGACTTGGTCAAAAAGTGTGATGCTTGTCAGAAATTCTCATGGCATGCTCATATACCGGCTCAAGAATTGAGGATGATTCCAATTACTTGGCCGTTCGCGACTTGGGGGCTAGATATGGTTGGGCCCTTCAAGAGATCTCCAGATGAGAACACCCACCTTCTGGTGGCGGTTGATAAGTTTACCAAGTGGGTCGAGGCAGAGCCGGTCAGCAAGTGTGATGCAGCAACAACGGTTCAATTCATTAACAAGGTGATTTTCTGGTTTGGCTTTCCACACAGTATTATAACTGATAATGGCACGAATTTGTCCAAGGGGGCTATGAAATAATTTTGTCAACGAGAGCATATCCGGCTTGACGTATCTTCAGTGCCTCACCCTCAATCTAATGGTCAAGCTGAGAGAGCCAATCAAGAGATCTTGAGAGGCATCAAGCCCCGTCTTATGGTTCCCTTACAAAGAACGCCGGGTTGTTGGGTGGAGGAGTTACCTTCTGTGTTATGGAGCATCAATACCACTCCCAACAGATCTACGGGTTATATGCCTTTTTTCATGGTATACGAAGGTGAAGCAGTTCTCCCTAGTGACATCCGTCATGATTCGCCTCACGTGGCGGCCTACATTGAAGCTGATAACGAGAAGGCGCGACAACAAGCACTGGACCGGTTGGATGAGGAACGTGACATCGCGGCGGCTCGGTCGGCAATTTACCAGCAGGATCTGCGTCGATACCATAGTCGCCGAGTTAGAACCAGAATGTTTCAAGAAGGCGATCTAGTGCTCCGGCTCATCCAAGACTAGACCGATGTGCACAAGCTGTCCCCGCCTTGGGAAGGACCCTTTGTGGTCAGCAAGAATCTACACAACGGGTCATACTACCTCATCGACGTTCGAGAGCACAAGGACTCACGCACTGCGGAGGAGGAGACCCAACGGCCGTGGAACATTGCTCATCTTCGGCCTTACTACACCTGAGCCATAGGCTCCTCTTTATGTACATATATTCACAATGTATATATTATGATCAATATAATAAACCGGCACCCCTGTTAAAGCGGGGCCTCTGCTGTTTTTTCCATAAGAGTTTATCACATGGGGGCTTCTGTGTACAAGCGGAGTTCCCATGGCCCTCTTAGACCGGCTATCAAGCCAATATTATCATAAGAGCATAGCTCTGGTTACTTCGGTAATCCGGCTATCAAGCCAACATGATGATAAGGGGTAAAAGAGAGTTTGATGCATAACACAACTCAAACATAGGCACCCATTGAGCATAGCTCACAATGTTACTTGGGGGCTCTTGTCGCACAACAACAAAGAGCTTTTAAGGCCCTTGTAATAGGCTATCAAGCCACGGCTTGGAAGCCTGGTGTATACATCTAAATCCCCGGGTTAACCTGCCTGCATCAAGTAAGTCACTTCGTCAAGGTAAACCTGGTATGACCCGTCGAACGATTGACAAGTCAATCTTATACAGACCCTGAACTTGTCAGCGTTAAAACAACGAGTGGTTAATGTGAGGACCATCTTAACAGGCTTTGTGAAATGGTTTAACTCAGCGGCCTGGCAGCCCATGAAAAGCCTCGGATTTGGAGCCTGGCAGCTCGTAAAAAGCCTTGACTACAAGTTTTCATTTGCTCTTGTTTGCCAAGTTTTGATCTTTTAATGAGATTCTTAATATTCATCCGATATTTGTCGATTCGGCTTATTGGTTGACTACAAGTCACAACCATTACGTAAACCGGTGTTTATTAACCCGGTCTGGTTTGATTACAAATCACCAGTATCATTTGCAGCTAATCCGGTGTTTATCACAACCCGATATGGTTTTATCATAAACCGGCGAAACATTGCAAGAGTCATCAATACTCATAGTTTAGGATGATCATCCTTACTGAAAATGTTGGTAAAGCCAACGATGCGATTTGATAATACAGGTATGATATGTACGTTCATATTTATTTCAAAATGCAGCCGGGGTTATAAACCTAGGTCAGATATTTGGGCATTATGACCCGTCTGACGATAAACCGCCAGGACACTTTAAATTTGTTTCATGCAGAAACAGGTTGAGAAAAGCTGTTCACAAGAATAAGCAGAAATATTATAAAGACACTAGATTAAACAGTGATTATGCAAAGGGAATATGCACGAGGGCATAATAGACCAAGTCTTTTCAGCTAGCCTATTACAAGGCGTTTTGCAGCCCAAAAGAATAGCAGTTCCTCATCAAGTATTACGACATGTTGAAGATTAAACCGGCACCGGCTCATGATTCCTCTTCCTCGTATCCGCTCAGCAGCTGGAAGTTAGTGGTTGCCCTATTGATCCCAGTTAGGGCCTGGAAAACAGCTTCATCGCTTATAAGCTCGGACAGTTCAACATCAGGGGCGTAAGTGTGCTTACGGACGGGCGGGATGAGATCTTCCACATCATGAGTCGGCGCATTAACCCGTCTGTTGTCAGCATCATAAATAGCCTGGTAGTGGGACAGATCAGCTTCTTCGGCTAGCTTGCTGGCCAAGGGCCGTATTTCCTTTGTTAAAGCTCGAAGATCATCATTGGTGAATTCTGATCCGTCCTCTTTCAAGCTTGGATAGCCATTTACTACGTCAGCCGGATCAAGATCGAGCACCCATGCCTTCGCCCGGGTTAGGGCAGTTAAAGCACCTGCGCTTGCAGCCGATCTCTTCAACTCTTTAAACTGGGCGGGCAGCATTGACAGCTTCTCCAAGGTTTCTTTGATCAAAGTTGGGTGTGCTTTGTTATGAGCGGCAGTACAGATGATTCGTTGCGCGCCAGTATAAAGTTGCTCTATAAGTGTATAGGCAGCCATCAGGTTTTTCTGCATGTCAGAGCCTAGATGGGCAGTGCGTTTTCTTGCATCAATGGAACCATTGTTAAGCCGGCAATTTATGGGAATGATACATTCAGAGTTATAAGAAGGGTGGTTACCAAAGATAGTAGTGGTCATCGCGTTTACTTGACACTTTAAGGCAGATAGCTCCTCTCATACCGGTTTAAGGGCGGCTGCATCAATAGCCCTCTTCTCCAAAGCGGATTTCTCTGTCTCCCAATCCGCCCGCTCCTTCTGGAAGTCTTTTTTCAACTTTTACATGCTTGCTAAAGCGCTGGTCAGCTCATCCTTGGCTTTGGAGGTTGCTGTCTGCTGGAATTTCAGACTTTCTTGAAGGTCCGCAGCTTGAGATTCCTTCTGGTTTAGATCAGCCTATAAAGAGATATACACATCATATATTGGTAAATTATATTGAAAGTCCCAAGCGCATAACAAGTTATACACTTGGCACTTGGGGGCTAATGCATATTTGCAGTTATCACATATTTTTATCAAAGTCCCAAGCACATAATAAGTTGTGCACTTGGCACTTGGGGGCTAATGCATAATTGCTCAATGAAGAGTTACAGGCTAAAAAGTCCCGGTTCACCTTGAAGAGATAAATCTGCCCTTGGGGGCTACAGTGGAGTTAATACAAGCTATTGGACTAAGGAGGAAATGACATTGTAGAAATCAAACAGCAGTTACCTCATATCGCTCCTTCATAAGTTTCACCAAACCGGCTTCATAATCACGACTTGTATACAGTCGGTTTAAGTAGCCGGAGTGAAGATCTTGGGCGCTGAGATGGGCGTATCTCGACAAGTCGGCATTCCGCTTGCCCTTCTCCATACCGGAAACTTCCTCCTTGGTGCTATGCTTGGACAAAGTGACGGGCTCACCAGGAGTAGTGTGGCCAAAACCAGTAATTATCACATCGTCTGTGGTAGCAGCAGCGGCTTTGGCAGGGCTCACCAGATTATCACCAGCCCAGACTGGGATATTCTGTTGGTCCCCAAGGTCCATTGGTGCGGCTTCTTGCTCAGCAAAAATTTCATTATCCGGTGGGGGTGGATCATCACGTAAGGCATCCGCATTATCTTCTGCCGGTTCTGGGGTCTTCTCCGGTTCAGGGTTTATATCATCATCTACCGGTTTATTCAATTTGGCCTTGTTACTAGGTTTTGGCCTACTGAGAAAGATAAAGATAAAAGTTAGTCAAAGGATTAAAATATAAAGCTAACACGAAAATGAAACTCACACAGGAATGGTTTTGAGAGGAGGAAGCTGTGTGGCTGTCGACTCGCCAGATGACGAATGATGGGTGTCCTGATAATTTGAATCAGAAGGATTAAGAGGCTGGCGGAAATGGCCCGCTTTGGGATAAAGAGCATCTGAAATATACAAGACCTCTGAGCGACGCTTCCGGACCGGAGTATGTGGTAAACCGGTGGACGTAATTACTTGACCTTTGTGCCGAGTTGTGCGACGAGCTTCATGTTGCTGCTTCTTCAAAATAAAGTTTGGGTCCAAGTAAGCTAAAGGGTGAGAAAATCTTACTTTCCAGTTTGCTTGACGGATTTTCTGGTCTAAACCGGAGGAAAGGATAATTACCTCGACACCATCAGCTTGGCTGCCTTCAGCGTTTTCCTGAACATAATCATTGTCAATAAGGTGCAAGAAAAGGGATCCGAGGGAGTCAAGTGCTACCTCTGAGGTCGGTTCATCATCCTCAATGTTTAATTCAGATGTCTCAGTAGTTTTCTTCTTGATAGTCTTCTTGATGGCCTTGGTCTTAGGGCGAGACACTTTTGCCGGTTTATCTCGGGGTTTCATCTTCCAGAACGGATCATTACCCTGTCAGAAATTGAGGAGCTCTAGAGAGGATGCTTAACAGATTGGAATAAAGCAAAGGTTATAAGGATATTTACCGCTGGCGGATTATTGGATTCACAGAAGGGAGCTAGCCTAGTTTTGCTGCAGAAATCCATCGGTTCATCCAATATTTTCTTGACGGACTCATTGATTTCATTTTCTGTCAGCACAACTTCAGTATGACGTTGAGGGTCTCTGGGATCCCCTATGTACTCACACATCAAACTGGAGCGCCAGCTTAGCGGTAGAATGCTACAAGAAATCCAACAACGAACAAAATCGATGCATGTTAAACCGTTTGCGGTAAAGGCCCGAAGTTTTGAAAGCTGCGGTGCGTATTGGGATCGCTCCTGAGCACTTAGCCGTTGGGGGAATGGATGATTATTGGTAAGCCGATGAGGACGATAACCCGGCAGACGATTCTCGTCAGCTGGAGATGTATCTTGACAATAAAACCAAGTCTGGTTCCAATATTTAGGATGAGTGTGATGCTTGGTGTGAGGAAAACTAACATCCTTCCTTTTTTGAATGGACATCCCGCCAAGTTCGGTGTTAGGTGCATCCGTAAACTCCGTGCGACGGTTCAGATGGAAGAAATCCCTAAACTGCTCCACTGTGGCTCCTCTTGCAAATAAGCCTCACAGAATACTTGGAAATTGTAAATATTGGACACAGAGTTTGGTCCAATATCTTGAGGGTGGAGTTGGAAGCTGGTCAGTACGTCACGGAAGAATTTTGATCCAGGAGGACTAAACCCCCGGGCTAAGTGATCAACAAATACAATTACTTCTCCATCCTTGGGTTCAGGAGGGTTCTTCGGACCAGGTACTCTCCAATGGATGACATCCTTTTTGGCTAAAGCGCCAACCTCAACCCAACCGTTCAGTTCCTCTTCAGTAACCCAAGACGGAACCCAGTTGCAGGAAGTAAATTGCTTGGCTTGCTTTGCCATTTCAAAGGAAAAAGCTGAAATTACAGATAAAGGCTGGTTTATGGTTTATGATTGGCAGGTATTGAGATGTACGCAATAATAAACCGGAACTAAGCATTGGAAGTATTACAAGGACAGCTGCAATGGCGGTTTAAGTGGGGCCTAATGTTACCTACCGGATTATGATTTTTTCTAAGGTTAAACCACCGAGGAGGATACGAAAGATGCAGATCTAAAGTTATGGGAAAACAGGTTTCAGAAATCAACAGCAGAATTATGGATCTACAGGATGCCAATAAATTCAAAAATATTCAGGCTTAAACTGAACAGGTACTGCAGCAGTTCAAGCAAACCTAGATGGGGGATTACTTTAAAAGGATAAGCGTGTTAATGAGCAGAAAGAAGGATTATCACTACAGCCACGGACAAATGTATCAGATCTACACTTAAATCACGATGAAGAATAGGGAGGAACAGCGCGGCCACTGGGATGAACTTGCGAAGGACACCCTAATGAGATCTACAGGAGAAGGAAAGGAAGGGCTTACCATAGCTGTTGGATGCGGAGGTGCGCCGGAGAAACTCTGGTCCGATCAGGTTGATGCAACGGCCTGGGTTGGAGCAGGGGTGAAGGTCGACATCGGCGGCGATGCTTGAGCATTGAGGGGGCGCGAGGAAGAAGAAGGATGAAGAGACGAGGGGAAGAAAAAGAAAGGACCGCTCACCCTATTTATAAGCCGCAAGGATAAACGGCAAGCGCGGTAATCAAGGAGCCCGAAAAAATGGATGTAGGACGGCGCTGTTGCCTCGATCTTCGGAAGATTAATAAACAAAGGTTAAAACAGATACATGTATTTAATGAACAGGTGATGTCATGGCGGTTTAACATAATCAGGGAAGATGACATCATGGCGGTTTACCAAGTCATTTGAAGTTGCGGAAGACAAAGATTTCTCCATAATATTGAAGATTGACATGAACAGGTTCAAATCAATCTGGGGCCTAATGTCAGGGATATAACTATCAGGTATGAACCGCCCAGGAGGGGCCGGTTCATGCCTATGAAGAATTACTTCTACTGAAGCCCAACAAGATATAGAATATGGCATTTTCATATAGAGAGTTAAAAAGCCCAGGGCCCAAAAGGTGTTAAGGCCCGTGAATGTAAACCGACGTACGGTGTGTAACTTGTATTGTAAGATAGGAAAGATAGAGACCGAGCCGGGCACGTTTATGAGCCGGCCTCGGGATTCTGTAAGTCGGGCCGGGCGTCATCTTGTGTATATAAAGGGATAACCTGGCGGCAGTTTAGGGACAACAAAAAACACAGCTCGAGACATAGGCAAAGCGGATTCGCTCCCTGGTCATCGAAACCCTAGTAATACCACAACAAACTAGAGGTAGGCTTTTACCTACATCGAAGGGGCCGAACTAGTATAAAAATCATCTACGTCCCTTGTTCGCTTTAACCCCTTTAAGCTAACCCGTAGCGATGGCTCCACGACTAAGTCCTCATGCTAGGACATGTGCCGTGACAAAACCATGTCAGATTTGCTTTCTTAATGCGCTCTGGTTCATCATGTGTGGTCACTGCACAATGAACATTTTATTATCCAAAATCTGCTTGCTCTTCTTTAGCATGTTCCTCTTCTGTTCTTCTTTAATAAGTACTCTCTCCGTTCCTAAATACAAGTCTTTGTATAGATTCCACCATGGACTACATATGGAGCAAAATGAGTGAATCTACACTCTAAAATGTATCTGGATAGATCTGTATGTGATCCATAGTGGGAATCTCTACCAAGACATATATTTTGGAACGGAGGGAGTATAATAGTAGTACAGTATGTTCCTTGTAGTGAAGATGAGCAGGGACATTTGCAGTGTAGAGGTCTATACGGTCGGTTGGTATGGACACTTTGAAATCTTCGGGCCTCTTTGATTCGTATGATTTTGTAATCATGGGAATAGGATTTGTAGTGGCCTGCTGATGGGCCTCGAACCCCTCGTTGGTTACCCCAAGTGGAAGGTGTAAGATGCAGTAAGTAGAAGTGTTTTCCCCTAGCAAAGATGCCAAGGATCGATTCCCCAGAGACTCCTAGGTTCAACAAGTAGGTGTCAATTGCAACGGCGCCAGATTAGTAGCAACCAACGTGGACCTGTACACAGATACAAATAACTTTGCTCCCGACGAGTACATAGAGGTTGTCAATCTCTCCGGCCTTGTAGTTCACAAAGGGTTAAAAGCAATGATAGTAGTGATAGATAGTTTTTGCAATAGTAGGTAAATAACGAAAAGTAAATAGTGGATGTGATCAACGATGGTAATATGGACCGGAGTCTCATGATGTTCACTAGTGATGTCTCTCTCCCAAAAGGCGATAAAACAGCTATGTGAGGTAAACAAATTACAGCTGGGCAATTGACAGGACCACGAACGCAAACCAATGCTGACTACATTGCAAGAAAGGTTGAGGTTCAAAGCAGTGGCGGTACGCCAAAGTAAGTAGACCGAAATCCATCAATATCTACTACTAATCATCCACCTTGAGATATCTATCCAGAACATCTCGCTGGTATTAAGTTGCGAGTCCCACCCATAGTGTAAACTCAATGCAACAGACAACTGCGTTAAAAGAACTTTGCGTAAAGTAAACAATCCTTGCACCCGCGGGCACAAGCACCGTTGTTTTCCCCCTTGTGGCAACAGCACATCCCCTAGACTCATGTTTCTGCCACTCAAGCTAGTCATCGAGGGGCATGAACCCACAATCGAGCATAACGTTCCCTCTTGGAGTCACTACCTACTACTCGGCCAAAGCAATAAGTAACAACGGAGAACATGCAAGAATTACTTATGAACTAAAATATAAAAGAGGTGAATCAAATATATTACTCAAGATCAATCTGAACATAATCTCATAATCCATCGGATCCCAGCAAACTCAACATAGCAACAGCATAAGGATTACATAGGTGCCTCGATCATGTAGGGCAGCTCACGAGGACTAATTAGTGAAGCACAAGAACGGGAGGAGAACATCACATAGCTACTGGTCATGGACTCATGGTCCAAGGGAGACTACTCACGAGTCATCCGGGAGGCGTCCATGGTGGTGGAGAAGCTTCCGGTGGTGATCCTCCCCTCCGGCAGGGTGCCGGGAAGAGTTCTCCTGGTGCTCCCGATGTTGGAAGCGGCGGCGGCGGCGGAACAGAGATGGGATCGCGAAAAGAGTTCCTCCCCTGAGGGTTTCGGAGGTCCCTCTAAATATAGGCCAAAGGGGGGCACCGGACGGGCTTCGGGGGGCCCAGGCGCCCCACCGGCGCGGCCCAGGGGGGCGTGCCGCCAGGGCGCCTGGAGCCCTGGTGCCCCCCCCAGGCTGCCCTTCGGACGCAGTGTTGTTTCCGGATCGCTAATTTTTTATATAATTTTTCTGGATTTTTCTGGGCAGTTCTCGAAACGTGAAAACCTGAAATACAAAAACAGCCGAAAACTGAAAATGGCACTGGGGTGCACTGGATTAGTAAGTTAGTCCAAATATGATCAAAAGTGTATGGAAGTGTATGAATATCATAGCAATATTACCCAAAAGTGGCATGGAGCAAGCAGAAATTATAGATACGTTTTGGACGTATCACCTGCCCACTTGAATCCTATAAGAATAGTAAGGAAATGCGGGGAGCTGTGTCGCCTTTGAGAGTTACACTGATATTAACAGTACCGCACCTTCAGTTGAAGAGAGCTGGTATCCGAAGCCTTTCTAGCCGTACCGGCAATACTAGCACATATATTCCAGTAAGTTCCACTTTGCTAATTTTACTCTGATTCTTACGATTTTCCGGTTATATCTACACTATGATCTGTGTAGCTGCTTTGTGTCGCACTAGCAGTAGTCCACTCTTGAAGCTAAACACCGCAATGACTTGCAAAATTGGCACCAAGGCATTTAGTTCCATTCTGGATGCAATGAAACTCATACGCTCCCCACCTGTTGATTCTTGTTCAGAATATGATCCTAATGACTATTCTAACCTCGAGAAGTCAAAGGCAGATGGCATGTCCTGTTCACACATCAAGGTGCTTGTTCTAATTTGGCAAGGTTTTATTGATTGCGCGTATCTTGCATATGTTGTCTTGAATTTCTTCTACTTTGTTGCACCGCCGTCTGCTTAGTTTACTCATCATATATGTCGAGATGCCATGCTCATCCATTATCAATACATATTTCATCTATCATTATACCATGTTTTTCCACTCAAATGTTGTTCTTGTGCATCAGACATAAAAAAGGAAGAGGGTGATTGCCGAACCTGAAGGAGCACCAACGAAGTCCTTGAAACGTGGTTGTGCCGGAGAAATCAGACAGCACCCCACTTATATTGGCTGTACAACCAGTGACACAAAACGTAGGACCGACTCCAGCAGACTGTACCCATACTTCACTGGCCACACCACTAGCCGCACCACACAAGACCTGCACTCCAGCAAAAGGTATGCTGATTTCAGTTGCCATAGCACCAGCTGTACCACAGAAAAATCCCACTCCAGCAAAAAGTACAGCAAGTCCACCGGCAGAAGACCTATCCCAACTGCATAGACGGCCAATTCCCGCAGATTGGAACCCCATTCCAGTTATCCCCAGTTTAAAAGACAATGCTTTCAATGTTGTTAGGGACTACGTGCATATATTCCCATTATGGGAAGATTATAGTGAAGACAAACACCATTTTCACATCTTCCTGTCCCACTTACGTGTAAGTGCTATTATTCATGGTGATTATTTTCCTATTTTCTGCTGATTGAACACATCAATGATTTACATTATATTGTTGTAAGTAGGCGAGGGTCAATCTGGATAGTCATGACGAGCAAAGCTTGCTTGCGCTTTTCAAGGAAGCATTGCAGCAGTATTGGTGTTACCTAAGGAAATCACACTTTGATGGCAAGTCTATAAACGAATTTCTGGTGAAGTCTCCTGTGCTAAATTTAGAAGACATTGAATGGAAAAACCTTGTTATGCACTGGTCTCGTTCCGAGGATGAGGTACTGTCTATGGTATCGCATGACAATTTGAACTTCTACTTTTCCGCATGTGCCTTACGGATCTTTTTTGCAGGAAATCTGCTCGAAAAAAATTCCGGTTTGAAAAGAACGACAGGATATCACAAATATGCTGCCCGCTGCTTTGCTCTTGTTAGTACCTGTTGTCCTGTATCACTGTACTTGCATACATACCTGGTTCATTATCTGACAGCAGTATGCATGATAGCTTGCTTATCAATTGTTCGCTCCTAATTATCTGATCTGTATGAGTGGTTACATTAGTGTAGAATATATCCAATGCCAATGATTTTTTTAGCTCTGCATTGTTCTTGTAAGTACCTGATGTCCTTTATCAGTGTACTTATATTGACAGGTAGTTGTTCATCTACCATCACTCTGCAGCTTATTTTCCTTTGCCCTCCATTTTCTACACATAAGCTCTATATTTACTCTTACCATAAGGTTGGATAACACCGATGGTACTGAAGAAGTTTAGCTCTACATTACTCTTGGTTGTACCTTTTGCCTGTTTCACTGTACTTACATTTATAGGTACTTGGTTATGTAGCATCACTCTTCATCTTATCTTAAATATTCTCCATTTTTTCTTATATTGTCACATCTATATTTACTCATAACAAAATGTAGAATATAGGCAATGCTTATGAAGAAGATTACGTGGTAAAATTCTTGAATTGCCCCCCCCCATCAGCATGGACAAGGTCTTTATAGAGCCCGCCTTCACCAATAATGTAAGTTTGTCCTTCTCAAGCCTTCAAACTTTGTTGTGTATATTTGGTTAGGCATGACTGCAACAACTGTTTGTTTTTGGTGTTTGCATTAAATTGCATGTTTAAAGTTTATTATGTAGTTCATAAACAAAAGTTTGTCCTTTTCAATTTAAGTTTTCAGTTGTACAACCAAGTTCCTTCTTCATACCATGTAAATTAAACTATACAGAGCAAGTGATCTTCTTTTGCACTGCATGTATGCTTCTGTTCTTGATCCGTAATCCAGTGGTGTGGTGAACCTACACACTACAACACAATGTCATATTCTGCAATGTCTTAACTTTGAACAATATCATATCATTCTACTATTATTTAAACCATCTCTTTATTGGCCAATCTGAAATGGGATAAATTGACAACTCGCTAACCATTGATACTTATGAGTTCTTGATCTGTAATCGGGTGGTGTCGTGAAGCTGCCAACTCCTTCACAATGTCATTTCCTGCCATGTCTTGACCTGAACAATAACATATTGTGTTAATGCAATTTTAAACTGTGTCACTTTATTCGTCAGTAAGAAATGTGATGAATTGTCATCACTGATACTTTTATGTGCAAAACATGTCATCTGTCTGCTTGTTTATCTTTCAGAGTGAGGAGGATATAAGTGTTAAACAAGCGCAGTCTCATCAGCTTGCTCAGCTGCTTGCGCTGCAGCTCCCCAGCAGGGCTAACCTTTCTTGAACTCTATTGAAGTGCTGTCGGTTTTGTATATTATTTTGTCAGCGTGTTTAGTTGCACCGGTGGCGATCTTTGATGCCCCGTGTATGTAATCTACTGTCTGCTTGTGCTTTATTATCATAGTGGCGAACTTTGATGCCTAGTGGATGTAATATGTTGTAATTTCTTTATTGTATAGTCTAGGATTTTTCTTATTCACGATGCTGCAGTTATTTTACTATATATATCCTGTCTTCGCAGTAAACCGGCCAAACCGTAAAATTACGGTACATAATCGGGCCGTCATGCAATCACGATGTATGATCCGCATCATGGGCCCCGTCATCTTGGTCCGTTAGAAGGCCTAAATGTAAGCTGGCCCACTACTAGAGTCAGGCCTTTAATAGGCCGAGTAAACCGCCGGCCCTCTTTTCGCAAGAAAACTCAATGGGCTTTTAGGAGGCTGAGAAATAGGTTGGGCCTGAAATGTGCCGAATAGCTCACGGGCCGGCAGATGCCCGAAATGGACCCCCGCCCATGATTGTGCCAATCAAATCACAAGCTTTTAACAGGCCAAAATTGTCTCGGTCCTTGTTTGGTCTAATCAGATTATCGGCTGCGAGCAGGCCCGATGCAAACCGTGTCGTAGTTAGGCCCAACTATATGATGGGCTTTTAACATGCCGAAATTAATATAGGGCCGAAATGTTAAACGGTCCCTTAACAGGCCGAAACTAAAATCAAGCTGAATTACTAAATGGGCCTTTAGCAAGTGGGCCCAAAAGCATAGCATCCAGTTGACGAGCCGAATCTGATATGGGCCATAATTTAGCCCAAAGCCTCTTAAAGGGCCGGACCTGATCTGGGTCGTAATTTGGCCCAAAACGTGGTAGGATTTTAACGGGCCGGATCTCATATGGGCCATTGTTAGGCCCGGAACGTGGCAGTCCATTAATGGACCGGATCAAATATGGGTCGGCATTTGGCCCAAAACATGGCAGCTAGTTAATTGGCTGGCCTACTAGGGTCCTCAAAATCTTGTGGGCCTACAGCTGGGCCGGCCCATTAATGTCGGTGAAATCTCATGGGCCTTTAGCTGGGCCGACCCATTATGGTCCACACAATTTTTGTGGGCCTTCACCTAGGTCGTCCCATTATGGCCCGCAAAAATCTTGTGGGCCTTTACCTGGGCTGGCCCATTATGGCCCGCAAAATCTTGTGGGCCTTTAGCTGGGCCAGTCCATTATGGTCCGCAAAATCTCGTGGGCCTTTAGCTGGACCGACCCATTATGGTCCGCAAAATATTGCGGGCCTTTAGTTGGGCCGGACCATTTAAACTTTACGGGCCACTTTTGGGCCGGTCCACGTGTCAACATATCATAGGCGCATCTCACCCATTGGATGAGTGACACCTATGCCAACGCGGAGCTGACACGTGTTTCCGTTAGCCAATCAGAATTTTACACGTGGAAAATCCCTATTGGTCCAGGCTGTTAACGGGTTATCGGATCCAAAACCGGACTCGATAGCTTAACGGCTTTCCGTTACGGTGTATGCCATGTGTCGGTCACCCTTGACGAAAGCACTTCTGTGACGCGCGATTTATCGCCATGGAAGTGGACACTTCCGTGATCATAATTTTGGTAATGTCATGGAACACTTCTATGACATCACATATATGACTATCTTGATTCTGTCATAAAATTGTCATGGATGTACATGCATGACAGAAAACATGACCTACTGTGACAAACACATATCATCACGGAAGTGTATTTTTTTTGTAGTGTAGCCCCGAGCCTCCTTTCATAGTTTAAGGGGTATCCATAGTGGCCAACACACACTATTTGTTGATTAGGCAGTTAGGACAAAGTGCATTAAATGCACTGCTAGATGTCATGCTGAGGATGTAGCCCGGGAAGACTGCCGCGCATCTTAACCATCTCTTGCTTATCTTCTTGACACACCTCTGGACGGGTGTCATTTGGAGGTAATATGTCTTCCAAATGGCTGCCATGTGCTTAGTGGAAGCCACTTAATCATCTGAGGGCTCGGCATCGCAGTGATGGTTGATTTGCATTGCGGTGCGATGGAGTGGTGGTGCCTTGGCGGGGAAATTTGCCCTTGGCGGGCCCGACAAGCCTGCTGGGGAAATCTTGAACTCGCCCTTGGGGTGGCCTCGACCCGGCCAGGCTTTCTGGCCTGACAAAGGAGGCTTTCCCAAGGTGATACCTTGCTGTCTTTGTTTGTCTTGATCTACTTGATCCGCTCTTTGACCTCTCAAATAGCTGCTTCTCTGGCTTGGCCTTGCTACACATGCTCGAGTTGAATGTAGAGAGTCGTTGCGCTTGTGTATGGTCTGGGCAATGAACGTAAATGTTCGTTGCACCGACATGAGCCCCGGGCGTGGCCCAAACGTGCCGCTGGGTATGGTTGGGGTAGACCCCAACAAGTACACATGCACGCACTAGGGCCACACTGCCGTGGGGGTTACGCCTTTCTTGATATCCTCCTTGCTTCTTCATTAACCTATAATGGAATCAGTTTCCACTTTTCCTGCCCATCGTGCGAGACGATGTGGGCTAATTTTAAGCCATGACTCGTCGGCTTCCCACGTCCCACGTTCACGGGGTGGCAAGTGCCATTTTACTCACCCACTGCTCCTTCCATTTCCGCCACGTACGCTGCATGCATTGCGCAGGGTTGGTGGCGAAAATGTCGGGCGCGGGAAGGAGTGCCATGGCAGAAAGCCAGGCGCCGCAGATAGGCGCAGGAGGGCGATCTTGATTTTGTGCACCGTTAGTGATGCAGAGGAGCTGGATTGCTGGAGCAGAGCGGCTGCCCTTTGGGTGGCGAGGAGTCAACCCCCGGCCATGCTCGCCTATAAAAAGGGGCGCGGGTGTGGAGCTAACTCACACACATCCTCCTTCTTCTCATAGTGTTTTCCCTCCCTTTACCCTAGATGGTCGGGGCGAAGGTTCATCAGTGGATTTTCATTGCGGTAGGGCCTCCTTTTTGCCCTCGTACCGGTAGAGAGGTCCTTGGATGGGAGAGCGGGCAGCACGGTGGCCCCGTCTGGGGCAACCGCGGTGGCTCACTCGTTGCCGACTACTTGAGTCCTGGTGGAACGCCACGCACGCAACTCTATGTTCGTCCTTATGGTGGGAACACGGCGTCGCGGTCGTTCGCAATTCCCACGCTCCTTCTTCAGGGCGATGGAGAAAAATCATCCGACCAGCCACGGACTACGTGTGCATGGTCGCAACTGTGGATCGCCGCGGTTGCGACAGAGTTTTCCACCCATGGTACTATGCGTCACGCACCTCAGTACCAGTTTATTGTCTATGTGTGCTTCTCTAGGGTAGGTCATCTTCCGTGCTTTAGGCCGACGAAGAGGATCATGCTCTCCGTGAGGCTCTTCGGGAAGTTTGGGCTTCACCTCGTCTGTCATGTTGGGGAACTGAATGATGGTGAAGGCGCCTCGATGAGCGGAGGCGATGAGGAAGATAGCGGTGGCAGCAACCAACGACGTGTCAAGAATGGATACGACAACTTCGACGCGCCGCGGTCGCTGGCACCACCATCATCACCGGCCGCGCCCCGGCAGCGCCTCCATCTGCACCGGCCTCCTTCTTCCTCCCTGCCGGCTCCGTTCGCCTTTCCTGGAGGTAGGGGCCCTCTGGTCCCGCAGGGGGACGTGTCTCGCTGGCCCTGGCGGGGAGGCATCGAATCCTAGCCAGTAGCTCCTTTTGCCCTCTTCACCCCCTTCTGTGGTTTCTAGGAGGAGAGGGACAAGAAATGCATTGCGGGGAACTTATCTCTTTTTAGCCTAAAACATGTAGGCATTTGCCAAACTTTAGTCTTAAACATGTAATCTTTTTCATCCATATTTGTAATTTGTATGGTTCGTACTTGTTTGTCTGCGTATTAATAAAAAAAGACATGTTTGCCGGGTACTTGTGCATGTATTACATCCATGCAGGGGAGGAACTCCTCTATACTTTCAACTAAACAAGATCTCCCGGCAAGCTTCCTTGCCGGTCCCTTCCATCGTTGCTGCGAGGCTTGGCCTGATGGGCTTAAGACCGAGGGAAGGAACCGGCCCCTCGCCAAACCCTCTTCTTCCAAATGCCACTGCGACTGTCCTGACCGAAGCATTCTTCGAGTCGAAAGGTGGGAGCACAAATGTTTCGAAGGTGACGAGGTTTTCCCTATGCACAAGTATTTTCCCTTACAGAGGCACACTATGGATATCTTAAAGAGAACTTATCTAATTGGTTGCCGATGATCGGTATGTAAGCTTGTTTCACCCCCTATTTGGGATCTGAGTCCACGGCAGGGGCCCCTGTAGTTAGTATAGAAGGAAATCATAGCAGCATATGACCATCTCTAAATGATGATGGCAAACATAAGTTAAACTAATCATGCATGCAAGTTTTTAGGCGCCAGCGCTTCGTCTCGTTATCTTTGCACAGGGTCTGCACCTGGCTTTGTACAGAGGGTCACATGCACATCGGCAATGCTTGTACAAAAGGTGGCTGCCGGGGCTGAGCCCGGTAGCCGCATCTTATGGGTAGAACTTACGAAGATGCTCAATATTACATGAGTTTTGCACCAGAATGCCATCTTTGGTCTCCAGACGGACAACGCCAGGTCTGGTGACTCGTTGTAACGAAGAAGATGCGGCTATATCTCCTACGTGTCGAGGCACGACTTAGAGGCATAACCACATTCTGGTATGATCGCAAGATGGTCATCTTCACACATTCCCACGTACAAGAACAAAGGTAAAATAATATATTTGGCTTACAATCGCCACTTCACACAATGCATAAATAAGTCATACATCATTCCGAGTACACACAAGTCCGGCTACGGACTATTACATATGAAAAGGAAGATAACTACCCACTATGCTCGATCGGCTCTAGTAGGAACCATTACTGATCGTCGGTGAACATCACATACATTCGCCCACGTTCCTCGTCGAACTCCCACTTGAGTTCCTGGCCATCACCTGAATCGTACTCGGTTGTACCTGCACCTGAGTTTTGTAGTAAACCATGAGTCACGAGGACTCAGCAATCCCATTCCTGGTTATCAAAACTATCAAAGCCTTTGGGTAAGGAGAAAGTGTATAAGTGGGCTGCTGCAAGCACTAAGCGTAGATGAGGCGGCCAGCTTACGTAACTTTAGAGCGAGAAGAGAAATGAAAACCATCAGTCGTGAACTAATTCATGATCACTAGATGATCATGTCTACCTACAAGTCATTCATAACACAACCGTGTTCTCTTCCCGAACTCCCTCGAAAAGAGACCATCACGACTACTCACATGATAGTGTATTATGTTTGAGTTTTTGTGTCAAGTTATCTACAACCGGATATTAACAAACTCCAATCCGCCACATAACCATGGGCATGAATTTCGAAAGATCATAACCCTGCAGGAGTGTCCCAACTTAGCTCTTCACAAGCTCTCATGATTAGCAGAGGTAAAACTTCTTATCTAAGGGACAACCCGATCAGACTCGGAATCCCGGTGTACAAGATATTTCGGCAATGGTAAAACAAGTCCAGCAAGGCCTCCCGACGTGCCGACACCCCGATAGGAGCCGCGCGTATCTCGTCTTAGGCCACGATCGGATAGGTCAAGCTATGGGTAAAACCAAATACCTCGAGTTTCCCCGAGGCGGCCCCGCAGGCTGCCCAGTTTGGACCAACACTCATGAGGAGCACTGGCTTGGGTTGCAAATTAAGTCCTTGGGTGCTAGCCGGTCCCTATGCAAGTTTTAGTTATTAGGGAAATGGTAGAACCAATGTTGGGCCTTGCTGGAGGATTTTTATTCAAATCGAACTATCAAGGGGGGCCCATAAACCCCAACCGCGTTAGGAATGCAAAAATCAAGGAACATAACACTGGTTTATCAGTTCCTAAGGTCGCATGAGTGGAACAAAACACCGAGGAAAAGGCTAAGCCTTCCACCCATTGCCAAGTATATAAGGTGCATTATTTTAAATAGAGATATTGTGATATTCCCAAATAACCAATCCAACATGGAGCAAACTTCACCTTCACCTGCAACTAACGACGCTATAAGAGGGGGCTTGAGAAAAAGCATAACTTAGCCAAACAACGGTTTGCTAGGAAGGTAGTTAGAGGTTTCATGGCAAGGTATGGGCTGACATGCAAAAGGATAGGTATCGCGACAAAGCAATAGAGCAAGGCATCTAGCATAGCGATATCAAAGAATGGTCATCTTGCGTGGTATCCCGCAAGGAAGAAGAACGAGTCCATGAAGTAGACGAACAATCGTAGTCGAACGAATCCTCACAGCTCTGGAGCAAAACCGAAGCTAACGAGAGAAGCAAACTAGAAAGAAGCAAACAATATGGTAAACACACATATCATAACCATGGCATGATGCACAATCAAGTATGATGCATGTTCGGTTTAATGATTCATGGCATGGCAAAGTGCACAAACAAAACTACAAGTTAAGTGGAGCTCAATATGCAACGAGTTGCATATTGACAAAACACCACATTCTATTTATTTAGTTTGATCCTGGTTATGTACACAATAAGTTTAAAAGTTGGTTAACATGGCAAGAGGTGAAGCATAATGAAACTATCTATTTAGGAAAATTAAATGAGTCCAGAAATAACAACAACAATTCCGGAAAATCCCCATGTCATTTAGCAATTATTAAAGCACACAACAATTTTAACCATTTAAATGTTGTTATCATGATGCAGATGACATAATCAAGTTTTATGCAATTTTTTAGAAAATTTGACATGAAGAGATATGAAGCACTTAGTCGCCACGACGGAAAGAAAGGGGTATCATGGCTGTGAAAACGAGAACGATGCCACGACAACTTTCAGGTTTCGGTAACTCGTTGAGACACCGGTGCAAAAGAAGTGATGTGATCGTGTCATGGAAGATGGTGGGGTGCTCCCGGTTACCGGGTTCCCACGTGTCGACGACATGGCAAAAAGAGGAACGTGCACAAAACAAATGGATACGATGCAAACAGGTGGTTCACCTCATACATCACACATGCATTCGTTCATGGGCGGTGTATCGCGATATACGTTCGAAGCATGTGTTTTGGGGTGGTTCGAAATCGCCGAGGGAAGTAGTGTAAATAGTCGTTCTCGCGACGGTAGTGGAAGTAGTGGTACACGGCGACGGTAGAGGGACTCGCGATCTTGGCAACGGTAGTTGTAGACAAGTCGGAGAGGAACTTGGCGCGTCCAAATCTTTGAGGACCATCGTGTACTTGACGTTTTGGTGCGGTAATCGTCTAGGCGGTCTTGTCATTGGGGTACTTGGCGCTTGCGGTCCAAATCCGAGGTCACCGGTGGTGTAGTCATGGAACTTGACAAAATGCCAGCGCTGCAGATGTTCCTGGCAGAGTTCCTACCACAGGATGATGGTTGGAGGGCGAAGAGCCGGTGAGGCTTGCGAGCAAAGGAAGGAGGCCTCGGGGACATGTACCTGCAGCATGCGGCTCGGGCTCGTACAGGAGGCAAAGATGGCCGGGTCGGACGACGCATGACGAGGGGAGCGGATTCAGGCGAGGTGGCAGCCAGTGAGGTGGGAGAAGGAGGCGCGGGGCTGAGGTGACGCATAGAGAGAGAGAGAGAGAGAGAGAGAGAGAGAAAGAGAGAGAGAGAGAGAGATGGGGATCGAGCAGGTGGCAGCGTTGGTCGAGGGGATGGAGGCAGCGCGGGAGGGAGGACGAGGGGGATTGGGTCTGCGTGCGGGGATCGACTAGGTTTAGAGGGCACAGCTGGCCTAGGTGGGCCGAAACGGCCAGTTCGGCTGCAAAGCTGCCTGGGCCAAATCGGAGGAGAGTAAAAATGGCCAAGGGCCTGATCGGCTTTAAAAGGAAAAACTAAATGCTTCTTTCCTTTTATACAAAAAAAGGAAGTACATATATATTTATTTGGTAAGGCAAATAAATACAAGTTGAGCTCAAAACTGACATGGGTCTACTTTGACATATTTCAAAGCACGACAACTACATTGGAGTAAAGGGAGAAACATGAATGATTTGATGATTTAGAGACGAAGGAATTAAATATGCAAGTGCGTTTCGGTGATTCCAAAATATTGGAATATTTATTTTAGCTCCCTAAATATTGGGAGTATATGTTATAAAGAGAAGTCGTCCTTCCCTCAATTTAAATGGATCGAAGATCCACACAATTTATTTAGTTTCCTCACTTGATGCTGGTTCATGAATATCTCATTGCCCCATACGCAGAAAGGGTCAAAGTATGGATCTTTGGCAATGATATATGTACCTAAAAGCACCAAGTTAATATTAGAAGCTAAACAACAATTGAAAAATGATGTAGTACAACACTCCATCCATCCCATTATATAAGATTTTATTACATGTATATCTAAACATCATCAGAACATTAAGGTAACACTCTTCCTTGTTGCTATGTAGCCTGGGATTGCATATTTAGTCATTCGATACAAAGCATGTTGCTAAACAACAATTTCAAAACGAAAAGGCATGTTAACTGCAATATCCTTAACAGCAACCAAATATCATAATTCATAGTGGTATTATTGAAACTGTTATTGATGAAATTGAACTGCACATCAAATAGTTACACATATAGAGCATCACATTGTGAAGAACTGAAATAAACAAGTCATAAGAACATCTCTAGGCCATCCTTAAAAAGTTAAAGGACTAAAACCCTTAGTGGATATATATATATACTCCAGCAATTTTTGGCCTTTTCTAGTCCATCCCCTAAACTTAATGTTGTAAACTTCAATTTGATCAAGTTCAAAGGAGGTTCAACCGAAAGTAGCATGCATTCAAACATAAACATGGATAGTTTTGCATAACCAAACATAAAACATAAATTTAAACTAAGCTAAACTACTTTCGGTCAAAGTAGACGTCGAGCCAATCCTTCCTCATCATGTACGGTGTGCCGCGAGCCGGTCCATGCCAGTACCGTCGTCGGGGTCGTTGGGGAAGGCACTCCTCCACTCGTCGACGTCGATCTCCTCGTCCTCGGGGCCCACCTCGACGCCCTCCGCGCCGCCGTCGCCGCCGCCTTTGACCTCATCATCGGATGAGAGTGCGATAACCTCGCCGCCCTCCGCGCCGACAAAGATCGCCAGCTCCGCCTCCGCGAGCTCCGGGTGCTGGCGGCGGAGCTCTTGCATGTAGGCCTCATCGGCGGCCTCGGCCTTGAGGCGCTCCCACACCTCGCGGTCCTCCCACGCAATAGCCGAGCTCACCACCCCTGGCTCCGGCGGAACGAGGTGGACCGGACGTGTGCCAAAGGGGAAATTGAGCCTAGCCGCTGCGCCGTGGTAGCGTACCTGCTAGCGGTCATACTCCATGGCTGCAAGCTCGGCCGTGTGGAAGCTACCGAGCCACCGACGGGTGTGGGTCTCTCGGTCTGTTATCTCGGCGACCCACGTCCCCCACCGCCGCTGCCGGACCCTGAGGTAGGACTTCGTTGGCTGCCAGGTCCGAGGGAGGACGGGGAAGTCCTCGAACCAGCGTAGGGGCGCGGCGGCGGGCGGATCGGGGGACCGGCGGCGGCGGATCGGACTCGTAGAGGACGACGGGGACACCTCAGCGGCCACCTCGCCGGCGTCGCGCGAAAAGGCCATGATAAACCTCCTTTTGTCCATTGGCTCCTCGATCTGCCCTGCACACAGGCAGCGGTTCAGGATGGAGGCGCCGGCGATGGCGGCGACCTACCAATGGTTTCGAGGGTTGTGTGTGTCTGTGTGAGCGGAGGTTTTGGGGTGTGTGTGGAGGGGGGGCAAGGTTGTGTTTGAGGAAATACTGCGGCAACTGAAAATTTTACTAGGCAGGAGTAACAAGGCGGGGCTACTGAAAATTTGGATCAAGGGCGAGCAGATATTTTTGAGATTGCGAGGGATGCAGAGGAGGGAGTAAAATGCCGGGGCTACTGAAAATTTGAATCAAGGGACTGAAGCAGAGCAGGAGTAACAGACATCACACACGGTCCGCACATACTAATCGTGTGCTATCAAACATTAAAACCTTCCAGGCGGTAGATATTTTCGAGATTGCGAGGGATGCAGAGGCGGGACTTTTTGGGGAGTGAGCTAGTGTGCTTGACATGCCGGCTGTGGACTGTAGCCGAAGCACCTTCTCGCGTACTATACACCGACGGTGCTCCAAGATATTTTGTACAACATCTCACAAGGTTGGTGATAATAAACTATGTGGGATCTACTTGATATGAATTACAAAATGGGGTCACAGCGGCAATGGACGCTGTTTGAATTGCTAGACCATTTATCTGCAGTGAACATGCAACTATATGTGTGTCGTAAAAGAACTAGAATTATTCAGGGTTCGTTTGGACATTTTATACATTAAACTGGTTTTCTACCATTTCACGTGCACAATTCAAAATTAAACTACATGCACATGCTCCAGTGCATACAAATTGGTTGAAAAATCAAATATGTATCCTTCAATGCATGCTTAGGTCCCATGCAAGAAATAGGAATGAGTTTTTCGTGTTTCGTTTGGCATTTTTTATACATTAACTTGGTTTTCTAGGCATTTTATGTGCATAATTCAAATTTGAACTACAAGCACATGCTCCAATGCACCAAAGTTGGTTGAAAAATCACATGTCTGTCCTTGGGTGAATTTCTAGGTCCCATGCAAGAGATGGGAATGAAATTCAAACACCAGGGAACTATTGATTGTCGGCAAAACATTGAGATGCCTGGGTTTTAATGCTTTTCCTCTTGTTTTGGACTCTAATTTGCATGATTTGAAAGAAACTAACCCCAGACTGACGATGTTTTCAGCAGAACTACCATGGTGTTGTTTTTGTGCAGAAATAAAAGTTCTCAGAATGGAACGAAACTTTGCGAGGATTTTTTATATAATAAAAGAAAAATACTGGAGCCAAGAACCACCAGTGGGGGCACCTGGGTGGGCACAACCCACCAGTGCGCCCCCCCTCCTGGCGCGCCCAGGTGGGTCGTCCCCACCTGGTGGCCCCATATACGCCAACCCTGATACTATAAATTCATATTCGCCGAGAAAAAATCAGGGAGAAAGAATTATTATTATCTACAAGACGGAGTAGCCGCCACCTCCTGTTCTTCCTCAGGAGGCCAGATCTGGAGTCCGTTTGGGGTTCCGGAGAGGGGGATCTTCGTCCTTCGTCATCACCAACCGTTCTCCATCGCCAATTCCATGATGCTCCCCACCGGGAGTGAGTAATTCCTTCGTAGGCTCGCTGGTCGGTGAGAAGTTGGATGAGATTCATCATGTAATCTAGTTAGTTTTGTTAGGGATGATCCCTAGTATCGATTATGTTTTGAGATTGATGTTGCTATGACTTTGCCATGCTTAATGCTTGTCACTTTGGGCCTGGGTGCCATGATTTCATATCTGAACCGTTTATGATATTATCATTATATTCATGTTTAGAACTGATCTTGAAAGTTATAGTCACCTACTACGTGTTATGACCCGGCAACCCCGGAGTGACAATAACCGGAACCACTCCCAGTGATGACCGTAGTTTGAGGAGTTCATGTATTCACCGTGTGTTAATGCTTTGTTCCGGTTATCTATTAAAAGGAGGCCTTAATATCCCCAAGTTTCCAATATGGACCCCGTTGCCACGGGAGGGTCGGACAAAAGATGTCATGTAAGTTCTTTACATAAGCACGTATGGCTATTTACGAAATGCATGCCTACATTATGTTTATGAACTGGAGCTAGTGCCGTATCACCCTAGGTTATGACTGTCACATGATGAATATCATCCAAAAAATTGTCGATCCAATGCCTACAAATTTATCCTATAATGTTCTTGCTAAGTTACTACTGCTATCGTTACTGCTACACTTGCTACAAAACTACTGCTACCATTGTTACCGTTACTATTGCTGCTACCACTACTATCAAAACTGTCATATTACTGTGCTACTGATCACTTTGCTACAGATAATTAATCTCCGGGTGTGGTTGAATTGACAACTCAGCTTCTAATTCTTGCAAATATTCTTTGGTTCCCCTTGTGTCGAATCTATAAATTTGGGTTGAATACTCTACCCTCGAAAACTGTTTCGATCCCCTATACTTGTGGGTTATCAAGATTTTTTCTGGTGACGTTGCCGGGGATCATAGCTATATTTGTTTAGTCACTTGGGATTATTATCAATCTATCACTATGAAGAATCTTAAGGATGCTAAGACTAAGATTTACCCCTCTAAGACGAGGGGAGGTAAGGAACTGCCATCCAGTTCTGCTTTAGATTCACCCTCTGTTATAAGTAAACTTGCAACACCACAACATGCTAGTACCCCTGATATGTCGCAAGTTATTGATGATGATACTTCTGCTATGAATGATACTTATGATGATGCTAGTACCTTGCATGATGATGATGTGCCACTTGGTGACTTTCTTGATGAACAAATTACTAGAGTAAGACAACATGATGTTGTTGAATCTGATGATGAGTTTGAAACTGAAAATTTTTAAACACCTACTAGAACTAGCCTTCTTAGATATGAATTGCCTAAGGTACCTGAAGGTTATGTTATGAGTGAGGAAACAACAAGAGATATTCTTCCTTGTAATGATAGAGATGATCTAGAAAAAATATTATGCAAGTATAAAGAAAAGTCTCTGAATGCTAGAATGAAATATGATCCTAAGTTTGCTACCTCACCTATCTTTATTGATGATAAGGATTATGAATTCTCTGTCGACCCAGAGTTAATCACTTTGGTTGAATCTGATCCTTTCCATAGTTACGAAACTAAAACTGTTGTGGCACATCTCACTAAGCTAAATGACATAGCCACCCTTTTTACTCATGATGAGAAAACCCCTTACTACTATATTCTCAAATTATTTCCATTCTCACTAAAGGGTGATGCTAAAGCTTGGTACAACACTCTTACTCCTGGTTGTGTGCGTAGTCCCCATGATATGATTATTACATCTCTGAAAAATATTTTCCCGCTCATAAGAAACAAGCTGCCTTACAGGAAATATTTAACTTTATGCAAATTAAAGAAGAGAGTCTCCCACAAGCTTGGGGGAGGCTTTGCCAGTTACTTAACTCTTTGCCTGATCATCCTATAAAGAAAAATGAAATACTTGATATCTTCTATAATGGACTAACTGATGCTTCTAGGGACTTCCTAGATAGTTGTGTTGGTTGCGTTTTCAGGGAACGAGCTATTGGACAAGCTGAGGAATTATTGAATAACATATTGAAAAATTATGATAATTGGACTCTTCCTGACCCACCGCCTAAGCCTACTCCAAAAGAAGAGGGGTATATTATATCTCAGTCCTGAAGATATGCAAGAGGCAAAGAAATCTATGAAGGAAAAAGGTATTAAAGCTGAGGATGTTAAAAATTTACCTCCTATTGAAGAAATACATGGGCTTGATACACCACATCTGCCTAAGGTGGTAGAGGTAAACTCTCTAATGAAATTCGATGACAATGATAATCCTCACAATATGCACCCTAGTCAATGCCTTCATGAGTTTGAAAATTACATTAGGAAACAAGATCACTTCAATGCAAATGTTATGAAACAATTGAAATATAATTTTGATATGATTGCTCGCTTGTGCGACTTGTTATTTAGAATTTCAAATTATGTTAGAGGTGTAAGGAAACATGCTTCTATGGTACAAACCCAGCTAGAACAAGTTGCTAAATCTCATAGAGAATTACTTGATGAAATGAATAGCAACATACATGACTTTTTTGTTAGAGTTGCAACTAGAGGTGGAAAAATGACTCAGGAACCACTTTATCCTGAGGGACACCCAAAAAGAATTAAACGGGACTAAAAAAGAAACAACACCACGGCATCTAGTCCTTCTAAAAAGAAAAAGAAAAAGAAAACTGATAGGACTTTGCATGCTACTAGTGAACCTGAAATAGGAAAACCTCATGATAATGATAATGATATTTCTATCTCTGATGCTGAAACTCAATCTGGTAGTGAACATCCACCTAGTGATAATGAAAGGGATAATGTTGATGTTCATGAAGATACTCAACCAAATAATGAAAAAGAACCAGATAATGATGTTGAGATATAACCACCAGTTGATCTTGATAACCCACAACCTAAGAACAAAGATATGATAAAAGAGACTCTGTTGCTAGGAAACACAGTAAAGAAAGAGAACTGTGGGTCCAAAAACATATGCCCTTTCCACCCAAGTCAACTAAATAGAAAGATGATGAAGAATTTGAACACTTTGCTGAAATGCCGAGGCCAGTATTTTTGCGTACTCGCTTGACTGATATCTTGAAAATGTCTCCTTATGCAAAGTACATGAAAGACATCATCACCAATAAGAGAAAAATACCAGAAGCTTAAATCTCCACCATGCTTGCTAGTTATACTTTTAAGGATGGAGTACCTAAAAAACTTGGAGACCGACGAATACCAACTATACCTTGCTCCATCAAAGGGAATTATGTGAAAACTGCTTTTTGTGATTTAGGAGTTGGTGTTAGTGTTATGCCTTACTCCTTATATAAAAGACTTGATTTAAGTAAACTCACACATAGTAAAATATCTTTGCAAATGGCTGATAAATCAACTGATATCCCTATCGGTATCTGTGAGGATGTGCTCGTTGTTCTTGCTAATGTTACTATTTTGACTGACTTTGTTATACTTGAGATGCCCGAGGATGACAACATGTTGATTATCCTTGGTAGACCCTTCTTGAATACTGCAGGGGTTGTTATTAATTGCAATAAAAGCAAGGTCACTTTTCATATCAATGGTAATGAGCATACGGTGCACTTTCTGAAGAAGCAATTCCAAGTGAATGGTGTTCATGTTATTAAAAAAATTCCGACAATCACTATTGGAAGTTTTCAAATACCTCTACCTACTGTTGAAAAGAAATATGAAATGCTTATTGTTGGGGACTTTCATATCCCCGTTTAGGTAACTTAGTGATTTACGAAAGTTCTTCGATTTCATGCTAATCGAAAGTGGTTGCTAATAAGACTTGATCAACCTTATTAATGAATCACTTTTGAGCAGTATGAAGTTGATGAATTTAGTAAGCACTACCTCCTGTCTCTACCTTTTTGTTTTCTGTATCTATTAGTTAAATAAAATAAAATGCCACCTTTGTCCTGTTTTCTGAATTTCCCATACAATAGAAAATGGCCCAAAAATGAAAGTTCTCAGAATGCCCTAAAAAATTAACACGATTTTTTCCTGAATATTTAAGAATTTCAGGTGCAAATAATATCAGAGGGGGGTGCACCAGGTGGGCACAACTCACCTGGGCGAGCCAGGACCCCCAGGCGTGCCCTGGTGGGTTGTCTTCTCCACATGGGCCCTCTCTCTTATCTCTTTATACCTCTTCATCACCTACCTCCAGGAAAAAAATCTCCATTGCTCTCTCTCTCGTGTTCATGCTCTCAAACCCGTGGATTTCGATCTCTTTGCTCGAAGCTCCATTTCAAAAACTATTTCACGCGATTATTGCTTGGTATGTGACTCCTGTGTTTGTCCAATTAGTTTTTGTTTTAGTAGTTTATATTTTGAATAATTAGCTACTCTTGGTGCTGCTGTAGATGAGCTTGCATGTTGAATTCTTAGATTTCTAAGTAGGTTGAATGCTTGCTATGGCTTCTATGTATCCTTATGAGTAGTTGCTATAAATTTTATAAAGTTTTGTTGAGAAAAAAGTGTGGACTAAAAATTTCAAAATTTTGTTCATAGGAAAAACATGAGTATCTTTAGGAAGTTTTCTTCTAAGAAGAACTCCAAAGGAGTGATTGGGGAGTCATCTAATAGTGATCTCCATGTCCGAAGATTGGCGGAAATACGGCCACGCGAATGGCCGCATACTCCGTTCATGGAAGATCTCGGAATTCTTCAAGAGTTTGCATAATATGCTGCTAATGCCGGCCTCACCGACTTCATTACGGCTGAATGCGAACAGTATCATCTCCTCACAAATACCTTTGTGCAAAGTTTTAATTTTCTCCCTAGGAATAATCCCCCTGAAGTGCATTTTAAATTATATGATGAACCCTATCAGATACCGCTTACTGAATTTTGCGAAATATGCTTGCTTCCTACTGATGGTAGTTTGGCAGAGCCCGGACCCGCAGAGTTTGAAAGTTTTTACCGCACTCTTACAGTGGGTGATAAGAGAGGGGTGTCGGCTATCACTACTGCTAGCCTGCATTTTCCTGCTGTTTGTTATTTTGCCTTTTTCATTACAAAATGCTTGCTAGCTAGAGAGAAGGTGGGTGCACTCAGTTCACCAGACCTTGCCGTTTTGCGTCGTGCACTAGAGGGCGGCAACACTTATAGCTTGGGAGCTATTTTGGCACGCCGCCTCCACATTAATAAGTCTAAGGGTAAAATACTTGGAGGTATTTACGCCACTCGTTTGGCGACTCATTTAATGTTCATATACGCCTCCATGATTTTCCTTTACCCAAGGTCTACCTAGATCGTGTTGCTATGGATCACCACCAGTTTACTACTGCCGATTATCCTAACATTCATATTCCTTATAACCTAGTTTTTAGTGTAACTACTCGTGATATCATTCCACTACCTACACCTGCTTTGTTTGATCCTATCACCAGGGGTGGATACTGGATTATGCCTGCGGATATCGTTGCCTATCGGAACGCCTAGGCTGCAGGAGAGGAGGAGCCTCAACATTGGGATGAGTGGATGCCTGCTCCTCAGTACCCTGACTACTATCCAGGCTACTAACTGCATACCAAGTTAGGCCAAAAGCCTAAGCTTGGGGGAGTGCATGTTTCTCACCGATTTCATACTCATAGTCACACATCTCAATTGTCGGTGTTCACACTTTTCATTGTATTATCCATGCTTAATTTATTTTCTTGTCTTCCTCTTGTGTGTTTGAAAAACCTTGAAAAAACAAAACAAAAAATGTCTAGCTATAGTTACTTTACTTTCTATGCTTGCCTAGTTGTAATATTAAGAAGAAAATGCAAAAAGATTTATTTGTTCTTCTTTTGCTTGTTGGGAGTCTTCCCGTGTAAATAGCTTTTCTCGTTTTTGTTTTCTTCTTTCATTTGCTTATTCCGGAAAACCAAAAACGCCAAAAATATTTCAGTATGTTTCCCTGAATTTCTTTATTTTTATTTCCGAGTCGTACTAAGGAGAAGACCACGATGAAAATATTGAGTGGCTCTCTTTTGCATAATTGTTGATCTAATGAAGAGCCCATTTTACCTTGTCTTCTCCTGTTGAATAAAATGTTTGCAGATTCCAGCTTAGTCCACAACACTCTTGCACCATAATTATTATTTCACATCATGCAGTCGTTCAAGTGAAAGGCAGTAATGACGATATTCGATGAACTGGCTGTGGCAGAGAGAAACTGGTAGGAACTCAACTTGCTCTGTTTCTGTAAATAGGTTTAACCGAGTATCCATGATTCAACCCATTATGATTAAACATGTTTGCAATGACAATTAGAGATTATAGTTTCACATGCCATGCATAAGTAGCTATGAGTTGGTAATGATTTATCTTGGATATCAGTATTGCTTTAAAACGATTGTGATGTAGTATGATGATATGGTATCCTCCTCTGAATGTTCGAGTGGCTTGACTTGGCACATGTTTATGCATGTAAATGAATCAAAACCAACATAGCCTCTATGATATTTATGTTCATGTTGTCCATATCCTACTCATGCGGATGTCCATTGTTTATTATGCATGATGCATGTTCATGACCATTGTTGCTCTCTAGCTGGCCGCTTCCCAACCAATTTGCTAGCCTTCACCTGTACTAAGCGGGAATACTGCTTGTGCATAAAATTCAAAAACCCTAGTTATTCCAGACAAGTCCACCATACCTACCTATATGCGGTATTAACCTGCCATCCTAAGTAAATTTTCATGTGCCACCTCTAAAAACTTCAAATAAATATCATTTTTGTGTGCCTGGATCATTCATGGAACGATAGGAGGTGGTCAGTATCTTCCATGCTAAGCGGGTTATTCTCAGGTCGAGTGTTTATTCACTCGCCATCGCACGAGAAAAGGCGATAATAGGGATTCCCAGTCCCAAATTGAAAAAGGAAAAAGCTTATAAATATACAAACAAAAACTCCCAATGGAGTCCAAGCATTTACTTTTCTGCTTGGGAACCGCCACTAGCGTGTTTAGCATGGGAGATATTGATAACCGATAGTCGTGAAGTAAATGAGAAGGGTGCATTTCTCATTTACCTCTATTTTTTTAAACTTGAGCTCTGGCACCTCTGCAAATCACTACTTCCCTCTGCGAAGGGACTATCTATTTACTTTTATGATGAGTCATCACCTTCTCTAATAAGCGCCAGATCTGAGAGCACTGTTGTCATGCCTATGCATTGTGTGTACTGAATGTTGGGTGTTATCATGACTGGATCTTTTCTATCATGAATTACAATGTTTAGTCGCTGCTCGGACTTTGGAGGTGCTCTGCATTTATGTTTTGTGGTCTCAGAAAGGGCTAGCGAGATACCACTATTGTCATATTATATCATGGTTGTTTTGATAACGTGTTGTTGTTTGAGATATCTCATTATTGCTCGTTATAGCTGATTATGTCATTGATATGAGTCATTATAATTTTTAAGAGTTATTGTCAACATGGTTAGTTATAATGTTGGCTGAAAACCTGGGTGTTGTTTAAGCTTATTTATGCAAACAAGAGTAAAAGAGTTCGTAGAAGTTTTTCTTTCTCACTTTCAGTTTATCAACTGAATTGCTTGAGGACAAGCAAAGGTTTAAGCTTGGGGGAGTTGATACGTCTCCAACATATCTACTTTTTCCTAATGCTTTTCCTCTTGTTTTGGACTCTAATTTGCATGATTTGAATGAAACTAACCCCGGACTGATGTTGTTTTTAGCAGAACTACCATGGTGTTGTTTTTGTGCAGAAATAAAAATTCTCGGAATGGAACGAAACTTTGCAAGGATTTTTTATTTAATAAAAGAAAAATACTGGAGCCAAGAACCACCGGAGGAGGCACCTGGGTGGGCACAACCCACCAGGGCGCCCCCCTCCTGGCGTGCCCGGGTGGGTTGTCCCCACCTGGTGGCCCCGTAGACGCCAACCCTAATACTATAAATTCATATTCGCCGAGAAAAAAAACAGGGAGAAAGAATTACCGTGATCTACGAGACGGAGCAGCTGACACCTCCTGTTCTTCCTCGGGAGGCCAGATCTGTAGTCCGTTTGGGGCTCCAGAGAGGGGGGTCTTCGTCCTTCGTCATCACCAACCCTTGTTTGTCGCCAATTCCATGATGCTCCCCACCGGGAGTGAGTAATTCCTTCGTAGGCTCGCTGGTCGGTGAGGAGTTGGATGAGATTCATCATGTAATCTAGTTAGTTTTGTTAGGGTCGATCTCTAGTATCCATTATGTTCTGAGATTGATGTTGTTATGCCTTTGCCATGCTTAATGCTTGTCACTTTGGGCCCGGGTGCCATGATTTCATATTTGAACCATTGATTGTATTATCATTATATTCACGTCTTAGATCCGATCTTGCAAGTTATAGTCACCAACTACGTGTTATGACCCGGCAACCCCGAAGTGGCAATAACCGGAACCACTCCTGCTGATGACCGTAGTTTGAGGAGTTCGTGTATTCACCATGTGTTAATGCTTTGTTCTGGTTCTCTATTAAAAGGAGGCCTTAATATCCCTTAGTTTCCAATATGGACCCCGCTACCATGGGAGGGTAGGACAAAAGATGTCATGCTAGTTCTTTACATAAGCCAGTATGACTATTTACGAAATACATGCCTACATTATATTTATGAACTGGAGCTAGTACCGTATCGCCCTAGGTTATGACTATCACATGATGAATATCATTCAACAAATTGTCGATCCAATGCCTATGAACTTATCCTATATTGTTCTTGCTAAGTTACTACTGCTATCGTTACTGCTACACTTGCTACAAAACTACTGCTACCACTGTTACCGTTACTATTGATGCTACCACTATTATCAAAACTATCATATTACTGTGGTACTGATCACTTTGCTGCAGATAATTAATCTCCGGGTTTGGTTTAACTGACAACTCTGCTGCTAATACTTGCAAATATTCTATGGTTCCCCTTGTGTCGAATCTATAAATCTGGCTTGAATACTCTACCCTCAAAAACTGTTGTGATCCCCTATACTTGTGGGTTATCAGGGCTGTCTTGAACTTGATCTCTCTAGAAGTAATTAAGAGGCTACAAATTTCCTATGAAGAGCTTGAGAAAACTGGGACATTCCTAGGAATCAACCCAGGAAGGAGCCAAACCAAGGGGAAGATCACATTGTCGTTGACATTTGGCGGGGAATTGAACTACATAACAGAAAAGACAGTGTTCGACGTTGTTAATATCCCTTTGTTGTTTAATGGAATTCTTGGCCACCCAGCTCTGGCTAAGCTTATGTCAGCGTCTCATTATGCCTACAACACCTTGAAGATGCCAGGACCAATGGGTATCATCTCCATCGATTCAGATAAGAAAGATGCAGCCATATGTGTCGACAAGCTCTATAGAGATGCGCTTGCGGCAGAGGCCACTGAGGCAGCAGCTCCCGCCAAGAGAAAGAAATACAAGAAGCCCGACAAGACATCTGGCGAGAATTCTAGGAAGCATGCCTCCTCGGAGTGCCGCGCACCTGTTGAAGACTTGCCGGAGAGTTCTACCGGCAAGAAATCTAAGGCCATTTCACCAGCAATGAAAAAGGTGCCAGCAAGGGAGGATGACACTGGCAGTACCTTCACCATCAGTGCCACCCTTGATAGTAAATACGAAACCACGCTCATTGCCTTTCTGTGGGTGAAGTTGATGTGTTTGCATGGCAACCATCCGACATCCCAACGTTCCCAGGGAGGTAATTGAGGACCACCTTGATGTCTGTCCCCATGCTCGACCCGTCAAGCAGAAGGTCAGAAATCAAGATTTGGAACGGCAACAGTTCATTGCCGAAGAGATCAAGAAGCTTGAAGCAACTGGTTTGGTTATAAGGGTACTACATCCAACTTGGTTAGCAAACCCAGTTGTAGTGCGCAAAGCAAATGGAAAGTGGAGACTTTGTATTGACTACACTGATCTTAGCAAAGCATGTTGAAATGATCATTTCCCTCTACCACACATTGATCAAATTGTAGAATCTATTTCCGGTTGTGATTTACTCTCATTCCTTGATGCATATTCTGGGTACAACCAAATATTCATGGCTAAGGAAGATGAGGAGAAAACCACATTCATTACTCCATGTGGCACATACTGCTTTGTGCGTATGCCTTTCGAAATAAAGAGTGTTGGTTCAACATTTGCAAGGGCAGTCTAGATTGGTTTTCAATCTCAGCTAGACAGAAATGTGGAAGCATATATGGATGATATAGTGGTCAAGACCAAGGACAAATCAACCATCATTCAAGATTTGGAGGAAACATTTGCCAACTTGCGCAAAGTTAATTTAAAGATCAATCCTGAGAAGTGTGTGTTTGGTGTCTTGTCAGCAAGCTCTTGGTTTCTTTGTATCTCAGTGTGGAATTGAAGCAAATCCCTACAAGTTCAAAGCAACTAAGCAGATACAAGCACCAAAGAGCGTCAAGGATGTACAACGTCTTGCTAGTTGTGTTGCCGCCTTATGTAGGTTCATTTCAAAATCTATTGAGCATGCCTTGCCATTTTTCATGATATTGAAGAAAGTGGGTCCAATGAAATGGACCCCAGAAGCGGAGGCCATGCTGCAAGATTTGAGAAGATACATGTCCTCTGCGCCAACACTAGTTGCGCCTAAACCATAAGAACCGTTGCTGTTATTTTGGCAGCGACAAAGCAAGTGGTCAGTGCTGCACTAGTGGCACGGAGGGAAGTTAACGATGAGGAAGTGACAGCGGAAAGCCCATTCAATGACAAGCATGAATCTTCTCCGGCAAAGTCTAGTGCTGAGAAGATAGAAACAATGCAAACGAATGAAGCGGAACAACAAATGGTGCCGAAGAAGAAGGTGGTGCGGCGACCAGTGTATTTTGTCAGTTCCCTATTGCAGGGGGGCAGATCGAGATACTATGGGGTGCATAAGTTACTTTCCGGCCTTCTCATGGCTCGAGAAAGTTGCACCACTACTTCCATGCACATGATCACAGTCACCACTCCCTTTCCATTACAACGCATCTTGAGGAATCCAGATGCAACTAGCGGGATCATGGAGTGGGCGTTGGAACTGTCAAGCTTTGCACTCAAATCTGAAAGCACTTCAACTATTCAAAGCATGGCCTTGGCAGAGTTCACTGCAGAATGGACGCAGACGCAAGATGAAGAGGTTCAAGAATCAAGCCTCCCCGGCAAAGAGACATCAAAAGAATGGATCATGTACTTTGACGGTGCCTTCTCACTATAAGGCGCCGATGCCGGAGTGCTAAGCACCTCAAATATGTGGTTCAAATGCACTTTCCCAGGGATAAAGCAACCGACAACACTGCAGAGTATGCAGGGCTCCTTGCGGGCCTTAGGATCGCAATAGAGTTGGGAATCGGAAAGATGATCATCCTTGGAGATTCGCAACTTGTAGTAAAGTAAGTGAATAAAGACTGACAAAGCCCATTGATGGAAGCTTATGTGGAATAAGTGAGAAATTAGCCCGTCAGTCAAGTATGTGTCAGTTTGTGGACAACATTCTGCGTAGAAAGAGACCAAACTGTGTGAAATTGAAGTGTATTTGCCGGGAAGATGGACTGAAGTTGTTGGTGGATACACATGGAGGCATATGTGGCTCTCACATAGGATCAAGAGACCTTGTCAGCAAGGCTTCTATTGACCCACTGCCCTCCAGGATGCAACCGGGCTTGTAACTAAATGTGAAGCATGCGAGTTCCATTCAAATAACATACATCAGATAGCTCAAGCTCTTCAAACAATCTCTCTCTCTCTCCTAGATTTTTCGGACTGGGGGTTTGATATTTTAGGCCCTTTCCCTCGTGCGACCGAGGGCTTTGAGTTCTTGTATGTCCCCATCGATAAATTCACAAAGTGGCCAGAAGTAGAGCCAGTGAGAAAGGTGACAATACAATCAGCCGTCAAGTTCTTCAAAGGATTAGTTTTCCTCTTCAGGGTCCCTAACAGGATCATCATCGACAATGTCACACAGTTCACGAGCTGCACCTTCATGCAGTACATCCAATGCCTTAGAATCGAAATCTGTTTTGCCTTTGTCGCTCAAGCGAGAAGCAATGGACAGGCAGAACATATGAATGTAGAAGTGTTGTGTGGGCTCATAACAAGAACCTTTGACAGGCTGAACAAGTGTAAAAGGCATTGGATTGATGAGCTACCGGCGGTTCTTTGCTTACTCAGAATGACACCAAATCGAGCTACTAACCAAACACCCTTCTCCCTAGTCTATGCTGCAGAGGAGGTGCAAGATCTATCTACTAGATGCATAGCAACGAGAGGGGAGAGTGTGTCTACGTACCCTCGTAGACCGAAAGCTGAAGCATCTAGTGACGCAGTTGATGTAGTCGAACGTCTTCGCGATCCAACCGATCCAAGCACCGACCGTACGGCACCTCCGTGTTCAGCACACGTTCAGCTCAATGACGTCCCACGAGCTCTTGATCCAGTTGAGCTTCACAGGAGAGTTTCTTCTGCATGGTGGTGTGGTGACGGAGATGATGAAGTTACCGATGCAGGGCTTCGCCTAAGCACTGCAACGATATGAACGAGGTGTGTTTCTGTGGAGGGGGGCATCGCACACGGCTAAAACAATGTTGCTTGTGTGTTCTAGGGTGCCCCCTGCCCTGTATATAAAGGAGCAAGGGAAGGGTCGGCCGGCCCTAGGGGAGCGTCAATGAGGGAGTTTTCCTACTCCTAGTAGGAGTAGGAATCCCCCTTTCCCATTCCTACTAGGAGTAGGAAAGGAAGAAGAAGGGGAGAAGGAAGGAGAGGGGTGCCTCCCCCCCCCATTCCTAGTCCAACTAGGATTCCCTTGGGGGGCGCGCGGCCAGCTATAAGGGCATATTTCTCCCTAAGTAGTTTTGGTGATTGATGACAATGCTTTTGCGGACTAATCATGTGCATTGAGCATTTCAGATATCTCATGTCTACGCACAAGACGATTAAGTGCCCCTCGGAACCTATTGAAGACGGCGTTTCCTTTTGTTTCTTTTTGGTGAAATTGACTCTTAGGAAAGTCGTACTATTAAGAGGGGGTCCCATTCGGAAAGGTTAGGATGGAATCAACACGTACACATCTATTCATTTGCACCACCTTTCCTTTGCTTCATTGGAGTTCCGGTTGTTTTCCTTGTCATTGCAAAAACGGTGGCTTTCTACTACTACTACTCTGAGGCATGTGGTAGTACTGCTCAAGGTAGCGGTTGTACCGCAGGGTCTCACAATAGTACCGCTCCTCGGCTACGGTAGTACCGCACATCGCAGTAGTGCCGTACCAAGGGCGCGGTAGTACCGTGAGTAGTGCCCCAGCGTCGTGACTAGTACGGAAGTAGGAGCGGAAATATTTTTTTACTTCCGCGTCCTATGCAATAGTACCGCTCCGAGCAAGCGGTAGTACCGTGTCGGGTTTTTACATCGATCGAGACGCTACGGAAGTAGCTGCAGATGTAATTTTATTAGTCTACGCTCTTCTCTGGCCATTCTGAACCCTGCCTTGCGGTAGTACCGCAAGGGCGTGCGGTAGTAACGCTCCGGTAGTACTACCGCTCGTTGCTATACGCAACAGTGCTAGGTCTAGCTTCTGTTGCGTTAGCGGTAGTACCGCACCTCTTGCAGTAGTACCGCAAGTCAGGTGCGGTAGTACCGCATGTCGCGGGCAGAGTTGGTGGATAACGGTTGGATTTGTTCCTCCACTATATAAGGGGAGTCTTCTTCCTCAAGAAGACTTACCTCTTCCTCCCCAAGCTCCATTGTTGCTCAAAGCTCCATTTCCGCCCTATCTCTCTTCCTAGCCAATCAAACTTGTTGATTTTCGAGGGATTGGTTGAGAAGGCATCGATCTACACTTCCACCAAGAGAAATTTGATTCCCCCCACTAATCCCTTGTGGATCTTATTACTCTTGGGTGCTTGAGCACCCTAGATGGTTGAGGTCACCGCGGAGCCATAGTCCATTGTGGTGAAGCTTCGTGGTGTCGTGGGGAGCCTCCAATTCGGTTGTGGAGATAGCCCCAACCTTGTTTGGAAAGGTTCGGTCACCACCTTCAAGGGTACCACTAGTGGAATCACGGCACCTTGCATTGTGTGAGGGCGTGAGGAGAATATGGTGGCCCTAGTGGCTTCTCAGGGAGCATTGTGCCTCCACACCGCTCCAACGGAGACATACTTCCTCTCAAAGGGAAGGAACTTCGGTAACACATACTCGTCTTCACCGGCTCTACTTGTGGTTATTTCTTACCTTTACTTGTGCAAGCTTTCATTGTGTGTCCTAGCTTGCTTGCTTGTGTTCTTACTATTGTTGCATCATATAGGTTGTCCACCTAGTTGCATATCTAGACAACCTACTTTATTGCTAAGTTTAATTTGGTCAAGAAAAGCTAAAAATTGTTAGTTGCCTATTCACCCCCCCCCTCTAGTCAATTATATCGATCCTTTCAATTGGTATCAGAGCCTCGTCTCTTTATTAAGGGCTTTACCGTCCAGAGAGTATGGGTGACAATGTAGTCGAGACGGAGGGACACTCCGGTGGAACTCCGTCCTTGCCTACGTCCGATGGGGGAACCTCAGTCTCTCATGAGGAGTTCAATGTGGCTATGGACACATTGAAAGACTCACTAGCGACCGAGGTCAAAGGCATGTTCAAAGAATTTCTCGAGGGACTTAAATTACCCGCCGCACCATTGGAAGTGGTTCGTCCCGCTACCAACGTGTCGGATGCTATTCCCGACAAGGGAGAAGCTAGTAGCGAGGAAGTCCCGGTGACTAAGAATGGGAGTGGTATTTTTGCTCACTCCGCGCCTCCTATCAATTATGGAGGACCCGTTCCTACTCCGCATTTAAATTCGGTTGGTCCCCCTCCTAAGTTTGTGAAAAATTCTGATTTTGCTACTTGGACGTTTCGCTTTAAACGTCATTTAAATCATTGTTCTACTAATCTTTGGAGAATCATTGAGCAAGGTTTCTACACGCATGATCCCTACAACTTAACTCCAAAAGAAGCTGCGGATCATCAATTCAACGAGTTTGTTCTTTGCATACTTCAAGAAGCTATCCCTCCTGAAGACATTGCACACCTTCGACCCTTCTCTGTGGCCAAGGAAGCATGGGAGCATGTTTGTTCCTTGTACAAGGGAAGCGCAAGCATTCAACGCTCAAACTATGAAGTTGTGCAAGATGAAGCCGATGAGTTTGCCATGATCGAAGAAGAAGATCCCCGTGAACTTTATCGGAGATTGACCACTCTTGCAGTTTCTCTTCGAGATTATGGGAGCAAGGATACGGATGACAATTGGATCAAGCGCAAATTTCTCAAGGCCATGATGCCTTTGAAGGAAATATGCCCTAGAGGCAATAATAAAGTTGTTATTTATATTTCCTTATATCATGATAAATGTTTATTATTCATGCTAGAATTGTATTAACCGAAAACTTAGTACATGTGTGAATACATAGACAAAACAGAGTGTCCCTAGTATGCCTCTACTAGACTAGCTCATTGATCAAAGATGGTTATGTTTCCTAGCCATAGACATGAGTTGTCATTTGATTAACGGGGTCACATTATTAGGAGAATGATGTGATGGACAAGACCCATCCGTTAGCTTAGCAACTTGATCGTTTAGTTTTATTGCTATTGCTTTCTTCATGACTTATACATGTTCCTATGACTATGAGATTATGCAACTCCCGAATACCGTAGGAACACCTTGTGTGCTATCAAACGTCACAACGTAATTGGGTGATCATAAAGATGCTCTACAGGTGTCTCCGAAAGTGTTCGTGGTGTTGGCATAGATCAAGACTAGGATTTGTCACTCCGAGTGTCGGAGAGGTATCTCCGGGCCCTCTCAGTAATGCACATCATAATAAGCCTTGCAAGCAAAAGACTAATGAGTTAGTCATGAGATGATGTATTACGGAACGAGTAAAGAGACTTGCCGGTAACGAGATTGAACTAGGTATAGAGATACCGACAATCGAATCTCGGGCAAGTAACATACCGATGACAAAAGGAACAACGTATGTTGTTATGCGGTTTGACCGATAAAGATCTTCGTAGAATATGTAGGAGCCAATTTGAGCATCCAGGTTCCGCTATTGGTTATTGACCAGAGATGAGTCTCAGTCATGTCTACATAGTTCTCGAACCCGTAGGGTCCGCACGCTTAACGTTTGATGACGATCGGTATTATGAGTTTATGAGTTTTGATGTACCGAAGGTAGTTCGGAGTCCTGGATGAGATCACGGACATAACGAGGAGTCTCGGAATGTCCGAGACATAAAGATTGATATATTGGCGACTATATTCGGACACCGGAAGTGTTCCGAAAAAGTTTCGGATTTAACCGGATTGCCGGAGGGGGTTACCGGAACCCCCCACGAGGGGGGATGGTCCATAGTGGGCCTTGAGGAAAGAACAGAGGCAGCCCATACAGGCTGGCCGGCGCCCCACCAGGGAATCCTAGTTGGACTAGGATTGGGGGGCGCCACCTCTCCCTCTCCTTCCTTTCCCCCTCTTCCTTCTTGGTGGACTCCTACTAGGAATAGGATTGAAATCCTATTCCTAGTAGGATTGCCTCCCTTGCGCGCCATAGAAGGGCTGGCTGGCCCCTCCCCTTGCTCCTTTATATACAGGGGCAGGGGGGCACCCTAGGACACACAAGTTGAATTGTTTTAGCCGTGTGCGGTGCCCCCCTCCACAGAAACACACCTCGGTCATACCGTTGTAGTGCTTAGGCGAAGCCCTGCGCCGGTAGATACATCATATCCGTCACTACGCCGTCGTGATGACGAAACTCTCCCGTGAAGCTCAACTGGATCAAGAGCTCGTGGGACGTCATCAAGCTGAACGTGTGCTGAACGCGGATTTGTCGTACGTTCGGTGCTTGATCGGTTGAATCGCGAAGAAGTTCGACTACATCAACCGCGTCACTTGACGCTTCCGCTCCCGGTCTACGAGGGTACGTAGACACACTCTCCCCTCTCCTTGCTATCCATCTGGTAGATAGATCTTGCGTGATCGTAGGAAAGTTTTAAAATACTACGTTCCCCAACAGTGGCATCATGAGCCAGGTCTATGCGTAGATGATATGTACGAGTAGAACACAATGAGTTGTGGACGATACTAGTCATACTGCTTACCAGCATGTCATACTTTGCTTCGGCGGTATTGTGAGATGAAGCGGCTCGGACCGACATTACGCGTACGCTTATGCCAGACTGGTTTCACCATTATGAGCACTCGTTGCTTAAAGGTGACTGGCGGGTGTTTGTCTCTCTCACTTTAGCTGAATCAAGTGTGGCTACGCCCGGTCCTTGTGAAGGTTAAAACAGCACATACTTGACGAAACATCGTTGTGGTTTTGTATGCGTAGGTAAGAACGGTTCTTGCTAAGCCCATAGCAGCCACGTAAAACTTGCAACAACATAGTAGAGGACGTCTAACTTGTTTTTGCAGGGCATGTTGTGATGTGATATGGTCAAGACATGATGAGATATACGGTTTTGTATGAGATGATCATGTTTTGTAAAGTTATCGGCAAGTGGCAGGAGCCATATGGTTGTCGCTTTATTGTATGAAATGCAATCGCCATGTAATTGCTTTACTTTATCACTAAGCGGTAGCGATAGTCGTAGAAGCAATAGTTGGCGAGACGACAATGATGCTACGATGGAGATCAAGGTGTCGCACCAGTGACGAAGGTGATCATGACGGTGCTTTGGTGATGGAGATCAAAAGCACAAGATGATGATGGCCATATCATGGCACATATTTTGATTTGCATGTAATGTTTATCTTATTATGCTTCTTATTTTGCTTAGTACGACGGTAGCATTATAAGATGATCCCTTACAAAATTTCAAGGTACAAGTGTTCTCCCTGAGTATGCACCGTTGCGAAAGTTCTTCGTGCCGAGACACCACGTGATGATCGGGTGTGATAAGCTCTACGTTCAAATACAACGGGTGTACGACAGTTTTGCACACGCAGAATACTCGGGTTAAACTTGACGAGCCTAGCATATGCAGATATGGCCTCGGAACACTGGAGACCGAAAGGTCGAGCGTGAATCATATAGTAGATATGATCAACATAAGATGTTCACCATTGAAACTACTCCATCTCACGTGATGATCGGACATGGTTTAGTTGATTTTGGATCACGTGATCATTTAGATGACCGGAGGGATGTCTATCTAAGTGGGAGTTCTTATGTAATATGATTAAATTGAACTTTAATTTATCATGAACTTAGCCCTGGTAGTATTTGCATATCTATGTTGTAGATCAATAGCTCGCGATGTTGCTCCACGTTTATTTTTTATATGTTCCTAGAGAAAACTAAGTTGAAAGATGCTAGTAGCAATGATGCGGACTAGGTCCGTGATCTGAGGATTATCCTCATTGCTGCACAGAAGTATTATGTCCTTGATGCACCGCTAGGTGACAGACCTATTGCAGGAGCAGATGCAAACGTTATGAACGTTTTCACAAAAGCTCGATATGATGACTACTTGATAGTTTAGTGCACCATACTTTACGGCTTATAACCGGGACTTCAAAAACGTTTTGAACGCCACGGATCATGTAAGATGTTCCAAGAGTTGAAATTAGTATTTCATTCTCATGCCCGTGTCGAGAGGTATAAGACCTCTGACAGTACTTTGCCTACAAGATGTAGGAGAATAGCTCAACCAGTGAGCATGTGCTCAGATTGTCTGGGTACTACAATTACTTGAATCAAGTGGGAGTTAATCTTCCAGATAAGATAGTAAGTGACAAAGTTCTCTAGTCACTATCACCAAGTTAGTAGAACTTCGTGATGAACTATAATATGCAAGGGATGACGAAGGTAGTTCCCGAGCTCTTCGCGATTCTGAAATCGACGAAGGTAGAAATTAAGAAAGAGCATCAAGTATTGATGGTTAATAAGACCACTTGTTTCAAGTAAAGGGCAAAGGGATAGAAGGGGAACTTCAAGAAGAATGACAAGCAAGTTGTCATTCCCATGAAGAAACCCAAAGCTAATCTCAATCCTGAAACTAAGTGCTTCTACTGCATAGGAAATGGTCACTGGAAGTGGAACTGCCCTAGATATTTGGCGGATAAGAAGGATGGCAAAGTGAACAAAGGTATATTTGATATACAGATTATTGATGTGTATTTTACTAGTGTTCGTAGCAACCCCTCGGTATTTGATACTGGTTCAGTTGCTAGAGAGTAGTAACTTGAAATGGGAGTTGCATAATGAGCAGAAACTAGTTAAAGGATGAAGTGACGATGTGTATTGGAAGTAGTTCCAAGATTGATATGATCATCATCGCACACTCCCTATACCTTCGGGATTAGTGTTGAACCTAAATAAGTGTTATTTGGTGTTTGTGTTAAGCATGAATATGATTTGATCATGTTTATTGCAATATGGTTATTCATGTAATTAGAGAATAATTGTTGTTCTGTTTACATGAATAAAACCTTCTATGGTCATACACCCAATGAAAATGGTTTATTGGATCTCGATCGTGTGATACACATATTCATAATATTGAAGCCAAAAGATGCAAGGTTAATAATGATAGTGCAACTTATTTGTGGCACTGCCGTTTAGGTCATATTGGTGCAAAGCGCATGAAGAAACTCCATAGTGATGGACTTTTGGAATCACTTGATTATGAATCACTTGGTGCTTGCGAACCATGCCTCATGGGCAAGATGACTAAAACTCCGTTCTCCGGAACTGTGGAGCGAGCAACAGAGTTGTTGGAAATCATACATACTGATGTATGCGGACCAATGAGTGTTGAAGCTCGCGGCAAGTATCGTTATTTTCTGACCTTCACTGATGATTTGAGCAGATATGGGTACATCTACTTAATGAAGCACAAGTCTGAAACATTTGAAAAGTTCAAAGAATTTCAGAGTGAAGTGGAGAATCATCGTAACAAGAAAATAAGAGTTTCTACGATATGATCGTGGAGGTAAAATATTTGAGTTAGCGAGTTTGGCCTTCAGTAAAAACAATGTGAAATAGTTTCACTACTCACGCCACCTGGAACACCACAGTGTAATGGTGTGTCCGAACGTCATAACCGTACTTTATTAGATATGGTGCGATCGATGATGTCTCTTACCGATTTGCCACTATCTCTTTTGGGGTTATGCATTAGAGACAACTACATTCACGTTAAATAGGGCACCATCTAAATCCGTGGAGATGACATCGTATGAACTGTGGTTTGACGAGAAACCTAAGCTGTCATTTCTTTAAGTTTGGGACTGCGATGCTTATGTGAAAAAGTTTCAACATGATAAGCTCGAACCCAAATCGGAGAAGTAAATCTTCATAGGATACCCAAAAGAAACTGTTGGGTACACCTTCTATCACAGATCCGAAGGCAAGGTCTTTGTTGCTAAGAGTGGATCCTTTCTAGAGAAGGAGTTTCTCTCGAAAGAAGTGAGTGGGAGGAAAGTAGAACTTGATGAGGTAATTGTACCTTCTCCCGAATTGGAAAGTGGAACATCACAGAAACTAGTTCCAGTGATTCCTACACCAATTAGTGAGGAAGCTAATGATGATGATCATGAAACTTCAGATCAAGTTTCTGCTGAACGTCGTAGATCAACCAGAGTACGTTCCGCACCAGAGTGGTACGGCAACCCAGTTCTGGAAGTCATGTTACTAGACCATGATGAACCTACGAACTATGAGGAAGCGATGATGAGCCCAGATTCCGCGAAATGGCTTGAGGCCATGAAATCTGAGATGGGATCCATGTATGATAACAAAGTGTGGACTTTGGTTGACTTGCCCGATGATCAGCAAGCCATCGAAAATAAATGGATCTTCAAGAGGGAGACTGACGCTGACGGTAATGTTACTGTTTACAAAGCTCGACTTGTTGCGAAAGGTTTTCGACAAGTTCAAGGAGTTGACTACGATGAGACTTTCTCACTCATATCGATGCTTAAGTCTGTCCGAATCATGTTAGAAATTGCCGCATTTTATGAAATCTGGCAAATGGATAACAAAACTGCATTCTTTAATGGATTTATTAAAGAAGAATTGTATATGATGCAACCAGAAGGTTTTGTCAATCCTAAAGGTGTTAACAAAATGTGCAAGCTCCAGCGATCCATCTATGGACTGGTGCAGGCATCTCGGAGTTGGAATATACGCTTTGATGAGGTGATCAAAGCATATGGTTTTATACAGACTTTTGGAGAAGCCTGTATTTACAAGAAAGTGAGTGGGAGCACTACAACCTTTCTGATAAGTATATGTGAATGACATATTGTCGATCGTAAATGATGTAGAATTTTCTGGAAAGCATAAAGGAGTGTTTGAAAGGAGTTTTTCAAAGAAAGACCTTGGTGAAGCTGCTTACATATTAGGCCTCAAGATCTATAGAGATAGATCAAGACGCTTGATAAGACTTTTGATGAGTACATACCTTGATAAGATTTTGAAGTAGTTCAAAATGGAACAGTCAAAGAAGGAGTTCTTGCCTGACTTGTAAGGTGTGAAGTTGAGTAAGACTCAAAGCCAGACCACGGCAGAAAAATATAGAGAGAATGAAAGTCATTCCCTATGCCTCAGCCATAGGTTCTATAAAGTATGCCATGATGTGTACCAAACATGTTGTGTACCTTGCCATGAGTTTAACAGGGTGGTACAATAGTGATCCAAGAGTAGATCACTGTACAGCGGTCAAAATTATCCTTAGTAACTGGATGACTAAAGGAAATGTTTCTCGATTATGGAGGTGATAAAGAGTTCATCGTATAGGGTTACGCCGATGCAAGTTATGACACTAAATCCAGATGATTCTAAGTATCAATCTGGATGCGTATTGAAAGTGGGAGCAATTAGCTAGAGTAGCTCCATGCAGAGCATTGTAGACATAGAAATTTGCGAAATACATACGGATCTGAATGTGACAGACCCGTTGACTAAACTTCTCTCACAAGAAAAACATGATCACACCTTATTACTCTTGGGTATTAATCACATAGCGATGTGAACTAGATTATTGACTCTAGTAAACCCTTTGGGTGTTGGTCACATGGCGATGTGAACTATGGGTGTTATTCACATAACGATGTGAACTATCGGTATTAAATCACATGGCGATGTGAGCTATATTATTGACTCTAGTGCAAGTGGGAGACTGAAGGAAATATGCGCTAGAGGCAATAATAAAGTTGTTATTTATATTTCTTTATATCATGATAAATGTTTATTATTCATGCTAGAATTGTATTAACCGGAAACTTAGTATATGTGTGAATACATAGACAAAACAGAGTGTCCCTAGTATGCCTCTACTAGACTAGCTCATTAATCAAAGATGGTTATGTTTCCTAGCCATAGACATGAGTTGTCATTTGATCAACGGGGTCACATTATTAGGAGAATAATGTGATGGACAAGACCCATCCGTTAGCTTAGCAACTTGATCGTTTAGTTTTATTGCTATTGCTTTCTTCATGACTTATACATGTTCCTATGACTATGAGATTATGCAACTCCCGAATACCGTAGGAACACCTTGTGTGCTATCAAACGTCACAACGTAACTGGGTGATCATAAAGATGCTCTACAGGTGTCTCCGAAAGTGTTCGTGGTGTTGGCATAGATCAAGACTAGGATTTGTCACTCCGAGTGTCGGAGAGGTATCTCTGGGCCCTCTCGGTAATGCACATCATAATAAGCCTTGCAAGCAAAAGACTAATGAGTTAGTCACGAGATGATGTATTACGGAACGAGTAAAGAGACTTGCCGGTAACGAGATTGAACTAGGTATAGAGATACCGACGATCGAATCTCGGGCAAGTGACATACCGATGACAAAAGGAATAACATATGTTGTTATGCGGTTTGACCGATAAAGATCTTCGTAGAATATGTAGGAGACAATATGAGCATCCAGGTTCCGCTATTGGTTATTGATCGGAGATGAGTCTCAGTCATGTCTACATAGTTCTCGAACCCGTAGGGTCCGCACGCTTAACGTTTGATGACGATCGGTATTATGAGTTTATGAGTTTTGATGTACCAAAGGTAGTTTGGAGTCCCGGATGAGATCACGGACATAACGAGGAGTCTCGGAATATCCGAGACATAAAGATTGATATATTGGATGACTATATTCGGACACCGGAAGTGTTCCGGAAAAGTTTCAGATTTAACCGGATTGCCGGAGGGGGTTACCGGAACCCCCCACGAGGGGGGATGGTCCATAGTGGGCCTTGAGGAAAGAAGAGAGGCAGCCCATACAGGCTGGCCGGCGCCCCACCAGGGAATCCTAGTTGGACTAGGATTGGGGGGGCGCCACCTCTCCCTCTCCTTCCTTTCCCCCTCTTCCTTCTTGGTGGACTCCTACTAGGAATAGGATTGCAATCCTTCCTATTCCTAGTAGGATTGCCTCCCTGGCGCGCCATAGAAGGGCTGCCCGGCCCCTCCCCTTGCTCCTTTATATACAGGGGCAGGGGGCACCCTAGGACACACAAGTTGAATTGTTTTAGCCGTGTGCGGTGCCCCCCTCCACAAAAACACACCTCGGTCATACCGTTGCAGTGCTTAGGCGAAGCCCTGCGCCGGTAGATACATCATATCCGTCACCACGCCGTCGTGCTGACGAAACTCACCCGTGAAGCTCAACTGGATCAAGAGCTCGTGGGACGTCATCAAGCTGAGCGTGTGCTGAACGCGGAGGTGTCGTACGTTCAGTGCTTGATCGGTTGAATCGCGAAGAAGTTCGACTACATCAACCGCGTCACTTGACGCTTCCGCTCCCGGTCTACGAGGGTACGTAGACACACTCTCCCCTCTCGTTGCTATGCATCTGGTAGATAGATCTTGCGTGATCGTAGGAAAATTTTAAAATACTACGTTCCCCAACAGCCTTATCACAAGGCCATGTCCTCCGTCATCCGCCAAAGACTGGACTTCCACACTTTGTCCTCAAGTGAAGTGTTGGATGAGTTCGTTGCCATGAGAATCTTGGATAAGACCACCGACAATGCGGTGTTACGAGCTCAACGATCAAAGAAGCCCAATCTTGCTTTGAAAGCCAAAGTTTATGTGGGAGAAGATGATGAAGATGAGTGTTGCCCCGAGGACACAAAATATTCCTATCATGAGCACATGGCTCTTGCCTCACGGCAATTTTGGGGCAACAAGAAGAACTCAAGGCCCAACTTCAAGAAGAACACTTCAAGTGGCCTCAAGGGCAAGCAATGAGTGAGGACGTGCTACAATTGTGGCAATGTGAGTCACTTTGTTGTAGATTGCCCATATGAGAAAAGAGAAGACAATGGAGGCAAGCTTCTCTGAAAGGACAAGGCCAAGTCTTATCCCAACAAGAACAACTTCAACAAGAAGACCCCTCCCAAAGGATTAGTGTCCCAAGAAGAATATCTTGAGGATGATGATGATGATGAAGAAGATGATGAGATGGTCACCATGGCAACCATTGCTATTGCAACAACTCCACGATCACCCCTCTTTGACTCACCAAATGAGAACATCACTGCCAAGTGCCTCATGGATAAGGCCACCAACAAGGTAACCCCCAACATCAATTCTACCATCACTTCTAATCCTTTATTGACGGATTGTATTGATGAGAGTGAGGGGGCGGAGGAGGAGGAAAATGAATTTGAGTTGTTTATGAGTAAACTCAAGGGCAAACCCAAGAAGCAATTCATTGCTCTCTTGGAATAACTCGGTGAAGCCAATGACATGATCGAAGCTCACGAGGAAACCATTTCTAAAATGGAGGGTCATAGTCGAGACTATGCCGATGAGATATCGGATCTCTCTAATGCTCTTGAGGAAGAGCGTGGTCTTCGTTTGGGTCTTGAGGAGTCACACAACAATGATCATGGTAAATTAAAGAAAGATCTTGATCATGCTTTAGTTATCTCTCGTGTGATCAATTCCGAGAAGGCAAAGCTTGTGGTTGACCATGCTAGACTCAAGGTGGAGTTTGTTACGCTCACTAGTAGATAAAGGGGATTTAGCCCCGGTTCATTTGGCCTTTTAGACCCGGTTCTGGAACCGGGGCAACAGGGTCGGTACTAATGCTCTGACCCTTTAGTCCCGGTTCAATCCAGAACCGGGGCAAAAGGGTGTCCACGTGGCCTGTGCACCGAGTCCAGGCAGGAGGGGCTTTAGTCCCGGTTGGTGGTACCAACCGGGACCAAAAGGCATGCACGTGTCAGCATTTCTGTAGCTGTGGTTTTTGTTTTTTTTTGAAAGGGGAGGGGGGGTTTTAGGTTTTGGGGGTTAATTTAGGTGTTTGATATATTGTGTTAGCTAGCTAATTAATAGAGAGAAGTGTTCTCTCTTATGTCCGTGCTTTTGGTCGACGCTACATACTACACATACGTATATATATGGACTAGAGTCACGCTAGCTAGCTAGCTAGCTGCTAGCTATACTAAGCAAACGAAGGAACAGAAGATCTCGTATATATAATCAACATATATATATATGCATACAGAGAGAAGTAATAATATCGACCACCTCTCCTTCCCCGAGAGATTGGTCGAACAACAAGTTCTCGTATATCTATCGATCCGACACTACCGGGCACATATATACAATAATTATCTCTTACAAAAATAATCTCCTAACACATGGATGCAGGGTCCACATAGTATTCTCCGTCTTCAGCGATCACGTGTTCAAGGAAGAATGCCGCCAATTCCTCTTGAATTGCTCGCAGACGATCTGGTGTTAGGAGTTCATCCCGCATCCGAAACATCTAATTTGAAGTAGGGGGTCAATACATGAAATGATGCTATAAATTTGTGAATATTATTGATTGCTTACGCACTTTAAATTGTTCATCAGTGTAGCCCCGCTCACAGGTCGTGTGGCGGATGGACTCGCAAATGTAGTATCCACAATAATCATTCCCGGGTTCCTGCCACAACCACTTTACAAGAAATAGAGCTCAATCAAACTGATAAGCAAGAATGCCAAATTGGTATTGATGAAACTAGCTAGCGCTTGAATCAAGATATAGGAGATGCACGCGCGGAACATGCTACTATATAGTACTTACTTTCGGGTATCTAAATTGTAGCTTCTTCGGCAGTCCCGGAGCTTTTTTGCTGAATGTTTTCCAAGCCCTGCCAGACAAAGGAAACAATTAGTTGATATCAGAAATGAAGTTGCTGATATATATGCATGGTGGATAATATTGATCGATTTAACTTACCTGGCTAGCATTTGAGTCATGTCCGCATACTCCTCGGGATCTTTACGTTTAGAGTCGAAGACAGTTACTATTACCTTCTCAAGCTTAATCTCTAAGAGAATATAGTGGAAGCTGCGCACGAATGCATGAGATCATTACATCACTATAAACTTGACTGATATATATAAGGGAAACCAAATATGCACAAGACATTAACACTCACTTGAAGTTGTAAGGAAAGAGTATTATATCTTTGTTTTCATTTACCACCAACGATCGTAGCAAGTTGGTCTCGGTATCGCCGGGACGCAATTTAACCTCGGTTGCATCTATGAGGTATGTGTTAATAAACCCAATATCACCTACTTGTCTTTTCTTCAATTCGACGATCTTCAATCTGCATAATATAGTGAGGATAATTATAAATACATGCAATGAAGATCAGCTATATAGAGAGACTTAATGACAGAAGTAGTACTACTTACAGACAGTAGCAGGTGATCGTTGTTTTATCGAGGGCCAATTGATTGAAAAATTGATAGAACTCCTCAAATGGAACAGGCAACAGGTCAATTCCAACGAGGTCATGCTCCGGTTTAACTCTCAAATACAAGTTATTCCTCCCCCCAGACTCTCTGCAGATTTCAGGTACCAATCATGCAATCTTCGCATATTCGTTGATAGAGATCTTTCATTTTTGACGAGAGGCTTTTTGTACTCGTATCTTTCTATCTGCACGTCCATGAAATCATAGTGTACATCGTCGGACGCGTAATCTGCAAGATTGGTATAACCGGGCACCATCCTCGGATCATTAGCGACCATGTCGCTAGACACCTTGAGCGGGGGGCACGATTGGTTCGCTTGTTCGCCGAGCTGGGCAATTTGTTTCCCAGCTCGCCCTTCTGCTAACCTCTGATCACTTTTTATACTTCCGGACCGCTTGGCATCTTGAAATGTCTTTTGAATAATGCGGTCATAGTTGCCCTTCGGCTTACTTTTCGCTGGTTGCTTCAGGGCAGCAAGAGTGCGCTTTGCTTTCACCGCATCTATCTTCTCCTCTGGAGGTGGATGTCTCTGTGCTTTCAACCCTTCAAAAAAGTCCTTCACTTCGCCTTCAGCGATCTTCGTGTTTTCCTCGTCGGACCTCTCGTACGGCAACTTCTCTAGAGGCGTGAGGGAAGGACCGAATCTGCATCGCCTCCCGCCTCTGGCTGTACTGGTAGACGTCGCCGGACCAGACGAAGCGGCTGTCTTTTTTACTTGCTTAGGCGCCGGAGCAGGAGCAGCCGGAGCGGCGGCAGGTCTCTTCCGCCCTTGCTGATTAGGCGAAGGAGGAGCTGGCTGTCTGCTCGGGCGCGCCGGCGGCGAAGGAGGCGGAGTGCCGCCACGCGCCGGCGGCGAAGGAGGCGGTGTGCCGCCACGCGCCGGCGAAGGAGCCGGAGTGCCCTGATGGTCACTCGCCGGAGAAGGAGCCGGAGTGCCCTGATGGTCACTCGCCGGAGGAGGAGGCGGTGGAGGAGGCGGAGTGCCCTGACTCGTCGGAGGAGGAGGAGGAGGCGGAGGCGTCCAGTTCAGAATGTTGATTAGGTCCTTCCGCCATAGGCATGGAGTCTTCAGTGAAGAACCCAGCCGAGTCTCCCCTTCACCGGTAGGGTGGTCAAGCTGGAGCTCCTCAAATCCCTCCGTTATTTCGTCGACCATCACCCTAGCATATCCTTCTGGAATCGGCCGGCAGTGAAAAGTGTCGTCTGGTCCAGAAGGATAAACAGAGCCAGCAGCCGCCTTGACCTTCAGATTCATCCACTGTGCCATAAGGTGGCAATTTTGTGCCTCCGTGATAGCATCCACAGGATTCCTGGCAGTAGCCGTCAAGGCAAGCTCTGGCTGAGGCAGCTCGGTGGAAGCCACGCTGCTTCTCCGCTGAGATGGCGGGGTAGCTTCGGGGGAAGCTTCGGCAATTCTTTCCCGATCTGCTTCCCGTTCCTCTATCGCTTGTATTCTAGCCCGCAGCGCCTGGATTTCGGTCATCTCCATTTTCTTCCTCCTGTCGTGGCATTTGTAGCTTCCTGCGTCCGGAAACCCAGCACGCCACGGAAGGGAGCCTGGCGTGCCTCGTGTCCGTCCAGGGTGCTCAGGATTCCCGAGGGCCATTGTCAGCTCGTCGTTCTCTCTGTCGGGGATGAACGTCCCTGCATGCGCTGCTTTGATATACTGCCGCATCTTCCTGAGTGGTGTTTCCAATTGCTTGTCCGTCCAAATGCACCACCCTGTTACAGGGTCCAAGGATCCGCCAGCCCCGAAGAACCAAGTCCGGCAACGTTCTGGCCAGTGCATTGTCTCTGGTTCGATCCCTTTCTGAAGCAGATCATTCTCAGCCCTGGCCCACTTAGGCCGGGCTACGAGGTAGCCGCCCGACCCCGTGCGATGGTGATGCATCTTCTTTGCAGCATTTATCCGGTTTGTCTCCGACATCTTCTGACTCTTTTCCGACTTCTTATGGGCCACAAATGCGGGCCAGTCATCTTTGATCTTCTCATATATGCCCACGAATTCTGGAGTCGTTTCATCTTTGACAAACTTATTCAGTTTTTTCTTCCATGCCCTTAATGTACTCGGAGGTGTGTCTGTCACCGTACATCCATTGGCGGTTCATCTGCGTGCATTTATATATAATTAAGTGTGTCAAAAACCATTACAGAACATCATAAATAGATAATTAAGTGACCAAATGGATAAAAGTTCATCATCACATTAAAACCAAAGTACATACATATATATAGTTCTCATCTAACAACATATATAGCTCTCCATACACATCGAAACTATGTAAAACATTTCAACGCGAAAACAAATGCTATCATAATCGCAACCAAGGTAACAATTGATCCAACGGCATAATGATACCAAGCCTCGGTATTAATGGCATATTTTCTAATCTTTTTAATCTTCAACCGCATTGCATCCATCTTGATCTTGTGATCATCGACGACATCCGCAACATGCAACTCCAATATCATCTTCTCGTCCACAATTTTTTTTATTTTTTCCTTCAAGAAATTGTTTTCTTCTTCAACTAAATTTAACCTCTCGACAATAGGTTCCATCTTGATCTTGTGATCATCGATAACTTCCGCAACATGCAACTCCAATTCCATCTTCTCCTCCTCCATTTTTTCCAATTTTTTCTTTAACGAAATGTTTTCCTCTTCAACTAAATTTAACCTCTCCACAAGAGGGTCGGTTGGAATTTCCGGTTCAACTACCTCCTAGACATAATAAAACATCTATGCATGTCAGGTTGGTCGGCATAACTATCATAAGCACTAAAACAAATAGTTATAAATTAAAGATAATATACCACATCCGAATCGTAGACCGGACGAGGGCCCACGTGGGCGGATATCAAAACCATCGCACTATATAATAACAAGCAATAATAAACGTAAGAAAATTAGACAAATATCTATCTAAAGCAATAATAAAAGTAAGAAAAGCATGGACATAACCAGAGGCTCACCACGGTGGTGCCGGTGACGAGATCGGCGGGGGCGATCGACGGCGGCGAAGACGGGGACGGGACGTGACGGACCGCTAAACCTAGACAAATCTCGGAGAAAATAGAGCTTCGAGAGGAGAAAAGCTTAACTAGTGTGGCTCGGGCATTCCACCGAACATGTTGTGTGCATAGGAGGTGAGCTAGAGCACCACTAACCCCTGTCCCCCTCGGCCAGAAAAAAAACAGAGCAGTGAGCTCTGCTCTTGAGTGAGGGGGTTTATATAGGCAACTCACTGGTCCCGGTTGGTGCTACAAACCGGGGCTAAAGGGGAGCCTTTGGTCCCGGTTCATAAAACAAACCGGGACTAATAGTGGTGGGCCAGGAGCAAGAGCCATTGGTCCCGGTTTTTAGCTCCAACCGGGACCAATAGGTCCAGACGAACCGGGACCAATGGCCCACGTGGCCCGGCCGGCCCCCTGGGCTAACGAACCGGGTCCAGTACCCCCATTGGTCCCGGTTCTAGATTGAACCGGGGCTAATGGGCTGGACCAATGCCCTGCTTTCTACTAGTGTAACAAACTTCGTCTGTTTCGGAATAATTTCGGAGGCCGAAAACGGCTTGTAGAATTGAGTTTCGGATGATTTAGTGGTTGGCGTGCACTCTTCTAGCGTCTACCACCCTACCGTGAGCTCACCCACGGACAGATACTTCGACAATGACGTGCAGAACAATGTTACATGACTCTATTTCTGCAGCAGCAAGCCCTACATGCTAGTCTGGATGGAAGGAGAAGCCTCTTCGGTGCACCGAACACCCAAAAACATGCCGTTTTGCATGGTTTATCACCCATACCGCTACCACCCACATTTTTGTCCATGCACATGTGTTGTTCTTGGACAAAACTGTGCATGCCAGCTCTTCTACATTACATTCGTACTGTTCGAAAATAATAGGCCATTTCGAGTGGCGCAAAATGGCTCGTGGGCGCGAGCAAGTTACCCTGGAAGCCGGATTCACGATATCCCTCGTTGCTGAAATCCATTTGAGGTGTATCCGTAGAAAGACCGTACCCTGGCCATACGAACTCCGTTTGGGCTCCATGACCTGCCAAAACGACCGCAGCGAAAATTCGCATCCTTCTGTCACACACTTCGTCTGTTTCGGAATAATTTCGGAGGCCGAAAACGGCTTGCAGAATTGAGTTTCGGATGATTTAGTGGTTGGCGTGCACTCTTCTAGCGTCTACCACCCTACCGTGAGCTCACCCACGGACAGATACTGCGACAATGACGTGCAGAACAATGTTACATGACTCTATTTCTGCACCAGCAAGCCCTACATGCTAGTCTGGATGGAAGGAGAAGCCTCTTCGGTGCACCGAACACCCAAAAACTTGCCGTTTTGCATGGTTTATCACCCATACCGCTACCACCCACATTTTTGTCCATGCACATGTGTTGTTCTTGGACAAAACTGTGCATACCAGCTCTTCTACATTACATTCGTACTGTTCGAAAATAATAGGCCATTTCGAGTGGCGCAAAATGGCTCGTGGGCGCGAGCAAGTTACCCTGGAAGCCGGATTCACGATATCCCTCGTTGCTGAAATCCATTTGAGGTGTATCCGTAGAACGACCGTACCCTGGCCATACGAACTCCGTTTGGGCTCCATGACCTGCCAAAACGACCGCAGCGAAAATTCGTATCCTTCTGTCACACACTTCGTCTGTTTTGGAATAATTTCGGAGGCCGAAAACGGCTTGCAGTATTGAGTTTCAGATGATTTAGTGGTTTGCGTGCACTCTTCTAGCGTCTACCACCCTACCGTGCGCACACCCACGGACAGATACTGTGACAATGACGTGCAGAACAATGTTACATGACTCTATTTCTGCACCAGCAAGCCCTACATGCTAGTCTGGATGGAAGGAGAAGCCTCTTCGGTGCACAGAACACCCAAAAACTTGCCGTTTTGCATGGTTTATCACCCATACCGCTACCACCCACATTTTAGTCCATGCACATGTGTTGTTCTTGGACAAAACTGTGCATACCAGCTCTTCTACATTACATTCGTACTGTTCGAAAATAATAGGCCATTTCGAGTGGCGCAAAATGGCTCGTGGGCGCGAGCAAGTTACCCTTGAAGCCGGATTCACGATATCCCTCGTTGCTGAAATCCATTTGAGGTGTATCCGTAGAACGACCGTACCCTGGCCATACGAACTCCGTTTGGGCTCCATGACCTGCCAAAACGACCGCAGCGAAAATTCGTATCCTTCTGTCACAAACTTCCTCTATTTTGGAATAATTTCCGAGGCCGAAAACGGCTTGCAGAATTGAGTTTCGGATGATTTAGTGGTTGGCGTGCACTCTTCTAGCGTCTACCACCATACCATGAGCTCACCCACGGACAGATACTGCGACAATGACGTGCAGAACAATGTTACATGACTCTATTTCTGCACCAACAAGCCCTACAAGCTAGTCTGGATGGAAGGAGAAGCCTCTTCGGTGCACCGAACACCCAAAAACTTGCCATTTTGCATGGTTTATCACCCATACCGCTACCACCCACGTTTTTGTCCATGCACATGTGTTGTTCTTGGACAAAACTGTGCATACCAGCTCTTCTACATTACATTCGTACTGTTCAAAAATAATAGGCCATTTCGAGTGGCGCAAAATGGCTCGAGAGCGCGAGCAAGTTACCCTAGAAGCCGGATTCACGATATCCCTCGTTGCTGAAATCCATTTGAGGTGTATCCGTAGAACGACCGTACCCTGGCCATACGAACTCCGTTTGGGCTCCATGACCTGCCAAAACGACCGCAGCGAAAATTCGTATCCTTCTGTCACACACTTCGTCTGTTTCGGAATAATTTCCGAGGCCGAAAATGGCTTGCAGAATTGAGTTTCGGATGATTTAGTGGTTGGCGTGCACTCTTCTAGCGTCTACCACCCTACCGTGAGCTCACCCACGGACAGATACTGCGACAATGACGTGCAGAACAATGTTACATGACTCTATTTCTGCACCAACAAGCCCTACAAGCTAGTCTGGATGGAAGGAGAAGCCTCTTCGGTGCACCGAACACCCAAAAACTTGCCGTTTTGCATGTTTTATCACCCATACCGCTACCACCCACATTTTTGTCCATGCACATGTGTTGTTCTTGGACAAAACTGTGCATACCAGCTCTTCTACATTACATTCGTACTGTTCAAAAATAATAGGCCATTTCGAGTGGCGCAAAATGGCTCGAGAGCACGAGCAAGTTACCCTAGAAGCCGGATTCACGATATCCCTCGTTGCTGAAATCCATTTGAGGTGTATCCGTAGAACGACCGTACCCTGGCCATACGAACTCCGTTTGGGCTCCATGACCTGCCAAAACGACCGCAGCGGAAATTCGTATCCTTCTGTCACAAACTTCGTCTGTTTCGGAATAATTTCCGAGGCCGAAAACGGCTTGCAGAATTGAGTTTCGGATGATTTAGTGGTTGGCGTGCACTCTTCTAGCGTCTACCACCCTACCGTGAGCTCACCCACGGACAGATACTGCGACAATGACGTGCAGAACAATGTTACATGACTCTATTTCTGCACCAACATGCCCTACAAGCTAGTCTGGATGGAAGGAGAAGCCTCTTCGGTGCACCGAACACCCAAAAACTTGCCGTTTTGCATGGTTTATCACCCATACCGCTACCACCCACATTTTTGTCCATGCACATGTGTTGTTCTTGGACAAAACTGTGCATACCAGCTCTTCTACATTACATTCGTACTGTTCAATAATAATAGGCCATTTCGAGTGGCGCAAAATGGCTCGAGAGCGCGAGCAAGTTACCCTAGAAGCCGGATTCACGATATCCCTCGTTGCTGAAATCCATTTGAGGTGTATCCGTAGAACGACCGTACCCTGGCCATACGAACTCCGTTTGGGCTCCATGACCTGCCAAAACGACCGCAGCGAAAATTCGTATCCTTCTGTCACAAACTTCGTCTGTTTCGGAATAATTTAGGAGGCCGAAAACGGCTTGCAGAATTGAGTTTCAGATGATTTAGTGGTTGGCGTGCACTCTTCTAGCGTCTACCACCCTACCGTGAGCTCACCCACGGACAGATACTGCGACAATGACGTGCAGAACAATGTTACATGACTCTATTTCTGCACCAACAAGCCCTACATGCTAGTCTGGATGGAAGGAGAAGCTTCTTCCACTAGTAGATAAAGGGGGATCAGACCCGGTTCATTTGGGCCTTTAGCCCCGGTTCTGGAACCGGTGCAACAGGGTCGGTACTAATGCTCTGACCCTTTAGTCCCGGTTCAATCCAGAACCGGGGCAAAAGGGTGTCCACGTGGCCTGTGCACCGAGTCCAGGCAGGAGGGGCTTTAGTCCCGGTTGGTGGTTCCAACCGGGACCAAAAGGCATCCACGTGTCAGCATTTCTGTAGCTGTGGTTTTTGTTTTTTTTTTTGAAAGGGGAGGGGGGGTTTTAGGTTTTGGGGGTTAATTTAGGTGTTTGATATATTGTGTTAGCTAGCTAATTAATAGAGAGAAGTGTTCTCTCTTATGTCCGTGCTTTTGGTCGACGCTACATACTACACATACGTATATATATGGACTAGAGTCACGCTAGCTATCTAGCTAGCTGCTAGCTACTAAGCAAACGAAGGAACAGAAGATCTCGTATATATAATCAACATATATATATATGCATACAGAGAGAAGTAATAATATCGACCACCTCTCCTTCTCCGAGAGATTGGTCGAACAACAAGTTCTCGTATATCTATCCGACACTACCGGGCACATATATACAATAATTATCTCTTACAAAAATAATCTCCTAACACATGGATGCAGGGTCCACATAGTATTCTCCGTCTTCAGCGATCACGTGTTCAAGGAAGAATGCCGCCAATTCCTCTTGAATTGCTCGCAGACGATCTGGTGTTAGGAGTTCATCCCGCATCCGAAACATCTAATTTGAAGTAGGGGGTCAATACATGAAATGATGCTATAAATTTGTGAATATTATTGATTGCTTACGCACTTTAAATTGTTCATCAGTGTAGCCCCGCTCACAGGTCGTGTGGCGGATGGACTCGCAAATGTAGTATGCACAATAATCATTCCCGGGTTCCTGCCACAACCACTTTACAAGAAATAGAGCTCAATCAAACTGATAAGCAAGAATGCCAAATTGGTATTGATGAAACTAGCTAGCGCTTGAATCAAGATATAGGAGATGCGCGCGCGGAACATGCATACTATATAGTACTTACTTTCGGGTATCTAAATTGTAGCTTCTTCGGCAGTCCCGGAGCTTTTTTGATGAATGTTTTCCAAGCCCTGCCAGACAAAGGAAACAATTAGTTGATATCAGAAATGAAGTTGCTGATATATATGCATGGTGGATAATATTGATCGATTTAACTTACCTGGCTAGCATTTGAGTCATGTCCGCATACTCCTCGGGATCTTTACGTTTAGAGTCGAAGACAGTTACTATTCCCTTCTCAAGCTTAATCTCTAAGAGAATATAGTGGAAGCTGCGCACGAATGCATGAGATCATTAATTACATCACTATAAACTTGACTAGCTATAGTGTCAAAGGATTCAACATAACCAATACTTCATCATTAGGCGAAAGTAACAGTAGCATGATGGTACGAAGCTCTCCAAAGTTGTTTTGGAACGAAGTCCCAGATAAGATAATCCGTAACAAAAGACGGATTATCCTATCAGGAACTCCGTTCCAGAACATCTTTGCATAACTTCGTACCAACATGCCCCGGTTACTTCTGGCAAATGATGAAGTCATGGAATTTTTCAATACTTTGACACTAGCTAGGCAACCTCTCTCGACCCCTCGACCCCCGACTGCTCGGCGATCCACAAACCCTAGACCCCCTCATGTCACATTTTGTCTAGCTATAGTGTCAAAGGATTCAACAAAACCAATACTTCATCATTAGGCGAAAGTAACAGTAGCATGATGGTACGAAGCTCTCCAAAGTTATTTTGGAACGGAGTCCCCGATAGGATAATTCGTAACAAAAGACGGATTATTCTATCAGGAACTCCGTTTCAAAATATCTTTGCATAACTTTGTACCAAAATGCCCCGGTTACTTCTGGCTAATGATGAAGTCATGGAATTCTTCAATACTTTGACCCCCGACTGCTCGGTGATCCACAACCCTAGACCCCCGACTGCTAGGCAACCTCTCGACCCCTCGCCCTTCGGCCTCTCGATCGGTCCCTCGACGACCCTCGACCCCTCGACCTTCGGCCTCGGTCCCTCGACGACCCTCGACCCCGCCCCCCCCTAATGTCGAAGTTATCGGGGAGAGGGTGTATACATATCCAATAAAAAAAGAGGAAGAAGAAAAAAAAAGGAACCGCTAGAGGAGAAGATCGAAGAAAAAAAAAGAAAAAAAAGGAGAAGAAGAAAGGAATAGAGGAGAAGAAGAGAAAATTTCTCTTCTTCTCCTCTATTCCTTTCTTCTTCTCCTCTTTTTTTCTTTTTTTTCTTCTTCTTATTTATTTCTCCTCTTTCTTCCTCTCCTTCTTCTTCTTTCTTTCCTCTTTCTTATTTTCTTCTTTCCTATCCTTCTTTTTCTTTTTTTTCTTCTTCTTATTTATTTCTCCTCTTCTTCCTCTCCTCTTCTTCTTTCTTTCCTCTTTCTTATTTTCTTCTTTCCTATCCTTCTTTTTCTAAATTTGTAACTTTTGCATATATATATATAAAACTTTCTATATATATTTAAACAAAAAACTATATAGCTAGCCACATACACATATATATACATCACATATACACACATCACATATATACAGCAACTTCCTAAGAAAAAATATATTTATATACACATAAATATATATTTAACATATATATTTAATTAGCAAATTCCTAAGAAAAAAAAAGATATACACATACATATAAATACAGCAACTATATATACAGCAACTATATATACTGCAATTTATATAAACATATATACATATATATACACAACAACTATATATATATATATATACAGCAATATTAAACATATAAAAAAAAAGGGAGCCGGCCCTCACATCGGCAGGGCTGGGCGGCGCGACGGCGGCGGGGCGGGGCGGCGACGAGGCGGCGTCGGGGCGGGGCGGCGCGACGGCGGCGGGGCGGGGCGCGCGGCGGCGCGGGGCGACGGGCCGGCCGGGGCGCGGCGACGGCGCGGGGCGGGGCGACGGCGCGGGGCGCGGCGACGGCGCGGGGCGGAGCGACGAGGCGGCGTCGGGGGCGACGGCGACGGGGCGACGGGGGCGACGGCGACGGCGACGGGGACGGAGCAGATCGAGGGAGGCGTCGGGGCGGGGAGAAGAAGGAAACTGACGAAAATATCGCAAGTCCTGGTTATATAGGAGGGGCATTAGTCCCGGTTGGTGGCTGAAACCGGGACTAATGCCCCCCTTTAGTCCCGGTTGCTGCCTCCAACCGGGACTAAAGGTCCCTTTTCAGCAGCCCAAAGGGCGGGAAGGTGGGGCCTTTAGTCCCGGTTGGTGGCAGCAACCGGGACTAATGCCACCCTTTAGTCCCGGTTGGTGGCAGCAACCGGGACTAAAGGCCTTGCCGCGGTGCGGTGGGAAGTTTAGTCCCACCTCGCTAGTTGAGGGAGAGCAGCACCAGTTTATAAGCCCCGCTGCCTCTCTCCTCTCGAACTCCTCTAAACTGCAGGCCTAAGGGACTAAACTGACACTGCTTTGCCTGTGGACTTGCTGGGCTTTCTACGGGCCTGAATCCTGGCCCATGGTTGGGTTTCTAGTCGTATTCAGGCCGTGTGGGCCCAGCAGGTGGCATATTTTTTCTTTTTTTCTTTGTTGCTTTATTTTTTAGTTTTGTTTCTACTTTCAACAAAATACTTACTGTTGCTATTTTTATTTATTTGTTTTCTTTGTTTCTTTATTTATTTGATTTTGTTTCTACTTACAAAAAAATATTTATTGTTGCTATTTTTTTTTCAAGTTTTTTTGTTTTGTTTTCTGCATTATTTATTTTCTTTTGTAAAACCAATTACGAACTTTCTGTTAGTGCAAGTAGTATTCAAATTTGAATAGTTTAAATTTGAAATTATTTGTTTTCTTTGTTGCTTTATTTATTTTATTTTGTTTCTTTTCAGCAGCGCAAAGGGCGGGAAGGAGGGACCTTTAGTCCCGGTTGGTGGCAGCAACCGGGACTAAAGGGGGGTATTAGTCCCGGTTGGTGGCAGCAACCGGGACCAAAGGCCCTGAGCTGGCGCGGGTGCGGTGGGATGTTTAGTCCCACCTCGCTAGCTGAGGGAGCTCGAGAGTGGTTTATAAGGGCTGCTGCTCCCACCCTCTCGAGCTCCTCTCAAATGCAGGCTTCTGGGCCTAACTCTGCGCGCTGCCCTGTGAGCTTGCTGGGCCTTATATTACAGGTGGATCCTGTGCTATAGGCCTTGCAGGCTCACTGGGCAGCGCCCAATATTTTTTTTCCTTTTTTGCTTTATTTATTTCTAAGTTGTTTTTTGCTGTATTTAGAGTTGCTTTATTTATTTTATTTTCTTTGTTTATTTCTAAGTTGTTTTTTGCTGTATTTAGAGTTGCTTTATTTATTTTACTTTCTTTATTTATTTTCTTTGTTGCTTTATTTATTTTATTTTGTTTATACTTACAACAAAATACTTATTGTTGCTATTTATTTTTCAAGTTTGTTTTGTTTTGTTTTGTTTTGTTAGTGCAAGTAGTATTGAAATTTGAATAGTACAAACGGACAATGGTATCATACTCGTTTGTTACAAAGTTGTCATGGTATCATCATAATAGTTGCGGAAATAACTCTTCACTTTTTCTTCGCTTGTGTCATTTGCTTATTGCGCCGTAACCATGGATAATCTTCATCGTTTATCAGGATGCTTGGGTCAGCCTTGACTTTGAAGGGAGGAATTTCATGAAACTTTTCATAATCTTCAGACATGTCTGTCTTGCCCTCCACTCCCAGGATGTCCCTTTTTCCTGAAAGAACTATGTGGCGCTTTGGCTCATCGTATGATGTATTCGCTTCCTTATCTTTTCTTTTTCTCGGTCTGGTAGACATGTCCTTCACATAGATAACCTGTGCCACATCATTGGCTAGGACGAACGGTTCGTCAGTGTATCCAAGATTTTTCAGATCCACTGTTATCATTCCGTACTGTGGGTCTACCTGTACCCCGCCTCCTGACAGATTGACCCATTTACACTTAAACAAAGGGACCTTAAAATCATGTCCGTAGTCAAGTTCCCATATGTCCACTATGTAACCATAATATGTGTCCTTTCCCCTCTCGGTTGTTGCATCAAAGCGGACACCGCTGTTTTCGTTGGTGCTCTTTTGATCTTGGACAATCGTGTAAAATGTATTCCCATTTATCTCGTATCCTTTGTAAATCAATACAGTCGAAGATGGTCCCCTGGACAACAAGTACAACTCATCACAAACAGTGTTGTCACCTCTGAGACGTGTTTCCAACCAACTGCTGAAAGTCCTGATGTGTTCACGTGTAATCCAGTCGTCGCACTGCTCCGGGTGTTTGGAGCGCAGACTGTTCTTGTGTTCATCGACATACGGGGTCACCAATGTAGAGTTCTGTAGAACTGTGTAGTGTGCTCGAGACCAAGAATAACCGTCCCTGCATATTATTGAGTCCCTTCCAAGCGTGCCTTTTCCAGTCAGTCTCCCCTCGTACCGCGATTTAGGGAGACCTATCTTATTAAGGCCAGGAATGAAGTCAACACAAAACCCGATGACATCCTCTATTTGATGGCCCATGGAGATGCTTCCTTCTGTCCTTGCGCGGTTACGGACATATTTCTTGAGGACTCCCATGAACCTCTCAAAGGGGAACATATTGTGTAGAAATACGGGCCCCAGAATGACAATCTCGTCGACTAGATGAACTAGGACGTGTGTCATGATATTGAAGAAGGATGGTGGGAACACAAGCTCGAAACTGACAAGACATTGCGCCACATCACTCCTTAGCCTTGGTACGATTTCTGGATCGATCACCTTCTGAGAGATTGCATTGAGGAATGCACATAGTTTCACAATGGCTAATCGGACGTTTTCCGATAGAAGCCCCCTCAATGCAACCGGAAGCAGTTGCGTCATAATCACATGGCAGTCATGAGACTTTAGGTTCTGGAACTTTTTCTCTGCCATATTTATTATTCCCTTTATATTCGACGAGAAGCCAGTCGGGACCTTCATACTGAGAAGGCATTCAAAGAAGATTTCTTTCTCTTCTTTCGTAAGAGCATAGCTGGCAGGACCTTCATACTGCTTCGGAGGGATGCCGTCTTTTTCGTGCAAACGTTGCAGGTCCTCCCGTGCCTCAGCTGTATCTTTTGTCTTTCCATACACGCCCAAGAAGCCTAGCAGGTTCACACAAAGGTTCTTCGTCACGTGCATCACGTCGATTGAAGAGCGGACCTCTAGGTCTTTCCAGTAGGGTAGGTCCCAAAATATAGATTTCTTCTTCCACATGGGTGCGTGTCCCTCATCGTCATTCGGAACAGCTAGTGCGCCGGGGCCCTTTCCGAATATTACATGTAAATCATTGACCATAGCAAGTACGTGATCACCGGTACGCATGGCGGGCTTCTTCCGGTGATCTGCCTCGCCTTTGAAATGCTTGCCTTTCTTTCGACATTGATGGTTGGTCGGAAGAAATCGACGATGGCCCAGGTACACATTCTTCCTGCACTTGTCCAGGTATATACTTTCAGTGTCATCTAAACAGTGCGTGCATGCATGGTATCCTTTGTTTGTCTGTCCTGAAAGGTTACTAAGAGCGGGCCAATCGTTGATGGTCACGAACAGCAACGCCTTTAGGTCAAATTCCGACTGTTTGTGCTCATCCCACGCACGTACACCGTTTCCATTCCACAGCTGTAAAAGTTCTTCAACTAATGGCCTTAGGTACACATCAATGTCGTTGCCGGGTTGCTTAGGGCCTTGGATGAGAACTGGCATCATAATGAACTTCCGCTTCATGCACATCCAAGGAGGAAGGTTATACATACATAGAGTCACGGGCCAGGTGCTGTGATTGCTGCTCTGCTCCCCGAAAGGATTAATGCCATCCGCGCTTAGAGCAAACCATACGTTCCTTGCGTCCTTTGCAAACTCCTCCCAGTACTTTCTCTCGATTTTTCTCCATTGCGACCCGTCAGCGGGTGCTCTCAACTTCCCGTCTTTCTTACGGTCCTCACTGTGCCATCGCATCAACTTGGCATGCTCTCTGTTTCTAAACAAACGTTTCAACCGTGGTATTATAGGAGCATACCACATCACCTTCGCAGGAACCCTCTTTCTGGCGGGCTCGCCATCAACATCACCAGGGTCATCTCGTCTGATCTTATACCGCAACGCACCACATACCGGGCATGCGTTCAGATCGTTGTATGCACCGCGGTAGAGGATGCAGTCATTAGGGCATGCATGTATCTTCTGCACCTCCAATCCTAGAGGGCATACGACCTTCTTTGCTGCGTATGTACTGTCGGGCAATTCGTTATCCTTCGGAAGCTTCTTCTTCAATATTTTCAGTAGCTTCTCAAATCCTTTGTCAGCCACAGCATTCTCTGCCTTCCACTGCAGCAATTCCAGTACGGTACCGAGCTTTGTGTTGCCATCTTCGCAATTGGGGTACAACCCTTTTTTGTGATCCTCTAACATGCGATCGAACTTCAGCTTCTCCTTTTGACTTTCGCATTGTGTCCTTGCATCGACAATGACCCGGCGAAGATCATCATTTGGTTTCTCTTGATCTTCAACAGCTTCACCCGTTGCAGCATCATTGGGCACATCGTCTGGTTCCTCTTGATCTTCACCAGCTCCCCCCATTGCAGCATCACCGTATTCAGGGGGCACATAGTTGTCATCGTACTCTTCTTCTTCGCCGTCTTCCATCATAACCCCTATTTCACCGTGCCTCGTCCAAACATTATAGTGTGGCATGAAACCCTTGTAAAGCAGGTGGGAGTGAAGGATTTTTCGGTTAGAGTAAGACATCGTATTCACACATTGAGTGCATGCACAACACATAAAACCATTCTGCTTGTTTGCCTCTGCCACATTTAGAAACTCACGCACGCCCTTAATGTACTCGGAGGTGTGTCTGTCACCGTACATCCATTGGCGGTTCATCTGCGTGCATTTATATATAATTAAGTGTGTCAAAAACCATTACAGAACATCATAAATAGATAATTAAGTGACCAAATGGATAAAAGTTCATCATCACATTAAAACCAAAGTACATACATATATAGTTCTCATCTAACAACATATATAGCTCTCCATACACATCGAAACTATGTAAAACATTTCAACGCGAAAACAAATGCTATCATAATCGCAACCAAGGTAACAATTGATCCAACGGCATAATGATACCAAGCCTCGGTATTAATGGCATATTTTCTAATCTTTTTAATCTTCAACCGCATTGCATCCATCTTGATCTTGTGATCATCGACGACATCTGCAACATGCAACTCCAATATCATCTTCTCGTCCACAAGAGGGTCGGTTGGAATTTCCGGTTCAACTACCTCCTAGACATAATAAAACATCTATGCATGTCAGGTTGGTCGGCATAACTATCATAAGCACTAAAACAAATAGTTATAAATTAAAGATAATATACCACATCCGAATCGTAGACCGGACGAGGGCCCACGTGGGCGGATATCAAAACCATCGCACTATATAATAACAAGCAATAATAAACGTAAGAAAATTAGACAAATATCTATCTAAAGCAATAATAAAAGTAAGAAAAGCATGGACATAACAAGAGGCTCACCACGGTGGTGCCGGTGACGAGATCGGCGGGGGCGATCGACGGCGGCGAAGACGGGGACGGGACGTGACGGACCGCTAAACCTAGACAAATCTCGGAGAAAATAGAGCTTCGAGAGCAGAAAAGCTTAACTAGTGTGGCTCGGGCATTCCACCGAACATGTTGTGTGCATAGGAGGTGAGCTAGAGCACCACTAACCCCTCTCCCCCTCGGCCAGAAAAAAAACAGAGCAGTGAGCTCTGCTCTTGAGTGAGGGGGTTTATATAGGCAACTCACTGGTCCCGGTTGGTGCTACAAACCGGGGCTAAAGGGGTGCCTTTGGTCCCGGTTCATAAAACAAACCGGGACTAATAGTGGTGGGCCAGGAGCAAGAGCCATTGGTCCCGGTTTTTAGCTCCAACCGGGACCAATAGGTCCAGACGAACCGGGACCAATGGCCCACGTGGCCCGGCCGGCCCCCTGGGCTAACGAACCGGGTCCAGTACCCCCATTGGTCCCGGTTCTAGATTGAACCGGGGCTAATGGGCTGGACCAATGCCCTGTTTTCTACTAGTGGCTTGACAAGGCTCACAAGGTCTTGAAGAGTGTACGGTGATAGTCTGGCTTATTAGGGATGATAGACTACTCATATCAATAAGGAATTCCTTCTTTTCCGGAAGCCCATTCAGACAAAACTCCAAAGTTAAGCATGCTCAGCTTGGAGTAGTTCCAGGATGGGTGACCGACCGGTAAGTTGGTCCCGAGTGCGCACGAGTGAGGAAAAAGTGTGCAGAAAAGACTAGTATTGATATGTGTGGCCAGTCTAGATCGCTCCAGGAGTAACGACCACCGGCAGGTGTGTCCGGGGCGTGAAAAGTTGGTATCAGAGCCGACCCTCGCGGTTACATGCATGTTTGCGAACAAGTGCTCGATCATGTTGTTCATGACGTTTGTGACCCGTCGTGGCACACGCCATGGCGCATGTATCGGACTGAATGCACAGACGTTTGTGCCAAGAGGGAACGTTCCTGTGGCCCGACGAGGACGTCGGTTCCTCTAAGTGGGAGTGTATGTGATAGCCTGGCTTATTGGGGATGATAGACTACTCATATCAATAAGGAATTCCTTCTTTTCCAGAAGCCCATTCGGACAAAACTCCAAAGTTAAGAGTGCTCAGTTTGGAGTAGTTTCAGGATGGGTGACCGACCGGGAAGTTGGTCCCGGGTGCGCACGAGTGAGGACAAAGTGTGCAGAAAAGACTAGTATTGATATGTGTGGCCAGTCTAGATCCCGCCAGGAGTAACTACCACCGGCGGGTGTGTCCGGGGCGTGACATGTACATACTAGCCTCAAAGAGTCTCATGATCAACTTCAAGTTTCGCGAACTGTCGTGGATTTAGCACGGCAGATATCCTAGCAAAAGGACTTAGTCGTGAGGCCATCGCTCGGGTTAGCTTAAAGGGGTTAAAGCGGACGAAGGACACAGGGGTTTTATACTAGTTCGGCCCCTTCGATGAAGGTAAAAGCCTACGTCTAGTTTGGTGTGGTATTGCTTGGGCTTCGATGACCAGGGAGCAAATCCGCTTTGCCTGTGTCTCGAGCTGTTGTTTCTTGTCTTGAACCGTCGTCGGGTCGTCCCCTTATATAAGAAGTGACGCCCGGTCTGGTTTACAGAGTCCCGAGGCCGGCTCATAAATGTGTCCGCCTCGGTCTCTGCTCTTTCTATCTTACATCCCAAGTACATAGTATGACGGTTTTATGAATCATGGGCCTTACACATAGGCCCTGAGCCTCTTTGGGCTATATCTCCTACTACATACTCCGGTGGGCTTCTGATAATATAATCTTGATAACGTAAACCGGACCCTCCTGGCCGGTTTAAACCTGATAGTAGTATCCCTGACATTAGGCCCCAGATTGATTTGAACTTGTTCATGTCAGTCTTAAAAGTCTTGTATATATTTCCCTTTCTGCAGCTTCCGTATGCTTCATAAACCGGTCATGACGTCATCTTCTTGGGTCGCTTTAAACTGTCGTGACATCATCTGCACATTTAACGCATGTACCTGTTTGTTACCTTTATTTATTAAAGCTCCGAAGATCGAGGCGACAGCTCCATCCATATCTGATTTTTGGTCTCCTTGATTCCCACGCATGCCGTTTCAGCTCCTCGGCTTATAAATAGGGCCGAGGGCCATCTCTTTATCCCCTCTGGTTCGTCTTCCTCTGTCCTCCAGCGCTTAAGCTCCGCCGCCGTCCTTCGAGCTCGTCGTCTTCAACAAGCCCGGCCGCTGCATCAACCTGAGCGTGTCCAGAAACTCGTCGCCGCTCTTTCGCTTCCTTTGGTGCATTACTTCTCTTCCCCGTAGATCTTATTTCTAGGGTTTCACGGGGGCTCGCAGATGAACCTCCGCTCCTCATTGTTCATCACCATGGGTGGTTCTTAGCCGTAGATGTTAAATCTTTTTAGGTTAACTTCTGTATGCGCGACTCCGCTCCATCTTTACAATCTTAGTTCCCCCAATGCTGCTAGTAAAACTGGATCTGTAGAAACCTTCACTGCCTTCAACGAATATGACTTAAATTATCTTGATTTTTACCTGTGATGTAGATCCATATTTTACCACTGCTCATGTGAAAATTGTTTCTCACACTTTAGATCTGTAACTTATCTGCTTATGTCACTGGTTCGATTTTAACCTGCGCCTTATATGCCTGTGCTGACGGTTTAGATTTAAACCTGCATCCTGTAATTGGTGGTTTAACTTTTCACTTCTAAGCTTCATAAACCGGTAGCTGTCTCGTTCATACTTGCTCCGGATCAGTAGGTACCATTAGTCCCTTGCTTAAACCGTCAATTAGGTCAATATCTTCATAGAACATACCGGTTTATATCTAGTGGATCGTAAACCGGATCTTGTACTATATTTTTCAGCATTCCTCCTTTGACAAAGATGACTTCTGCGGCTAAACAGTTTGTTGCTTGCAACTGGGTCCCATCCCGGATTACCGAGGATGACTTAGTAAAGGTGTCCTCAATCGGCGGTTTAGGTCCAAAAGAGGTTCTGCACTGGCGGGCCCCTGGGAAAGAATGTCCTCCTAAGCCTAAGGAGGGAGAGACCATCGTCTTCTTCGATCATCTGGCCCGGGGCTTTAGCCCTCTCGGTTCAAAAAAATTCTGCGCGTTTTAGCCGACTTTCAACTCCATCCACAAGACATAGGCCCCAATTCGATATCAAACATCTGCAATTTTCAAGTCTTCTCAGAAGCCTATCTGCAAGAGGAACCATCCGTAGAGCTATTCCGGGACTTCTTCCATCTGAATCGTCGGACTGAATTCCATGATGGGCCCAATACTGAACTCGGCGGTATGAGCATCTAGAAGAGGAAAGATGTCAGTTTTCCTCACGCCACTCTTCACAGCCATCCCAAGGAGTGGAATCAGACTTGGTTCTACTGCAAGGATACTTCACCAGAGGGAGAGAATCCACTACCGGGTTACCGCCCTTATCGTCTGACAGCGGATCATCCTTTCCCGCAACGTCTGAGTGCTCAAGACCGGGCTCGATATGCCCCCCAACTTTCAAAACTCAGGGCTTTTGTTGCCAATGATTTAACCAGGGTTGACTTTGTCCACTGCTGGCTCTCTTAGAGCATTCTCCCGTTAAGCCGGCGTTTCGGCTTAATGTGCGAGTATACCGGCAATCCAAAGGACCCTCAACGTCACACATCTTCAGTGCTTCCAGACAATGAAGTTACTGAGTCTGCTAAGAAGATGTTGAATATTCATCTGGAGGAGTGCAGTCGAACCGGTTTAGCACCTTTCTGCGTGAACAATAAACCGCCATTTGTAAGATTCTTCTGTCCCTTTCTCTTTGTTTTAATCCATCCATATTACTTGTCTTCAATATATTTTTATTCCTCTACATAGGCCAATGACCCCTTCTAGAAGAAGAAAGCTCAGGACAAACCGGCGAAGCCAACTCGCAAGAAGAGCTTGGCCGTAAAGAAACATAAGAGAAGACCTGCCGCTGCTTCCGGTTCAAATGCTGAAGAAGATGATCCGGCTTCTGAGGTACTGCTTGGCTCTTACATCTCTTAACTTTCCTTTGTTTGTATTCATAGTAACAATGTCCTTTCCCAGGATCCGGCGGAAGGGAGTAAAGCAGATGAAGTCGAGGTAGTCTCTCTCTCTCTCTCTCTTCTGATTCAGAACCGTTGCCACCCAAAGTTCGTCGGGTAGCCCGAAAATATCCCTTTTCTCACCCTTATGCTCAATTGGATCCCAATTTTCTTTTGAAGAAACAGCAGCATGAGGCTCGCCGGACCACACGCCACAGTGGTAACGTGGTTGAATCATCCGGATTACCCAACACGCCGGCTCGAAGACGCCGCTCAGAGGTTTTGCTTACTCCAACCATTCTTCATCCAAAAGAAGGTCTTATTCGGAAACCTCTTAAACCGTCTGATCCAAACTATCAGGAAACTCCTCTGTCTTCTTCCGGCGAGTCAACTGCCACCCAAGTCCCGGTGCTTAAGACCGTTCCTGGGTAAGTCATCTTTCAATATGTCCGGCTTATCTTTCCTTTTGATTTGTGATTTTCATTATTTCTTTAATCTTTTCAGTATGCCCAAACCTAGCAAGAAGGCAAAGTTGAATAAACCGGCTACCGAAAACACCACCGCTGAACCGGCAGAGGATCCTGAAGCTGCCAATCCTTTGGAGGAAAATGTTGAAGTTCAGCACGATGATCCTTCCCCTATGGATCACGAAGATCTTGCTGCTCCAGGGGGTGAAGCCATGGAGAACACTGCTGAACCGGCCAGCCCTATCCGGGTTAGTCCTCCTCGGGCTAGTCCGGCTCCTGTCAGTCCGGTGCGGACCAATCCCGCTGTCGCTGATGATCCCTCCAGGCCAACTGCTGCCTCGACAGAAGATGTCGAGATTACTAGGATAGGTTTTACTGCTCCTGTACAACCTGTTATCTTGGCCAGACATACTGCCAAGGAGGAAGTTCTTCAGAAAGACAAAGGCAAGTGGAGCACTGACTTGTCTAGTTATGCCCAGCTTAGTGCTCAGGAGCTCCACTCTGGGTATCTAAACCGGCTCTTCACCAGCAGCGACCACGAGGCCGGTTTGGTAAACATGATGAAGGAAAAATATGAGGTAACTTCTTTCCCTTTGCCTTTCATTTCTGTTTGTATCTTGTAACTGTACCATTAGGCCATTGTAGCCCCCAAGTGTCTGTTTAGCCTTTAGGGTGAACTGGGACTTGATAGATTAACTAGAATAGCTTGATTTGCATGTGTAGCCCCCAAGGGCCGGTTTACTCCATTGCGGGTGAATCGGTACTTCTTCTATGTTTGAGAATGACCTTACATTAGCCCCCAAGTGTCAAGGACATAACTTTGTTATGTGCTTGTGACTTGTTTGAAAAAATTGATCTCTTTCACTTCAATTGTACATTAGCCCCCAAGTGTCGAGTGCATAACTTGTTATGTGCTTAAGACTTTTGATTAAGCTGTCTCCATAAATATCTGACATTCCTTATCCTCTGTAGACTGACTTGAACCGGAGAGCTTTCGAGATAACTGAGCTCCGGAATAGCCTTCCAGGAATCCTCTTCAACTAAAGTCAAGGAGGAACTTACCCTTGCTTTAGCTAGTATGGAGAAACTCCAGAAAGACTTTGAAACGGAGCGGTCCACTTGGGAGGTGCAAAGGGCTGCTTTAGAGAAAAGAGCTAAGGATGTTGAGGCTGCCCTTAACACGGTGGCGGAGGAGTTATCCGAGTTAAGACAACATATAGACGATATGACATCTACCATCTTTGTAAGTACTTGTATTCATACGCTTTATCCTTGCTATCTTATACTTCTCCGGCTTAACTCATCACTTGTATACAGGGAGGCGCGTGACTCATCTTGGGGATGATGTACGGAGGAAACTGAAGGTTGCTTATACCTTGGTGGACCAACTCTATGCCGGTGCTCAGAGGGCCATCAGTTCTATTTCGCACAATAAACCGGCGCCGACCACCATCCAAGGTACTCTGGAGAAATTATCCATCTTGCCTACTCGACTTGTTGAAGTGAAGAAATCTTCTGCAAGAGCTGGTTCCCTCATGGCGTTAACCCGGGCCAAGGCATGGGTTCCCGATTTTGATCCGGCGGAGGCCATGAATGACTATTCCAATATGAAAGAAGACGGGTCAGCCTTCTCCGCTGAAGATCTTTGTGCTTTAACCAAAGACATGCGCCCTCTTGCCAGCAAACTTGCTGATGAAGCGGACCTAGAGAATGTGCGGGTGGAGCGGCCGTCTTATGACATCGAAAATCTGATTCCACCCGTTCGTAAGCATACCTTCGCTCCTGACATTGAACCGTCATAACTTATAAACGATGAAGTATATTTTCGTGCCCTTGCCAAGATTGACTGGAGCACCCCCTGATTTCCAGCAGCTGCTAGAAGTCGTCGAAGATCCGGAGCAAGCTGACCCTCAGTCTTCACAGCGAGCCGAAGAAGAATCCTAAACCGGTGCCGGCTTAGTTCTATGTATTTGAACACTTTGCGAGAAAACTGATATTCTTTTGGGCCTGCCAGTGCCTTGTAATAGAATGGTTGAGATACTGTCTTCGTTCCACTCTATCTTGTATGGCATTACTTTATCCGACAACTCCTAAATTATCTCCTGCTTGCAATGTGTCAACAGTTTATATTTACCTGTATCTGCATAAACAATGCTAAGAATGTCCTGGCGGTTTACCACCGGACGGGTTATACTGCCCAAACACATGATCTAAGTTAATAACCTGAACTGTGTATAAGATACAATCATATATCATACCTGTGATTAAGTGTATCTATAAACCTTAACCCGGCAGGATCAATCCAGGGCGTAAGTGTTGATGACTTACTTGGCTCTTTGTCGGTTTATAATGAAGGCTGATCCGGGTTATAATGAACGCCGGTTTAACTAGTACTGGTGTTCATGACCCAGACTATAGCTCTGTAGTGACAACTTTGTAGTTATCCCGTCTTGAATCAACGGACTTGGTTAAAAAACCAATGACCTTGAAGATAAAGATTTGTGAAAACAGAAAAAATGGAAAATAAAGTTTTTTGGGCAAATAAGACCATGTAGTCGAGGCTTTTTACGAGCTGCCAGGCTCCAAATTCGAGGCTTTTTATGAGCTGCCAGGCTACTATCATTAACCATTTTAGCAAAGCCTGTTAAGATGATCCGCAATCTTTAACCAAATCATCAATGTCAATAGCTACCCAATGTTCAAAATCTCATAAAGATTTTGGCTTGGGTAATCACTTGATGATCGTCAATTTAACATGACCAAGTTCAGGGTCCCGAAGGATTGACTTGTGATACGTTCGACGGGTCATACCAGGTTTACCTAGACGGCGCGATTTACTTGATGCAGGCAGGTTAATCCGGGGTTTTAGGTGTATACACCGGGCTTCCAAGCCGTCTTCACTACAAGAGTTTTCAACTCGCTGATGAACTTGCATCAGGAGCCCCCAGGTAGCGTGTGAGCATTGCTCGTCGGGGCATATGTTTGAGTCGTGCTAGGCATCAAACCCTCTTTTGCCCCTTCATCATCATGTGGAAATTGTCGAAGCAACCAGAGCAGTGCTCTTATGATGGGCTTCATATGGCCGCCGGTTCAAGAGGCCATGGGAAACTTCCTTGCCCGCGGAAGCCCCCATATGATTCTTGTTTGTATAGAAAGGATGGCTGATTCCCTGATTTTATCAAGGGTGCCGGTTTAAGAGGCCATGGAGAACTTCCTTGCACGGAAGCCCCCATGTGATTCTTTTTTGCACAGAGAGGACGGCTGATTCCTTGATTTTATCAAGGGTGCCGGTTTAAGAGGCCATGGAAACCTTCCTTACACGGAAGCCCCCATGTGATACTCTTATGAAGAAGATGGCTGATTCCCCGGTTTACCGGGGGCGCCGGTTTATTTTATTAATCATAATATATACATTGTACATAAAGCGGAGCCTGATGGCCCAAGTATAGTAAGGTCGAAGAAGAGCAATGTTCCACGGCCGTTTGGTCTCCTCTTCCGCCGTGCGTGAGTCCTTATGTTCTCGAACATCGATGAGGTAGTATGATCCATTGTACAGGTTCTTGCTGACCACAAAAGGGTCCTTCCCAAGGCGGGGATAGTTTGTGCATATCTGTCTAGTCCTGGATGAGCTGGAGCACTAGATCCCCTTCTTGAAACGTCTTGGTTTTAACCCGGCGACTGTGGTACCGGCGCAAGTCTTGCTGGTAAATCGCCGATTGTGCTGCTGTCGTGTCCCGTTCCTCGTCCAGCCGGTCCAAGCCGTCTTGTCTTGCTTGTTCATTATCTTCTTCAACATAAGCTGCCACCCGTGGTGAATCATGACGGATATCACTAGGAAGGACCGCTTCAGCTCCATATACCATGAAGAAAGGCGTGTATCATGTGGATCTATTAGGTGTAGTGTTGATGCTCCATAAGACAGAAGGCAACTCCTCCACCCAACAACCCGGTGTTCTTTGCAAAGGAACCATAAGCCGGGGTTTGATGCCTCTCAAGATCTCTTGATTGGCTCTTTCACCTTGGCCATTGGACTGAGGGTGAGCCACTGATGATACATCAAGACGAATATGCTCTCATTGACAGAACTCCTCCATAGCCCCCTTGGATAGATTGGTGCTATCATCAGTAATAATGCTGTGTGGAAAACCAAACCGGAAAATCACCTTTTTGATGAACTGAACCGCTGTTGCTGCATCACACTTACTGACAGGCTCCGCTTCAACCCATTTTGTAAACTTGTCCACTGCTACCAACAAGTGTGTTTTCTTGTCTTGGGATCTCTTGAAGGGTCCAACCACATCAAGCCCCCAAGTCGCAAACGGCCAAGTAATTGGGATCATCCTCAGCTCCTACGCCGGTACATGAGCACGTCATGAGAATTTCTGGCAAGCATCACATTTTCTGACCAAGTCCTCTGCGTCGGCGTGAGCCGTCAACCAGTAGAACTCATGACGAAAAGCTTTAGCCACCAAAGATTTTGAACCGGCGTGATGACCGCAATCACCTTCATGAATCTCTCTAAGAATCTCACAGCCTTCTTCTGATGATACACACCGCTGAAATGCTCCAGAAACACTGCGATTATGAAGTTCTCCATTGACAATAGTCATGGATTTAGACCGCCGGATTATCTACCGGGCCTCGACTTCGTCTTCTGGTAACTCACCTCGGTTCATATATGCCAAGTAAGGGAGCGTCCAATCCGGAATGATATGAAGTGCTGCCACCAATTGTGCCTCCGGATCTGGAACAGCCAAATCCTCCTCTGAAGGTACCTGCACTGACGGATTATGCAACTCATCCAAGAAGGTATTAGGTGGAACCGGTTTACGCTGGGAGCCCAGCCGGCTTAACGCGTCAGCTGCTTCATTTTTTCGCCGGTCTATATGATCCACCTGATATCCTTTGAAGTATCCAGCAACAGCGTCTACCTCTCGTTGATATGCTGCCATGAGTGGATCCTTGGAATCCCACTTGCCTGAAACTTGTTGTGCCATCAGATCTGAATCGCCAAAACACTTGACCCGGCTCAAGTTCATCTCCTTGGGCATCCGCAGACCGTGGAGGAGAGCTTCATACTCAGCAGCATTGTTAGTACAAGGGAACATTAAGCGGAGGACATAACAGAACTTATCACCTCGTGGAGAAGTTAACACGACTTCAACCCCCGAGCCTTCCAAGTGCCTTGAACCGTCAAAGTGAATAGTCCAATATGTATGATCCGGCTTCTCCTCAGGTGCTTGCAACTCTGTCCAATCGTTAATGAAATCCACCAGCGCTTGGGATTTTATAGCAGTACAGGGTACATACTTTAATCCGTGCGGGCTAAGCTCAATGGCCCACTTTGCAACCCTACCAGTGGCTTCTCTGTTCTGGATTATATCCCCTAACGGAGCTGAACTGACAACGGTGATTGGGTGGCCCTGAAAATAATGCTTCGGCTTCCGGTTTGCCATGAACACTGCATACACCAGTTTCTGCCAATGTGGGTATCTCTGTTTTGACTCAATGAGCACCTCACTGATGTAGTAAACCGGCCGCTGAACCGGATATTCTTTGCCTGCTTCCTTGCACTCTACCACAATGGCAACGCTTACTGCACGGGCATTGGCAGCCACATATAGCAGCATTGGCTCATTATCAACCGGGGTAGCAAGGACCGGCGGCTATGCCAATTGCCTCTTCAAATCCTCGAACGCAGCATCAGCAGCATCCGTCCAGACGAACCGGTCTGTCTTCTTCATCATCTGATAAAGCGGGATTGCCTTCTCCCCCAAACGGCTGATAAACCGGCTCAGTGCTGCAATACGGCCCGCCATGCGTTGGACATCATTGATGCACGCCGGTTTAGCCAGGGACGTGATCGCCTTGATCTTCTCTGGATTAGCTTCAATCCCTCTGTTTGACACTAAAAATCCCAGGAGCTTGCCTACCGGAACACCAAAAACGCACTTCTCCGAATTAAGCATCATTTTATAAGTACGGAGATTATCAAAAGTTTCCTTCAAATCATCTATCAGCGTTTCCTCCTTCCTGGATTTCACCATAATGTCATCAACATATGCATGAACATTCCGCCCAATCTGCCCTTGTAGGCAGTTCTGCACACAACGCTGGTAGGTTGCCTGGGCACTCTTGAGCCCAAATGGCATAGATACATAACATAAGGCTCCAAAGGGAGTTATGAAAGTTGTCTTCTCCTGGTCCTTAACTGCCATCTTGATCCGATGATAACCTGAATATGCATCCAAAAAACTTAGCCGTTCGCATCCTGCCATAGCATCGATAATTTGATCAATACGGGGGAGAGCAAACGGATCAGTTGGGCAAGCCTTGTTCAGGTATGTGTAATCAACACACATTCTCCAAGTTCCATTTTTCTTAAGCACTAACACCGGATTAGCCAACCATTCTGGATGAAACACTTCAACTATAAAGCCTGCAGCCAAGAGCCTATCCACTTCTTCTCCAATAGCCTTGCGCCTCTCTTCATTGAACCGACGCAGATATTGCTTGACCGGTTTAAACTTAGGATCAATATTAAGATTCCGTTCAGCGAGTTCTCTCGGTATACCTAGAATGTCAGAAGGCTTCCATGCAAAGATATCTCGGTTCTCACGGATGAACTCGATGAGCGCGCTTTCCTATTTTGGTTCTAGGTTAGCGCTGATAGTGAACTGCTTGGATGAATCGCCAGGAACAAAGTCCACCTGCTTAGTCTCCTCAGCCAATTTGAATTTCAACGGCGGATCGTGTTCTGTGGTTGGCTTCTTCAGCGGGGACATATCCTCCGGATCAGCATTGTCTTTATAAAACTTCAGCTCCTCCGTAGCACAAACCGCCTTAGCATAAGCTGCATCTCCTTCCTCGCACTCTAATGCAATTTTGCGGCTCCCATGAACCGTAATGGTTCCTTTATGGCCTGGCATCTTGAGCTGTAGATAAATGTAACACGGTATAGCCATGAATTTGGCATAAACTGGCCGCCCAAACAAGGCATGGTATGGGCTCCTGATCTTGACTACCTCAAAAGTCATAGTCTCCGACCTAGAATCATGCTCATCTCCGAAGGTAACCTCCAAATCGATTTTGCCAACTGGATAGGCCGATTTGCTGGGTACCACCCCATGGAACACTATGTTGGACTGTCGGAGCTTCTTATCTGTCAACCCCATATGTCGGAAAGTATCATAATATAGGAAGTTGATGCTGCTGCCTCCATCCATAAGCACTTTGGTGAACTTATAACCACCCACCTGTGGTGCCACCACCAGAGCTAACTGACCCGGATTATCAACCCGGGGTGGGTGATCTTCTCTGCTCCACACAATGGGTTGCTCAGACCAACGCAAAAAACGTGGCATCGCCGGTTCAACAGAATGCACTGCCCTCTTCAGAACCTTTTGATCCCGTTTGCATAAACTCGTGGTGAAGACGCGATACTGCCCACTGCTCAGCTCCTTCGGATTATTTTGATATCTGGATTGCTGCTCCTGCTGACGCTGTTGATTCCCTTGGTTGTTGTATCTGCCCTGACCATGCTGCTGGTTATGCTGATGCTGATTGTTGCCATTGTGGTTACCGTTACCGCTGTGGTATCCTAAACCGGATCCGCCACCTTGATAACCCGGACCTTGAAAACCGGGGCCTGATCCGCCGGGGGGCCCGTGATCATACCTAGGCTGCTTCATAAATTCTTGCATAATGAAACAGTCCTTCCAAAGATGTGTATCCGGGTTTTCTGCAGTACCGTGCTTTGGGCAGGGCACGTTCAACTGGCGCTCTAGATTAATAGGCGGCCTCCTGCTGCGTGGGGGTGGCCTACCCTTGCGGTGCTGCCCATTGTCCTGAGCGTTGGTATTGGCCACAAAGTCTGAGCTGCCTTCCGCTTTACGCTTGCCATTGTATCCTTGATTCACCAGATTGGCCTGCGGCGGTTTACCGTTCTTGCTCGCCTTCCCTGACTTATCTCCATCAGTGTCTGGATGTTTGGTGTTATCAGAGTCTCCATACTTCACCAAAGCGCCCATGAGGGTCCCCATGTCATTGCAGTCACGTTTGAGCCGTCCCAACTTCTGTCTCAAAGGTTCAAATCGGCAGTTATTTTCCAATGTCACTACTGCTGTACTTGGATTGATGCTATTGGAGGAGTGCAAGATTTCTGACACTGGACGCACCCAACTGCTTGTAGACTCTTGCTCTCCTTGAACGCAGGCAGCTAAGTCGACGAAAGACATTGGCTGCTTGCATGTGTCCTTGAAATTTTTGATAAACCGGCTCCGTAGCTCAGCCCATGATCCGATGGAATTAGGTGGTAAGCCCTTTAGCCACGTTCGGGTCGTGCCCTCAAGCATCATCGTGAAATATTTTGTGCACGCCGCCTCATCCACATCGAGCATCTCCATTGCCATCTCATAACTCTCAATCCACGCCTCCAGAGTCAGATCCGCCGTGTAGTTGGGCACCTTGCACGGCCCTTTGAAATACTTGGGCAGTTTTACGCTTCGTAAAGCGGGGATGAGACAGGGCACGCCCAAGGAACTGGACAAGACCCCATGTTCGGCTGTGGCGGTGGGATGAGCCGGTGTCACCTGACAGGCGTCGTATTGGGCAGTATGTCTGGCCTGATCCACCACCTCTTGCGCATGTGCTTCCTCTCCTGCCGGATTATCCTGCATCTGCCGATGACGTCTCCATGCGCTGCTTGACACGGTCGGTTCATCCAGATGCCTCGTATAACTCCGGCTTGGGCGGGGAGTTGAATGGATCCTCTCCCAGCTATATGAATAAGCTTGCTGCTGAGTTAATGCCGTGTCCAGCAACTCCTTGGCCCGTCGTGCCTCCACTGCTATGGGGGACGTACCTCCAATGGGAAGGGCGGCCAGCCGTGAAGCGGCAGCAACTATGTTGTCCAACGGATTAGAATAATGACCTGGAGGGGTGGGCACATGCTAGGTCGGCACAACTTGGCGATTCGGCTCTGCGGCCGGTGGCTGAACCGACGCGCCTGTTCCTGGTGCTCCTCCCCGATTTACCTCTGGATGGTTGTCGGTTCCTGCACTCGGCGTGCTAAAGAGATTCCTCGCCTCATAAAACGGTGGCAAACGAGATCGTTGTCTTCTCCACATTACCTCTTGTGAGGCGTTCTGATCTAACCTGAGCCGATAAGCTTGAGAATCCAGCTCTGCCTGCCTTGTACCATCCTAGCTTTCTCAGCAGCCAGATCCAACTTGGCTTGCTCAATCCGGCTCTTCACCTGAGCGATCTCTGCATCATGCTGCTCCTTGTCGTCTTGGGCTACTTCTGCTATTGCAAGCGCTGTCAAAGTGTCGACTAAGGCGGATAGAGCATCAGAGGGCTACAGGGGAAGATCTCCAGCTCTAGCTCCCATTGCCTCTGAGGTTAATGCTCCTGCCGTTGAGGGCTGCTGCATGGATTGTGATCCGGCCATGAAAACAGCAACCCTGTTTGGCGGATCGAGGGGGTCCAGAATAATATCACCATCGGAACAACCATCAGACCGGTCGTCCTGCAGCAGATACAAGGATTCGGTCTCTCCGAACGAAGATTCATCGCCGGAATAAACAACAGTCTCGCTGCCAGAATCCGATCCGTCCTCGGCTTGTACTCCATGCACTGCTTCGACGAAGACGTGCTTCACGGCGGGCTGAAGCCGGGCTGGTCTCGCATGCTGAGCCGACTCGACGATGTTGGGGAAGGTGTCCGGCTCAGGGCCCGGTTCGCCGATCTTGCCGATGAAGACGTGGATGCCGCCAAAGGGGACCCGATACCCATATGCAATTGAATCGACCTCGGGGCCCCAGCCTGCATCGTCGATGTAGATCCGGCCACGACGACTCTTAGTCATCTGGCCCACTGCGTAGCCCTTGAGTCCTTCAAAGCTTCCCTTCAAGAACTCGAAACCATCGTGCGATAGCCCCACGGTGGGCGCCAACTATCATGGATTTAGCACGGCAGATGTCCTAGCAAAAGGACTTAGTCGTGAGGCCATCACTCGGGTTAGCTTAAAGGGGTTAAAGCGGACGAAGGACACAGGGATTTTATACTAGTTCGGTCCCTTCGTTGAAGGTAAAAGCCTACGTCTAGTTTGGTGTGGTACTGCTTGGGCTTCGATGACCAGGGAGCGAATCCACTTTGCCTGTGTCTCGAGCTGTTGTTTCTTGTCTTGAACCGTCGCCGGGTCGTCCCCTTATATAAGAGGTGACGCCGCCCGGTCCGGTTTACAGAGTCCCGAGGCCGGCTCCTAAACGTGTCCGCCTCGGTCTTTGCTCTCTATCTTACATCCCAAGTACATAGTATGACGGTTTATGAATCATGGGCCTTACACATAGGCCCTGAGCCTCTTTGGGCTATATCTCCTACTACATACTCCGCTGGGCTTCTGATAATAAAATCTTGATAACGTAAACCGGTCCCTCCTGGCCGGTTTAAACCTGATAGTAGTATCCCTGACACTAACCAAGGAGAAAGCTACCTTTCCTCACATGGTTTTAATTGATAATGCAAATGCTACTAACCCATGTTGCGAGCATGTGCATCTTGTTGAAGAGAATGCCCAGCTAAAGAAGCAACTTGAGAAAGGCCATGTATCTTTCATACAAGGTGAGAAGAACGTCAACGATCTTTTGAGCAATCAAAAGGAAGTTGTGGCGAAGGAAGGAATTGGGTTTGCTCCCAAGCCCAAGAAGAAGAAGAACGATAAGACCAAGCAACCTCCTCCAATCAAGCAAACCTTTGTAAAAGAGGGAGAGGGTGCTCCTAAGAAGAAGAAGAACATTATGAAGAGTGGTGGAGTCAAGAAAAACACTGCCACTCCATCAAACAAAGCCGACGACTTTAATCCTTCTTATGTTCTATGTCGTGCTAGTGATGGATATGTTTTTGCTAAATTTGTTTGTTCTTCTTATGAGTACATTGAATGGTCTATTTGGGTTCCTAAGACCCTTGTTACTAACCTCAAAGGACCCATTACAAAATGGGTACCTAAATCCAAGCATTGATCTCTTGTAGGAGTTTGCTTCTGGTGGGGAATCATGGTTGCTCAATAGTGGAGCCACAAATCATATGACCGGAAACAAAGACTTGGTGATGGACGTGCACCAAGGCTCATCTATGGCCACCAATGTCGAATGGGGTGATGCTTCATCTTCTAAGGTATTGGGGCTTGGCAAGGTTGTTGTTTCTCATGATCTCATGATCGAGAAAGTCATGCTTGCTGAGTCCCTTGCATACAATTTACTTTCTGTTCGTCCACTTGCACTCATGGGCTTTGCCACATTCTTTGATATTGATACCGTGGCCCTCTATTGGAGCAAGACTCTTAAAGTTGCCTATGTTGGGCATGTCGAGAATGGTCTCTATGTGGTTAACTTCTCGGAGCAACACACTAAGACCGCGACTTGCCTAATGGCTAAAGCTAATGTGGGTTGGCTTTGGCATCGCTGGTTAGCCCATGTCAATATGAGATCTTTGCATAGTCTCCTCAAGGGGGACCATGTCCATGGACTAACAAATGTTAGTTTTGCCAAAGATCATGCTTGCAGTGCTTGTATTGAAGGAAAGTTACATGATAAGGCTTACCCTCCCACGACTCATCTACTCAAAAAGACCGTTAGAGCTCCTTCACCTGGATCTCTTTGGGCCTCCGTCCTTTGATAGTCTTGGGGGTAGAAAGATTGTTTGGTGATTGTAGATGATTATTCAAGATACACTTGGGTATACTTCTTCAAGAGGAAGCGTGAGACCCAACAAACCATCATCAACTTTGCAAATGAAGCTCAATGACAACATGATGCAAAGATCTTGATGATTCGAAGTGACAACGGCACCGAGTTCAAGAACTACACCTTGGATGAGTTTCTTAGTGATGAGGGGATCAAGCATCAATATGCGGCACCTTATACCCCTCAACAAAATGGTGTGGCGGAGAGAAAGAACCGGATATTGATGGACGCGGCAAGGACCATGATGGCAGAGTTCAAGTTTCCGTACAACTTTTGGGCCAAAGCCATCAACACCGCTTGTCATGCATCCAATCGGCTCTATCTCCGCAAAGGCTTGAACAAGACTCCATATGAGATACTTACCGGTAACAAGCCCAATCTCAAGTACTTCCGAGTGTTCGGTTGTAAGTGTTTCATACTCAAGAAAGGCGCTCCTTTGTCTAAATTTGAAGCTAGAGCTCATGAGGGCATATTTGTTGGTTATGCTACAAACTCTCATGCTTACCGTGTCCTCAACAAGTCCAATGGACACATTGAGGAGACGTGTATCGTAGAGTTTGATGAGAATAACGGCTCCCAAGTGGAGCAAAGTGGTACTTGTGTTGTAGGTGATGAAATTCCTCCCCAAGCCATAAAAAGAATGGGTGTTGGTCATATCCTACCCATTGAGGAACCCCTTGTGGTTGAAGGAGAAGGACAAAGTTCCACTCAAGTGGAACCACCACCAACCCAAGACTCACACGCTTCCGAAGAACAAAGTGAAGGCCCTCAATCGGATGAACAAGGCCAAGTGCAAGATCAACCAAAAGATGGTGGTGGGCCACCAAGTGATGCACAAGGGCCAAGTTCCCTCTTCCGAGCATGTTCAAGATCAAGAGAAAGCTCAAGATCAAGATCAAGTTCATGACGACGCTCAAGATGATCAACTCATAGCTCCTCAATTATCTCTTGAAGAGCAATTGGAGCGTCGTGCTGCCAAAGTTGCTTCCAGGCTCGCTTCTATAGAGCATCACATGGAGAATATTCTTGGAAGCATCACAAAGGGGGTAAGCACTCGTAGACAATTAGCAAATTATTGTGCTCATCAAGCTTTTGTCTCTTGTGTTGAACCTCAAAACTTCTATGAGGCGCTCGAAGACACCGATTGGCTCAATGCCATGCATGAAGAACTCCATAACTTCGAGCGCAAGAAGGTGTGGCGTCTGGTGCCAAGGCCGTAGGAGAACCATAATGTCATTGGAACCAAGTGGATCTTTAAGAACAAGCAAGATGCTCACGATATTGTCATTCACAACAAGGCTCGTTTGGTGGCTCAAGGCTACTCCCAAGTCGAGGGTATCGACTACCGTGAAACCTTTGCCCCCGTTGCTCGCCTTGAATCTATTCGTTTGTTGCTTGCCTATGCTTCTCATCATAACTTTAAATTGCAACAAATGGATGTGAAAAGTGCTTTTCTAAATGGTCCTCTTAATGAGTTGGTGTATGTCAAACAACCCCCGGAGTTTGAGGATTCTAAGTTCCCCAATCACGTGTATCAACTTGATAAGGCGCTCTGTGGCCTTAAACAAGCCCCACGTACGTTGTGACGCCCCCAATTTGACCGTACACTAATCATGCACGCAAATGGGTACGACCAAGATCAGGGACTCATTGGAAGATATCACAACACAACTCTAGACACAAAATAAAATAATACAAGCTTTATATTACAAGCTAGGGGCCTCGATGGCTCGAATACATAAGCTCAAATACACAAGAGTCAGCGGAAGCAACAATATCTGAGTACAGACATAAGTTAAACAAGTTTGCCTTAAGAAGGCTAGCACAAAACATCAACGATCGAAAAGGCAAGGCCTCCTGCCTGGGACCTCCTAACTACTCCTGGTCGTCGGCGGTCTTCACGTAGTAGCAGCCTCCATCAGGGTAGTAGCAGTAGTCAAAGAGGGCTTCTGGCTCCTGGACTCCACCATCTGGTTGCATCAACCAGAAAGAAGAAAGAAGGGGGAAAGGGGGGAGCAAAGCAACCGTGAGTACTCATCCAAAGTACTCGCAAGCAAGGATCTACACTACATATGCATCGGTATCAATGAAAATGGGTAGTATATATGGACTAAGCTGCAGAATGGCAGAATAAGAGGGGGAGAATCTAGTCCTATCGAATACTAGCATCTTCTGGAAACCACCGTCTTGCAGCAAGAGGGGGAGGTAGAGTAGTATAACAATTCACAATTATGTTGTTGTTTCAACGCTCCGGGATCCTTTCTCGACTCCTGAAGCAACATATCCAAATCATGCCTCAGCATCAAGTTCTAGTTGTAGCGATCGGGATACAACTCCAAGTGTCTGTTACCGTAGGACAGGCTATCGATAGATGTTTTCTTCCCTGCAGGGGTGCACCAACTTACCCACCACACTTGCTTAACTCCGGACGGACACACCATCAGGTCATGCCCGCCCTCAGCCAATCAATATGCCGCAACCCAACCTAGGCTTAATAGAGAGGTCATACACGCCGGACTAAACCTTATGCCCCCAGGGGTCATGGGTCAATCGCCCCGGGAACTCCTGCATGTTGCGTACGCGGCCGGTGAGCAGACCTGGGCTAGCTCCTTCAAAAGGCAGGTGTTTACGCGGTCCAATCCAGCGTGCGCCGCTCAGTCGCAATGACGTCAGTTAAGCTTTAGCTGATGCATACGACACATAATGCCCATAATTTGCCCACGTGATGGTTAGCTCTATTAGGCCAAAGGCCCTTGGATCAAATATCCAAACTGTTTAGTGTCTTGGGAATACGCGGTAACGAGCAGAGACTCACGATCATGTGACCCCATCGCCCCGTCTCGAGAACTTGCGGCAAGGGCGAGTGCCCGGCCACGCCTCATATTTATCTCGCAGGCACCTTCCAGGTCAACCCGACTACACATCACTCGCAAATAAGCTCGTGCGGGTACCCCTCAGGGTCGACCCGTCTTTAGTAACCAGGTTCAGTGTAAAGTCATAGTAACCATAGTAACTGTGTGTCTGACACCAAAGAGAAACCTGAGGAAATCACCCTCGATGGAATTCCACCTGATGCTTATCGTCTAGGTGAACAAAAGAGGAATCACCCTCGAGGTCCACTCTTGAGGAGTTGCCCCACAATGTCGTTCTCGGGAGTGGAGAAAGAGGAATCACCCTCGATGACCACAACCGATGAACTAACCTACAAGGTTAACATCACAAGTGCTGATGAGGTATCACCCTCGGCACTCGATAGTAACCCAGTAGTGTCGAGCAACTAAGGGGAAAGTGATGTGCAGTGCCGGGTCCTGGTCTTCGATCCCGTTGATCGGGCCTTCTGATAATCCAGCGGGGCAGTCGGGACAATGTGGGGGGTCACTGGTGGATCTCTAACCAGCCTATACTAATCAGTTTAATATAAACATGTAAGGTATGAAAGCAGGCATCAACAACAGGCTATGCATTAGAATAGGATCATATAAAAAGCAGTAGCGGTTCTAATGCAAGCATAAGAGAGAAGGGAATGGGCGATATCAGAATGATCAAAGGGGGTTGGCTTGCCTGGTTGCTCTGGCAAGAAGGATGGGTCGTCAACACCGTAGTCGATCACCGAGGCATCATCGGTCTCGAGGTCTACCGGGGAGAAGAGGGCGGAGAAACAGTAAATATAAAGAAAACTATTGCATGACAATCAAAAGCAGAGCTCGGTGTGGTCTAACGCCGTACTAGGCGATACTGTTGAATGGAAAAAACATCCGGGAAAGTATCCCCGGTGTTTCGTGTTTTCGTACAAACGAATTGGAGGGGGGATTGTTGCATGTTCGCCATGCTAGGAGCACGTGGCAGACGAAAGGACCACGTACCCGGATTTGTCTCGTCGTTCTGAGCGATTTTCATATATAAAACTTTTTCATCCGAGTTACGGATAATTTTCTATGATTTTCTAAAGATTTAAACTATATTTGGGAATTATTAATATTAATAGAAAAGGAATTATGACGTCAGCATTGCGTGGGGATGATGTCAGCAGTCAACAGACTCGCTGACCAGGTCAAAACTAACCTGTGGGTCCAGTGGGACCCACATGTCATAGACAAAGAGTTAACAGAGTTTTAAAACTAACTAAACAGAGCTATTTAGCAGGTAGGCCCCGCCTGTCATGGACTAATTAACTAAACTAATTAGTTTTAATTAATAAGACGTTTAATTAGAAGATTAAGCGGTAGGGCCCGCATGTCAACGTCACGGAGATGCCCGATCAGCACGTTGACTAGGTCAACCCAGTCAACGGGGCCTGCGGGGCCCGCTAGCAGTGACCCAAGGGTGGCCCCAGGTGTGCCACGTCAGCGGTGGCCGGCGGCACGTCGCCGGTGAAGCCAAATGCGGCGGCGCGGCTCGGATCTCACCGGAAAACGGCCTCAAGCGGCCATTTCGAGCGCGGTTGTGCTCGTTCGGAAGCGGGAGGAGCGGCGCATCTAGCGGTGGCCTTAGCTCGGGCTGAGACGGGCTGCAACGATGGCGGCGGCGAGCAGAGGTGGTGGCAGCGCACGGGCCTCGATCGAGAACGATACGGGGCGGCAAAGGGGGGCTATGTGCGGGCATGGAGAGGAACCCGCGCGCGCGCGCGTTGGGCTCAGGGGAACACTAGGAGCTCGATGTCGTGCCCAAGTGAGCGCGATAGGGGCTATGGCCACGGCGGCGAGGCGATCCACGGCGACGGGCTCACGGCAACGGCGACGAGGTAGCTATGGCGCGCGGAGAGGCTAACGGAGGGGATCAGTAGATGGGGAAGCTCACCGCACGGCTCACACGTACGCCCGTGACGATTCAGGATCTGCAGAGGTCGACGGAGACGAAGAAGATCGCCGGAGCCCGAGAAGAGAGGGGGCAGCTCGATCCGCGGCCTGCTGTGCTTCTAGAGCTCGATGGCGAGGCGTATTCGAGGTAGAGGTCGACGGCGCGTCTTGTGGACGCGCTGGTGAGGTGCGGGGTGGGCGGTGGCCGCGACTACGGCACAGCCATGGCGACGATGGCGCTCGGTTGAGGTGGGGAACGAGGGGGAGCAAGTAGGGGTCTGGTGGGAGAGGGAGAGGCGGAGCGGGCGACAGTGGAGAGCGGTGGAGAGGACCGAGGCGTTCGGAGCCTTATCCCCTCGTCGGGCGTCGCCGGCGAGGTGATTGGACGGCGACGGGCGTGTGCTGTCCCGCCTGGTCAGAGGAACAGAAAGTGACTGGGAGGGGGAGTGGGCAGCCAGCTGGGCCAGTTGGCTCGGGCCAGGCACTATGCACTTGGCCCAGTGCACAGTTGCCTGTGCTCTTTCTCTTTCTTTTTTTCTTTTTTTAACTTCTGCTTTTTCTTTTAGCAGCTTTTGCATTTTGTTTTAGCCATAATTGACTTTGCAAAAAATGCCACTGGCCAAAGCAATTTTAAACAATTATTGGTCACTGCCACAAAAAATTTGGGGCCATCAGGTGTTGTCCAAGCATTTTAGAAAATGAAAAGGACATCTTAAATACTGTTGGACCAGATAATAAATTTCCAGGGGTAATTTGGGAATTCCAAAAATATTGGCTTCAACATGACAAATATCTAGGGATTATTTACCATATGATGAACTATTTTATTTGCATGAAAGAAGAAGCAAATTTGACATGCAATTTGAATTTGAATTTGAAGCAGATTTTGGACAAGTGGCATTTTGGCATGATGATCATGATGACATGAGCTTCATTAGGGGGAGATTACTATAGTGTGATGCTGGGGATGTTACAAATCTCCTCCACTACAAGAAATCTCGTCCCGAGATTTAAGTGCGGAAGTAAAGAGTAACTTCGGGTGAACTGACCCTTATAGGGTTAATTGTCTCGTGAACAATGAAATTATCGAATTAATCAGACCATTGGAAAGGAAAATGTGTTTACACACCAGAATTGGGAGTATATCCTTCCAAAGGGGAAGCAGAGCAGGATATACATGATATGACAGCATGTTCAAAAGCATTTAGATAAAGGGGGGCGACGGAAGAATCATGATATTACCCATACAACGGTGTTTGGATAATTGATCAAGAAACATTCGACAATGTGCTTCCAATGTTCTTGTTGATATTCGGAATACCTCAGTCATGCTTCGAGGTAGCATTAACATGGTGTTCCAAGTAGGGTTGGAGCTGAAGATCACAAGAAATACTCAAAGAACAATTGCAGGAATAGCAAGGAGTCCAAGGTATAACCAAGACATGATCAATCATGTGTTGGAAAGAAGACAAGGGGGTAGTCGATGATAACTCAAATCATTGTAGGTCAAGGGTGGTATTTCTCACCACGAATTCAATTGTCATCTCAACAGAAGTAAAAAAAATGTTGATGTTGATCATGACGCATTTGTCGAGAGGCTCTATGAAGATGCCATTGAGGAATGATGCCATCAAGCAACAGGAAGGATGAAGCGAAAGGCTATTGGAACCACAGATACGACACAAGCCCAAAATCAAGCTTGTTGTTCGAGATGAAATGATAAAATGAAGAAGATCGACGTAAGCTTTGCTCATCGTCGAAAAGTTGTGCTCCGGGAATAAGTGTTGGAAATATGCCCTAGAGGCAATAATAAATTGGTTATTATTATATTTCCTTGTTCACGATAATCGTTTATTATCCATGCTAGAATTGTATTGATAGGAAACTCAGATACATGTATGGATACATAGACAAACACCATGTCCCTAGTGAGCCTCTAGACGACTAGCTCGTTGATCAATAGATGGTTACGGTTTCCTAACCATGGACATTGGATGTCGTTGATAACGGGATCACATCATTAGGAGAATGATGTGATGGACAAGACCCAATCCTAAGCCTAGCACAGATCGTGTAGTTCGTATGCTAAAGCTTTTCTATATGTCAAGTATCTTTTCCTTAGACCATGAGATTGTGCAACTCCCGGATACCGTAGGAATACTTTGGGTGTACCAAACGTCACAACGTAACTGGGTGGCTATAAAGGTGCACTACAGGTATCTCCGAAAGTGTCTGGTGGGTTGGCACGAATCGAGACTGGGATTTGTCACTCCGTATGACGGAGAGGTATCTCTGGGCCCACTCGGTAGGACATCATCATAATGTGCACAATATGTGATCAAGGAGTTGATCACGAGATGATGTGTTACGGAACGAGTAAAGAGACTTGCCGGTAACGAGATTGAGCAAGGTATCGGTATACCGACGATCGAATCTCGGGCAAGTGCTATACCGATAGACAAAGGGAATCGTATACAGGATTGATTGAATCCTTGACATCGTGGTTCATCCGATGAGATCATCGTGGAACATGTGGGAGCCAACATGGGTATCCAGATCCCGCTGTTGGTTATTGGCCGGAGAGTTGTCTCGGTCATGTCTACATGGTTCCCGAGCCCGTAGGGTCTACACACTTAAGGTTCGATGACGCTAGGGTTATAGGGAAAGTATGTACGCGGTTACCGAATGTTGTTCAGAGTCCCGGATGAGATCCCGGACGTCACGAGGAGTTCCGGAATGGTCCGGAGGTAAAGATTCATATATGGGAAGTCCTGTTTTGGTCACCGGAAAAGTTTCGGGCGATATCGGTAATGTACCGGGACCACCGGGAGGGTCCCGGGGGTCCACCAGGTGGGGCCACCAGCCCCAGAAGGCTGCGTGGGCTAAGTGTGGGAGGGGACCAGCCCCAAGGGGGCTGGTGCGCCCCCCCACCAAGTCCCTAGGCGCATGGAGGGTGGAGGGGGGCAAACCCTAGGTCCAGATGGGCCTTAAGGCCCATCCTAGGGCGCCCCCTCTCTCTCCCCCCCCTTGGCCGCACCCTAGATGGGTTCTGGGGGGCTGCCGCCACCCCTAGGGAGGAAACCCTAGATGGGGGCGCAGCCCCTACCTCCCCCCTATATATATGTGAAGTTTAGGGCTGCCCAGAACAAGTTTTGACCTCGGTCGATTGGCGCAGCCCTACCTCTCTCCCTCCTCGTCTCCCGCAGCGCTTGGCGAAGCCCTGCTGGAGTCCCGCGCTCCTCCATCACCACCACGCCGTTGTGCTGCTGTTGGATGGAGTCTTCCCCAACCTCTCCCTCTCTCCTTGCTGGATCAAGGCGTGGGAGACGTCACCGGGCTGCACGTGTGTTGAACGCGGAGGCACCGTTGCTTCGGTGCTAGGATCTTCGGCGATCTGAATCGCGGCGAGTACGACTCCATCAACCGCGTTCTTGAACGCTTCCGTTTAGCGATCTACAAGGGTATGTGGATCCAACTCTCCTCTCGTAGATGTGCATCTCCTAGATTGATCTTGGTGAGCGTAGGAAAATTTTTGTTTCCCATGCAACGTTCCCCAACAGTGGCATCATGAGCTAGGATCTTGCGTAGATGCTTTCACGAGTAGAACACAAAAGGGTTTGTGGACGTTGATGTTTAGATTGCTTCCCTCCTTAGTCTTTCTTGATTCAGCGGTATTATGGGATGAAGCGGCCCGGACCAACTTTACATGTCCACGTACATGAGACCGGTTCCATCGACAGACATGTGACTTTTGTTGCATAAGATGGCTGGCGGGTGTCTGTCTCTCCTATCTTAGTTGAATCGGAATAGAACAAGGCGGTCCTTGTAGAAGGTTAAATAGCAACTTGAATATCACCGTTGTGGCTTTGCGTAGGTAAGAAGCGTTCTTGCTAGATACCCATAGCAGCCACGTAAAACATGCAACAAAAAATTAGAGGACGTCTAACTTGTTTTTGCAGGGTATGTATGTGATATGATATGGCCAATGACATGATGAGATATATTTGATGTATGAGATGATCATGTTGTAATAGTTAATATCGACTTGCATGTCGATGCATACGGCAACCGGCAGGAGCCATAGGGTTGTCTTTAATTTTTGTATGACCTGCGTGTCAATCATTAAGCGCTATGTAATGCTTTACTTTATCGCTAAACGGTAGCAATAGTAGTAAGAGCATGGTGGGCGCGCGACAACCCCGATGGCGACACGATGATGGAGATCATGATGATGGGGATCATGGTGTTACGCCGGTGACGATGGAGATCATGCCGGTGCTTTGGAGATGGAGATCAAAAGCACGAGTTGATGGCCATATCATGTCACTTATGATTTGCATGTGATGTTAATCCTTTTATGCATCTTATTTTGCTTAGGACGACGGTAACATTTTAAGATGATCCCTCACTAAAATTTCAAGATAAAATTGTGTTCCCCCCGAGTGTGCGCCGTTGCGAAGGTTCGTCGTTTCGAAGCACCACGTGATGATCGGGTGTGATAGACTCTACGTTCGCATACAACGGGTGCAAGCCAGTTTTGCACATGCAGAACACTCGGGTTAGACTTGACGAGCCTAGCATGTACAGACATGGCCTCGGAACACGGAAGACCGAAAGGTCGAGCATGAGTCATATAGTAGATATGATCAACATGAAGATGTTCACCATTGACACCACCTCATCTCACGTGATGATCGGACTTGGGTTGGTGGATTTGGATCATGTCACGCTCGGATGACCAGAGGGATGTCAATTTGAGTGGGAGTTATAAGTAATTTGATTAGTTAAACTCACTTATCATGAACAATAGTCTAAGTTGCCTTTGCAAATTATGTTGTAGATCAATAGCTTGCGTTGTAGCTCCCTGTTTAAATACGATCCTAGAGAAAGACTAAGTTGAAAGATATTGTAAGCAAGGATGCGGACTGGGTCCGTAGTCCGAGGAGTGTCCTCACTGCTGCACAGAAAGCTTACGTCTTTGATGCACCGCTCAATGTGCAAACCCCTACAACGTTGTCTATGGATGTTGTGAACACCTGAGAGACACGTCCTGATGACTACTTGATAGTTTAGTGCACCACACTTCATGGCTTAGAATCGGGATTCCAATGACGTTTTGAACGCCATAGAACATATGAGATGTTCTAAGAGCTGAAATTGGGATTTCAGGCTCATGCCCGTGCTGAGAGGTATGAGACCTCTGACAAGTTCTTTTGCCAAAAAGATGGAGGAGAATGGCTCAACTAGTGAGCATGTGCTCAGAATGTCTGGGTGCTGAAATCACTTGAACCAAGTGGGAGTTAATCTTCCAGGTGAGATAGTGGTTGACAGAATTCTCTAGACACTATCACCAAGCTACTAGAACTTCGTGATGAACTATGACATGCAAAGGATGGAGATGATCCCGGTGCTGTTAGCGGTTCTTAGTACCGCAAAAGTAGAAATCAAGAAAGAGCATCAAGTGTTGATGGTTTAGCAAGACCACTGGTTTCAAAAGGGGCAAGGGCTAGAAGGGAAACTTCATGAATGGCAAACCAGTTGTCGCTCTAATGAGGGAACCCAAGGTTGCACCCAAACCTCGAGACTAAGTGCTTCGATTGTAAGGGTAACGGTCACATGGTAGCGGAACCACCCCAAATACATGGTAGATATGATAGCTGGCAACTTCAACAAAGTATATTTGATATACGTGTTATTGATGTGTACCTTAGTAGTACTCCTTGTAGCACCTGGGTATTGGATACCGGTTCAGTTGCTATTATTAGTGACTTGAAGCAAAAGCTACGCACTGAATGGAGACTAGCTAAGGACGAGGTGACGATGTGTGTTGGAAGTGTTTCCAAGGTTGATGAGATCACCATCGCACACTTCCTCTATTTTCGAGATTAGTGTTGAACCTAGATAAATGTTATCAGGTGTCTACGTTGAGCATGAAAATGATTAGATCATGTTCATCGCAATACGGTTATTCATTTAAGTTAGAGAATAATGGTTATTCTGTTTACATGAATAATACCTTTATGGTCATGCACCCAATGGTTCGTTGAATCTCGATCATGGTAATACACATAATGATAATATTAATGCCAAAAGATGTAGAGTTAATAATGATAGTACCACTTTCTTGTGGCACTGCCGCTTAGGTCATTTTGGCATAAAATGCATGAAGAAACTCCATGCTGATGGACGTTTGGAGTCACTTGATTTTGAATCGCTTGACACATGCGAGCCATGCCTCATGGGCAGGATGACTGAGATCTCGTTTTCAGGTACAATGAAACGGGTAAGTGACTTATTGGAAATCATACATGCTGATGTATGTGATCCAATGAGAATTAAGGCGTGTGGTGGATATCGTTATTTTCTCATCTTCACTGACGATTTGAGTAGATATGGTATATTTACTTAATGAAGCAAAAGTCTGAAACGTTTGAAAGGTTCAAAAAAATTCAGAGTGAAGATTAAGAATCATCATAACAAGAAGATCATGTTCCTACGATCTGATCAAGGGGATATTATCTTAATTATGAGTTTGGCAATCACTTAAGACATTGTGGAATTGTTTCGCAGTTGAAGTCCCCTGGAACACCACAGCGTAATGGTGTGTCCGGACATCGTAATCGAACCTTATGAGATATGGTGCGATCTATGGTGTGTCTTACCGATCTACCGCTATTATTTTGAGGTTATGCATTAGAGACAGCTGCATTCACTTTATATAGGGCACCATCTAAGTCCGTTGAGACGACGTCGTATGGTTTGGCAAGAAACCAAAGTTGTCGTTTTCTTAAATGTTTAGGGCTGCGATGCTTATGGCTTCAGCCAGGAAAAGCTCGAACCCAAAGCGGACAAATACATCTTCATGGAATACCCACTGGTAGCGGTTGGGTATACCTTCTATCTCAGATCCAAGGACAAAATGTTTGTCGCTAAGAATGGGTCCTTTCTCGAGAAGGAGTTTCTCTCGAAAGAATTGAGTGGGAGGAAGATAGAACTTGATGAGGTTGTCGAACCCTCACTTCAACCGGAGAGTAGTGCAACACAGAAAGATGTTTCTGTGGAATCTACGACAGTTGAAGAGGAAACTAATGATAGTGATCATGAAGCTCCAGATCAAGTTGCTATCGAACCTCGTAGGTTGACAAGGATATGTACTACTCCTGAGTGGTACGTTGATCCTGTCTTAGAGGTCATGTTGTTGGACAACGATGAACCTACGAAATATGGAGAAGCGATGGTGGGCCCATATTCCGACAAATGGTTAGAAGCCGATAAATCCGAGATAGGATCCATGTATCAAAACAAAGTATGGACTTTGGTGGACTTGCCCTGTGATCGGCAAGCCATTGAGACAAATGGATCTTTAAGACTAAGACGGACATGGATGGTAATGTCACCGTCTATGAAGCTCGACTTGTGGCGAAGAGTTTTCCACAAGTTCAAGGAGTTGACTACGATGAGATTTTCTCACCCGTAGCGATGCTTAAGTCCGTCGGAATCATGTTAGCATTAGCTGCATTTATGAAATCTGGCAGATGGATGACAAAACAAGTTTCCTTACCAGTTTTCGTAAGGAAAGGCTGTATGTGATACAATCAGAAAGGTTTTGTCGATCCTAAGGATGCTAAAAGGATATGCTAGCTCCAGCGATCCTTCCATGGACTAGAGCAAGCATCTCGGAGTCGGAATATACACTTTGATGGAGTGATCAAAGTTTTTGGGTATACAAAGTTTGTTGGAAACTTGTATTTGCAATAAAGTGAGTGGGAGCACTACAACATTTCTGATAAGTATATGTGAATGACATATTGTTGATCCGAAATGATGTAGAATTTCTAGAAAGCATAAAGGGTTGTTTGAAATGAGTTTTTCAAAGGAAGACCTGGATAAAGCTGCTTACATATTGGGCATCAAGATCTATACAGATAGATCAAGACGCCTGATGATACTTTCAAAAGAACACACACCTTTGACATGATTTTGAAGGAGTTCAAAATAGATCAGTCAAAGAAGGAGTTCTTACCTGAGTTGTAAGGTGTGAAGTTGAGTAAGACTCAAAACTTGACCACGGCAGAAGGAAGAGGAAGGACGAAGGTCGTCCCCTATGCTTTTGTCATAGGCTCTGTACGGTATGCCATGCTAAGTACCGCACCTGATGTGTGCCTTGCCACATGTCTGGCAAGAGGGTACAAAGGTGATCCAGGAGTGGATTACTAGATAGTGGTCAAAATTTTCCTTAGAGGAGTAAGGAAATGTTTCTCGGTTATGGAGGTGATAAAGAGTTCGACGTAAAGAGTTACGTCGATGCAAGCTTAAACACCTATCCGGATAACTCTAAGTGGAGATACCGGATACGTATAATGGAGCAACAGTTTGGAATAGCTCCAAGTGGAACGTGATAGCAGCATCTACGATATGACATAAAGTTTTTGCGAAGAACATAGGGATCTGAATGTTGCAGACCCGTTGACTACAACCTCTCTCACAAGCATAACATGATCAAACCCAGAACTCATTGAGTATTAATCACATATTGATGTGAACTAGATTACTGACTCTAGTGAACTCTTTGGATGTTAGTCACATGGCGATGTGACCTGTGAGTGTTAATCACATGGCGAAGTGAACTAGATTATTGACTCTAGTGCAAGTGGGAGACTGTTGGAAATATGCCCTAGAGGCAATAATAAATTGGTTATTATTATATTTCCTTGTTCACGATAATCGTTTATTATCCATGCTAGAATTGTATTGATAGGAAACTCAGATACATGTATGGATACATAGACAAACACCATGTCCCTAGTGAGCCTCTAGACGACTAGCTCGTTGATCAATAGATGGTTACGGTTTCCTAACCATGGACATTGGATGTCGTTGATAACGGGATCACATCATTAGGAGAATGATGTGATGGACAAGACCCAATCCTAAGCCTAGCACAGATCGTGTAGTTCGTATGCTAAAGCTTTTCTATATGTCAAGTATCTTTTCCTTAGACCATGAGATTGTGCAACTCCCGGATACCGTAGGAATACTTTGGGTGTACCAAACGTCACAACGTAACTGGGTGGCTATAAAGGTGCACTACAGGTATCTCCGAAAGTGTCTGGTGGGTTGGCACGAATCGAGACTGGGATTTGTCACTCCGTATGACGGAGAGGTATCTCTGGGCCCACTCGGTAGGACATCATCATAATGTGCACAATATGTGATCAAGGAGTTGATCACGGGATGATGTGTTATGGAACGAGTAAAGAGACTTGCCGGTAACGAGATTGAGCAAGGTATCGGTATACCGACGATCGAATCTCGGGCAAGTGCTATACCGATAAACAAAGGGAATCGTATACGGGATTGATTGAATCCTTGACATCGTGGTTCATCCGATGAGATCATCGTGGAACATGTGGGAGCCAACATGGGTATCCAGATCCCGCTGTTGGTTATTGGCCGGAGAGTTGTCTCGGTCATGTCTACATGGTTCCCGAGCCCGTAGGGTCTACACACTTAAGGTTCGATGACGCTAGGGTTATAGGGAAAGTATGTACGCGGTTACCGAATGTTGTTCGGAGTCCCGGATGAGATCCCGGACGTCACGAGGAGTTCCGGAATGGTCCGGAGGTAAAGATTCATATATGGGAAGTCCTGTTTTGGTCACCGGAAAAGTTTCGGGCGATATCGGTAATGTACCGGGACCACCGGGAGGGTCCCGGGGGTCCATCAGGTGGGGCCACCAACCCCAGGTGGCTGCGTGGGCTAAGTGTGGGAGGGGACCAGCCCCAAGGGGGCTGGTGCGCCCCCCCACCAAGTCCCTAGGCGCATGGAGAGGGGAGGGGGGCAAACCCTAGGTCCAGATGGGCCTTAAGGCCCACCCTAGGGCGCCCCCTCTCTCTCCCCCCCTTGGCCACACCCTAGATGGGTTTTGGGGGGCTGCCGCCACCCCTAGGGAGGAAACCCTAGATGGGGGCGCAGCCCCTACCTCCCCCCTATATATATGTGAAGTTTAGGGCTGCCCAGAACAAGTTTTGACCTCGGTCGATTGGCGCAGCCCTACCTCTCTCCCTCCTCGTCTCCCGCAGCGCTTGGCGAAGCCCTGCTGGAGTCCCGCGCTCCTCCACCACCACCACGCCGTCGTGCTGCTGTTGGATGGAGTCTTCCCCAACCTCTCCCTCTCTCCTTGCTGGATCAAGGCGTGGGAGACGTCACCGGGCTGCACGTGTGTTGAACGCGGAGGCACCGTTGCTTCGGTGCTAGGATCTTCGGCGATCTGAATCGCGGCGAGTACGACTCCATCAACCGCGTTCTTGAACGCTTCCGCTTAGCGATCTACAAGGGTATGTGGATCCAACTCTCCTCTCGTAGATGTGCATCTCCTAGATTGATCTTGGTGAGCGTAGGAAAATTTTTGTTTCCCATGCAACGTTCCCCAACAATAAGGACCAGGTAGCACAATTAAAATTAGCATGATAATGATATAGCCGATCAGGCTAGGAATGATGTGACGTAGTATCACTCCAATTAAGAATTTACAAGAGGTAGTGCAATGACACAATATCAGCGAGATAACACGAGGCAATACTTGAAGGTAGATCAAATTAGAGGTTGGACAGGTGAAATGACTTGTAGGAGACAAGTATTTTAACTTGTCCGGGAAATGGAATTAAGGATAAACTATGGTCGGAACAACGATTATGAATGATCATACCACCGATACAAGATGAACTTATAACAAGGGGTAATTATTTTTACGAGCAGCTTCCATGATAAGTTCTACATCAGTTCCATGGGCATGAACACAAAGGTTCAAGGTCGACTCACACTTCTTCAATGCACAACCTTTCATTCACTCCTCGTTTTCGAAGAATTTGTAGTGCAGAAGATTTATCTGGTGAAGCACCAGAAGAGTATGACTCACATCTCTTTCGAGTTCACATGAATTAGGGAAGGCATAGGTTCAACCCGTAGGGGTATCTTAGGAACATATACCACTAACTTCATGATTAAATTATACCAGCTCGAAAGCAAAGCATGGTTAACAAAAGCAGATGATAGAATTTACCAAAGGCATTATGTGTCAGGGGAAGAGCACACGAGATTTTGAATATGAAGGACATTGCCGGATAATAATCCAACAAAGGATTTAGCGGTCCTCAAGGGATCTGATGTGAGTATCAGTACTCAATCAGGAGAACGAAAGAATGCAAAGAGGCCTGAGATTATAGAAACAGCTGAATAATTCGGCGTTCAAGTTGAAGGGAACTAGGTGGACAATCAATTACAACATGATTGGCCGAGATCAACTCATGTCCAGAATGACGTATGAGCAGGAAGGTCAAATTTCAGGGCTCAACTGATGATTGCGAGCAACGCAACATATTGAATCAATAGGCTCAGGATGACAACGACAAAGGATGTTAATGAATATTACTGGACATATGGATAAACCATAATGCAGGTAGACAAGACTTTCGGGCGCACTAGGCTGCAATGGATCTTCGGGCGATTGAATTGCATTCAAAGAATTTTGTGAGACATATGGTCAACTGGGGATGAACGAATCCCCGATAAGTGTGAGGAATTATTTGTAGGGTGTATTCAGGCGGAAAAGGGGCTGCCAGGCAGCAGGCGCAAAGGATTCTCGGAAAATCGCAAAGTATTTCAGGGTATCTTGTAGTAAGAAGAGCAATTGGAAATGAAGGTATGGACGGCAAGTGTATGTAGCTATCCATGGGGATTTATCGGTGGTAGGGAATTGCAACGGCGAAGGGCACAAGGGTCTCGGGAAAAACATCGGAGAGTATCTTTGGAATCTTCTGGTGCACCAAGCGATCATCTTAAATGAAGGGCTCTCCAGGAGGAAATGGTTACGAGAACCTAATGTTAGAGTTAATAAAATCATTTAACCCGAATAGAAGAGAGATTAGAATCCCAGAATATAGGCGGGGAGTAAAAGATACTAATACCACCCAATTGGTGACGTGGGCCCGTAAGCCACACATCCATGTTAGTAAATCAGTTTTTCAAAGACTAGACTCAACTGCGACGGGGATCCAACAGGCAGTCGGCTCTGATACCAACTTGTGACGCCCCCGATTTGACCGTACACTAATCATGCACGCAAATGTGTACGACCAAGATCAGGGACTCACTGGAAGATATCGCAACACAACTCTAGACACAAATAAAATAATACAAGCTTTATATTACAAGCCAGGGGCCTCGAGGGCTCGAATACATAAGCTCGAATACACAAGACTTAGCGGAAGCAACAATATCTGAGTACAGACATAAGTTAAACAAGTTTGCCTTAAGAAGGCTAGCACAAAACATAAACGATCGAAAAGGCAAGGCCTCCTTCCTGGGACCTCCTAACTACTCCTGGTCGTCGGCGGTCTTCACGTAGTAGCAGCCTCCATCGGGTATTAGCAGTCGTCAAAGATGGCTTCTGGCTCCTGGACTCCACCATCTGGTTGCATCAACCAGAAAGAAGAAACAAGGAGGAAAAAGGGAAGCAAAGCAACCGTGAGTACTCATCCAAAGTACTCGCAAGGAAGGATGTACACTACATATGCATCGGTATCAATGAAAAGGGGTAGTATCTGTGGACTAAGCTGCAGAATGCCAGAATAAGAGGGGGAGAAGCTAGTCCTATCGAAGACTAGCATCTTCTGGAAACCACCATCTTGTAGCAAGAGGGGGAGTAGAGTAGTATAACAAGTCATAATTATGTTGTTGTTTCAATGCTCCGGGATCCTTTCTCGACTCCTGAAGCAACATATCCAAATCATGCCTTAGCATCCAGTTCTAGTTGTAGCGATCGGGATACAACTCCAAGTGTCCATTATCGTAGGACAGGCTATCGATAGATGTTTTCTTCCCTGCAGGGGTGCACCAACTTACCCACCACGCTTGCTTAACTCCAACCGGACACACCATCAGGTCATGCCCGCCCTCGGCCAAACAATATGCCGCAACCCGACCTAGGCTTAATAGAGAGATCATGCACGCCGGACTAAACCCTATGCCCCCAGGGGTCATGGGCCAATCGCCCCGGGAACTCCTGCACTTTGCGTACGCGGCCGGTGAGCTGACCTGGGCTACCTCCTTAAAAAGGCAGGTGCTTACGCGGTCAAACCCGGCGCGCGCCGCTCAGTCGCAATGACGTCAGTTAAGCTTCGGCTGATGCATAAAACCCAGAACGGCCATACTATGCCCACGTGATGGTTAGCGCTATCAGGCCAGAGGCCCCTTGGGTCAAATATCCAAACCGTTTAGTGTCTTGGGAACGCGCGGTAACGAGTAGAGACTCACGATCATGTGACCCCATCGCCACGTCTCGAGAACTTGCGGCAAGGGCGAGTGCCCGGCCACGCCTCGTATTTATCTCGCGGGCACGTTCCAGGTCAACCCGACTACACATCACTCGCAATTAAGCTCATGCGGGTACCCCTCAGGGTCGACCCGTCTTTAGTAACCAGGTTCAGTGTAAAGTCATAGTAACCATAGTAACTGTGTGTTTGACACCAAAGGGAAACTTGAGAAAATCACCCTTGATGGAATTCCACCTGATGTTTATCGTCAAGGTGAACGAAAGAGGAGTCACCCTCGAGGTCCACTCTTGAAGAGTTGCACAACAGTGCCATTATCGGGAGTGGAGAAACAGGAATCACCCTTGATGACCATAACCGATGAAGTAACCTACAAGGTTAACATCAGAAGTGTTGATGAGGTCTCACCCTCGGCACTCGATAGTAACCCAGTAGTGTCGAGCAACTAAGGGGAAAGTGATGTGCGGTGCCGGGTCCTGGTCTTCGATCCCGTTGACTGGGCCTTCTAATAATCCAGCGGGGCAGTCGGGACAATGTGGGGGTCACTGGTGGATCTCTAACCAGCCTATACTAAGCAGTTTAGTATAACCATGTAAGGTATGAAAGCAGGTATCAACAACAGGCTATGCATTAGAATAGGATCATACAAAAAGCTGTAGCAGTTCTAATGCAAGCATAAGAAAGAAGAGAATGGGTGATATCAGAATGATCAAAGGGGGTTGGCTTGCCTGTTGCTCTGGCAAGAAGGATGGGTCGTCAACACCGTAGTCGATCACCTTGGCATCATCGGTCTCGAGGTCTACCGAGGAGAAGAGGGGGGAGAAACAGTAAATATAAAGCAAACAGTTGCATGACAAGCAAAATAGAGCTCGGTGTGGTCTAATGCGGTACTAGGCGATACTGGCGGAGGGAAAAACCATCCGGAAAAGTATTCCCGGTGTTTCGTGTTTTCGGACAGATGAACCAGAGGGGGGATTGTTGCATGTTCGCTATGCTAGGAGCATGTGGCAGCCAAAAGGACAGCGTATCCGGATTCGTCTCGTCGTTCTGAGCGATTTTCATATATAAAACTTTTTCATCCGAGTTACGGATAATTTTCTATGATTTTCTAAAGATTTAAACTATATTCTGGAATTATTAATATTAACAGAAAAGGAATTATGACATCAGCATTGCGTGGGGATAATGTCAGCAGTCAACACACTCGCTGACCAGGTCAAATTGACTTGTGGGTCCAGTGGGACCCACATGTCATAGACAGAGATTTAACAGAGTTTTAAAACTAACTAAACAGAGTTATTTAGCAGGTAGGCCCCACCTGTCATGGACTAATTAACTAAACTAATTAGTTTTAATTAATAAAATGTTTAATTAGAAGATTAAGCGGCGGGGCCCGCATGTCAGCGTCACAGAGACGCCCAGTCTGCACGTTGACTAGGTCAACCCAGTCAACGGGGCCTGCGGGGCCCGCTAGCAGTGACCCAAAGGTGGCCCCAGGTGTGCCACCTCAGCGGTGGCTGGCGGCACGTCGCCGGTGATGCCAAACGCGGCGGCGTGGCTCGGATCTCACCAGAAAACGGCCTCAGGCGGCCATTTCGAGCGCGGTCGTGCTCGTTTGGAAGCGGGAGGAGCGGTGCGTCTAGCGGTGGCCTTAGCTCAGGCTGAGGCGGGCTGCAACGATGGTGGCGGCGAGCAGAGGTGGCGGCGGCGCACGGGCCTTGATCAAGAACGAGCCAGGGTGGCTAAGGGGGGGCTATGCGCGGGCACTGAAAGGATGCCGCGCGTGTGCGTTGGGCTCAGGGGAACACTAGGAGCTCGATGTCGTGCCCAGGTGAGCGCGACAGGGGCTATGGCCACGGCGGCGAGGCGATCCGCGGCGACGGGCTCACGACAACGGCGACGAGGTAGCTACGGCGCGTGGAGAGGCTAACGGGGGGAGCAGGAGATGGGGAAGCTCACCGCGCGGCTCGCACGTAGGCCCATGACGGTTTAGGAGCTGCAGAGGTCGACGGAGACGAAGAAGATCGCCGGAGCCCGAGAAGAGAGGGGGCAGCTCGATCCGTGGCCTGCTGTGCTCCTAGAGCTCGATGGCGAGGCGTATTTGAGGTAGAGGTTGATGGCGCGTCTTGTGGACGTGCTGGCGAGGCACGGGGTGGGCGGTGGCCGCGACTACGGCACAACCATGGCGACGACGGCGCTCGGTTGAGGTGGGGAATGAGGGGGGAGCAAGGAGGGATCTGGTGGGAGAGGAAGAAGCAGAGCGGGCGACAGTGGAGAGCGGCGGAGAGGACCGAGGCGTTCGGAGCCTTATCCCCTCGTCGGGCGTCGTCGGCGAGGTGGTTGGACGGCGACGGGCGCGCGTTGTCCCGCTCGGTCGGAGGAACAGAAAGTGACCGGGGAGGGGGAGTGGGCCAGCCTGTTGGGCCAGTTGGCTCGGGCCATGCACTGTGCACTTGGCCTAGTGCATAGTTGCCTGTGCTCTTTCTCTTTTTTTTCTTTTTTTAACTTATGCTTTTTCTTTTAGCAGCTTTTGCATTTTCTTTTAGCCATAATTGACTTTGCAAAAATATGCCACTGGGCAAAGCAATTTTAAACAATTATTGGTCACTGCCACAAAAAGTTTGGGGCCATCAAGAGTTGTCCAAGCATTTTTAGAAAATGAAAAGGACATCTTAAATACTGCTTGACCGGATAATAAATTCCCAGGGGCAATTTGAGAATTCCAAAAATATTGGCTTCAACCTGACAAATATCTAGGGATTATTTGCCATAGGATGAACTATTTTATTTGCATGAAAGAAGAAGCAAAATTGACATGCAATTTGAATTTGAATTTGAAGCAGATTTCAGACAAGTGGCATTTTGGCATGATGATCATGATGACATGACCTTCATTAGGGGGAGATTACTGTAGTGTGATGCTGGGGATGTTACATGCGTGGTATGAGCATCTTACCGAGTTGTTGCAAGATCGTGGGTTTGAAATTGGGAAAATCGACCCCACTCTTTTTAGTAAGAAGGTCAAAGGGGAGTTGTTTGTTTGCCAACTATATGTTGGTGATATTATCTTTTGTTCACCTAACATAGCTTTCAATGATGAGTTTGCCGCACTCATGACCGCGCAATTTGAGATGTCCATGATGGGAGAGTTGAAGTTCTTCCTAGGGTTTGAGATCAAACAAAGAAGAGAAGGAATCTTCATCAAACAAGCCAAATACACTCAAGACATGCTCAAAAGGTTCAATCTAAGTGATGTCAAGCCGGCTACTACTCCAATGCCTACCAAGTGCCAACTTGACATTGATCACAATGGTAAAGTGGTGGATCAAAAGGTATATCGTTCTATGATTGGATCCTTGCTTTACCTTTGTGCATCTAGACCGGATATTATGTTGAGTGTGGGAATTTGTGCATGGTTTGAAGGCTCACCTAAGGAAAGTCACTTTGTGGCAGTCAAGCGAATCTTCCGATATTTGGCTCATACCCCAAACTTTGGAATATGGTACCCAAGAGGAGCAAACTTCAAACTTGTAGGTTTCTCGGATTCGGATTGGGCGGGAAACAAAGTGGATAGGAAGTCCACTTCCGGAGGGTGCCAATTCCTTGGTTGCTCTTTGGTGAGTTGGTCTTCTAAGAAGCAAAGTTGTGTGTCTCTCTCGTCCACCGAAGCAGAGTATGTGGCAGCCGGCAGTTGTTGTACACAACTCTTATTGATGAGGCAAACTTTAAAGGATTACGGTGTCACTTGTGACAAAGTGCCTCTTTGGTGTGACAATGAAAGTGCCATCCAGATTTCTCTCAACCCAGTGCAACACTTCAAGACGAAGCATATTGAGATTCGGTATCACTTCATCCGGGAGCATATTCGGCGAGGAGCAATTGATCTTCATTATGTCAACTCACATGATAACCTTGCAGATATCTTCAGGAAGCCTTTGGATGAAGCAAGATTTCGCGAGTTAAGGCATTAGCTAAATATCATAGATTTGAGCAATGTGGATTGAAACCTTGCACACCTCCTCCCACTCATCATGATCATCTTGTCTAGGTGTAGGCATGGGCATAGGAGGAGTAGTGTTCTCTCAATGAACTCTTCCTCCCCCCATTATGCATAAATCGATCAAGTCTCTCTTATTTGCCATTTTAGATGGTACTAGTGCTTCAAGACGAGTGTTGGTCATGGTCCCAAGGATAATTCTTCGCGGTGCCATACCAAGTAACTCAAACATAGGTGGCTTCGGCCACCGCCCTCTTTTGAGAGGGTCGTCTCGTATTTGGTTCTAGTTGTTTTTTGTCTTTCGTTCTTTTTGCCATGTCTGTGTGTAGGTTTCCTCGTGTGTATTAGCTTGTTTGTGTGTTCTTGATTGGAAGTTGCTTTGCATAAGTTGTTTTTCGAAATTTGCACTTTCTTGGGGGAACGATACTACCGCGGCACGCCATGGTACTACTGCATGAGATTGATACATCTCCAACGTATCTACTTTTCCAAACCCTTTTGCCCTTGTTTTGGACTCTAACTTGCATGATTTGAATGGAACTCACCTGGACTCACGCTGTTTTCAGCAGAATTGCCATGGTGTTGTTTTTGTGCAGAAATAAAAAGTATCTGCAAGAAGATCCAGAACAGGGGGGCCACACCCTGTCCACGACGGTGGGGCGCCCCCCCCCCCCTAGGGCGCCCCCCTGCCTCGTGGGCCCCCTAGTGCTCCACCGACGTATCCCCAGATCCTATATATTCACTTCTGCGGAGAAAAAAAATCAGGGAGGAAGAATTATCGCGTTTCACGAGACGGAGCTGCCGCCAAGCCCTAATCTCTCTCGGGTGGGCTGATCTGGAGTCCGTTCGGGGCTCCGGAGAGTGGAGATCGTCGCCATCGTCATCATCAACCTTCCTCCATCACCAATTCCATGATGCTCACCGCCGTGCGTGAGTAATTCCATCATAGGCTTGCTGGACGGTGATGGGTTGGATGGGATCTATCATGTAATCGAGTTAGTTTTGTTAGGGTTTGATCCCTAGTATCCACTATGTTCTGAGATTGATGTTGCTATGACTTTGCTTTGCTTAATGCTTGTCACTAGGGCCCGAGTGCCATGATTTCAGATCTGAACCTATTATGTTTTCATGAATATATGTGTGTTCGTGATCCTATCTTGCAAGTCTATAGTCACCTACTATGTGTTATGATCCGGCAACCCCGAAGTGACAATAATCGCGACCACTCCTGGTGATGACCATAGTTTGAGGAGTTCATGTATTCACTATGTGTTAATGCTTTGGTCCGGTACTCTATTAAAAGGAGACCTTAATATCCCTTAGTTTCCAATAGGACCCCGCTGCCACTTGAGGGTAGGACAAAAGATGTCATGCAAGTTCTTTTCCATAAGCACATATGACTATATTCGGAATACATGCCTATATTGCATTGATGAACTGGAGCTGTTCTGTGTCACCCTGGGTTATAACTTCTACATGATGAATTGCATCCGACATAATTCCCCATCACCGATCCAATGCCTATGAGCTTTTCCCATATTGCTTGGTGCTTATTTACTTTTCCGTTGCTATTATTACAAAAACTACAAAAACATTATCGTTACTTTTATTGCTGCCACTGCCACTATCATAGTACTTTGCTACTAAACTATCTTGCTGCAGATACTAAGTTTCCAGATGTGGTTGAATTGACAACTCAGCTGCTAATACTTAAGAGTATTCTTTGGCTCCCCTTGTGTCAAATCAATAAATTTGGGTTGAATACTTTACCCTCGAAAACTGCTGCGATCCCCTACACTTGCGGGTTATCAAGACTATTTTCTGGCGCCGTTGCCGGGGAGCATAGCTCTATTCTTTAAGTCACTTGGGATTTATATCTGTTGATCACTATGAAGAAATTGAAGGACTCAAAAACCAAGATCTTACCCTCAACTACGAGGGGAGGTAAGGAAGTGCCATCTAGCTCTGCACTTGGTTCTCCTTCTGTTATGGGTAAATTTGCGACACCTACTCATGCTATTGAATCTGATATGTTGTATGTTCTTGATGATGCCACTTCTGCTATGTATGACGAAACTACTTCCATGCTTGATAATACTGTGCCACTAGGTCAATTTCTAGATGAAAAAATTGCTAGAGTTAGGGAGAATGCAAATATTATAACTGATGATATTTATGAAAGTGATGATAAAGCTTCTCCCAATAGATATGAATTGCATGTTGTTCCTGAGGGTTATGTTATGGATGAAGAAACCGCTAGAGACTTTCTTGATTGCAACGATAGATATGATCTTAAGAAATTATTAGCTAAGATGAAAGAAAATTCCTTGAATGCTAGAATGAAACATGACCCTGCTTTCTCTACTTCACCTATCTGTGTTACTGATAAGGATTATGAATTCTCTGTTGATCCCAAGTTAATTACTTTGGTTGAATCTGATCCTTTCCATGGCTATGAGTCTGAAATTGTTGTGGCACATCTTACTAAGTTGAATGATATAGCCACCCTTTTTACCAATGATGAAAAGATTCGCTACTACTATATCCTTAAACTATTTCCTTTCTCGTTAAAGGGTGATGCTAAGACTTGGTTTAATTCTCTTGATCCTGGTTGTGTGCGTAGTCCCTAGGATATGATGCATTACTTCCCTGCTAAATATTTTCCCGCTCATAAGAAACAAGCTGCCTTACGGGAAATATATAATTTTGTGCAAATTGAAGAAGAGAGTCTCCCACAAGCTTGGGGGAGGCTTCTCCAGTTACTTAATGCTCTGCCTGGTCATCCTCTTGAGATGCATGATATACTTGATGTATTTTATAATGGACTAACTGATGCTTCCAGAGACCACCTGGATAGTTGTGCTGGTTGTGTTCTTAGGGAAAGAACAGTTGAACAAGCTGAATTACTATTGAATAATATGCTGGCCAATGAAAATAATTGGACACTTCCTGAACCAGCCCCTAAGCCAACTCCGAAGAAAAGAGGTGTTCTATTTCTCAGTCCTGAAGATATGCAAGTGGCAAAGAAATCTATGAAAGAAAAAGGTATTAAAGCTGAAGATGTTAAGAATTTACCACCTATTGAAGAAATACATGGTCTTGATAACCCGACACAGGTAGTAAAGATAAATTCTCTTTATAGGTTTGATGAAGGTGATATTCCTCATTATAAGTCTGTTAGCCAATGCTTAGATGAGTTTGACAATTTCATTGTGAAGCAAGAAAACTTCAATGCTTATGTTGGTAGACAATTACAACACAATGCTTATATGATTGAACGCTTGAGTGATTATCTGTCTAGAGCTAAAGGTGAACTGAAACTTATTAGTATACATGCTTCTATGGTCACCACTCCAGTAGAACAAGTACTTAAGGCTCAGAATGATTTGCTCAATGAATTAAATAGTAAGAATAATGATAATGAAGTTAGAGTTGTGACTAGAGGCGGTAGAATGACTCAGGAACCTCTGTATCCTGAAGGCCACCCTAAGAGGATTGAGCAGAATTCTCAAAGAGCTAATTTAGAAGCACCTAGTTCTTCTAAGAAGAAGAAAAAGAAAAATGATAGAACTTTGCATGCTTCTAGCGAACCTGTAACTGACACACCTGAGAATCCCAATGATATATCTGTTTCTGATGCTGAGACACAATCCGGTAATGAACATGAGCCTAGTGATAATATTAATAATGATGTTCATGCTGATGCTCAACCTAGCAATGATAATGATGTAGAGATTGAACCTGTTGTTGATCTTGATAACCCACAATCAAAGAATCAATTTTATGATAAGAGAGACTTTTTTGCTAGGAAGCACGGTAGGGAAAGAGAATCATGGGTTCAGAAACCCATGCCTTTTCCTCCGAAACCATCCAAGAAAAAGGATGATGAGGATTTAGAGCGCTTTGCTGAAATGATTAGACCTATCTTTTTGCGTATCCGCTCGACTGATGTGCTTAAAACAAATCCTTATGCTAAGTATATGAAAGACATTATTACCAATAAAAGAAAGATACCTGAAGTAGAAATTTCCACCATGCTTGCCAATTACACTTTTAAAGGTGGAATACCTAAGAAACTAGGAGATCCGGGAGTACCTACTATACCTTGCTCCATTAAACGAAACTATGTTAAAACTACTTTGTGTGATCTTGGAGCCGGTATTAGTGTTATGCCTCTCTCTTTATATCGTAGACTTGACTTGAGTAAGTTGACACCTACTGAAATGTCTTTGCAAATGGCTGATAAATCAACTGCTATACCTGTCGGTATTTGTGAGGATGTGCCTGTTGTGGTTGCAGATGTTACTATTCTAACGGACTTTGTTATACTTGACATTCCCGAGGACGATAGTATGTCTATTATTCTTGGAAGACCCTTTTTGAATACTGCAGGGGCTGTTATTGATTGCAACAAAGGCAATGTCACTTTTCATGTCAATGGTAATGAGCATACGGTACACTTTCCGAGGAAACAACCTCAGGTCCACAGTATCAATTATATTGGAAAAAATTCAACTATCGTTATTGGAGGTTTTGAGTTTCCTCTTCCTACTATCAAGAAGACATATGACATTCTTATTGTTGGGGACATACATATCCCCATTGAGGTAACCTAGTATTATTCGAAAATGCTCCGATTTTATGTTATTCGGAAAGAGTTAATTAACAAGACCTGATCAACCTTGTTAATGGATTCCTTTTGATGAGCATGGGATATGTGAATCTAGATAGCACAAACCTTCTGTACCCACCTTTTACTTTCTGTTAATTAGGATAAATAAAACAAAAATAGCATTTCCTGTCTGTTTTCAGACTTATCCGTGCAAATAAAAAAATACCCCGAAAATAAAAGTTCTCCAAATGCCATGAAAATGAAATATGATTTTTTCTAGAATATTTGAGGAAATATGGCACAGAACACACAGCGAGGGGAGCTCGCACCTGGCCACGAGGGTCCAGGGCACGCCCCCTACCTCGTGGGCCCCATGTGGCCCCCCTCCACTTATTCCTGCACCCACACTCTTCTTCTTCCTCCCAAAAAAATCACCAACCAGCTCAAACCCGAGTTCTAGCTCATCTTGCTGCCCTTTTCGATCTCCTTGCTCAAAGCACCATTCACCAAACTGTTTGGCGAGATTGTTCCTTGGTATGTGACTCCTCCATTGGTCCAATTAGTTTTTGTTCTAGTGCTCTATTTATTGCAAATTTATGTTGTTGTGGCGACCTTGTTCTTGAGCTTGCATGTTAAATTTTCTTGGTCCCAAGTAGTTATAATGCATGATATAGTCTCTAGGCACTTATAGGAGTTGTTGCTATCAATCTTGTTGAGTTTGGTTAACTTTTATTTTGAGTTACTAAAAATTTCAGAAATTTTCAGAAAAGGAAAATGATAAAGAGATTGTTGAGGGGCTCCTCCAGTAAGAGCTCAGAGGAGAAGAAGAGAGAAGAAAATAAGAAGCCCAAATATAATCTTCCTCGCATGGCGGAAGTTCAGCCGTGTGAATGGCCTTGCAATGATTTCATGATATCTGCGGGGATTTACGAAGACTTTTATTGGTTGGCAGATAATGCAGGCCTCACCAACTTCCTCCACGACCAGCATGAACAGTATCTCTTACTCACCAATATTTTCACGCAAAGTTTTCATTTTCATGCTAAGAAAACACCACCTACGGTGGAGTTTTGTTTATATGATGTGACTAAGGAGATATCACTCTTAGAATTTTGTGAAGTATGTAAGATACCCTTTGGAGGTAGACTTGATGAACCACGCCGTGAAGACATTGAAGGGTTTATCGACATGATAGTTGTAGGGGAAACTAGACAAGATTCAGGGGCAAGAATCACTAGTATACACTTCCATGTTCTGCGCTACTTTGCTTTATTTGCCAGTAGATGTTTAATTGGTCGCGGGAACAGTGGGAATCTTAGTGCCCCTGATATTGTCATCTTACGCCATGCTTTGTTGCAAGACACAACTTTTAGCTTGGGCGCCGTCGTTACTAAACACTAAGTCTGAACCGCTCAAAGGGGCCCGTCTTTGGAGGCATCTTTGCTTCTCGCCTTGCTGAACTTTTTAGAATACCTATTAGGCATCATGAGAAGGAAGAAAAATTGCTTGCCCCTGTTTATCTAGACTACAAGAGCATGGTAGCTCATGACTTTATTGTTAAAGACAAGAATAGGCTGCTTAATTATAAATTAAGGTTTGATGAAATATATTGTGAAATTGTTACCTTGCCTGCACCATCTTTGTTTGATCTATCCACGGGCATATACCTCATTACATCAGATGCCTTCTACAAGTACCAAGGCCATGCACAAGCTTCAGAGCCTGAGCCAGAGCCACCACTTGATCCTTACAGTCAGTCTGTTTATGAGTGGGAGCTGGATGAGCTCGCCAACCAGTGGCACCCAAAGGATACATCTCAGTACACTGGAGGGAGTAGCTTCGATCTATGGCCATAGACCAACTTAGGCCAAAAGCCTAAGCTTGGGGGAGTAAGTGTTTCTCACCGACTTTACATTCATGTTCACACTTATTCTAGTTGTCGGTGCTCACACTCTTTCACTATACCATCCATGTTTAGTTTCAATTTCTTTTTCTTAGTCTTTTTCTCGTGTGCTAGAAAAAACCTTAAGAAAAACAAAAAATATTATTTGTAGCTTCTAGCTAGTTTACTTTCCTGTAGTAGTAACTAAAAGAAAACCCAAAAAGATTTCCCGTTCTTCTTTTGCTTGTTAGGAGCTTTCCCGTGTAAATAGTTTATTTTCTTTTCTCTGGGGTTAAGAGTAGAAGACCATGATTGAAAATGCTTAGTGGCTCTCATATGCTTTATTGTTGATGTAACCTTGAGCCATATTACCTTGTCTTCTCTCTTGTATTAAATGTCTGCAGATTCCAACTTAGTCCAATGCACGTGCACTATTGTTATTATCCACACCGTTCGGTCGTGCGAGTGAAAGGCAATAAGTATGATGTATGATGAACTAATTGAGATGAGAAAAGATGGTATGAACTCGACCTCTCTTGTTTTTGTAAGTATGATAGTTCAGCGTTCCTGATTCAGCTTGTTATGAATGAAACATGCTTGCAATGAAAATTAGAGATCATAGCTGCTTATGCCATGCTTAATTAGCTAAGAGTTTATAATGGTCTATCTTGCGTGCCAACATGATATTAAAATGGTTGTGGTGTCGTATGATGGGGTGGTATCCTCCTTTGAACGATTTAAGTGATCTGACTTGGCACATGTTCACGCATGTAGTTGAAACAAATCAACATAGCCTCCACGATATTTATGTTCCCGGTGATTTATATCCTACTCATGCTTGCATTCATTGTTGATTAATTTTAATGCATGTTCATGACCGTTGTTGCTCTCTAGCTAGTCGCTTCCCAGTCCCTTTCTAGCCTTCACCTGTACTAAGTGGGAATACTGCTTGTGCATCCACTTCCATAAACCCCAAAGTTATTCTACATGAGTCCACTATACCTTCCTATATGTGGTATTTACCTGCCGTTCCAAGTAAATTTGTATGTGCCAAACTCTAAACCTTCAAATGAAATTCTGTTTTGTATGCTCGAACAGCTCATGTATCAACTAGGGATGTCTATATCTTCCATGCTAGGTGGGTTATTCTCACGATGAGTGGACTCCGCTCATCATTCACGAGAAAATGGTTGGTAATCGGGATGCCCAGTCCCATGATCAAAATCATAAATAATTAAACAAAACTCCCCCAGGGTTGTTGCTGGTTTGGACGGTACCCGTTGTTTCGGGCTAGCCGTGGAGTGTGCTTGTTGGTGGTTGGGGGAGTATAAACTTTACCATTCTATTTGGGAACTGCCTATAATGTGCCTAGCATGGGAGATATCGAGATTCTTGGTTGTTATGTTGACAATGAGAGTATACCGCTCAAAATGTTATTCACCTCTATTTAAAAATCGAGCTCTGGCACCTCGACAAATCCCTGCTTCCCTCTGTGAAGGGCCTATCTATTTACTTTTATGCAGAGTCATCATCCTCTTATCAAAGAGCACTAGTAGGAGAGCACCTCTGTCATTTGCATGTATTACTATTAATTTGCATTGAGTATGATCATGACTGGATCTCTTTTACCATGAATTACAATGTCTAGTCAGTCCTTGATCTTTAAAGGTGCTCTGCATTTATGTTTTGCTGTCTCAGAAAGGGCTAGCGAGATACCATCTTGTCATATCATATTATGATTGTTTTGAGAAAGTGTTGTCATCCGAGGTTTATTATTATTGCTCGCTAGTTGATTATGCCATTGATATGAGCAGACTTGAGACCTGAAAGTTATTGTGAATGTGGTTAGTTCATGATCTTGCTGAAAACTTGAATGTTGGCTTACATATTTACAACAACAAGATCAAACAGAGTTTGTCAAAGTTTTTCTTTATCACTTTCAGTTTATCAACTGAATTGCTTGAGGACAAGCAAAGGTTTAAGCTTAGGGAGTTGATACGTCTCCAATGCATCTACTTTTCCAAACCCTTTTGCCCTTGTTTTGGACTCTAACTTGCATGATTTGAATGGAACTAACCCGGACTGACGTTGTTTTCAGCAGAATTGCCATGGTACTGTTTTTGTGCAGAAATAAAAAGTTCTAGGAATGACCTGATAATCCACGGAGAATTATTTTGGAAAATATAAAAAATATCTGCAAGAAGATCCAGACCAGGGGGCCCACACCCTGTCCACGAGGGTGGGGGCATCCCCACCCCCTAGGGCACGCCCCCTGCCTCGTGGGCCCCCTGGTGCTCCACCGACGTATCCCCAGATCCTATATATTCACTTCCGCGGAGAAAAACATTCGGGAGAAAGAATTATCGCGTTTCACGAGACGGAGCCGCCGCCAAGCCCTAATCTCTGTTGGGAGGGCTGATCTGGAGTCCGTTCGGGGCTCCGAAGAGTGGAGATCGTCGCCATCGTCATCATCAACCTTCCTCCATCACCAATTCCATGATGCTTACCGCCGTGCGTGAGTAATTCCATCGTAGGCTTGCTGGATGGTGATGGGTTGGATGGGATCTATCATGTAATTGCGTTATTTTTGTTAGGGTTTGATCCCTATTATCCACTATGTTCTGAGATTGATGTTGCTATGAATTTGCTTTGCTTAATGCTTGTCACTAGGGCTCGAGTGCCATGATTTCAGATCTGAACCTATTATTTTTTCATGAATATATGTGTGTTCTTGATCCTATCTTGCAAGTCTATAGTCACCTACTATGTGTTATGATCCGGCAACCCCGAAGTGACAATAATCACGACCACTCCCGGTGATGACCATAGTTTGAGGAGTTCATGTATTCACTATGTGTTAATGCTTTGGTCCGGTACTCTATTAAAAGGAGGCCTTAATATCCCTTAGTTTCCAATAGGACCCCGCTGCCACGGGAGGGTAGGACAAAAGATGTCATGCAAGTTCTTTTCCATAAGCACGTATGACTATATTCGGAATACATGCCTACATTGCATTGATGAACTAGAGCTAGTTCTGTGTCACTCTAGGTTATAACTTCTGCATGATGAATTGCATCCGACGTAATTCCCCATCACCGATCCAATGCATACGAGCTTTTCCCATATTGCTTGTTGCTTATTTACTTTTCCATTGCTACTATTACAAAAACTACAAAAACATTATCGTTACTTTTATTGCTGCTACTGCCACTATCATATTACTTTGCTACTAAACTATCTTGATGTAGATACTAAGTTTCCAGGTGTGGTTGAATTGACAATTGAGCCGCTAATACTTAAGAGTATTCTTTGGCTCCCCTCGTGCTGAATCAATAAATTTGGGTTGAATAATTTACCCTCGAAAATTGTTGCGATCCCCTACACTTGTGGGTTATGAGAGATCCGCACGATACTACCGCAACCAGCACGACAGTAATTTTTTACTACCGCTGGTGAGCAGTACTACCGCCCAGCGCGCAGTACTATCGCCCGGGCAGTACTACCACGATGACACGCGGTACTAACGCGTCGTTATGAACGGGTGGGGGTTATAAGCGGGCAGGGAGAGTTCTAACTCCCCCATACCCATTCAACTCGTTTTCCCCACGTCGTCTCTCTCTCTCTCTCTCTCGCCCTAGAATGGCGCCGGAGGACCTCGCCGGATCTCCGTCTCCGGCCACTCTCCTCGCATTCCGAACGGTGGGATCCTTCCCCACCTCACCCTCTTGCCATGGAACAAGGTTTCTTCCCAAATCCTTCTTCTTTTGCCTTGTGGTTTGTCTCTAGGTTTTGGGGAGATGCATGTTGTTCTTGAGATCTTTTAGGCCTTATCCATGCAAGACTAGGGTGTGGGAGAGTAGTTGTGCAGTAGAGATGCTAGTTAGTATGTTGCTACTGAGGAGTTGTGATCAACCGTAGTACCGCTCTTTTTGTCTCACGCGTTCATAGATCGGATCCGCCTTTGGATCTGACCCCGAGCGGTACTACCGCAGGTCGCTTGCGGTACTACCGATCTGACGCATGTGTCACGTGCTGTACTACCGCTCCTCTGGAGCAGCACTACCGCGCTCGGTGCGGCAGTAATTTTTTAGTACCGCTCCAGGCGCGGTACTACCATGCCATACCAGCGCGGTACTACCGCAACTAGAGCAGCACTAAAATTTTACTACTGCAGCTTGGAGCAGTACTAACGTTCACTTCACACCTTCTTCGTAGCCCCTACTTATTATCACTTCTACATGTTTCTCGTGTTTTGCTGTGGCTTTTGCATTGATCCTCTTTGCTTCTCTTGCGTGTTCTTGTGTTTGTGTCATAGGTGGTGGCTCCAGTTCAAATGTCCGTCGCTCGAATCCCAGCCGTGACACAAGGTCGAAGCATCTGCACAACCAAGATGATGTTCCTGAGGGCTCCAATGCCCCCCAACGCAGAACCAAGTCCACTGCCACCAAGAACAAGGAACCAACAATGGGTATGGACGAGATTCCATCAGCTAAGTTTGTCTCTAGGAGGAAGATCAATCCCTATATGAATCCCCGTGCATAGTTCAGAGGGGATGATTTGTTCTGGACCAAGCAGCAGTATCTTATCTTCACGGAGGTGCTCAAGAGCAAGCACAACTTATATGTGGATGCACACTGGATTGACATGAATCACGTGAGGAACGAGGAGCACCGGCCCTATTTTTGCTAAGGCTCTGGACCTCATGGAGCAGTTTGGCATTGAGCATGTCATGTCCTTTCATATGGACTTTGACCCTACGATTGAGGCCCAGTTCTTTGCTTCAGTCCACTTCCATCCTAAGGAGGAACGCAACATGACTTGGATGACCAATGGCCAAAAGATGACTGCTACTTGGAAGGACTTCATGGATTTGCTTCAGGTTGCTGATGAGGGGCTCCACACGCCTGTTGGAGTTCGCCCTCATGCCAATCAAGATTTAGCCAACAAGAACAAGCTGCAGCCCTATTATGTTAAGAAGACGCATGCAAGTGGCAAGAAGACTTGGGTTCTGAACCCTTTTCTGGATATTATGCATCAGATCTTCTGCAATTCTTTGTTTCCCCGCATTGGGGACAAGGACAAGGTACATGCATTTCTCGTGGATATGATGCTCATTTGTGAGGAGGCACATCATGCTCAGACTCAACCACTTGATATCTCACATATCATGTGGTGTGAGCTTCGTTTTGCGGTTCACCCGTAAGGTGCCCATCTATGGACCGTACCTGTTTCTTCTGATTACCAAGACTTGGGAGAAGCTCTACCCCAATGAGGAGTTTGAGGCTCCACACTAGGTTAGTCATGAGTCGGTCAAGCCCCGCATCAAGAGCCAGTGGGCTAACACCACTACCCGTGCTGAGGCTGCAGCAACTCAGATGGATGTGGATGACGCTGAGATTGAGGAGGAGGCAGCTGATGAGGACCGTTCTGGTAGATATACTCCCTCCTCTTCTGAGCCCTCGTGGGCTAAAAGGCTGAAGAGCAAGATGAAGGCTATGTTCTGTATGCAGGCCAAGGGGAAATACAAGTCACATGTTGCTCAGAAGCAGGTTCGCCGGCGCGACAAGAAGATCTTGAGGACATTCGGCGAGGATGTGTCTAGTGGCTCTGAGAAGGTCATTACTCCAGAGGCTGAGTGGATTGCAAAGCAGGGGTACAAGTGGACTGATTCCGAGGAGGAGCAGAGGAGACTGACGAGGCGCGTGACAACTGATCACTTCCGCCTGAGCTGCCACTTATGTCGTAGGTGTCCTCTTTGCCCTTTTGGTGTATTGATGCCAAAGGGGGAGAGAGTGTAGGGATTTGCATGTCTTGTGTCGTGCTATTTTCTTTGTGTGCTTTGGCTTTCGTTCTATTGAACCTTGTTTGCTTCGTGTTTGGTTTGCGTTGTGTGTGTGAGACCTATCGACTACTATCATATGGTGTGAGACATATGCACACTTCTCCTTTATATCTTCAATATGTCTATGCTATCTAGTAGGTTGTGAGCCTATGCTTTACTTGCCCTGTTACTCTATGCTCACGCTACCCTCCTTGCATCCATGCGTAGCGTCATATTATTAGTTGCAAGGAGTGTGTTGTTTATGAAATATAGGGGGGTGTTGATCCTAGTATGTGCGCTGTGCAGTCCAAAGCATCTTCCCAAGAATGCACACATCTAGGGGGAGCTTGCCTATATTTTATATACATGTTGGGTTTGCTTTTTATCTTATTTTCATATCTATGTGCAAATCCCGTATTGTCATCAATCCACCAAAAAGAGGGAGATTGTAAGGGCATATTTCTCCCTAAGCAGTTTTGGTGATTGATGACAATGCTTTTGTGGACTAATCGTGTGCATTGAGCATTTCAGATATCTCATGTCTAGGCACAAGACGATTAAGTGCCCTCAGAACCTATTGAAGACGGCATTTCCTTTTGTTTCTTTTCGGTGGAATTGACTCTTAGGAAAGCCGTACTATTAAGAGGGGGTCTGTCAGGCCCAAGATGCGATTCTATCCCGATCACGTGACACTTACATGATTGGGGCACAACCGCATTTCGGGCGCTTAGCAAGAAGGATATCATTACATCGTACCATTACATACATACATGGGGGATCAACAATACATACAAGTCACATGAATACAACAACATCAATACAAGGCATCCGACTACGGATGCAAACATGAAAAGAACAACGACATCCATCTGCTATCCCAGGCTGCCGACCCGGAACCTAACCCAAGACTGAAGAAGAAGAAGAAAGAACTCCAACACAATGATCATCGCTCTCACGTCAAGACATCGGAAACCTGCACCTGCAACAGTTGTTGTAGTATCTGTGAGCCACGAGGACTCAGCAATCCCATAACCATGGCTAACAAGACTATCAAAGCTTAATGGGTAGGAAGAGGTAAAGTGGTGAGGTTGCAGCAGCGGCTAAGCAATATATGGTGGTTAACTTACGAGTACAAGAATAAGATGAGCATCTACGCAAACGGTCGCAACTAGTAGTGATCGCTAAAGATCCTGAACTACCTACGAGTCAAACATAACCCCACAGTGTTCTCTTCTCAAAGGTGAAAAGAGACAGTCACGGTTACTCACACAGTTGTGTGTTTTACTTCGGATCCTCTGTCAAGTTTTCTACAATCGGACATTAACAAATTCCAATCTGCCACATAACCGCGGGCACAGCTTTCGAAAGTTCATAACCCTGCAGGGGTGTCCCAACTTAGCCCATCACAAGGTCTCACGATCAGCTGAAGTAATAATAATTATTACCCCTTATCTTAGGGAAATCCGATCAGGCTCGGTATCCCGGTGCACAAGACATTTCGACAATGATAAAACAAGTCCAGCAAGACCTCCCGGCATGGCGACACCCTGATAGTAGCCGCGTGTATCTCGTATCAGGCCACAATCGGATAGGTGATCCTATGGGAGCCAATCCTCGAGTTTCCCCGTGGTGGCCCTGCAGTCTCCCCGTTTGGGACCAACACCATCAGCACTGGCCCCCCTGCTATGTAGAAGAATCCTCGGGTAGCGCTAACTCCCTATGCAATTTAATTAATTAATTAAGTTGTTATTATGAGCAAATTAAAACCAATGTTGGGCCTTGCTGGAGGATATTTATTCAAAGACGAAGTGTCAAGGGGTCCCCATATACCCAACCGTGTAAGGAACGCAAAATCAAGGAACATAATGCCGGTTTATCGGCGCCTAAGGTGGCATGAGTGGAACAAAACACCGAGCAAAAGGCCAAGCCTTCCACCCATGCCCAGTATATAGGTGTGTTAATAATAATAATAGATATTCTGATGTTCCCAAAGCATAAGTTCCAACATGGAACAATCTTCATCTTCACCTGCAACTAACAACGCTATAAGTGGGGCTGAGCAAGCGGTTAACATAGCCAAACAATGGTTTAGCTAGGAAGGTGTGAAAGGTTAGAGGTTTCATGGCAACAAGGAGAGGGGCTGACAATAATGATGGGTAGCGCGACATATAATGATAGCATCGAGACAACTAAGCAAAGGCAATGATAGTAAAGGTATCCAAGGGTATGGTCATCTTGCCTGAGATCCCGCAAGGAAGAAGAACGGATCCATGAAGAAGACGAAGAAGAAGCCTTGAAGAAGAACCACGGGTAGATGAACGAATCCTCACGAACGCAACGGAACAAGCACTAACGAGAAGAAGTAAGCAACACGGTAAACACACCACACGAGACATGACAATATGCTCAAACAAGTATGATGCAAGACAGTTCTATATAGGATGCACTACAAGTCTATACAGGAAGCAAAACATGGCAAGGTAGGAAGCACAGAAAAACAACACAGACTATATATGATGCAATACATGGCAAGGTATGATGCAAGACAAGTCTATACAGGAAGCAATACATGACAAGGTATGAAGCACAGAAAAACAACACAAGTCTATATATGATGCAATACATGGCAAGGTATGATGCAAGACAAATCTATACAGGAAGCAATACATGACAAGGTAGGAAGCACAGGAAAACAACACAAGAACATGACAATATGCTCAAGCAAGTATGATGCAAGACAAGTCTATATATGATGCAAAGCATGGCAAGGCAAGAAGCACTCGAAAACAACACAAGTCAACAAGTTTAAATGAGGCCGGAAACTACCTATTACGAATCCAGTAAGTCCCCATATGCATAGTTTGAAATTAGTTCAGATCTGAACAAACCTTAAGTTAAAGTGGTTAAACAGCAGGTTAACATGCACCAAGATGATCTACATGAAATTCTAGTCAAGTTTCATATAAAGTTTGTTTAATTCGGAGCTACGGCCTAGAAGATATGAGCAAAACAAGACAAGCATGGCAACAGTGCAAGATGCACCCAAACATCAATCAAACTCACACCAAACATCTAAACAAGATGATATTAATATTCTACATGCAAAATCATACAAGTTTCATATAGGAAACACTCAAAACGGAGCAACGGGCTAAAAGATACACATGAAACAAGATATAACAACAAGCTGAAGTTAACAACCACATATCAACTTTGGAGCAAGAAATATATACTCTACAACACTCAAACATGGTGACAAGAAGCATGGACATGAGTAGACATATCCTACAGCAAACAACTCCATTGGAGCAACTCCATAGGAGGCATGGATCAATAGCAACAAGCTACAACATTTTGATCATGACAATAAAAACCTGACAGTAATATTTTATAGCAACTTGGGAGCAAGAATTAAATAAGCTACAACAAGTCATATGAGCAAGTAAGGACATGAATGGATAGACAACAACATGTACAACATGGAATGATCAATGGCCACCCCAAAACTAACATGGACTTGCCTAGGGCATCAAGCAAACATAGCATCAGGATATTACTGATTCCAGACTTGGTGAAATTTCATCAAGTGTTAAAACAGTAACAACAACATGGCATGTTTACAAGCATGTTTAAGTCAACACAAGGCATAGCATTGGAAGTTAAATGCACCACCTCAAAGACCATATTATTGTGCTTCTAAAACAACTAAACATGTGGCATGAGGACAAACACATCAATAGCAAAGAGCAATTGAAATCAGCATCTCATAACAAGTTACAAAACCTAACAGCCACATGCACTTTTCCAACAGAGATTAACATGGCAATATGGACCCAAACAAGCATGTTATAGCAACCAACATGTAAAGCATCTCATGATGAACATTTTGACATATCATTTGCTTCATTTGGACAAACATGCACCAAGTTATCATATCTCAAACATGGCAACAAAATAACAAGTAGCAGCAGTTTATAGCAAGTAGCACTCTTGCAACAGAGATTAGAGCATCTAGATGAACTCAAATGAGCATGGCACAATGGAACAAAGTGTAGAGCATATCACCACGGTCATTTTGACATATCATTTGCACAATTTGGATAAGCACACAAAAAGTTATCACTATGCAAAGTATGCAACAAAATTTACACAGAAAAGGACTTAGCAGATTTAGACTTAGGGAAAAACACAGGTGAGCGCAATATAACAATATCACGCTCGGGCGAGGAAAAACAGAGAGATGCTCACATTGGGCCAGGAGGAGGAGGGGGCAGAGCGGGCCGGAGCGGTGGGCCTCGGGGAACTGGGCCCAGTCGGAGGAGGAGGTACGGGCAGGCCGCTGGGCCGCGCGGGACGCCGGCCCAGGTGGGCGCTGGAGGCCGAGGGGGAGCGTCGGGCTCGCGAGGCAGGCCTGGAGCTGGGCCCGGTCGGAGCGATGCGGCCCAGGGGAGCGGCGGCTTGGCTGTTGTCGTTCCCGAGCCGATGAAGGAGGCACGGGCGGCAAGATCCTCGTCGGCGGGGGTTGGTGCTCGTCGGGAAGGAGCAGGCTCGGCCGTGAGGCATCGGATCGGGCGCCAGGGAGGCGGAGGAGGTCGGGGGCGCGCGGATCGGGGCTGGCGGTGGGGCATGTCGATGCCGGACGACGGGGCTTGGCGGCGCGGAGGCGGGGAACGGCGGCGAGCGCCCGGCGCGGCGGTCGGTCGGGGCTGCCCGCGGGTGGAGGCGCGCGGAGGACCGGGCCCGGAGAGTCGGCGGCGGGCTCATGGGCCCGCGCGGTGGTGGGATGGCGGCGGGGACAGGTGGCGCCGCGGGAGTGGCTGTGGGCGGCGGTGGACATGTCCGGCGGCGGAGATGGACATGTCCGGCGCGCGGTGGGAAGAGGGATAGAGTTCAATCTGCGCGAAAATGGAGGGGGAGGCACATATTTATAGCTAGAGGGAGCTAGGAGTGTCCAAATGAGGAGCCGTTCGCGGCCACGCGATCGTGATCGAATGGCCAAGAGCATGGAGGGGTTAGAATGGGCTAGGTGGGCTGTGTGAAAGGGGTGCTCGGCCAAAAGAGAATATGCTAACGGCGATTAACACGGTTAACCATTGGGCTATCAAACGAGCTCCGAACGCGATGAAACTTGACAGGCGGTCTACCTATGCTATAATAAGACCACACGCCAAGTTTCACCCCATTCCGAGAACATTTTCCGGCCACTCATAAAATAAATATTCGGAGGCGCCGTGGGCGCGTGTGAGTGTGTCTGGGCTCAGAACGAACAACGGAAAGGACGAGGGGACTCGGGCGGATGCAAGTTTTGAAAATATGATGATGCAACACACATGATGACATGGCAAGATGCAACACGCAAGCAGATGACATGGCAACGACGACGAATAACTGACTGACACCTGGCGCACCGGTCTCGGGGTGTCACAACACTCCCCTACTAACAAGAGATCTTGTCCCGAGATCTTAGGAACGAGACGGGAAGGAAAAGGAAGAACAAAGTTCTTCGAGGGCAAAAGAGTGAAAGAAAAGAACCTTGAGAGGATGAACAACTTTGAAAGAAAGAATATAATGGAGATGAACGAGAAAGAGAAGCTCCATTAGAAAAGAGGAGCAAGGAACACACGAGAACCAAAAGGTTGAAGGATATGAAACACGGGTTGAAGGAACAGGAATGAATTCGAAATTACTCCGGTTGATAAGAGATAGAAAGGAATCTCCACAAAGGAATTCGGGCAGCACTTCGGCTGAAACTGAAATTAATAGCACACCGTTTGAACTGAATGGAGTAGGACAAGAACCTGAGAAGATGGAATAAAAACATGACAAAAAGAACAACACGTGCCTCCGGAAGAATGGAAAGAAAGAAATGAAAAGGGCGGAGAAGAAGATGACAACTTGAGCGCAAGTGACATGAACGAGAATTTATAAGAGAAAGACTTGAACGGAGTTGTTGAGGAAATCAACAACAAAAGAATGAGCTTGTTGTGGACTTATGTAAACATCTCAAAACTTGAGGTGAATTATGCCGCAACCAAAAGATGGATTAGCTGAGAATGAAGAAATGCAAAACTCCCTTCAAAAGAATACGGAGAATTATTTGCACTCGAGAGGCAAAAGAATAAGAATGCTTGAGCTGCTCCGGAAGAATTAGCTGAACGCTTGACGAATAAATTGAATCACGATGAACCACCAAGAAGAACTCCGGTAACGAAAAGATGATGATATATATTTGAATGATCAAAAGAATAAGATTAAAGCCTTGCGATGATTATTCGGGGTTCCGACGAGATAACCGAGAAATCTTTGAACTCCGGGGGAAGAAAAGATTAAGCACTTGGAACTAGAATTTATTCATCAAGAATAAACTCTGAAGGAAGGAATAAATCAACTTGATGAAAAAGAATAAGAATTATGTTATGCTTATCCTCCACAAATTAAATTGATGAGAAGCAATGGATTCGCATACTACTTATTCTCGTTGAAATTGATTAAGAGGGATATATCTCGCGAACTTGCGAAAATTCTTCATGAACCAGCGGTAGGATTGGAATAAAAATGAATGGATTGATATGATAACACCGGAAAAAAAATCTTGAGCAAACCACCGTAAGAATTAAAGCCGAGTGGAGAAAAATGAACGAACCACCAGGAAGAATTAAAATCGAGTGAAGAACGAGAATGACCACCGTAAGGGATGAAATTGAACGATGCAAGAGGACAAGCCACCGTGAAGAATTGAGATTGAGTGAACACAAGAGAATGAATCTCCGGGAAGAATAAAGCACTCGAGGGAATTTGAATGATGAGAACAAAGAGATTGTGAACTGATTAACGAATACTTGAACAAGCACCGGAGAATGTGAGACAAACGAAGAGGCATCAAGAAGAATATTTGGAGGACGAAGTTGAAAACTGAGAACGAAGAAATCTTCTGAAATGATGGCCTTCGGAGGAACACAAAGAAAAGTATTCATGAAAATACTCCGGATGGGTAAGGAAAAGAATTAATGACAATCAGAATAATTCGAGAGGATAGCATTACGCTAGAAGCACGAATCTCCGAGAGGACGGACAAGACTCAGGGGAAAACGCTTCTTCGGTCTTCAAATGACGACAAGGAACACAACCAAAATTATTGAGACACTCCGTAAGAATTAAAAGTGGAAAGGTTGAACCAAACATGAAAAGAATTTGCAAACAAACTTGGAGAAGGTATATGACAGATGGAATCCATACTTATGTCACACTTGAAAGAATTTCGGAACACTCCGGGAAATTAGAAGAGTCGGGTAAGATCCTGGGAAAGACCTGTGGGTTATGAGCCCACTGAAGAGAAAACTCCGTTGAAAAAGGATTGAAAGGAGATGATGCACCAGAACGATTTAAAAGTTTGAATAAGGTGACAACCTTGAATTAATTGGAAGACAGACGAATCTCCTGAGATATCTTCGGAACTCCGGAACAAATAAATGGAGAGACGCACGAGAGAAGGGGAAAACACTTGAGCCGATGAAAGAATTAGAACAACACCTAGATATTGGAATTAAAATCCACCGGAGAAGAAAAGAGATGAAGAAGGACGAACTAGACGAGAATTCACCAGTTGAAATAATTGAGGAAGAATGCAAACGATTCAGACGAGTCGGACAGATACTCGAATATGGACTCCGGTCCGAGAAGAAAAGGGTGGGCGGGTGGGAAAAAGAAAGACAACTTCGGAAGGGTAAAACAACACTGGTTGAAAAGAACTGAGGTTTGAACTTGCAAAGAAGAAGAGGGTCGAGTCCACTTGACGAGAGATGCACCAGATGAAAGAACTGACAACGCAATGAACGAAAACTAACCACGGAATCCTAAAAAAAATTGAAGGGGAAGAGGGGTAATTCAAAACACCTACGTCAAGATTCCTCACCAGAGCGACGAAGGGGCAGGGGAGTAAAAATAATTCCTACTCTCCGATATAACTAGACTTTGAAAAAGTTTTCTGCTAGACTCAACAACGGCCAGACTACGATCAATCAAGGGGGCTTCTATGGTCGGTCGAGGCTCTGATACCAACTTGTCAGGCCCAAGATGCGATTCTATCCCGATCACGTGACACTTACGTGATTGGGGCACAACTGCATTTCGGGCGCTTAGCAAGATGGATATCATTACATCGTACCACTACATACATACATGGGGGATACAACAATACATACAAGTCACATGAATACAACAACATCAATACAAGGCATCCGACTACGGATGCAAACATGAAAAGAACAACGACATACATCTGCTATCCCAGGCTGCCGACCCGGAACCTAACCCAAGACTGAAGAAGAAGAAGAAGAAGAAGAAGAAGAAAGAACTCCAACACAACGATCATCGCTCTCACGTCAAGACATCGGAAACCTGCACCTGCAACTATTGTTGTAGTATCTGTGAGCCACGAGGACTCAGCAATCCCATAACCATGGCTAACAAGACTATCAAAGCTTAATGGGTAGGAAGAGGTAAAGTGGTGAGGTTGCAGCAGCGGCTAAGCAATATATGGTGGCTAACTTACGAGTACAAGAATAAGATGAGCATCTACGCAAACGGTCGCAACTAGTAGTGATCGCTAAAGATCCTGAACTACCTACGAGTCAAACATAACCCCACTGTGTTCTCTTCTCAAAGGTGAAAAGAGACAGTCACGGTTACTCACACAGTTGTGTGTTTTACTTCGGATCCTCTGTCAAGTTTTCTACAACCGGACATTAACAAACTCCAATCTGCCACATAACTGCAGGCATGGCTTTCGAAAGTTCATAACCCTGCAGGGGTGTCCCAACTTAGCCCATCACAAGCTCTCATGATCAGCTGAAGTAACAATAATTATTACCCCTTATCTTAGGGAAATCCGATCAGGCTCGGTATCCTAGTGCACAAGACATTTCGACAATGGTATAACAAGTCCAGCAAGACCTCCCGGCGTGTCGACACCCTGATAGTAGCCGCGCGTATTTCGTCTCAGGCCACAACCGGATAGGTGATCCTACGGGAGCCAATCCTCGAGTTTCCCCGTGGTGGCCCCGCAGTCTCCCCGTTTGGGACCAACACCATCAGCACTGGCCCCCCTGCTATGTAGAAGAATACTCGGGTAGCGCTAACTCTCTATGCAATTTAATTAATTAATTAAGTTGTTATTATGAGCAAATTAAAACCAATGTTGGGCCTTGCTAGAGGAGTTTTATTCAAAGACGAAGTGTCAAGGGGTCCCCATATACCCAACCATGTAAGGAACGCAAATCAAGGAACATAATGTCGGTTTATCGACGCCTAAGGTGGCATAAGTGGAACAAAACACCGAGCAAAAGGCCAAGCCTTCCACCCATGCCCAGTACATAGGTGTGTTAATAATAATAAAAGATATTGTGATATTCCCAAAGCATAAGTTCCAACATGGAACAATCTTCATCTTCACCTGCAACTAACAACGCTATAAGAGGGGCTGAGCAAGCGGGTAACATAGCCAAACAATGGTTTTGCTAGGAAGGTGTCAAAAGTTAGAGGTTTCATGGAAACAAGGAGAGGGGCTGACAATAATGATGGGTAACGCGACATATAACGATAGCATCGAGACAACTAAGCAAAGGCAATGATAGTAAAGGTATCCGAGGGTATGGTCATCTTGCCTGAGATCCCGCAAGGAAGAAGAACGGATCCATGAAGAAGACGAAGAAGAAGCCTTGAAGAAGAACCACGGGTAGATGAACGAATCCTCACGAACGTAACGGAACAAGCACTAACGCGAAGAAGCAAGCAACACGGTAAACACACCACACGAGACATGACAATATGCTCAAACAAGTATGATGCAAGACAGTTCTATATAGGATGCACTACAAGTCTATACAGGAAGCAAAACATGGCAAGGTAGGAAGCACAGAAAAACAACACAGACTATATATGATGCAATACATGGCAAGGTATGATGCAAGACAAGACTATACAGGAAGCAATACATGACAAGGTATGAAGCACAGAAAAACAACACAAGTCTATATATGATGCAATACATGGCAAGGTATGATGCAAGACAAATCTATACAGGAAGCAATACATGACAAGGTAGGAAGCACAGGAAAACAACACAAGAACATGACAATATGCTCAAGCAAGTATGATGCAAGACAAGTCTATATATGATGCAAAACATGGCAAGGCAGGAAGCACTAAAAACACACAAGTCAACAAGTTTAAATAAGGCAGGAAACTACCTATTACGAATCCGGTAAGTCCCCATATGCATAGTTTGAAATTAGTTCAGATCTGAACAAACCTTAAGTTAAAGTGGTTAAACAGCAGGTTAACATGCACCAAGATGATCTACATGAAATTCTAGTCAAGTTTCATATAAAGTTTGTTTAATTCGGAGCTACGGCCTAGAAGATATGAGCAAAACAAGACAAGCATGGCAACGGTGCAAGATGCACCCAAACATCAAGCAAACTCACTCCAAACATGTAAACAAGATGATATTAAGATTCTACATGCAAAATCACACAAGTTTCATATATTAAACACTCAAAACGGAGCAACGGGCTAAAAGATACACATGAAACAAGATATAACAACAAGCTGAAGTTAACAGCCACATATCAAGTTTGGAGCAAGAAATATATACTCTACAGCACTCAAACATGGTGACAAGACACATGGACATGAAGTAGACATATCCTACAGCAAACAACTCCATTGGATCAACTCCATAGGAGGCATGGATCAATAGCAACAAGCTACAACATTTTGATCATGACAATAAAAACCTGACAGTAATATTTTATAGCAACTTGGGAGCAAGAATTAAATAAGCTACAGCAAGTCATATGAGCAAGTAAGGACATGAATGTATAGACAACAACATGTACAACAAGGAATGATCAATGGCCACCCCAAAACTAACATGGATTTGCCTAGGGCATCAAGCAAACATAGCATCAGGATATTACAGATTCCAAACTTAGTGAAATTTCACTAAGTATTAAAACAGTAACAACAACATGGCATGTTTACAAGCATGTTTAAGTCAACACAAGGCATATCATGGAAAGTTAAATGCACCACCTCAAAGACCATATTATTGTGCTTCTAAAACAACTAAACATGTGGCATGAGGACAAACACATCAATAGCAAAGAGCAATTGAAATTAGCATCTCATAACAAGTTACAAAACCTAACAGCCACATGCACTTTTGCAACAGAGATTAACATGGCAATATGGACCCAAACAAGCATGCTATAGCAACCAACATGTAAAGCATCTCATGATGAACATTTTGACATATCATTTGCTTCATTTGGACAAACATGCACCAAGTTATCATATCTCAAACATGGCAACAAAATAACAAGTAGCGGTAGTTTATAGCAAGTAGCACTCTTGCAACAGAGATTAGAGCATCTAGATGAACTCAAATGAGCATGGCACAATGGAACAAAGTGTAGAGCATATCACCACGATCATTTTGACATATCATTTGCACAATTTGGATAAGCACACAAAAAGTTATCACTATGCAAAGTATGCAACAAAATTTACACAGAAAAGGACTTAGCAGATTTAGACTTAGCGAAAAACACAGGTGAGCGCAATATAACAATATCACGCTCGGGCGAGGAAAAACAGAGAGATGCTCACATTGGTCCAGGAGGAGGAGGGGGCAGAGCGGGCCGGAGCGGTGGGCCTCGGGGAACTGGGCCCGGTCGGAGGAGGAGGTACGGGCAGGCCGCCGGGCCACCCGGGACGCCGGCCCAGGTGGGCGCTGGAGGCCGAGGGGGAGCGTCGGGCTGGCGAGGCTGGCCTGGAGCTGGGCCCGGTCGGAGCGATGCGGCCCAGGGGAGCGGCGGCTTGGCTGTCGTCGTTCCCGATCCGATGAAGGAGGCAGGGGCGGCGAGATCCTCGCCGGCGGGGGTTGGTGCTCGTCGGGAAGGAGCAGGCTCGGCCGTGGGGTGCTGGATCGGGTGCCAGGGAGGCGGAGGAGGTCGGGGGCGCGCGGATCCAGGCCGGCGTCGCCGGATCTGGCCGGCGGCGGGGCATGTCGAAGCCGGCCGTCTAGGCTTGGCGGCACGGAGGCGGGGAACGGCGGCGAGCGCCCGGTGTGGCGGCCGGTCGGGGCTGCCCGCGGGTGGAGGCGCGCGGAGGACCGGGCGTGGAGGACCGGGCCCGGAGGGCCGGTGGTGGGCTCACGGGCCCGCGCGGTGGTGGGATGGCGGCGGGGACAGGTGGCGCCGCGAGAGTGGCTGTGGGCGGCGGCGGACATGTCGAGCGGCAGAGATGGACATGTCCGGCGCGCGGTGGGAAGAGGGTTAGGGTTCAATTTGCGCGAAAATGGAGGGGGAGGCACATATTTATAGCTAGAGGGAGCTAGGAGTGTCCAAATGAGGAGCCGTTCGCGGCCACGCGATCGTGATCGAACGGCCAAGAGCATGGAGGGTTAGAATAGGCTAGGTGGGCTGTGTGAAAGGGGTGCTGGGCCAAAAGATAAGAGGCTAACGGCGGTTAACACGGTTAACCGTTGGGCTATCGAACGAGCTCTGAACGCGACGAAACTTGACAGGCGGTCTACCTATGCTATAATAAGACCACACGCCAAGTTTCACCCCATTCCGAGAACATTTTCTGGCCACTCATAAAATAAATATTCGGAGGCGCAGCGGGCGCGTGTGAGTGTGTCTGGGCTCAGAACTGACAACGGAAAGGACGAGGGGACTCGGGCGGATGCAAGTTTTGAAAACATGATGATGCAACACACATGATGACATGGCAAGATGCAACACGCAAGCAAATGACATGGCAACGACGACGAATAACTGACTGACACCTGGCGCACCGGTCTCGGGGTGTCACAGGGTCCGCTTCAGAAAGGTTAGGGTGGAATCAACACGTACACATCTATTCATTTGCACCACCTTTCCTTCGCTTCATTGGAGCTCTGGCTGTTTTCCTTGTCATTGCAAAAACTGTGGCTTTCTACTACTACTACTCTGAGGCATGCGGTAGTACCGCTCAAGGTAGCGGTAGTACCACTCCTCGGCTACGGTAGTACCCCACATCGCGGTAGACCGTACCAAGGGTGCGGTAGTACCGTGAGTCCTTGCCCAGCGTCGTGACTAGTACAGAAGTAGGAACGGAAGTAATTTTTTACTTCCGCGTCCTACGCGGTAGTACCGCTCCGAGCAAGCGGTAATACCATGTCAGGTTTTTGCATCGATCGAGACTCTACGGAAGTAGTCGCGGATGTAATTTTATTAGTCCGTGCTCTTCTCTAAACAGTCTGAACCCTGCCTTGTGGTAGTACCGCAAGGGCGTGCGGTAGTACCGCTCCGGCAGTACTACCGCTTGTTGCTATACGCAATAGGACTAGGTCTGGCTTCTGCCGCATCAGAGGTAGTACCGCACCCCGTGCGGTAGTACCGCATGTCGCGGGCAGAGTTGGTGGATAACGGTTGGATGTGTTCCTCCACTATATAAGGGGAGTCTTCTTCGTCAAGAAGACTTACCTCTTCCTCCCCAAGCTCCATTGTTTCTCAAAGCTCCATTTCCGCCCTATCTCTCCCTAGCCAATCAAACTTGTTGATTTCCTAGGGATTGGTTGAGAAGGCATCGATCTACACTTCCACCAAGAGAAATTTGATCCCCCCCCACTAATCCATTGCGTATCTTGTTACTCCTGGGTGTTTGAGCACCCTAGACGGTTGAGGTCACCGCGGAGCCATAGTCCATTGTCTTGAAGCTTCGTGGTGTCGTTGGGAGCCTCCAATTCGGTTGTGGAGATAGCCCCAACCTTGTTTGTAAAGGTTCGGTCACCACCTTCAAGGGCACCACTAGTGGAATCACGGCACTTTGCATTATGTGAGGGCCTGAGGAGAATATGGTGGCCCTAGTGACTTCTTGGGGAGCATTGTGCCTCCACACCGCTCCAGGAGGCGTACTTCCTCTCAAAGGGAAGGAACTTCGGTAAGACATCCTCGTCTTCACTGGCTCCACTTGTACTTATTTCTTACCTTTACTTGTGCACGCTTTCGTTGTGTATCCTAGCTTTCTTGCTTGTGTTCTTATTATTGTTGCATCATATAGGTTGTCCACCTAGTTGCATATCTAGACAACCTACTTTATTACTAAGTTTAATTTGGTTAAGAAAAGCTAAAAATTGTTAGTTGCCTATTCACCCCCCCCCCCCTCTAGTCAACCATATCGATCATTTCTGCCTCTCTCTTTCCCTCATGGCCCACTATGGCCCAATACTCCCCCGAGGGGTTGCGGTAACCCCTTCGGCACTCTGGTTTGCTTCGAAATCACCCGGAACACTTCCAGTGTCCGAATATAGCTGTCCAATATATTAATCTTTATGTCTCAGAAATTCCGAGACTCCTCGTCATGTCCGTGATCACATCCGGGACTCCGAACTACCTTCGGTACATCAAAACTCATAAACTCATAATACTGATCATCATCGAACGTTAAGCGTGCGGACCCTATGGGTTCGAGAACTATATAGACATGACCGAGACTCATCTCCGGTCAATAACCAATAGCGGAACCTGGATGATCATATTGGTTCCTACATATTCTACGAAGATCTTTATCGGTCAAACTGCATAACAACATACGTTGTTCCCTTTGTCATCGGTATGTTACTTGTCCGAGATTCGATCGTCGGTGTCATCATACCTAGTTCAATCTCTTTACCGACAAGTCTCTTTACTCGTTCCGTAATACATCATCTTGTGACTAACTCATTAGTCGTTTGCTTGCAAGGCTTATTATGATGTGTATTACCGGGAGGGCCCAGAGATACCTCTCCGACACTCGGAGTGACAAATCCTATTCTCGATCTATGCCAACACCACATACACCTTCTGAGACACCCGTAGAGCATCTTTATAATCACCCAGTTACATTGTGACGTTTGATAGCACACAAGGTGTTCCTCCGGTATTCGGGAGTTGCATAATCTCATAGTCATAGGAACATGTATAAGTCATGAAGAAAGCAATAGCACTAAAGCTAAACGATCAAGTTGCTAAGCTAACGGATGGGTCTTGTCCATCACATCATTCTCCTAATGATGTGATCCCATTGATCAAATGACAACTCATGTATATGTCTAGCAAACATAACCATCTTTGATCAATGAGCTAGTCTAGTAGAGGCATACTAGGGACATTCTGTTTTGTCTATGTATTCTCACATGTACTAAGTTTCCAGTTAATACAATTCTAGCATGAATAATAAACATTTATCATGATATAAGGAAATAAATAATAACTTTATTATTGCCTCTAGGGCATATTTCCTTCAGTCTCCCACTTGCACTAGAGTCGATAATCTAGTTCACATCACCATGTGATTTAACACCAATAGTTCACATCCTCATGTGATTTAACACTTTATAGTTCACATCGCCATGTGACCAATATCCGAAAGGTTTACTACAGTCAATAATCTAGTTCACACCACCATGTGATTAACACCCAAAGAGTACTAAGGTGTGATCATGTTTTGCTTGTGAGAGAGGTTTAGTCAGTGGGTCTGCCACATTCAAATCCATATGTATTTTGCAAATTTCTATGTCTACAATGCTCTGCACGAAGCTACTCTAGCTAAATGCTCCCACTTTCAATATGTATCCAGATCGAGACTCAGAGTCATCCAGATCGGTGTCAAAGCTTGCATCGATGTAACTCTTTACGACGAACTCTTTATCACCTCCATAACCGAGAAATATTTCCTTAGTCCTCTAAGGATAATTTTGACCGTTGTCCTGTGATCTACTCCTAGATCAAAATTGTACCCCCTTGCCAAACTCAGGGCAGGGCATACAATAGGTCTGGTATACGACATGGCATACTTTATAGAACCTATGGCTGAGGCATAGGGAATGACTTTCATTCTCTGTCTATCTTTTGTTGTGGTCGGGATTTGAGTCTTACTCAACTTCACACCTTGCAACACAGGCAAGAACTCTTTCTTTGACTATTCCATTTTGAACTACTTCAAAAACTTGTCAAGGTATGTACTCATTGAAAAAACTTATCAAGCGTCTTGATCTATCTCTATAGATCTTGATGCTCAATATGTAAGCAGCTTCACCGAGGTCTTTCTTTGAAAAAACTCCTTTCAAACACTCATTTATGCTTTCCAAAAAATTCTACATCGTTTCCGATCGACAATAGGTCATTCACATATACTTATCAGAAATGTTGTAGTGCTCCCACTCACTTTATTGTAAACACAGGCTTCACTACAAGTTTGAATAAAACTATATGCTTTGATCAACTTATCAAAGCGTATATTCCAACTCAGAGATGCTTGCACCAGTCCATAGAGGGATCGCTAGAGCTTGCACATTTTGTTAACACCTTTAGGATTGACAAAACCTTCTCGTTGCATCATATAAAACTCTTCTTTAGTAAATCCATTCAAGAACGCAGTTTTGTTATTCATTTTGCCAGATTTCATAAAATGCGGCAATTTCTAACATGATTCGGATAGACTTAAGCATCGCTACGAGTGAGAAAATCTCATCGTGGTCAACACCTTGAACTTGTCGAAAACCTTTCGCAACAAGTCGAGCTTGGTAGACAGTAACATTACCATCGGCGTCAGTCTTCCTCTTAAAGATCCATTTATTTTCAATGGCTTGCCGATCATCGGGCAAGTCAATCAAAGTCCACACTTTGTTCTCATACATGGATCCCATCTCAGATTTCATGGCCTCAAGCCATTTTGCGGAATTTGGGCTCATCATCGCTTCCTCATAGTTCGTAGGTTCATCATGTTCTAGTAACATGACTTCCAGAACTGGGCTACCGTACCACTCTGGCGCGAAACACACTCTGGTTTACCTATGAGGTTTAGTAGTAACTTGATCTGAAGTTTCATGATCATCATCATTAGCTTCCTCGCTGATTGGTGTAGGAATCGCTAGAACTAGTTTCTGTGATGTACTATTTTCCAATTCGGGAGAAGGTACAATTACCTCATTAAGTTCCACTTTCCTCCCACTCACTTCTTTCGAGAGAAACTCCTTCTCTAGAAAGTATCCATTTTTAGCAATGAATATCTTGCCTTTGGATCTGTGATAGAAGGTGTACCCAAGAGTTTCCTTTGGGTATCCTATGAAGACACATTTCTCCGATTTGGGTTCGAGCTTATCAGGTTGAAACTTTTTCACATAAGCATCGTTGCCCCAAACTTTAAGAAACGATAGCTTAGGTTTCTTGCCAAACCACGGTTCATACGGTGTCGTCTCAACGGATTTAGACGGTGCGCTATTTAACGCGAATGCAGCTGTCTCTAAAGCATAACCCCAAAATGATAGTGGTAAATTGGTAAGAGACATCATAGATCGCACTATATCTAATAAAGTACGGTTACGATGTTCAGACACACCATTACACTGTGGTGTTTCGGGTGGCGTGAGCTGTGAAACTATTCCACATTTTTTTAAATGAAGACCAAACTCGTAACTCTAATATTCGCCTCTGCAATATGATCGTAGAAACTTTTATTTTCTTGTTACGATGATTTTCCACTTCACTCTGAAATTCTTTGAACTTTTCAAATGTTTCAGACTTATGTTTCATCTAGTAGATATACCCATATCTGCTCAAATCATCTGTGAAGGTCAGAAAATAACGATACCCGCCGCGAGCCTCAACACTCATCGGGCCGCATACACCAGTATGTATTATTTCCAGTAAGTCAGTTGCTCGCTCCATTGTTCCGGAGAACGGAGTCTTAGTCATCTTGCCCATGAGACATGGTTCGCAAGCATCAAATGATTCATAATCAAGTGATTCAAAAAGCCCATCAGCATGGAGTTTCCTCATGCGCTTTATACCAATATGACCTAAACGGCAGTGCCACAAATAAGTTGCACTTTCATTATTAACTTTGCATCTTTTGGCTTCAATATTATGAATATGTGTATGTCACACCCTGATTTTCATATCACATTGCTTAAGCTTATTTTCATGTCAAAAATGTGGATTTGTAAAAACTTTTGAGTGTTTTTGACTTTGCTTGATTTGACTTTTGTCTGCTGTTTGCTAGTGCTCTAAAAATCAAATAAATCCTCCAACTCTTATACTTCATCTCCTTGACCCAAAACCTTTTTCCAATGATCATGCCATGTGTATAGACCAGTATAGAATTTTCTTATAAAAATATTTTGGCCAAATGGTATTTTCTAAAATTAGTTTTCCAAAAACCCCTGAATTGAGGTTTGCACTGCAAGTACCTTATTTAGGGTGTGAAAAATCTTTCAAAAAGTATATTTGAATCCTATTAGATATAGGACTCCCAGAAACCACAGAAGTATAATTTTAAAAGTTATTTTTATATTTTATTTAAAAGCTTTTCCTTAAGGCCAGAAATGGTCTTTAATAGGGAAAAATTATTTAAACATTTCAAAAATATTTGCCAAAATTCAGGGAAACTCATAGGACATATATTGTCCATATATAAGAGTTTTAACACATGGTCATGTTCAAAATATTGGACAAATCCTTCCAAAACCCTTCCTGGATATTTCAAGCTTTTGAAATATTTACAAAGCAAATGTTCTCCAAAAATTCCAGGGAAATTCTATCATGTCATATATGACATATTTGATGATCTTGCAAAGCCTCATGCATTGGAGATCAAGGAAACATCCTCAAACCCCTTCAAAACCATTCTGTCCATATTTGAAGTTTGAGCAACTCTACATTGCCAAACTTGTCTAAATGCTCTCAAATTTGGTGCACATGCTAGAATGGCCTAATAAGGCATCTAGACCAAGTGGCACAAGATTTGGAATAGAGCAACTTGATCAGATCACCCCAAAACCACTTCTGTTCAAATTCAAATTTGAACAACTTTACATTGTCAACTTTTTATCTGGAGCCTCAAACTTTGTGGGCATGTTCATAACCCCAAATGATGATGCTACACCAAGTGGTGCATCAAGGGGAGATGATTTGCTTGACTCAAACATGGTGAAACCATTTCTGATCATTTCTAGGGTTCACCAAAGTTACATTGGCCACTTTGCCCAAATGAGTTCAAATTTGGTGTAGGGGCCTAATTATATGTGACATTTGATCCTGTTAAGCCCCATGTCAAGTGGAGGTCATTTGCTAGTCCAAACCCAGATCAAACACCTTCTGTTCATTTACTAAAACAAGTGGTTGAACCCTTTTTACCTTTCTCCATGGCCTCAAGTTCTTACCACAGCTTCCCCTAGTCCTATTCTACCTCCAGTAACTCTCCTCTGCCTTATCTCAATTATTGGAGGGTAAAAACCCCACTTTTACCCTTGTGGACAGCCACCTTCTTCTCCTCCTTCACCTCCCTCCTCACCTCAGTGGTTCCCCAGGGCATCCAAGACCACAGAGCCATTGTTTACTACCCCCTCTACCCCCTGGACACGTCTAGACACTAGAGGACACGGCCTGGAAAGCATAGACACAAGTATGCCGGCCAAAGACATGCTCTGGAGCGCGCTACAGTGCGCTCCCGCACTGTAGCCGCCCCCAATCGGCTGCCTCCGACCACCTTGGGCAGAGGGAGCGTGTCCCCCGAGGCCCCCTCGACGTCCACGACCTGCCAGGTTGTCGGTCCTATCCTCCCCGGCCCTCCTCCGCTCTCTCCACGAGCTCGCCGTGCGCGCCCTGGACCGTGCTCACGGTGCACCGTGGCTGCAACTATTTAAGGCCTCCCCTCGAGCACCTCTTGCCGCTGCTGGATCCTTCTCTTCTCCATGCACCTCCCAGACATCCTCAACCTCCCTCCCGTGGCCTCCTTGCCCCTCCAAGGCCGGAGTGGCGCCGCCGATCGCCGCTCGGGATCGGGCGCCTCGGCCACTCCCTCCTTTCCCTTCTTCGTTTCGAGGTCCACGCCGTCCTCAGGGAACCTCCAGGGACGGGCCGGTCCTCCCCTTGGCCTGGGAGGCCCTCCTGGCATGGTGCCGCCGGAGAACCCGCGGCCGCCGCGGCCTCTCTGTGGAGGCGAAGCTGTGGCCCTTCCTGGGTGGGCTCGCAGCCACCCTCGGGTGCGGGGAGGGGAGCCGGAGCTCCTAGACACCCCGGTCGGCCCTCCAGCATCCCCAGGCCGCGGCTGCGCCGGCGGCCGGAGCTTTCCCCTGCCCGGCGTTGGGCTGGAGAAGAAGACCGGGGGCGACAGGCAGCCTGCGGCCGGGCCCCGCAGGTCAGTGACCCCAGCCGGCTGCCACGTAAGATAAGTGGAGACGGGGCGGCTGGGGGGCGCTTCCCCAGCGCGAAGGCGCACTCCAAGGGGGCGCCTCCGACGTCACCGCTCCTCCTATGCACGCGGCCGAGCCATGGGCCGGCCCAGTTTCCATGCATCTATCCTCCGCCCAGTCTGCAGCATAAGGGTATAACCCCTATTCTTCTCCTTTTTCTTTATTCTGCCAACTTCAAAAATATCCCAAATATTCATATGAACTCCAAATTGCATGATTCAAATTTCTGGTAGCTTCTAAAATCATGCTCTATCTGTTGGTGCTACATGCAAATTATTCCATAGACTTTTCCTTTACACATATTTATCAAATACCCATATTTCACTTTCTGTGATTAACTTTAGAAAATCACAGAGAGCTCATTTTTGATCCAAATACAGTGATTCAAGTTCCTAGATGCTTGTCATGTCCAAACTTAGTTTTGGAACATTTTTAATAATAGTTTCTGTACCCCACCAAATATTTAGCCATTTCTTCCTATTTATCAGCTTTGGAAAATCCTAGGAAATTCATTTCAATTCCAAATCCATTGAAACCAACTCCTAAATGCTTCTAAAATCATGACTTGGTGATGGGTACCTTTGCTCATCATCCAAGGAATTATTTCTGTAAACTTCTTCCAAATCCATAAACCCTTTAGTTCCATCATATTGAAATGTTCCCAACTACCTATTGATCCAACACCTATGAAACCACCTTGGTCATTTCTAATATGACCAGAGGTATCCTAGAAAAGTCCAACTCCTATTTTTAGAGCACTTTAATTTTTGCTTTGATTGTGTTGCTTATTATGATTGTTTCCATCGTTAGTTGACGTAATAAACGGAGTATTCGGAGATGGACCAGAAGATTTGAAGACTCAGAAGAATAAGGCAAGCAGCCCTTTGACCATGTTCAAGAACCCTTTTTATGCATGTCTCATAGCACCTTTATTATTCAATGCATCGGAATCATGTTGAGGTGGAAACCACTTTGGTTGCTACCCCTATTACTTTACTGTTGAAACTTGCATCAAACATGACCCTACCTTCCTATGAGGGTTATGTGGGTGGGAGTAGATAGAAGTATGCTATAGTAGTTGGCTACGCAAAGTGGGTCGGGGTTATGCATTGAGTGAAACAAGTGTGGTCTGACATACTTGCAAATGACCCAGTGGGTGCCACTAATGCCCCTGGGAGTTGATGAGGAGCTAGGGCACTACTTGGAGAAGAAGTAGTGTGCCGAGGCTTGATGAAAGTGTTGTTTACAGAGATGGATTAGATTTATGTGTGACTACTGTCCCAACCAAACATGCGCAACCACTCTACCCTTACATGGGAAAGGGCATTATTGATTACCTAGGTCGATACTAGCATGGTGCCCGCATTACTAGTGACGAGGGTGACATGAGGTCACTCTCGGGACGGGGTCGTGCTTGGATAGGCGGCCATGACTGTTTTCACAGGGCACCGGACACACCGTTGGTACCCCGTGCTTGTGATATGTGATGAATTCGGAGCGAGTCTCCACAACCTTGAGATGTGAAATGTTTGGCACGGGGCTGCTACCAATCGAGTGGACTCTATGTTAGTGTCGTCTAGGGAAAGGTAGTGATCGGGTGCTTACCCCGGATACTTGAGGTACCGAGGGTCGTGGATGACACGTAAGTTCCCCGGATCTTGTGGGTAAAGTGTGCAACCTCTGCAGAGTGTCAAACTATTCGAATAGCCATGTCCACGGTCATGGACAGTTGGGTGGTGCTACTTAGACTATGTCCTTAAGTTTCTGGGAAACAACACGATTCAGAGATATTGATGAAGTCAACATGGTTCAGTGATATTGTTGATGTGATTGTGAGGAAGTCACAATGAGCTTGAGCGTGAGTTGACTACAACTCTTCCTTGAAAATGATGTCTGTGACCTCCTGATACTTGTTACAGACACATGCATATCCTTGTTACTTGTTGATCATAACTTGCATATGAAAAACTAGCTTTCCGCAAAACTACCAATTTAGTAGTAGAGCCTTGCATAATTATTCTGTTACCACACTTGGGTTGCTTGCGAGTACATTCGATGTACTCATTGGCTTGCCACTGGTTATTTTATTGGCCAGGCAGGAGAGAACAGGTTATGATGAAGATTCTTGGTGACGAGCATGCGAGCTAGGACGCTTCCCAGTCAGAATGCCTGTAGGGTTAAGGCAGATGGCATGGGTCCCAGTTGTCTTGAAGATTTTTCCGCTGCGATGATATACTCAAGGCTTGACCTTTATGGTCCTATTTGTGTAACACGGTATGTAAGGATGTAAGACTCTTGTTATTCAGCTTCTGTGTGTTCAGTGAGCATTGATCTCTGGGATCACTGTACACGTGCATTCGGTGATCACGACTTACGAGTCGGGGTCCCCACAGAGCTGGTATCAGAGCCATCCTGACTGTAGGAAGCCTTAGTTAGCATGGTCGTTAGTTAGGGTAAAACTATTTTCAAAACTACTACTAGCTTTCAAAACTATCTATACTCCTCTTCCCTTCTCAGTTTTTCGAAAACTAAGCTATACTTGATCTCTTCCCCTTCAAAACCTTGGTCGCTAAAACCCCTATGCCCCTGACCACTGGGTTTTCTGTAATCCTCGTGGAGTGCACCTTGCCGAACACTCACCCACCACTTTTGCACACAAGATTGGTGACACCACGACAAGATGATACCAACAGAAACTACATCCTCGATGAGTGAGGACATGAAGACCCAGAAGATGGTAATACCCTTGGCAGTGCCCCAAGAAGGTGCAACGTTGGCCTACGATGACCAGGGTATAGGTTATGCAAAGTCATGATATGCATCGCTAATAGAGTAATCCTGTCACTACCGTTGTTGTATCGGCAACCACCGGTGGATGAGAACCTCGCCATTTGGTCCGCCTCACTATAGTGAGCAGGAAAAACGGTTCTCTTCATTCCCCGCTCTTGGTGTCGACGTTTTCATCAACGAACCCGACATGGTAGACCTCTATTATGCCTTGTTATTGTCATTACATATGGGTTGCCTACCTGGTACCCTCGACGCCCCAGAAGGCACAAGGGATCGTCATGATTAAAGAGACAAGAGAAGACCAAGTCAACGCCAGCTACAAGGAGGCACCTTCACCCCATCACCTCATCAGGCGAGAAGTTGTTAAAGATCCTCCAGGCTCAACCCGGATCATTCATCAAGCAACTACAAGGGACATGGCAACACCTGAGGAAGCCCAGAAGACTGCACGAGGCACAAGTCACGACACAGAGTCCGAGAACCCCTAGGGTAGGATGAGTCGTGTACCCCCTATGCGCAGTCGAGTCCATATGATGGTTCGAATAGAACCATGATTGTGTGTTGTTTGCTTTTATTCGTTTGTGTTTTGATATAAGTCGCACTTTTGCCCCAGGCAACAAGTGCATGGCTATATCACCTCCCTTGCCTTGCTTCTTTTGTTTCTGCCTTTTTGCACCTGTTTGTTGCACCTGCACTATAGAACCCCCTTTAGGCATTTCCCCTCCTCTACGCTGCTTCTCCCTCTATTCTCTCTCTCCCCAACTGAAGACCCGCAAGACAAGATGCACCAAGGATTCTACCTCGACAGCCATCTGGCGCTGAAGACTTCTGCTACAACCCCCGTGACCAAGTGCAACCCGTAGAGTTATGTTTAACTCTCCAGACCAGTAACCCCATTCCTAGACCCTTTGAGACTTCCCGAGACACTCCAGCACGAATCCTTAACCATGTGCCTAACCCATGGTAAAGCGAGAGAACCTGTTAAGCCTTTGTAACCTTGCACAACACTGGGTTCGTAAAGGAGCTAGTGGACACGATGAGTGAGCACATTTTCATCCTGATATAGCACAAGGTCTGACGATGCCATAGATAGACCAGTTCGAGGATATTGGACAGATGACTTGGTGGTTTATATCAGTAACTTCGAGGAATTATCTGAGACCTTGATGGATTATGAGGTTTTCATGTTGGTTGGATCATGACTTTGGGAAGTATGTAGGAGTGCCCGTTGGACATGAGACTTAGATTTATGTAAGTGATTCTGGTCGGTATAATGCTGGATATGTCTGCATGTTTCGGAGTAAGATTGGATTTAGGCCTATGATCCTGATTATGATATCATGCTTCTCGGTGTACAATAACCTAGGAGATTGGATTATTTGTCGGAGTTGATTTAGGGATCTATATAGTCGTGATCTTGGAGTTTACTTGACCCGGATGATGGGAATTTGGTGGACATACTGTCGCGATGCATAGTCCTTCCGAGTATTTGGGGATTATAAGGACTTGAGATTTTGTGGAACACCGTAGACATCGGATTTGTAGGATTTGTTGGATCATGGTAATTACCAGGCTATTGGAGTTGATCCATAGGAAGGAAACAAATCTTGGAGTGGCATATGACGTGTTTCCTTAGATTAGAGATGCATTATCTTGAGCCTTGTAAGACTAGGTTGAGTGCTTGGATTGTGGAGTTTAATCTCAGCTTAGCAGCATGTATGATCTACCTTTGGATTTTAGAGGTAGACGTGCATATGGATTTGGGGATCTTAGACAAGTATGATTTTGTTAGACTGTCTCTTGAGAGTCATGAGGATATGTATGACAATGAGTGGTGATTGAAGTTGGTCTCTGCGAGAGATGCTTTTCCGTTCGGAGTACTAGATGGAGCTATTGGCATCTCAGAAACTGTGCTTAAGGATAAGATGATATAAGTTCATTCACTCACTAGAATCCTTGAAACCCTTAAGCCCCACCAAGCCACAACCTGGTCAGATTCTGACCACGGGCCTTGACTCACAGTCAGGAAGGCCTCTGTAATACTCAACCGAGACCGCCACCAATACCCCAGCTTACCTTGCGTACCCCCTTAGACCTCATGAAGCTATTGGACAAGTTGGGTAACATCATCATTTGATGGCCTACTTGTCTGCCCGAAGACAAGAAGAGACGGACAACTGGATAGAAGACATCTGAAGACCGCCCTGTCAAGAAGGAAGATCTACACCGACCACCGTCGTCGAGAAGAAGACTTCCGTGTTGAAGACCGGGCGTATCTGCAAACCACTCCTCCAGGAGGAACCGAGCAATTCCGTGTCGAGGAACGCTCACACCCAGTTGCATCAAGACTTGAAGGCACGATTCCGGTGGCACGAGATGAAAAGAGAGATATGCAACCTATGTTGCAGAGTGTGGTGTGTGCCAAAAGGTCAAGCTGAATATCAGCGACCTGCTGGATTGCTTCAACCACTCAAGGCTCCTGAGTGAAAGTGGGATAAAGACGGAATGAACTTCGTCACGGGATTACCAGGTCGAATAGAGGACATGACTCTATTTGGGTCATAGTCGATCATTTGACCAAGGTGGACCATTCCATTCCTGTCAAGACCCCTTATGATGGCAACCGGCTGGCAGCCCTCTGCATCGACCGAATCGTAAGTCTTCACGGCATTCCCAAGGAAATTGTGTCAGATCGAGGAACCCAGTTCACCTCCAGGTTCTGGAAGAAGTTCCGAGAAGCCTTGGGACCCAAGTATCTTTCAGCACGGCTTTCCACCCACAGACCGGAGGTCAGACTGAGCGAGTCAATCAGATTCTCGAAGTCATGACTCCGAGCCTGTGTCTTGACATATGGAGCCGAGTGGGAGGATTGTCTCCCTTTTTGCCGAGTTCTCCTATAACAACAGTAGCCAGTCGACCCTTCAGTTGGCACCATTTGAGGTGTTGTGCGGACGCAGGTGTCGCACACCCCTCAATTGGTCAGAGGCTGGAGTGGGACTAGTCTTTGGACCGGATAATCTCCGCGCAGCGGAAGAGCAAGTCCAACTAGTCAGAGAACGTTTGAAGGCAGCAAAGTCAAGGCAAAAAGAGCTATGCTGACACTCACCGTTGGAACATGAGTTTCCATATCAGGGACCACGTGTACCTGTGGGTAACCCCTCTGAAGGGAACCAAGCGTTTCCACGTCAAGGGGGGGGGGAAGCTCGCACTAAGGTTCATTGGACCCTTTGTAATCACTGCAAGTCATGTGGTAGACGGCTCCCCAGCTAGATCTACCACCTGAGATACCCTCCGTGCACCAAATCTTCCACGAGCCCCCACTCTGGAAGTACTTCTTACCTCCTAGCTAGCCCGATGCCCGCAAGGACACCGATCACCGAGCCTTTGGCAGCTAACCCAACCTAACCTATGCAAGAGACCCCTCAGCAACCTCCATCAAGGACGACCTCAAGCAAGGAGCCATACCATCAAGCACTTCAAGATTCCAAGGAGCACCGCTCGGAAGCAGAACCAACAAGAAGAAGTGAAGACTACCCCGTATCCAAGACTCCGTTTTTCTTTCCACGCCTAGTCTGGGAATCTCGGGGACGAGATTCTTGTAAGGGGGGTAGGTCTGTCACACCCTGATTTTCATATCACATTGCTTAAGCTTATTTTCATGTCAAAAATGTGGATTTGCAAAAACTTTTGAGTGTTTTTGACTTTGCTTGATTTGACTTTTGTCTGCTGTTTGCTAGTGCTCTAAAAATCAAATAAATGCTCCAACTCTTATACTTCATCTCCTTGACCCAAAACCTTTTTCCAATGATCATGCAATGTGTATAGACCAGTATAAAATTTTCTTATAAAAATATTTTGGCCAAATGGTATTTTCTAAAATTAGTTTTCCAAAAACCCCTGAATTGAGGTTTGCACTGCAAGTACCTTATTTAGGGTGTGAAAAATCTTTCAAAAAGTATATTTGAATCCTATTAGATATAGGACTCCCAGAAACCACAAAAGTATAATTTTAAAAGTTATTTTTATATTTTATTTAAAAGCTTTTCCTTAAGGCCAGAAATGGTCTTTAATAGGGAAAAATTATTTAAACATTTCAAAAATATTTGCCAAAATTCAGGGAGACTCATAGGACATGTATTGTCCATATATAAGAGTTTTAACACATGGTCATGTTCAAAATATTGGACAAATCCTTCCAAAACCCTTCCTGGATATTTCAAGCCTTTGAAATATTTACAAAGGAAATGTTCTCCAAAAATTCCAGGGAAATTCTATCATGTCATATATGGCATATTTGATGATCTTGCAAAGCCTCATGCATTGGAGATCAAGGAAACATCCTCAAACCCCTTCAAAACCATTCTGTCCATATTTGAAGTTTGAGCAACTCTACATTGCCAAACTTGTCTAAATGCTCTCAAATTTGGTGCACATGCTAGAATGGCCTAATAAGGCATCTAGACCAAGTGGAACAAGATTTGGAATAGAGCAACTTGATCAGATCACCCCAAAACCACTTCTGTTCAAATTCAAATTTGAACAACTTTACATTGTCAACTTTTTACCTGGAGCCTCAAACTTTGTGGGCATGTTCATAACCCCAAATGATGATGCTACACCAAGTGGTGCATCAAGGGGAGATGATTTGCTTGACTCAAACATGGTGAAACCATTTCTGATCATTTCTAGGGTTCACCAAAGTTACATTGGCCACTTTGCCCAAATGAGTTCAAATTTGGTGTAGGGGCCTAATTATATGTGACATTTGATCCTGTTAAGCCCCATGTCAAGTGGAGGTCATTTGCTAGTCCAAACCCAGATCAAACACCTTTTGTTCATTTACTAAAACAAGTGGTTGAACCCTTTTTACCTTTCTTCATGGCCTCAAGTTCTTACCACAGCTTCCCCTAGTCCTATTCTACCTCCAGTAACTCTCCTCTGCCTTATCTCAATTATTGGAGGGTAAAAACCCCACTTTTACCCTTGTGGACAGCCACCTTCTTCTCCTCCTTCACCTCCCTCCTCACCTCAGTGGTTCCCCAGGGCATCCAAGACCACAGAGCCATTGTTTACTACCCCCTCTACCCCCTGGACACGTCTAGACACTAGAGGACACGGCCTGGAAAGCATAGACACAAGTATGCCGGCCAAAGACGTGCTCTGGAGCGCGCTATAGTGCGCTCCCGCACTGTAGCCGCCCCCAATCGGCTGCCTCCGACCACCTTGGGCAGAGGGAGCGTGTCCCCCGAGGCCCCCTCGACGTCCACGACCTGCCAGGTTGTCGGTCCTATCCTCCCCGGCCCTCCTCCTCTCTCTCCACGAGCTCGCCGTGCGCGCCCTGGACCGTGCTCACGGTGCACCGTGGCTGCAACTATTTAAGGCCTCCCCTCGAGCACCTCTTGCCGCTGCTGGATCCTTCTCTTCTCCATGCACCTCCCAGACATCCTCAACCTCCCTCCCGTGGCCTCCTTGCCCCTCCAAGGCCGGAGTGCCGTCGCCGATCGCCGCTCGGGATCGGGCGCCTCGGCCACTCCCTCCTTTCCCTTCTTCGTTTCGAGGTCCACGCCGTCCTCAGGGAACCTCCAGGGACGGGCCGGTCCTCCCCTTGGCCTGGGAGGCCCTCCTGGCATGGTGCCGCCGGAGAACCCGCGGCCGCCGCGGCCTCCCTGTGGAGGCGAAGCTGTGGCCCTTCCTGGGTGGGCTCGCAGCCACCCTCGGGTGTGGGGAGGGGAGCCGGAGCTCCTGGACACCCCGGCCGGCCCTCCAGCATCCCCAGGCCGCGGCTGCGCCGGCGGCCGGAGCTTTCCCCTGCCCGGCGTCGGGCTGGAGAAGAAGACCGGGGGCGACAGGCAGCCTGCGGCCGGGCCCCGCAGGTCAGTGACCCCAGCCGGCTGCCACGTAAGATAAGTGGAGGCGGGGCGGCTGGGGGGCGCTTCCCCAGCGCGAAGGCGCACTCCAAGGGGGCGCCTCCGACGTCACCGCTCCTCCTGTGCACGCGGCCGAGCCATGGGCCGGCCCAGTTTCCATGCATCTATCCTCCGCCCAGTCTGCAGCATAAGGGTATAACCCCTATTCTTCTCCTTTTTCTTTATTCTGCCAACTTCAAAAATACCCCAAATATTCATATGAACTCCAAATTGCATGATTCAAATTTCTGGTAGCTTCTAAAATCATGCTCTATCTGTTGGTGCTACATGCAAATTATTCCATAGACTTTTCCTTTACACATATTTATCAAATACCCATATTTCACTTTTTGTGATTAACTTTAGAAAATCACAGAGAGCTCATTTTTGATCCAAATACAGTGATTCAAGTTCCTAGATGCTTGTCATGTCCAAACTTAGTTTTGGAACATTTTTAATAATAGTTTCTGTACCCCACCAAATATTTAGCCATTTCTTCCTATTTATCAGCTTTGGAAAATCCTAGGAAATTCATTTCAATTCCAAATCCATTGAAACCAACTCCTAAATGCTTCTAAAATCATGACTTGGTGATGGGTACCTTTGCTCATCATCCAAGGAATTATTTCTGTAAACTTCTTCCAAATCCATAAACCCTTTAGTTCCATCATATTGAAATGTTCCCAACTACCTATTGATCCAACACCTATGAAACCACCTTGGTCATTTCTAATATGACCAGAGGTATCCTAGAAAAGTCCAACTCCTATTTTTAGAGCACTTTAATTTTTGCTTTGATTGTGTTGCTTATTATGATTGTTTCCATCGTTAGTTGACGTAATAAACGGAGTATTCGGAGATGGACCAGAAGATTTGAAGACTCAGAAGAATAAGGCAAGCAGCCCTTTGACCATGTTCAAGAACCCTTTTTATGCATGTCTCATAGCACCTTTATTATTCAATGCATCGGAATCATGTTGAGGTGGAAACCACTTTGGTTGCTACCCCTGTTACTTTACTGTTGAAACTTGCATCAAACATGACCCTACCTTCCTATGAGGGTTATGTGGGTGGGAGTAGATAGAAGTATGCTATAGTAGTTGGCTACGCAAAGTGGGTCGGGGTTATGCATTGAGTGAAACAAGTGTGGTCTGACATACTTGCAAATGACCCAGTGGGTGCCACTAATGCCCCTGGGAGTTGATGAGGAGCTAGGGCACTACTTGGAGAAGAATTAGTGTGCCGAGGCTTGATGAAAGTGTTGTTTACAGAGATGGATTAGATTTATGTGTGACTACTGTCCCAACCAAACATGCGCAACCACTCTACCCTTACATGGGAAAGGGCATTATTGATTACCTAGGTCGATACTAGCATGGTGCCCGCATTACTAGTGACGAGGGTGACATGAGGTCACTCTCGGGACGGGGTCGTGCTTGGATAGGCGGCCATGACTGTTTTCACAGGGCACCGGACACACCGTTGGTACCCCGTGCTTGTGATATGTGATGAATTCGGAGTGAGTCTCCACAACCTTGAGATGTGAAATGTTTGGCACGGGGCTGCTACCAATCGAGTGGACTCTATGTTAGTGTCGTCTAGGGAAAGGTAGTGATCGGGTGCTTACCCCGGATACTTGAGGTATCGCGGGTCGTGGATGACACGGAAGTTCCCCGGATCTTGTGGGTAAAGTGTGCAACCTCTGCAGAGTGTCAAACTATTCGAATAGCCGTGTCCACGGTCATGGACAGTTGGGTGGTGCTACTTAGACTATGTCCTTAAGTTTCTGGGAAACAACACGATTCAGAGATATTGATGAAGTCAACATGGTTCAGTGATATTGTTGATGTGATTGTGAGGAAGTCACAATGAGCTTGAGCGTGAGTTGACTACAACTCTTCCTTGAAAATGATGTATGTGACCTCCTGATACTTGTTACAGACACATGCATATCCTTGTTACTTGTTGATCATAACTTGCATATGAAAAACTAGCTTTCCACAAAACTACCAATTTAGTAGTAGAGCCTTGCATAATTATTCTGTTATCACACTTGGGTTGCTTGCGAGTACATTCGATGTACTCATTGGCTTGCCACTGGTTATTTTATTGGCCAGGCTGGAGAGAACAGGTTATGATGAAGATTCTTGGTGACGAGCATGCGAGCTAGGACGCTTCCCAGTCAGAATGCCTGTAGGGTTAAGGCAGATGGCATGGGTCCCAGTTGTCTTGAAGATTTTTCCGCTGCGATGATATACTCAAGGCTTGACCTTTATGGTCCTATTTGTGTAACACGGTATGTAAGGATGTAAGACTCTTGTTATTCAGCATCTGTGTGTTCAGTGAGCATTGATCTCTGGGATCACTGTACACGTGCATTCGGTGATCACGACTTACGAGTCGGGGTCCCCACAGTGTATCACTACGATCGAGATCCAACAAACTATTTTTATTGGGTGTATGACCATCGAAGGTTTTATTCATGTAAACAGAACAACAATTATTCTCTGACTTTAAATGAATAAATGGATTGCAATAAACATGATCAAATCATATTCATGCTCAACGCAAACACCAAACAACATTTATTTAGGTTCAACACTAATCCCAAAAGTATAGGGGGTGTGTGATGATGATCATATCAATCTTGGACTTCACCCTTAACTAGTCTTTGTTCATTCTGCAACTCCCGTTTTGAGTTACTACTCTTAGCAACTGAACCAGTATCAAATACCGAGGGGTTGCTATAAACACAAGTAAAGTACACATCAATAACATGTATATCAAATATAGCTTTGTTCACTTTGCAATCTTTCTTATCCTCCAAGTTTCTAGGGTAGTTCCACTTCTAGTGACCATTTCCTTTGCAGTAGAAGCACTCCGTTTCAGGCTTGGGTCTAGCTTTGGGTTTCTTCATGGGAGTAGCAACTTGTTTGCCATTCTTCTTGAAGTTCCCTTTCTTTACCTTTGCCCTTTTACTTGAAACTAGTCGTCTTGTCAACCATCAATACTTGATGCTTTTTCTTGATTTCTACCTTCGTCGATTTCAGCATCGCGAAGAGCTCGGGAATTACTTTCGTTATCCCTTGCATATTATAGTTCATCACGAAGTTCTAGTAACTTGGAGATAGTGACTAGAGAACTTTGTCAATTACTATCTTATCTGGAAGATTAAGTCCCACTTGATTCAAGCAATTGTAGTACCCAGACAATCTGAGCACATGCTCACTGGTTGAGCTATTCTCCTCCATCTTGCAGGCAAAGTAGTGTCAGAGGTCTCATACCTCTTGATACGGGCATGAGTATGAAATACCAATTTCAACTCTTAGGAACATCTTGTATGCTCCGTGGCATTCAAAACATTTTTGGAGTCCCGGCTCTAAGTTGTAAAGCACGGTGCACTAAACTATCAAGTAGTCATCATACCGAGCTTTTATCAAAACGTTCATAACGTCTGCATGTGCTCCTGCAATAGGTCTATCACCTAGCGGTGCATCAAGGACATAATTCTTCTGTGCAGCAATGAGGAAAATCCTTAGATCACGGAACAAGTCCGCATCATTGCTACTATCATCTTTCAACTTATATTTCTCTAGGAACATATAAAAATAAATGGGGAGCTACATCACGAGCTATTGATCTACAACATAGATATGCTAATACTACCAGGACTAAGTTCATGATAAATTAAAGTTTAATTAATCATATTACTAAAGAACTCCCACTTAGATAGACATTCCTCTAGTCATCTAAATAATCACATGATCCAAATCAACTAAACCATGTCCAATCATCACGTGAGATGGAGTAGTTTTCAATGGTGAACATCTTATGTTGATCATATCAACTATATGATTCACGCTCGACCTTTCGGTCTCCAGTGTTTCGAGGCCATGTCTGTACATGCTAGGCTCGTCAAGTTTAACCTGAGTATTCCGCATGTGCAAAACTGTCTTGCACCCGTTGTATGTGAACGTAGAGCCTATCACACTCGATTATCACGTGGTGTCTCAGCACGAAGAAATTACGCAACGGTGCATACTCAGGGAGAACACTTGTACCTTGAAATTTTGTAAGGGATCATCTTATAATGCTACCGCCGTACTAAGCAAAATAAGAAGCATAATAAGATAAACATCACATGCAATCAAAATATGTGACATGATATGGCCATCATCATCTTGTGCTTTTGATATCCATCTCCAAAGCATCGTCATGATCTCCATCGTCACCGGCTTGACACCATGATCTTCGTTGTAGCGTCGTGGTCGTCTCGCCAACTATTGCTACTACTACTACTATCGCTAACTCATAGTGATAAAGTAAAGCAATTACATGGCCTTCGCAATTCATACAATAAAGAGACAACCATAAGGCTCCTGCCGGTTGCCGATAATTTACAAAACATGATCATCTCACATAATAACGTATAACTCATCATGTCTTGACCATATAACATCACAGCATGCCCTGCAAAAACAAGTTAGACGTCCTCTACTTTGTTACTGCAAGTTTTTACGTGGCTGCTACGGGCTTTAGCAAGAACCGTTCTTACCTACGCATACAAAACCACAATGATTTTTTGTCAAGTGTGTTGTTTTAACATTCACAAGGATCGGGCGTAGCCACACTCGATTCAACTAAAGTGAGAGAGACGGACACCCACCGGTCACATTTAAGCAACGAGTGCTCGTAACGGGGAAACCAGTCTCATGTAAGCATACGCGTAATTTCGGTCCGGGACGCTTCATCTCACAATACCGCCGAATCAAAGTATGACATGCTGGTAAGCAGTATGACTATTATCGCCCACAACTCATTGTGTTCTACTCGTGCATATCATCTACGCATAAACCTGGCTTTGATACCACTGATGGGGAACGTAGTATTTAAAAAAAATCCTACGATCACACAAGATCTATCTACTAGATGCATAGCAACGAGAGGGGAGAGTGTGTCTACGTACCCTCGTAGACAGAAAGCAGAAGCGTCTAGTGACGCGGTTGATCTAGTAGAACGTCTTCGCGATCCAATTGATCCAAGCACCGAACGTATGACACATCCGTGTTTAGCACACATTCACCTCAATGACGTCCCATGAGCTTTTGATCCAGTTGATCTTCACGGGAGAGTTTTGTCAGCACGACGGCGTGGTGACGGAGATGATGAAGTTACCAACGCAGGGCTTCGCCTAAGCATTGCAACGATATGACCGAGGTGTGTTTCTGTGGAGGGGGGCACCGCACACGGCTAAAACAATGTTGCTTCTGTGTTCTAGGCTGCCCCTGCCCCTATATATAATGGATCAAGGGGGGGGGGTTCCTACTCCTAGTAGGAGTAGGAATCCCCCTTTCCTATTCCTACTAGGAGTAGGAAAGGAAGAACAAGGGGAGAAGGAAGGAGAGGGGCGCCTCCCCCCCCCCTCCTAGTCCAACTAGGATTCCCTTGGGGGGCGGCCAGCCCTAGTGGGATGCCTCTCTCTTTCCCTCATGGCCCACTATGGCCCAATACTCCCCCGGGGGTTGCGGTAACCCCTCGGCACTCCGGCTTTCTCCGAAATCACCCGGAACACTTCCGGTGTCCGAATATAGCCGTCCAACATATTAATCTTTATGTCTCGGACATTCTGAGACTCCTCGTCATGTCTGTGAACACATACAGGACTCCGAACTACCTTCGGTACATTAAAACTCATAAACTCATAATATTGATCGTCATCGAACGTTAAGCGTGCGGACCCTACGGGTTTGAGAACTATGTAGACATGACCGAGACTCATCTCCGGTCAATAACCAATAGTGGAACCTGGATGCTCATATTGGTTACACCTACATGCCCATATTGGTTCCTACATATTCTACGAAGATCTTTATCGGTCAAACCGCATAACAACATATGTTGTTCCCTTTGTCATCGGTATGTTACTTGTCCGAGATTCGATCGTCGGTATCATCATACCTAGTTCAATCTCGTTACCGGCAAGTCTCTTTACTCGTTCTGTAATACATCATCTCGTGACTAACTCATTAGTCGTTTGCTTGCAAGGCTTATTATGATGTGTATTAACGAGAGGGCCCAGAGATACCTCTCCGACACTCGGAGTGACAAATCCTATTCTCGATCTATGCCAACACCACAAACACCTTCGGAGACACCTGTAGAGCATCTTTATAATCACCCAGTTACATTGTGACGTTTGATAGCACACAAGGTGTTCCTCCGGTATTCGAGAGTTGCATAATCTCATAGTCATAGTAACATGTATAAGTCATGAAAAAAGCAATAGCATTAAAACTAAACGATCAAGGTTCTAAGCTAACGGGTGGGTCTTGTCCATCACATCATTCTCCTAATGATGTGATCCCATTTATCAAATGACAACTCATGTCTATGGCTAGGAAACATAACCATCTTTGATCAATGAGCCAGTCTAGTAGAGGCATACTAGGGACATTCTGTTTTGTCTATGTATTCACACATGTACTAAGTTTCCGGTTAATACAATTCTAGCATGCATAATAAAAAATATCATGATATAAGGAAATAAATAATAACTTTATTATTGCCTCTAGGGCATATTTCCTTCAGTGCTCCCCATGGAACTCACATACGGGTCTCCTTGAGTGCTTGCTTACGATGAGGCAGAGCAAGAGCAGTTGTGGCAAGATGATGCAACACTCCTTGAGGAAGATCATATCTGGGCTACTCTACGAGCTGCATGCTACCAGCAAGCTTTGCGCCACTACCATAGCTGTAAAGTTCACGCTCGAAGCTTTGAGGAAGGCAACCTTGTTCTCCGGCGTGTTCAGTCCGCCAAGGGACCAAACAAGTTGGTGCCAAAGTGGGAAGGCCCTTCTTGGGTAGTACGAGTCATTAGACCTGGCGCAGTCCGTATGGAGACCAAAGATGGCATTAAAGTGCAAAACTCATGAAATATTGAGCATCTTCGAAAGTTCTACCCATGAAGCGCATGCCGGGCCTCGCTCCCGGCAACCCCTTTTGTACAAGCCAGGCGCAGACCCTGTGCGTATGTGAATAAAGCTAAGTGTTTCACGAACCTTTTGTACATATTCGTTTATGTATAAATGCACATGGTGTTGTGATTACACTTTGATTTGCGTGAAACGGCTGATGAACAGTCAAGGTTCTAAACCACTATTTTTTGTTCTTTCTTTTTCTCAAGGGACAGAAGGCTTCCTCGCGTACAAGTTTCCCAGGGGAAGTGATGGTGGGGGCATTGGCGTTCATGTGGTTGTTTCATACAACGGTAAGCACAACAAAGCAAAGCTAAGTTGATTTTTTTCAACTAAAAGCGCTCGCGGCAAGTGTGCGCACCTGCAATTTTCCAAACTACGCAGGGTGCGGGATTGAGATCATACAAAGACAAGAACAAACAAGGGAAACAGTGCATGTTCGTCTGAGCATGACAAATAGCAGATATTTATTAAGGAATGCTCGATAACATAGCCCTTTTCTCAACGGTTTACATCGAGAGCAATAGGGAGGGGGGTGCAGTGCCTAGGCGAGGCTCGACTCGCTCCCGATAAGCCAGATGATGGTGCTGATGCGCTCAGCTGGAGTCGTAGCCGTCATCCTCGATCTTGACGCTTGGAGGGCTGTCATCATCGTCCTCGTCCTCCTCGTCACTGTCGCTCGAGGAGGTAGTGTTGCTGGCGCTTGAGCTTCCCGCGCAGCATTCCAGGCAAGCCCCTAAAGCCCCAAAGAACTTCACGATGAGCGTATCGGCCTCGACCAACCTGAACTGAAGGAGGTGTCCCTGTCCTAAGCAGCGAGCACGGACGAAGGATTTCCACCACGTGAGAAGTACATGATGCCGTTGACGGATAATGTTGGGGAACGTAGTATTTCAAAATTTTCCTACGATCACGCAAGATCTATCTACTAGATGCATAGCAACGAGAGGGGAGAGTGTGTACACGTACCCTCGTAGACCGGGAGCGGAAGCGTCTAGTGACGCGGTTGATGTAGTTGAACTTCTTTGTGATCCAACCGATCAAGCACCAAACGTACGGAGCCTCCGCGTTCAGCACACGTTCAGCTTGATGACGTCCCACGAGCTCTTGATCCCGTAGAACTTCGCGGGAGAGTTTCGTCAGCACGACGACATGGTGACGGATATGATGAAGCTACCGGCGCAGGGCTTCGCCTAAGCATTGCAACAATATAACCGAGGTGTGTTTCTGTGGAGAGGGGCACCACACACGGTTGGGAGAGATCAACTGATCAACTTGTGTGTCCATGGGGTGCCTCTACCCCTGTATATAAAGGAGGAGGGGAGGGGAGCGGCCGGCCCTCTCTATGGCGCACCCTAGGGAGTCCTACTCCCATCGGGAGTAGGATTCTCCCCCTTTCCCTAGTAGGAGTAGGAGAAGAAGGAAGGAGGAGAAGGAGAGAAGGAAAGGGGGGACGCCACCCCCCAAACCCTTTTCAATTCGGCCTCCTGCCCAAAGGGGGCGCACCAGCCCATTTTCGGCTGGTGTGCTTCCTTCTTATGGCCCATAAGGCCCATAACTTCTCCCGGGGGGTTCCGGTAACCTCCCGGTACTCCGGAAAAATAACCGAACCACTTGGAACCTTTCCGATGTCCGAATATAGCCTTCCAATATATCAATCTTTACGTCTCGGACATTCCGAGACTCCTCGTCATGTCTGTGATCTCATCTGGGACTCCGAACTACCTTCGGTACATCAAAACTCATAAACTCATAATACCGATCATCATCAAACGTTAAGCGTGCGGACCCTACGGGTTCGAGAACTATGTAGACATGACCGAGACTCATCTCCGGTCAATAACCAATAGCGGAACCTGGATTCTCATATTGGCTCCTACATATTCTACGAAGGTCTTTATCTGTCAAACCGCATAACAACATACGTTGTTTCCTTTGTGATCGGTATGTTACTTGCCCGAGATTCGATTGTCGGTATCACCATACCTAGTTAATCTCGTTACCGGCAAGTCTCTTTACTCGTTCCATAATATATCATCTCGTGACTAACTCATTAGTCAATTGTTTGCAAGGCTTATTATGATGTGTATTACCGAGAGGGCCCAGAGATACCTCTTCGACACTCGGAGTGACAAAGCATATTCTTGATCTATGCCAACACCACAAACACCTACGGAGACACCTGTAGAGCATCTTTATAATCACCCAGTTACGTTGTGACATTTGATAGCACACAAGGTGTTCCTCCGGCATTCGGGAGTTGCATAATCTCATAGTCATAGGAACATGTATAAGTCACGAAGAAAGCAATAGCAGTAAAACTAAACGATCATAGTGCTAAGCTAACGGATGGGTCTAGTCCATCACATCGTTCTCCTAATGATGTGATCTCGTTGATCAAATGACAACTCATGTCTATGGCTAGGAAACATAACCATCTTTGATCAATGAGCTAGTCCAGTAGAGGCATACTAGGGACACTCTGTTTTGTCTATGTATTCACACATGTACTAAGTTTCCGTTTAATACAATTCTAGCATGAATAAAAGACATTTATCATGATATAAGGAAATAAATAATAACTTTATTATTGCCTCTAGGGCATATTTCCTTCAGTCTCCCACTTGCACTAGAGTCAATAATCTAGCTCACATCGCCATTGATTTAATACCGATAGTTCACATCGTTATGTGAATAATACCCATAGTTCACATCGCCATGTGACCAACACCCAAAGGGTTTACTAGAGTCAATAATCTAGTTCACATTGCTATGTGATTAACACCCAAGAGTAATAAGGTGTGCTCATGTTTTGCTTGTGAGAGAAGTTTAGTCAACGGGTCTGTCACATTCAGATTCGTATGTATTTCGCAAATTTCTATGTCTACAATGCTCTGCATGGAGCTACTCTAGCTAATTGCTCCCACTTTCAATATGCATCCAGATTGATGCTTGAGTCATCTGGATTGGTGTCAAAGCTTGCATCGACGTAACTCTTTATGACGAACTCTTTATCACCTCCATAACCGAGAAATATTTCCTTAGTCATCCAGTAAATAAGGATAATTTTGACCGATGTCCAGTGATCTACTCCTGGATCACTTTTGTACCTCCTTGCCAAACTCATGGTAAGGTACACAACAGGTTTGGTACACAGCATGGCATACTTTATAGAACCTATGGCTGAGGCATAGGGAATGACATTCATTCTTTCTCTATCTTCTGCCGAGGTCGGGCTTTGAGTCTTACTTAACTTCATACCTTACAACTCAGGCAAGAACTCCTTCTCTGACTGATCTAATTTTGAACTACTTTAAAAACTTGTCAAGGTATGTACTCATTGAAAAAAATTATCAAGCGTCTCAATCTATCTCTATAGATCTTGATGCTCAATATGTAAGCAGCTTCACTGAGGTCTTTCTTTGAAAAAAAACTCCTTTCAAACACTCCTTTATGCTTTCTAGAAAATTCTACATCATTTCCGATCGACAATATGTCATTCACATATACTTATCAGAAAAGGATGTAGTGCTCCCACTCACTTTCTTGTAAATACATGCTTCTCCAAAAGTCTGTATAAAACCATATGCTTTGATCACTTTATCAAAGCGTATATTCCAACTCCGAGATGCTTGCACCAGTCCATAGATGGATCGCTGGAGCTTGCACACTTTATTAGCACCTTTAGGATCGACAAAACCTTCTGGTTGCATCATATACAACTCTTCTTAAAGATATCCACTCAGGAATGCAGTTTTGACATCCTGCCAGATTTCATAATCATAAAATGCGGCAATTGCTAACATGATTCGAACAGACTTAAGCATCGCTACAGGTGAGAAAGTCTCATCGCAATCAACTCCTTGAACTTTTCGAAAACCTTTCGCAACAAGTCGAGCTTTGTAAATAGTAACATTACCGTCAGCGTCGGTCTTCCTCTTGGAGATCCATTTATTTTCGATGGCTTGCGGATCATCGGGCAAGTCAACCAAAGTCCACACTTTGTTCTCATACATGGATCCCATCTCAGATTTCATGGCCTCAAGCCATTTTGCGGAATCTGGGCTCGTCATCGCTTCCTCATAGTTCGTAGGTTCATCATGGTCTAGTAACATGACTTCCAGAACCGGGTTGCCGTACCACTCTGGTGCGGAACGTACTCTGGTTGATCTACGAAGTTCAGTAGTAACTTGATCTGAAGTTTCATGATCATCATCATTAGCTTCCTCACTAATTGGTGTAGGAATCACTGGAACTAGTTTCTGTGATGTACTACTTTCCAATTCGGGAGAAGGTACAATTACCTCATCAAGTTCCACTTTCCTCCCACTCACTTCTTTTGAGAGAAACTCCTTCTCTAGAAAGGATCCATTCTAAGCAACGAATGTCTTGCCTTCGGATCTGTGATAGAAGGTTTACCCAACAGTCTCCTTTGGGTACCCTATGAAGACACATTTCTCCGACTTGGTTCGAGCTTATCAGGTTGAAGCTTTTTCACATAAGCATTGCAGCCCCAAACTTTAAGACACGACAACTTTGGTTTCTTGCCAAACCACAGTTCATAAGGCATCGTCTCAAAGGATTTAGATGGTGCCCTTATTAAACGTGAATGCAGCTGTCTCTAATGCATAACCCAAAATGATAGTGCTAAATCGGTAAGAGACATCATAGATCGCACTATATCTAATAAAGTATGGTTACGACATTCGGACACACCATTACGCTATGGTGTTCCGGGTGGCATGAGCTGTGAAACTATTCCACATTGTTTTAAATGAATACCAAACTCGTAACTCAAATATTCACCTCCACGATCAAATCGTAGAAACTTTATTTTCTTGTTACGATGATTCTCTACTTCACTCTGAAATTCTTTGAACTTTTCAAATGTTTCAGACTTGTGCTTCATCAAGTAGATATACCCATATCTGCTCAAATCATCAGTGAAGGTCAAAAAATAACAACCCGTCGCGAGCTTCAACACTCATCGGTCAACATACATCAGTATGTATGATTTCCAACAAATCTGTTGCTCGCTCCATTGTTCCGGAGAATGGAGTTTTAGTCATCTTGCCCATGAGGCATGGTTCGCAAGCATCAAGTGATTCATAATCAAGTGATTCCAAAAGTCCATCACTATGGAGTTTCTTCATGCGTTTTACACCAATATGACCTAAATGGCAGTGCCACAAATAAGTTGCACTATCATTATTAACCTTGCATCTTTTGGCTTCAATATTATGAATATGTGTATCACTACGATCGAGATCCAACAAACTATTTTCATTGGGTGTATGACCATCGAAGGTTTTATTCATGTAAACAAAATAACAATTATTCTATGACTTTAAATGAATAACCGTATTGCAACAAACATGATCAAATCATATTCATGTTCAACGCAAATGCCAAATAACATTTATTTAGGTTCTACACTAATCCCGAAAGTATAGTGAGTGTGCAATGATGATCATATCAATCTTGGAACCACTTCCAACACACATCGTTACTTCACCTTTAACTAGTCTCTGTTCATTCTGCAACTCTCGTTTCGAGTTACTAATTTTAGCAACTGGACTAGTATCAAATACCCAGGGGTTGCTATGAACACTAGTAAAATACACATGAATAATCTGTATATCAAATATACATTTTTTCACTTTGCCATCCTTCTCATCCGCCAAGTATCTAGGGCAGTTCCACTTCCAGTGACCATTTCCTTTGCAGTAGAAGCACTTAGATTCAGGCTTGAGTTTAGCTTTGGGTTTCTTCACGTGAGTGACAACTTGCTTGTCATTCTTCTCGAAGTTCCCCTTCTATCCCTTTGCCCTTTAGTTGAAACAAGTGGTCTTGTTAACCGTCAACACTTGATGCTCTTTCTTGATTTCTACCTTCGCCGATTTCAGTATCGCGAAGAGCTCGGGAATTACTTTCGTCATCCCTTGCGTATTATAGTTCATCACGAAGTTCTACTAACTTGGTGATAGTGACTAGAGAACTTTGTCAATTACTATCTTATCTGGAAGATTAACTCCCACTTGATTCAAGCAATTGTAGTACCCAGACAATCTGAGCACATGCTCACTGGTTGAGCTATTCTCCTCCATCTTGTAGGCAAAGTACTGTCAGAGGTCTTATACCTCTCGACACGGGCATGAGTATGAAATACTAATTTCAACTCTTGGAACATCTCATATGCTCCGTGGCGTTCAAAACATTTTTGAAGTCCCGGTTATAAGCTGTAAAGGATGGCGCACTAAACTATCAAGTAGTCATCATACCGATCTTGTCAAACGTTCATAACGTCTACATCTGCTCCTGCAATAGATATGTCACCTAGCGGTGCATCAAGGACATAATACTTTTGTGCAGAAATGAGGAAAATCCTCAGATAGGAACAAGTCTGCATCATTGCTACTAACATCTTTCAACTTAGTTTTCTCTAGGAACATATCAAAAAACATAGGGGAGCTATAACGCGAGCTATTGATCTACATCATAATTTGCAAATACTATCAGGACTAAGTTCATGATAAATTAAAGTTCAATATAATCATATTACTAAAGAACTCCCACTTAGATAGACATCTCTCTAGTTATCTAAATGATCACGTGATCCAAATCAACTAAACCATGTCCGATCATCACGTGAGATCGAGTGGTTTTCAATGGTGAACATCTTATGTTGATCATATCTACTATATGATTCATGCTCAACCTTTCTGTCTCTAGTGTTCCGAGGCCATGTCTGTACATGCTAGGCTCGTCAAGTTTAACCCGAGTATTCTGCATGTGCAAAATTGTCTTACACCCGTTGTATTTGAACGTAGAGCTTATCACACCCGATCATCTCGTGGTGTCTCGGCACGACGAACTTTCGCAACGATGCATACTCAGGGAGAACACTTGTACCTTGAAATTTTGTAAGGGATCATCTTATAATGTTGCCGCCGTACTAAGCAAAATAAGAAGCATAATAAGATAAACATCACATGCAATCAAAATATGTGACATGATATGGCCATCATCATCTTGTGCTTTTGATCTCCATCTCCAAGGCACTGTCATGATCACCATCGTCACCGGCGCGACACCTTGATCTCCATCGTAGCATCGTTGTCGTCTCGCCAACTATTGCTTCCATGACTATCACTACCGCTTAGTGATAAAGTAAAGCACTTACATGGCGATTGTATTTCATACAATAAAGCGACAACCATATGGCTCGTGCCAGTTGCCAATAACTTTACAAAACATGATCATCTCATACAATAACATATAACTCATCATGTCTAGACCATATCACATCACAACATGCCCTGCAAAAACAAGTTAGACGTCCTCTACTTTGTTGTTGCAAGTTTTACGTGGCTGCTACAGGCTTAGCAAGAACCGTTCTTACCTACGCATACAAAACCACAACGATTTTTTGTCAAGTATGTGCTGTTTTAACCTTCACGAGGACCGGGCGTAGCCACACTCGATTTAGCTAAAGTGAGAGAGACAGACACCCGCCAGTCACCTTTAAGCAACGAGTGCTCGTAACGGTGAAACCAGTCTCGCGTAAGTGTACGCGTAACGTCGGTTCGGGCCGCTTCATCTCACAATACCGCCGAATCAAAGTATGATATGCTGGTAAGCAGTATGACTATTATCGCCCACAACTCATTGTGTTCTATTCGTGCATATCATCTACGCATAGACCTGGCTCATGATGCCACTGTTGGGGGACGTAGTATTTCAAAATTTTCCTACGATCACGCAAGATCTATCTACTAGATGCATAGCAACGAGAGTTGAGAGTGTGTCCACGTACCCTCATAGACCGGGAGCGGAAGCGTCTAGTGACGAGGTTGATGTAGTCGAACTTCTTCGCAGTCCAACCGATCAAGCACCGAACGTACAGATCCTCCGCGTTCAGCACACGTTCAGCTTGATGACGTCCCACGAGCTCTTGATTTAGTAGAACTTCGCGGGAGAGTTTCGTCAGCACGACGGCGTGGTGACGGAGATGATGAAGCTACCGGCACAGGGCTTTGCCTAAGCACTGCAATGATATAACTGAGGTGTGTTTCTGTGGAGAGGGGCACCGCACACGGTTGGGAGAGATCAACTGATCAACTTGTGTGTCCATGGGGTGCCTCTACCCCCGTATATAAAGGAGGGGGGGATGAGGGGAGGGGCCGGCCCTCTCTATGGCGCGCCCTAGGGAGTCCTACTCCCACCGGGAGTAGGATTCTCCCCCTTTCCCTAGTAGGAGTAGGAGAAGAAGGAAGGAGGAGAAGGAGAGAAGGAAAGGGGGGCGCTGGTGACCCACAAGTGTAGGGGATCTATCGTTGTCCTTTCGATAAGTAAGAGTGTCGAACCCAATGAGGAGCAGAAGGAAATGATAGGCAGTTTTCGGTAAGGTATTTTCTGCAAGCACTAAAATTATAGGTAACAGATAGTTTTGTGATAAGGTAATTGGTAGCAAGTGACAAAAGGTAAAAGTAAATAAGGTGCAGCAAGGTGGCCCAATCCTTTTTGTAGCAAAGGACAAGCCTGGACAAACTCTTATATAAAGGAAAGCGCTCCCGAGGACACATGGGAATTATCGTCAAGCTAGTTTTCATCACGATCATCTGATTCGCGTTCGGTACTTTGATAATTTGGTATGTGGGTGGACCGGTGCTTGGGTGTTGTCCTTACTTGGACAAGCCTCTCACTTATGATTAACCTCTAATGCAAGTATCCGCAACTACAAAAGAAGTATTAAGGTAAACCTAACCATAGCCTCAAACATATGGATCCAAATCAGCCCCTTACGAAGCAACGCATAAACTAGGGTTTAAGCTTCTGTCACTCTAGCAACCCATCGTCTACTTATTACTTCCCAATGCATTCCTCTAGGCCCAAATAATGGTGAAGTGTCATGTAGTCGACGTTCACATGACACCACTAGAGGAGAGACAACATACATCTCATCAAAATATTGAACGAAGACCAAACTCACATGACTACTAATAGCAAGACTTCTCCCATGTCCTCAGGAACAAAAGTAACTACTCACAAGACATAATATTGTTCATGATCAGAGGGGTATTAATATGCATAATGGATCTGAACATATGATCTTCCACCAAATAAACCAACTAGCATCAACTACAAGGAGTAGTCAACACTACTAGCAACCCACAGGTACCAATCTGAGGTCTGGGTACAAAGATTGGATACAAGACATGAACTAGGGTTTGAGAGGAGATGGTGCTGGTGAAGATGTTGATGAAGATAGCCCTCCCCAAGATGGGAGAGTTGTTGGTGATGACGGCGATGACGATTTCCCCCTCCCGGAGGGAAGTATCCCCAGCAGAACTGCTCTACCGGAGCTCTAGGTTGGTTTCCGCCTCGGTTCCGCCTCGAGACGGCGGCGTCTGGTCCCGAAAGCCTCATTCTGATTTTTTTTTTCAGGTCAAAACACCTCCTATAGGAGAAGATGGGCACCGGGGGCCTTCCGGCTGGCCCACGAGGCAGGGGGCGCGCCCTGGGAAGGGGGGCGCGCGCCCCACCCTCGTGGACAACCGGTGGCCCCCCTCGTGGATTTCTTTCGCTAGATTTTTTTTATTTTCTGAAACAACGTTCTGTTGAGTTTCAAGGCTTTTGGAGTTGTGCAGAATAGGTTTCCAGAGTTTGCTCCTTTTCCAGCCCAGAATTCTAGCTGCCGGCATTCTCCCTCTTCATGTAAACCTTGTAAAATAAGAGATAAAAGGCATAAGTATTGTGACAAAACATATAATAACATCCCATAATGCAATAAATATCAACATATAAGCATGATGCAAAATGGACGTATCAACTCCCCCAAGCTTAGACCTCGCTTGTCCTCAAGCGAAAGCCGATATCGAAAAATATGTCCACATGTTTAGAGATAGAGGTGTCGATAAAGACAAAATACGGACATGAGGGCATCATGATCATTATCATAACATCAACTTATATAAATATAGTCATATGATTCTTATGCTAAAGTAACAATTCACAATATCAAGTATGAATCATAAACTTCATTGGAAGCTAACAAACTTTGATCCCGGTCATTGAAACAATTGCAATTTATCATAACATTGGAAAGAGTCAATATAAGAGCTTTTCAGCAAGCCTACATACTCAACTATCATATAGTCTTTCACAATTGCTCACACTCACGCAATACTTATGTTTATGGAGTTTGAATCGGACACAGAGAAAGATAGGGGCTTATGATGTTGTCTCCCAACCTTTTACCTCAAGGGTAATGTCAACAGTAATAGATCATGAAAACTTACATCCAAGTGGGTATATATGCCAGGATCTTTCCAACACAATGTTGCGAAAGGATAAAATGTAAAAAGGAAAGGTGGATTTCACCTTGACACTTATAAGACAGGAATAATAGATAGGCCCTTCGCAGAGGGAAGCAGAGGTTGTCATGTGTTTTTATGGTTGGATGCACAAAGTCTTAGCATAGAAGAACTTCGCTTTATATTGCCACTTGTGATAAGACCTTTATTATGCAGTCCATCGCTTTTATTACTTCTATATCACAAGATCGTATAAAGCTAATTTCTCCCACACTAATAAATCATACATATTTTAGCGAGTTTGCAACATGACAACTTACTTGGAAGGATCTTTCTTAATCCATAGGTAGGTATGGTGGACTCTCATGGCAAAACTGGGTTTAAGGATATATGGAAGCACAAGTAGTATCTCTACTTAGTGCGAGGAGTTTTGGCTAGCATGAGGGGGAAAGGCAAGCTCAACATGTTGGATGATCCATGATGATATACTTTATTTCGGATATAAGAAGACATAACCCATTATGTTGTCTTCCTTGTCCAGCATCAACTCTTTAGCATGTCATACTCTAGCATGAATAAAAGACATTTATCATGATACAAGGAAATAAATAATAACTTTATTATTGCCTCTAGGGCATATTTCCTTCAGATAATTCGATGGTAACCCAAACGGTCCATTGCAGCAGCCATGGGCCACGCAGACGACTGTCTTCCATCACCTCAGCAAAAGGACAGGGAAGCCGCAGCCAGCTCCGCTGTCGATGGCGCAGTTCGATGATGAACTCGGGCGTCATGTCCTCTGTGTGGCCTTCTGCCGGGGGCGGATTGACTAGCGGTGGGAAGACAAGCGCTCCGCCATGGCCGTCTATACTCGCAGCATCGCGTCTCCCACGACCGCGAGCTGCGGGCCCTCCTTGAGCACTGGAGCCGCCTTCCACGGTTGTGGCCGAGGGCTGGGCATGATGACTAGGAGAATCTCTCGCATCAACAACAGATGCGCGAGCCCGACCTCTTCCCCTCGCCATGGTGACGGCGGATGCCGGAGATGAAAGTAGGGGAAGGAGATAGCGGTTGCTGGGAGATCGAGTGAGGAGAGGTGGATGAGAATTGCCCCTTCCGCGGCCCCCTCTTTATAGGAGGAAGGCGCGAGGGATGTCTCCTCACCGTTCCAGGGCTACCGCCCCACTCCACGAATCACGTGCCCTACAGGCGCATTACTCCAATGACCGCCCCTCTTCGCCAATCCGGCGTTTCACTTGCGATGCGCGTCAGGGTGCTGCAGTAAAAGGAGAAGTAATGACAGATGTGGCAGTTATTCTCTTCCACACGTGACCCTATGCTTGTCCAGGCCAGATCAAATGATGCCTTGCGCATGTGCTCACCCTTGGTTTATGCACGGGCAGTGGCCGCTCGTCCGACAGCAAAGCTAGCTGGAAGATGGTCGAGGATGGACACGGGTCCATTTTAATGAAGAAGCAAAGAAGATCTTAGAAGATAAGGATCATCTTCGCGACGTGGGTTCCCGCCGCATGACTGTGCATTGCTTGGGCCTAGCCCAACGACGCTTCAACAAAGCGTATGGCCCATACCAGGGGGCTCTTGTCGGCGTATAAAACATGGGTATTTTATACCCTGACTTATGCACAGACGAGTGGTAGCTTCTCTGTTGGCCAAGTCTTGCTGGAGGATAGCTGAAGGCAAGTTTGTTCGGTTTCAAAGGAGCCGTTCTTCGTGAGATCAAGGAGAACATTACTCCCTCTAGGTGAATAAGTCAGCTTACAAAAATCAAATAGTCCAAAAAAAATATAGGCGCGGTGCATTAACTCTTACGTTGTTTCTTGTTTTCTGACATAAATAAAAGAATCAGCCGATAAGAGATGTGGGCGTATATGCTTTTAATGATTAAAGACTACCAAACATGACAAGTGGTGGCCAGTCTGTTGCATGCAATGTTATTAATTAGCAAATAAACATTAAGTTTTCTCATTTTCCTCTTCACCTTGATCATTGTGCACAACCTAAAATGACTTACTCCATCCCTCCGATGAAGAGTGTACATTTAGAAATTTTAGGACAGATTATGAAGTTGAGTAAAAAATACGTTGGAAAGATGCAAGCCACCATCTCTCTCCTCTTTAATTACCTAACCTCCAACGACCTAAGTGCATGTAGAAATTAAAAAGATCATGCGTAGATTGCTAATGGTCTTGATTTGGTGTGATGAGAGAGAAATATTTTTTTCCACTTTAAAGTGCATTGGGAAGATAGAAGTACACTCTTTTGTGAATAAATTTTAAAGCTAGATGTACACTTTTCACCGGACGGAGGGAGTACTACCTCCTTCCGGGTTTATTAGTCCCTTTTGTAATTTGTGTCAAATTTTGATCAAAAATGTAACTAACAAAGTGTTAATGCATGTCAAAAAAAATTATATGGTTAGATTCGTGTTTGAACATAGTTTTCAATGATATAATTTTTTATGACATGCATGAACATTTTATTAGTTAAATCTATGATTAAAATTTGGCACAAAATACAATGGAGGCCAATAAATCAGGACGGAGGTAGCATTCACCTAGAGGGAGGAGGTATTAAACTTCAAGGCTCGGCTGTAGAGGCAACTGGGAGAAAAACAAGACTCGGTTCCCTGATGAGTAGAGACACCTAGCAGTCTAGCAGCAACAGGCCCCTTGTGCACACGCACGGCCAGCGCCTCGCCGATGCTTTCGCGAACCCAAATCACTGACGCCGACGGCACGACCGCCGGAGGTCGCCGCGACTACAACTGCACTCCGCGCTGCCATATAACTGAACAAGTTAACCGATCCTCACCTTTTCACAGCACGACATGCCTTGCCGCCGCACCCCGTCGAGCCGTCAAACACCCACGCTGACCGCCACCGCCACCGCCCACTCAACTGTCCCGCCGAGCCCCGCCCGCCGCCAGCAATGGAGGCCCGCCTCCTCAAGACCCGACCGCTCCACGCCATCTTCTCAGACCCCGCCACCTCCCGCGCCGCACGCAACCTGTTCGACGCGGTGCCGCGCCCGACCCAGGCGCTCTGCAGCACCTTCCTCTCCGCGCTCTCCAGGATCTCCTCCCACCATGAGCTCCTCCAAGCTTTCTCGTCGATTCATCGCAAGGGCGCCGACGTCCCGTCCGGCTGCGTCCCGCTTGTTTTCAAGTCGTGCGCGCTCACCGCATCGTCCTGCCAGGGTAGGCAGGTGCACTCCCATGCTCTTGTCCGTGGGCTGCTTGGGGATGTCTTTGTGCTGACAGCTCTGGTGGATTTCTATGCCAAGAACGGAGACATGGAGTCTGCCGTCAGTGTCTTTGAAGAGATGCCAGTCAAGGATCCGATACCGATAAACTGTTTGATCACCGGATATTCCAAGTCTGGCAATGCGGATAAGGCCAGGAAGCTATTTGACGGTATGGAGAGGAGGACATCCGCTTCCTGGAATTCAATGATCGCCTGTTATGCTCATGGTGGAGAATTCCGGGAAGCATTGACGTTGTTTGATCGGATGCTGAGTGAGGGTGCAAGACCAAATGATATCACCATCACGTCTGTGTTTTCGATATGTGCCAAGTCCGGCGATCTTGATACTGGTAAGCGTGTAAGGGCTCTGATCGGTGAGGAGGACTTGCAGAATGTGATAGTGCACACTGCTTTGATGGAAATGTATGTGAAGTGTCGGGCTATTGATGATGCACGTCGGGAGTTTGACCGGATGTCGCAGAGAGATGTCGTGGCATGGAGCACCATGATTGCAGGTTATGCGCAGAATGGCAGACCACATGAATCTATAGAGCTGTTTGAGAGGATGAAGGCAACCGACTGCAGGCCAAATGAAGTGACACTTGTTGGTGTGCTATCCGCGTGTGCGCAATTGGGTTCTGATGAATTGGTTGAGCAGATTGGGAACTATGCTGAGAGCCAGAGGCTACCACTTACGAGTTACCTAGGATCTGCGCTAATCGACATGTACACCAGGTGCGGGCATGTTGGGAGAGCCCGGAGTGTTTTCAGCCGGATGGAACAAAAAGGGGTCATCACATGGAACTCCATGATCAGAGGCCTAGCAATGAATGGCTTCGCAGAAGATGCGATCAGCCTGTATGAAAATATGGCGGAAAATGGAGTCCAGCCCAATGAGATCACCTTCGTCGCGCTGCTAGCAGCATGCACACATGCTGGCTTGGTAGACCAAGGTATGGCATTCTTCGAAGAGATGAAGAGAAAACACCATGTTTCCCCTCAAGTGGAGCACTGTGCATGCATAGTGGACCTCCTATGCAAATCCGGCAGACTGTGGGAGGCGTACAAGTTCATCTGCGACATGGAAGTCGAACCAAACGCAGTGATCTGGACCACGCTGCTCAGTTCCTGCAGAGTCCATGCTGATGTTGAGCTTGCCAAGCTTGCCGCGAGCAAGCTCCTCGCAGTGGAGCCCGACAACTCCTCAATCTATGTCCTCCTGTCCAATATCTACGCCGATGCCGGCCTCTGGGGCGATGTGAGGGAGATCAGAGACCTGATGAGGAGCAAGAACGTGCAGAAGCTGTCTGCCTACAGTTGGATAAAGCTTGATGGTGAGGTGCACAAGTTCCTGGTGCAAGACACATATCACCCAAAATCAGCTGAGATTTACGATGTCGTCCACGGCTTGGGGTTGCTCCTGGACCGAGCCGACTCTGATCCAGACCTGCTAGTTTCAGAGCTCTGTTGAACCTTTATTTTTTGACAGCTGAGAGCTCTTTTTTTTTCTTTTGGAAGGAACACAAAGCATTCCATTGATTAGACGAGCTGGACTTGCCAGCAGACAAGTTCTTTTACATATCTTGGAAAGGTATCAAGCCAAATCTGATAGATTCTCGACTCCATACATACACTATAAGTAGCTAAAGCATGTGCAGAAATATTACATTACCAGTGAGCAAGTTTCTACCTTACACGACTGAAAAGCTGATTTAATCACATATTTTTCTTTTCTTTCTGACAGAGGTTGCATCATATGCAGTTGGAGTTAGTATATGATCTCTTATGTAGTCATATCCCTTCTCTTTGATTAGCTCCGTTTCTTTCAAACCACAATAACCACAAGAGTATAAACTTTCAGACATTTTGCCTGCTCTATTTTCAGAATATCCTCCATCACTGAGATAGCATTTGGGCAATTGATAAGTTGCATATGACACTTCCAAAAAATCAGTTCTCCGGATAACCTTGACAAATTTGCACTTTAGAAGCCACAACTGTGACAAATTTGCACTTTAGAAAGCAATGACCTCCGCCTTCATCTAATTAACAACATATTGGGCATCGTGTATCTACTATCATTCCTCTGTTCTGTAGTTTCATTCTTAGAGGTAGGCTATTACGGGTTAGTGGTCATAAAAAGTGAAAGATTATGCTGGGAGGGGTAAAGTCCACAGTTTCTTCCAAAATATGCTCCCACTTTGAGCACTATCACTTGATGACGAAGCTACATCATGTGCAGAGTTCCTGGCTTGGTTGTCCAAGCTGGTGTATTTTCAGCGCCTTCCTGGTTCGGAATTTGGGAGAGTGACCTGTACATCTTCTGCATTAAAAGTCGATCGGAGCTGACGAGCTGTTGTATATCCGATGTGCTAGAGGTAGGACAATCAAATCTGAAACCTTAGTGAAAAGCCGACAATATGGCTGCCTTTGCTGAGATGTTACACTGGTTTTGTGCAATTAGTTGCCCGCGCAACCCATATTCTTTCCCCTCCTTTTTTATTCTATCCTGATCTCTAGAAAACGTGAAATAATTCCTACTCCTAGATGTTAGTAACGATATGTCATGTGACTTGTAAAAAATCATCCAATAATATAACCATTTGTTTTTTTAAACAAGACAAAAGACTTGTCATTTTCATTAATTAAGGAGAAGGTTTAGATAAGAGCCGCAGAGTGGTAAGATAGAAAGACTACTCTCGCGACATAAGCACACTCGGGTGTTTGACTCCTGCCAACGCCTAAAGCCTCCTCTTTGATCTTGGCAACAATAATGGTGGACGGTGAAGCCATGTTGCGAAAGACTCTTGCGTTACGCTCCTTCCACATTTCCCACAGGACAAGCATCAGAACAGAGGCAATGACTTTCTTGATATGCCCTCCAATGCTTACCGTCTTAAGCCACCAATCTTGAACCGTGTCTTCATGGCGCCAAATCTGTGGCGAGTGGTCATGCATGCCGAGCCAGGCGACCACCTCGTTCCAGACGCGGGCAGTGAATCTACACTGGAAGAGAAGATGGGAGACGGATTCTTGGACTTGTTTGCAGAGGGGACAAAGTCCACAGTTTGGTCATCCTCGCCATTCTAATCGATCCGCCGTCCATACGCGGTTTTGGATGATAAGCCAAGTGAAGACCTCGTATAGTACTCAATTACTAAATAGCCATTTGTGACCTACACTAGAAAAAAAAGGCAAGATTCACATGAATAGTACTCAATTACTAAATAGCATGCACATGAGTACATGAAGTCAAGAGGTAGAATTGCCGTGATAACTTTGCACTAGTATTGCCCAGTTTAGTTTATATACAACACGTAACTGAAGCTGTACGTGTTGTATATAAACTGGGCAATACTAGTGCAAAGTTATCATGACAATTCTACCTCTTGACTTGGTATACAGAGCAAAAAGTTCCTATCCCCATGGCCGGCACCGCTGCCGCCGGTTCCAGCTCTTCAGCTCCGATCTCTGTCACTTCACTCGCCAACCTTATCACGATCCGTCTCTCGCGGGATAACTTCCTGCTATGGAAGACCCAGGCCGTTCCTGCTCTCGCCGCGAACGGTCTGTACGGCTATGTCGCCGGCACCGTGGAAGCACCACCACACACCATCATGCAAGGAACCGGCGAGGTGGCCGTCGAGGTGGCCAACCCGAAGTTCCTTCACTAGTACCAGCAAGACCAGCTCGTGATGATCGCTCTCCTAGGATCCATGACTGAGGATATTCTCGGTCAGATGACGCAGTTGACGACCTCTGCTGCTGTTTGGACTGCTCTCCACGACATGTTTGCATCACAAAATCGAGCTCGTGTTATGCAACTGAGGTACCAGCTCTCTAATCTGAAGAAGAACGACCTCTCTGCATCGGAATACTATCGCAAGATGACGGGGTTCGCTTATGCCATGGCGTCCATCGGCAAGCCCCTAGCTGACGACGAGGTCCTTGGGTACATGCTCGCTGGGCTGGGCTCCGAGTTCGAGCCTCTTGTCGCGTCGATCACGGCGCGTGATGACCCCGTGAGCCTCATGTAAGGGCATCTCTTGCCTAAGGTTTTGGTGATGATGACAATCCATGTGTGGACTAATCGTGCGTCAAAATTACTCAGGTTTATATCATGTGGCACAAGACGGTTAGGCCTTCCCTCTTTAAGGAAAAGATCGAAGACGGATGTTCCGATGCCTTTTTGTTTCTCTTGGTCATAGGAAATCCGTACTATCAAGAGGGAACCCACATCGGAAGGTAATGGGTGAATCAAGTCACGTACACAGATACTTTGCACCCACTATATTGCCTCCGTTCGTGGAGAGAGAGGTCCCCTTTTATTCTTCCTTGTGTGTAGTTTCCTCTACAGCGGTAGTATCGCCGTTGTAGGCGGTTGTACCGGTGGCCAGTAGTTCCGGTCGAACCACCGCCTCAAGTACCGCTCAGGGGTGATACCTTCTGTACTGGGTGCGGTGGTAGACCGGTGGTGGCCCGGAAGTACCGATGTTCTTCCCATGAAACCGGTACTATCGGTGTTCCGGGCGGTAGTACCGCTCTGACTGCCATCACACAGAAACTATCTGCCTGGCGGTAGTTCCGGCCCAACCACCGTCCCAACTACCGCCCTTGCTTGAAACCTTCTGGTTTCTAAGCGGTAGTTGACCGGTGGTGGGGCGGTAGTTCCGGTTTTCTCCGGAAGACCGGTACTACCGGGTGCGCCACCGAAAGTACCGCCTTGGTGCCATGGGCGCAGGTTCCTTCACTCACCGGTACTACCGGTTGGGTGAGCGGAAGTACCGGTCCTATCCAATTCTGCACATAACGGTTGGATTGTTGGTGACCCTATTTAAGGAGGCCCTTCTCCCACCTCCACCTTATCTCTTGCCTCTCTCTCTCCACCATTAATGCCATTGAAGCTTTCTTGCCCGATCTCTCTCCCTAGCCAACCAAACTTGTTGATTTGCTAGGGATTGAAGGAGGAGACCTAGATCTACACTTCCACCAAAGGAAACTTGATTCCCCCATACTTTCTTGTGTGGATTTTGTTACTCTTGGGTGTTTGAGCACCCTAGACGGAAGAGGTCACTTCGGAGCCACATTCCATTGTGGTGAAGCTCCGGGGTTTCGTTGGGAGCCTCCAGTTAAGTTGTGGAGAGAGCCCCAACCTTGTTTGTAAAGGTTCGGTTGCCGCCTTCAAGGGCACCACTAGTGGATTCACGGCACCTTGCATTGTGTGAGGGCGTGAGGAGAATACGGTGGCCCTAGTGGCTTCTTGGGGAGCATTGTGCCTCCACACCGCTCCAACGGAGACGTACTTCCCCTCAAAGGAAAGTAACTTCGATAACACATCCTCGTCTTCACCGTCTCCACTTGTGGTTATTTCTATCCTTTACTTGTTTATCTTATATAGCTTGCTTGTGAAGTTGTGATCTTTACTTTCTTCTAGTTGTCATCTTAGTAACTTATCTAGACAACTTACTTTGACGCTTAATTTAAAGTGGTTAAGAAAAGCTAAAATTGTTAGTTGCCTATTCACCCCCCCCCCCTCTAGTCAACCATATCGATCCTTTCAATTGGTATCAGAGCCTCGTCTCTTTTTAAGGACTTTACCGTCCAAAGAGTATGGGTGACAACGTAGTCGAGACGGAGGATCATTCCGGTGGAACTCCGTCCTTGCCTACGTCAGATGGGGGAGCCTCGGTCTCTCGTGAGGAGTTCAATGTGGCCTTGACCACATTGAAAGAGTCACTAGCGACCGAGGTCAAAGGCATGTTTAAAGATTTGCTTGAGGGGCTTAAATTATCCACCGCATCGTTGGAAGTGGTTCATCCCGCTACCAACGTGTCGGAGGCTAATCCCGACAAGGGAGAAGCTAGTAGTGAACAAGCCCCTGTTACTAAGAATGGGAGTGGGATCTTTGCCGACTCCGCTCCACCTACTCACTATGGAGGACCCGTTCCTACACCGCATTTAAATTCCGTTGGGCCTCCTCCCAAGTTTATAAAAAATGCTGATTTTGCTACTTGGGTGTTTCGTTTCAAACGTCATATAAATCATTGTTCTACTAATCTTTGGAGAATCATTGAGCAAAGTTTTTATCCGCGTGATCCCGACAACATGACTCCAAGAGAAACTGCGGATCATCAATTCAACGAGTCCGCTCTTTGCATTCTTCAAGATTCTATTCCTCCAGAAGACATTGCACATCTTCGACCCTTCACTGTGGCCAAGGAAGCTTGGGAGCATGTTGGCACTATTTACAAGGGAAGCACTAGCATTCAACGCTCTAACTACGAAGTTGTGCAAGATGAAGCCGATGAGTTTGCTATGATCGAAGAAGAAGATCCTCGTGAACTTTATCGGAGATTAACTACCCTTGCGGTCTCTCTTCGAGATCATGGCAGTAAGGACACGGATGACAATTGGATCAAGCGCAAGTTCCTCAAGGCCATGATGCCCTATCATAAGGCCATGTCCTCTGTCATTCGTCAGAGACCGGACTTCCACCACTTATCCTCAAATGAAGTGTTGGATGAGTTCGTTGCCATGAGGATCTTGGACATGACCGCCGATAATGCGGTCTTAAGAGCTCAACGATCGAAGAAGCCCAACCTTGCCCTGAAGGCCAAGGCTTGTGTGGAAGAAGAGGAGGTGGAGGATGATGATGAGTGTAGCCCCGAGGACACCAAATATGCCTATCATGAGCACATGGCTCTTGCTTCAAGGCAATTTTGGGGCAACAAGAAGAACACAAGGCCCAACTTCAACAGGAACAACTCAAGTGGGAACAAGGGCAAGCAACGAGTGAGGACATGCTTCAACTGTGGAAATGTAAGCCACTTCGTTGCAGATTGCCCATATGAGAAAAGAGAAGACTTTGGAGGCAAGCTTATCCAGAAGGACAAGTCAAAGTCTTATCCCAACAAGAACAACTTCAACAAGAAGACTCCTCCTAAAGGGTTGGTGGCCCAAGAAGAATATGTTGAGGATGATGATAATGATGAAGATGATGAGATGGTCACCATGGCCACAATTGCTATTGCTACTACTCCGCACTCATCTCTCTTCGACTCACCAAATGAGAACATCACCGCCAAGTGTCTCATGGCCAAGGCCACCAACAAGGTAACCCCAAACATCAATACTACTATCACTTCTAATCCTTCATTGACGAATTGTATTGATGAGAGTGAGGGAACTAAGGAAGGAGAGAATGAATTTGAGTTGTTCATGAAAAATCTCAAGGGCAAACCCAAGAAGCATTTTGTTGCTCTCTTGGAACAACTCGGTGAGGCCAATGACATGGTCGAGGCTCACAAGGAAACCATTACTAAAATGGAAGGACATAGTCGAGACTATGCCGATGAGATATCAGATCTCTCTAATGCCCTAGAGGAAGATCGTGGTCTTCATTTGGCTCTTGAGGAGTCACACAACGATAATCATGCTAAATTAAAGAAAGATCTTGATCATGCTCTAGTTGTCTCTCGTGTGCTTAATTCCGAGAAGGCAAAACTTGAGGTTGACCATGCTAAACTCAAAGAAGAGTTTGTCATACTCGACAAGGCTCACAAGGCCTTAAAAGGTATGCATGCTACTCTCAAGGAGTCTCATGATCAACTTCAAGTTTCGCTAACCAAGGAAAAGGCTATCTTTCCTCGCATGGTTTTAATTGATAATGCAAATACTACTAACCCATGTTGCGAGCATGTGCATCTTGTTGAAGAAAATGCCGAGTTGAAGAAGCAACTTGAGAAAGGCCTTGTGACATGTATACAAGGTGAGAAGAACCTCCACAACCTTTTGAGCAATCAAAAGGAGGTTGTGGCAAAGGAAGGAATTGGGTTTGTTCCTAAGCCCAAGAAGAAGAATGACAAGACCAAGAAACCACCCCCTCTCCGACAAACTTTTGTGAAAGAAGGAGAGGGCGCATCAAAGAAGAAGAAAACGGTGAAAGATGGTGGTGTCAAGAAAAACTCCACCATACCATCAAACATGGCCAGCGACTTTAATCCTTCATATGTCTTATGTCGTGCTAGTGATGGTCATGTGTTTGCTAAATTTGTTGGTTCTTCTTATGAGTACATTGAATGGTCCATTTGGGTTCCTAAGACCCTTGTTACTAACCTCAAAGGACCCATTACCAAATGGGTACCTAAATCCAAGCATTGATCTCTTGTAGGAGTTTGCTTCCGGTGGGGGATCATGGTTGCTCGATAGTGGAGCCACAAATCATATGACCGGAAGCAAAGACTTGGTGGTGGACGTGCATCTAGGTTCATCTATGGCCACCAATGTCGAATGGGGTGATGCTTCATCTTCTAAGGTATTGGGGCTCGGCAAGGTTGTTGTCTCTCATGATCTCACGATCGAGAAAGTCATGCTTGTTGAGTCCCTTGCATGCAATTTACTTTCTGTTCGCCAATTTGCACTCATGGGCTTTGCTACATTCTTTGATATTGATACCGTGGCCCTCTTGTGGAGCAAGACTCTTAAAGTAGCCTACGTTGGGCATGTCGAGAACGGTCTTTATGTGGTTAACTTTTCGAAGCAACCCACGAAGGTCGCGACATGCTTAATGGCTAAAGTTGATGTGGGATGGCTTTGGCATCGCCGTTTGGCCCATGTCAATATGAGATCTTTGCAAAGTCTTCTCAAGGGGGACCATGTCCGTAGACTAACAAATGTTAGCTTTGCCAAAGATCGTGCTTGCAGGGCTTGCATTGAAGGAAAGTTACATGAGACGGCTCACCCTCCCACGACTATCATCTATTCAAAGAGACCCCTAGAGCTCCTTCACATGGACCTTTTGGGCCTCCATCTTTTGATAGTCTTGGGGGTAGAAAGTACTGCTTGGTGATTGTGGATGATTACTCAAGATACACCTGGGTATACTTCTTCAAGAAGAAGAGTGAGACCCAACAAACCGTCATCAACTTTGCAAATGAAGCTCAACGACAACATGAAGCAAAGATTTTGATGATCAGAAGTGACAACGACACCGAGTTCAAGAACTACACCGTGGATGAGTTTCTCAGTGATGAGGGGATCAAACATCAATATGCAGCTCCCTATACCCCTCAACAAAACGGTGTAGCGAAGAGAAAGAACCAAACTCTGATGGATGCAGCAAGAACCATGATGGCGGAATTCAAATCTCCATACAACTTTTGGGCCGAAACCATCAACACTGCTTGAGATGCATCAAATCGGCTCTATCTCCGCAAAGGCTTGAACAAAACTCCATATGAGATACTTACCGGTAACAAGCCCAATCTCAAGTACTTCCGGGTATTCGGGTGTAAGTGTTTCATTCTCAAGAAAGGTGTTTGCTTGTCTAAATTTGAATCTAGAGCTCACGAGGGCATATTTGTTGGTTATGCTACAAACTCTCATGCTTACCGTGTCCTCAACAAGTCCAATGGACTCATTGAGGAGACGAGTAACGTAGAGTTTGATGAAAATAACGGTTCCCAAGTGGAGCAAAGTGGTACTTGTGATGTAGGTGATGAAATTCCTCCTCAAGCCATAAGAAGAATGGGTGTTGGATATATCCTGCCCATTGAGGAACCCCTTGTGGCCGAAGGAGAAGGACAATGTTCCACTCAAGTGGAATCATCACCAACCCAAGACCCACACGCTTCCGAAGAACAAAGTGAAGGCCCTCAACCGGACGAACAAGGCCAAGTGCAAGATCAATCACAAGATGGTGGAGAGCCACCAAATGATGCACAAGGCCAAGTTATGTCCTCCGAGCAAGATCAAGGTCAAGAAGAAGCTCAAGATCAAGATCTAGCTTCTGACGACGCTCAAGATGATCAACTCAATGATCCTTAGTTATCACTTGAAGAGCAATTGGAGCGTCGTGCTGCAAAAGTTGCCTCCATGCTTGCTTCCAGAGAACATCACATGGAGAACATTCTAGGAAGCATCAAAAGGGGGGTAAGCACTCGTAGACAATTAGCAAACTATTGTGCTCATCAAGCTTTTGTCTCCTGTGTTGAACCTCAGAAGGTTTATGAGGCGCTCGAAGACCCTGATTGTCTCAATGCCATGCATGAAGAACTCCATAACTTCGAGCGCAACAAGGTGTGGCGTCTAGTGCCAAGGCCAAAGGAGAACCATAATGTCATTGGAACCAAGTGGATCTTTAAGAACAAGCAAGATGCCCATGGCATTGTCATCCGCAACAAGGCGCGTCTGGTGGCTCAAGGCTACTCCCAAGTCGAGGGTATCGACTACGGTGAAACCTTTGCCCCCGTTGCTCGTCTTGAATCCATTCGTTTGTTGCTTGCCTATGCTTCCCATCATAACTTTAAATTGCAACAAATGGATGTGTGATACGTCTCAAACGTATCTACTTTTCCAAACACTTTTGATATTGTTTTGACCTCATTCTTGCATGATTTGAACTAAACTAACCCGGACTGACGCTGTTTTCAGCAGAGCTGCCTGTATGGTTTTATTGTGTGCAGGAAAACGGATTTGTAGGTATCTCAGAAAAATCCATGAAAAATCACAGAAAATCCACGCACCCGAAGGAACCTGGAGCCAGAAGAGGGACCAGGGGGGCCAGGGGGGGCCCAGGCGCCCTGGTGGCGCGGCCCAGCCCCTGGCCGCGCCGGGGGGTGGCCTGGGTGGGCCCCACCTCCCCTGGTGCCCTACTTTGACTCGTATTTTAGCTCGTGATGGAGAAATCCCAGATCAGAAGTTCTTTTCGCAGTTTTCTTCGCGGAGCCGCCGCCACCCTCTGTTCTTCTTCGGGAGGGCTAATCTGGAGGCTGAATTGGCCTCCGGAGAGGGGAGATCGTCGCCATCGTCATCATCATCACCACTCCATCATCCCTCCATGACTTCTCCTTCCATGTGTGAGTAATCCCCTGCTGTAGGCGAAGGGGGTGGTAGGGATTGGATGAGTTAGATCATGTAATAGTTTGTCAGATCGTTGGGGGCATGTTGCCTATCATCTACTATGGTGTTTATCATCTTTGCTTCAACTTGTTATTCTTAATGCTTGACACTTAGGGCCCGAGTGCCATGATTTCAGATCTGAACCATATGTGTTTGCATGAATATATTTGTGTTCTTGATCCTATCTATGAGTTGTTTGCACCTATTACGGTTCGGAACCGGCGATCCCAAAAGTGACAGCTTGGGACACCAAAGGGGATGGTCTGTAGTTTGAGGATTACATGTATCCATTGAGTTCATTGCTTTGTTCCGGTGCTCTTTGACAGGAGCACCTTAATCTCCATAAGTTCCTTTTGGCCCCGTTCGTAGCGGGATGGTAGGACAAAAGATGTTGTGCAAGTTCTTATTGCAAGCACGCACAACTACCTACGGGATACATGCCTAATGTTTGATATTTGCCTAGATGATCATTACTTTTCCGTGTGCCGTGCCCCAAGTTAGAATCATGATATATCTCATCCATGCAGCGCCCAACCATCCATCTCCCTAGCCTACAGTGTTTTAAATCCTGCTTGTCACTAGTTGCTACTTTTGCCATTTACCTTTACTGTTTACTTTTACTATCACTATCATCACTATCATATCACTGTTACCATTTATCTTTTGTTGCAAGTAAGTATATTTCAGGTGCGGTTGAATTGACAACTCAACTGTCAAAGCTTATAAATACTCTTTGGCTCCCCGTGTGTCGAATCAATAAATTGGGTTATTCTTACCCGCGAAGACTATCTCGATCCCTTACGGTTGAGGGTTATCAAGTACCGTTTTCTGGCGCCGTTGCCGGGGAGCATAGCAATATTTACAAGTCTACTTGAAGTATCCTACCTGCTGCACTTCATCCGCTATGGGTAAGAAAGGAGACCCCAAGGTTCCGATCTTACTATCCACTACAAGAAGAGGTACTGTTCTGAGCACTAGTGCTACACTTGATTCACCTTCTGTTATGAGTAAGTTTGCCTCACCACCACCACATGATACTCCTACTGAATCTGTTACTATGTCCGGTACTCTTGATGATGCTTCTACTACTGATGATGATATTAGTTCACTTGGTTATGCTCTTGAGAAACAGATCGCTGCTGCTGCTAAAAAGTCTGGAATTGAAATTCCTGTTACTCGCTACCCTATTGGTGAAACTTATGATTATCCTGATTTGAGTAAACTCAAGGAGAGACTCCTTGATGATGATTACTATATGCTTGATGAAGATTTATGCAGGGAACTGACAGAGTTTTCTGGCTCTGACCCTGAAGTTATTAAGAAACTGTTTGAAAACACTCTTTGAAGAACAAAACCGTTCCTGATCCTGAATTTGCTACATCTCCTATATGCATTGATGATCCTGATTATGATTTCTCTGTTGATCTTTCACTTATACCTATGGTTGAAGCTGACCCCTTTTATGGCAGAGAAAATGATGATGCTATTGCACACCTGACTAAACTCGGTGAGTTGGGTGGCCTGTTTACCACAGATGAGAAGATACGATACTTTTATGTTACCAAGCTTCTTCCTTTCTCCTTGAAGGAAGGTGCTAAAGCATGGTATGATTCACTTCCATGCGGTTCCATTAAGAGTCCTCAAGACTTAGCTCACTCTTTTGTTGATAAGTACTTTCCTGCTCACATGCAACATGCTGCTTTACAAAGAATTTATAACTTTAAACAGTTGCAGGATGAGTCCCTCCCTAAAGCTTGGGGGAGGTACTGCTGTCTGATTCGGGCTAGACCAGGACATGAAGTCCCTAAGAACGAATTAATCGATATATTCTATGTTGGTCTAACTGATCAATCCAGGTCCTATTTGGACAGTTGTGTTGGTTGTGTTTTCAGGAAAAGGACACCGGACGATGCAGAAGATTTGATGGGCAGGATTGCCAAAAACCATGAAGATTGGTCCGTCCCTGAACCACCTCCACCACCAAAGAAGAGGGGCATGTTTGTTCTAAGCCCCGAAGATATGCGAGAAGCAAAGAAGTTTATTAAAGAGAAAGGTATTAAAGCTGAAGACGTGAAGAATCTACCCCCTATTGAGAAGTTGTGTCAGCCTACCACTCACCCTCCTATGGTAGAGGTACACTCTCTTTTAGATTTCAATGCAAGTGACACCCCTCATGGTAAGCCTCCTGATCAATGTTTAGATGAGTTTGATAATTTTATTATGAAACAAAATCATTTTAATGAGAGGATACAAAGTCAGTTGCATGATAATTCCCTTGCTATCAAAAGTTTGCTTGATGTTCTAGGTAGAACGGTTAATGATGTTCAATGTCTTGTGAAGCATTTTCATATGGTTAAAACTCAGCTTGACCAAATTTCTAATGTGCAAAAAGATTTGCTTGCTAACAATGCCAAACAAGATAATTTGCAGGCTTTCGGGATTAAGACCCGAGGAGGAACTAGCACTCAAGATCCTCTCTATCCAGAGGGGCATCCGAGGAGAATCGAGCAAGATTCTCAAATGCAGGAAGAAGAAATTGTTGGCTCTCCAAAGAAGAAGAAGAAACATAAGGAGACTGACAATTCTAATGATCCTATTGCAGATGAAGAGCCAGCTGTTGATCCCAACAGTGTATCCATCTCCGATGCTGAGACTGAAGACGGTGCTGAACCTGAAGGTAAGGATAATGAGAAGAATGATCCGCCTGAAGTTCAAGAAGAAGAAGAACCTGACAAACGTAAGAGGTACACTAAAGAAGACTTCATCGCAAGAAAACATGGGAAGGAAAGAGAACCATGGGTGCAGAAACCCATGCCCTTTCCAGGTAAGTCCATCAAATCCAAAGAAGAAGAGCATTACAATAAGTTTTGTGAGTGGATTAAACCTCTTTTTCTTCAAATTCCTTTGACTGAAGCTATTAAGTTACCTCCTTATTCAAAATATATGAAAGATATTGTCACTAATAAAAGAAAAGTTCCTAATGAAGCAATATCTACTATGCTTGCTAACTACTCTTTTAGTGGCAAGATTCCTGAGAAGCTCGGTGATCCAGGTATACCCACCATTCCTTGCTCCATAAAGAACAATTATGTCAAAACTGCTTTATGTGATCTTGGAGCAGGAGTGAGTGTTATGCCTCTCTCTCTTTACAAGAGGCTCTGTTTAGAGAAACTAATTCCTACAGATATCTCCCTTCAGATGGCTGACAAGTCAACCGCCGTTCCGATAGGTATTTGTGAGGATGTTCCCGTAGAAGTTGCTAATTGTTTGATTCTTACTGATTTTGTTGTGCTTGACATGCCCGAGGATGGGAGCATGTACATTATTCTTGGTAGACCTTTTCTTAACACCGCAGGTGCTATTATTGATTGCAATAAAGGGAAGGTTACCTTCCATGTGAATGATAAAGAACACACGGTATATTTTCCAAAGAAGATCGACAGGAGGCATGGCCTCAACTCTATAGAAAATATCGAGACCGTGAAGATTAGAGAATGGGACTGTCCACTACATGTGCCTCACAAATACAAAACTATCATGGTGGGGACAATGTCCATCAAAGTAAAGGTTTAGTGATTACTTCGTAAGAGGTGAGACTTTTTGCTCTATATATCGCCTGTTTGTTGGTAAGACTTGATCAACCTTACTAGTAAACATGTTTTATATAGATAAAAAGTTGAGCTTGTTATGTTTTCATTTGTTTTTAGCTTCTGTCCTGCTTGCTGTACCAAGTGTTTATGTTTTGAAGCTTCACAATACTACTCACTGCTTCAAGTTTTCAGAGAGTTTCGCAGCTTTTTGAACTTCGAAAAAAAATTCAACAGTGAAGTTTTCAGAAAAATTCCAGAAAAATTAAAATAAAAATTTCCACGTCGGGAGTGACCCAGAGGGACCTGGGGCCAGCCAGGGGGACCCACCAGTGGCCCAGGCGGCCAGTTGGCGCGGCCCAGCCCCTGGCCGCGCCCACAGGGCGCCTGGGGCCCACATGGCCCCCCCTCCAGGTATGTCTTCTTCCTCCCTCTCTCTTTTTCTCCAAAAACGCGAGTTCTGCACTTGTTCTTGTGTTCTTGCTGTTCTTGGAGGCGACTCTTCGATCTCTCTCTACAACCCACCATTTGAGCTGAGATTTTGAACAAATACTCCCTGGTATGTGACTCCTCCACCCCTCCAATTAGATTTCTGATTGGTGGCTTCATTTGTGAGTATTTAGTAGTTCTTGGTGTTGTATAGATGAGCTTGCATGCATGTGTAGAAAGTTATTTTCCAAGTTTTGATGCAAGTTTATGCCTTGGGCAAGTGAGTTGAGTAGTTTGCCTTAACTCACCTTGTTTTAATCCTCGTTCTTGTAAATCGCCAAAAATTTCAGAAATGAGTTTGTTAGGAAGGGCAAAAGGGTGGCTTGAGAAGAGGAGGCCCGCACACTCCGATCGAGTTACTAGAGCCGCAGCTTCACCCTCGACTGCTAGGGTAAGCTATAATGAAGATCATGTGCCCCTGGAGTTGTTGGAAGACACAAGTCCAGCACGTGCGATGACGTTTCCATGTGATGAATTCCTTGAAGCTGCGGGAATCAAGGATGAGTTTTATAATCTTTGTGCTAATGCAGGTTTGACACGGCTCGTCACGTGCCGTGTTACTCAATATCAGAAACTCACCTCCAGTTTCATTAACAGTTTTAGATATAATCCTGATTCAGGTGCTATTGAGTTTAAAATTTACAATGATCTTATCACCATGACTTTGGGAAAGTTTTGTGAAATAATAGGTGTGCCGAACGTTGGGAGGACGGCTAGGATGGCCACTCAGCCCTCCGAGCTGAAAACCGTCCTCAACTCTCTCTGCAGCATGGGTACGAGGGATATTCATTGGTCGAAGATCTCCAGCATCTTATTTCCTCACCTCAGGTATTTTGCATATTATGTTGCTAGAGGGGTTTTAGCTCGTGACAACACGAGCAACATTTCTGCTCCGGATATTGCTATCCTGGCAGCAGCCCTCTCAGGGAGGTCTGATTATAATCTGGGTGCCTTAATTGCTCGACGCCTTGCTATGAACGGTAACAAGGGAGACTTATATGGTGGCGTTTATGCCACACTTATCTTAGAACATCTTGGAGGCACCCCACACCCTGATGATAATCCTTTTACTTATTTAAGCTTTGATCTTGCTGCTATGAAAAGGCATAAGTTTGTTACCATGGCTTCTGAGCTGGATAATCTTGTTTATATCTTGCGTTTCAGAACTACCGCGGAACGCGAGATCCGTCTACCTGCACCTCTTTTGTTTGATTTTTCTCGCAGGAACGGATGGTCCTTTGATGTTGTCCAGTTCGATGAGTTCATGGCCCAGTATCAGTTTCATAACCCCATGGAGGGGGTTGTGCCCGACGAGGAGGAGCACGGTGAGTTACCACCTTTTCAGGGAGATACCGCCACCGAGTTTGGTGAAGGGTCTTCCTCTGCTTGGCGTACGGACCCTTCCTCGTGGGAGACTCCGAGTAGTTCGGTGTACGCGCCGGCATCCTTCTACGACCCTTGGACTCACCACCATACCCCCGGAGCAGGAGGCTCCTGGGGGCAGTAGCTGCTACCAACTTAGGCCAAAAGCCTAAGCTTGGGGGAGTACGTGCCCCTCTCACTTTTTCCATTGTATTATCCGTTTTGTTTGCTTTGATCTTTTCGAAGTTTTTGCCCGTTCTTCTTTATTTCTCTCTTTGCAAAAACAACAAAAAGATTTTCTCTTTCTTTTGCTTTCGTTCAAACTTTGAAATAATCCAAAAAGATTTCCTTTTCTCTTTAGTTTGCTTTGTTTTCAGAGTTCAGCTCGAGTCCGTGATGGCGTTTAATTATATTTCCTACGTTCGATCGTGCAAGTGACAAGCAGTAATGACGAAGATCGACTGAAAGGAAGCGACAAGGAAGACCGGTATGAACTCTTCTTGTTTCTACTTTTGTACATATGCCTGTACTTATGATCTAGAGACCAGCTTGTAGCGACATAGTGTTATGTTTACAATGCTCTTCCAGTGGTTCATGCTTTCCTTGTGGCTAGTCTCGAATAACTAGAGTATATAATGTGTTATTGAAATGATCTACATGCATTGCACTGTTCATAGTTCGGTATACTAAGGTGGTATTTCCCTTTAGAGAATTTTTGGATTGACTTGGCACATGTTTACACATGTTTAAGACTAAAAAGTCTGCTCTGCCTTGATGATCTTTGAGTTTCAGAATAGTTATATCACTTTCATGCCCGATTCAATGTTTTGCTTTGTCGCTCTGCATGATTATGACCGTTATTGCTCTCTAGTTGGTCGCTTCCCAGTCTTTTGCTAACCTCCACCTGAACTAAGCGGACTGACTGCTTGTGCATCCAAAATCCCTAAAACCTGTTATGCCATATGAGTCCACCATACCTTCCTATACATGGTATTTACCTGCCATTCCTAACGAAGACTTTCGTGTACCATCTCGAAATTAATCAAAAGCATTTCTCTTTTTGTGCCTCTGTTTTAGCTCATGAGGAAGTAGTAGTTAATTCATGATCTTCTTAAGTTGGACAAGTTTCACCCCTGGATTGCATGTCTAATGTGCAAACCCCTAATACGAGAAGGAACTGGCATAGAGTGCGCCCAGCTCATAAAAGATAATACAACAAACAAACCCTCCTTCACGCTTTGTTCATGAGAAATCAGAAAACTTTGGCAGTGATAAACAAAGGAGATTAAGAGGATGTGATCGTCCTCATGCGGGAGCCGTTCCTCGAGACTTGTCCAGCTCAAGAAGTGATTGAGTTATCTGCTAGCATTCGTTGACGAAATATACGCCTCTCAAAAACGTTTTTACCTCTGTTTTTAAAACCAAGAGCTCTGGTACATGTTTAGTTTTTGTTTTCGACCACGGGTTTTCAACCTTGCCAACAAAAGCCACGGTTCGAGAGTCTCCACCTTCTTTATTCAAAGCACCAACTAGGAGAGCATAATTGTCATTCTGAGTGTAATGTGCATTGTCCCAAAGTATTATATTGTCTTCTGCATGCTTGTGATATGATTTATTCTGAAATTCTTAGTTCTAGTCTCCTTTAAAACTCTGGAGGAGTTTCTGCATTTATGTTTTGCTTCACTCATGGAGGCTAGCGAGATACCACCCTAATATGCTCAAGCTATGTGCAATGTGATCTTGTCTTGATTTTCAGTAATATATTATTTACTTTTAGGTATTTGTGATTGGTCACTTGAAAGAAGGATTGCTCCGTGCATTGTCTTCATAGTACTGTTTCAATACTTACTAGACTCTTTTCGTAGTACATGCTTATATACATCTAATGAAGCAAAAGAGTTTGTCAAAGTTTTCTTTGTCGTGTCCAGTTCGTTGAACTGAATTGCTTGAGGACAAGCAATATGCTAAGCTTGGGGGAGTTGATACGTCTCAAACGTATCTACTTTTCCAAACACTTTTGATATTGTTTTGACCTCATTCTTGCATGATTTGAACTAAACTAACCCCGAATGACGCTGTTTTCAGCAGAGCTGCCTGTATGGTTTTATTGTGTGCAGGAAAACGGATTTTTAGGTATCTCAGAAAAATCCACGAAAAATCACAGAAAATCCACGCACCCGAAGGAACCCGGAGCCAGAAGAGGGACCAGGGGGGCCAGGGGGGCCGCCAGGGGGGCCCCAGGCGCCCTGGTGGCGCGGCCCAGCCCCTGGCCGTGCCGGGGGGTCGCCTGGGTGGGCCCCACCTCCCCTGGTGCCCTACTTTGACTCGTATTTTAGCTCGTGACGGAGAAATCCCAGATCAGAAGTTCTTTTCGCAGTTTTCGTCGCGGAGCCGCCGCCACCCTCTGTTCTTCTTCGGGAGGGCTAATCTGGAGGCTGAATTGGCCTCCGGAGAGGGGAGATCGTCGCCATCGTCATCATCATCACCACTCCATCATCCCTCCATGACTTCTCCTTCCATGTGTGAGTAATCCCCTGCTGTAGGCGAAGGGGGTGGTAGGGATTGGATGAGTTAGATCATGTAATAGTTTGTCAGATCGTTGGGGGCATGTTGCCTATCATCTACTATGGTGTTTATCATCTTTGCTTCAACTTGTTATTCTTAATGCTTGACACTTAGGGCCCGAGTGCCATGATTTCAGATCTGAACCATATGTGTTTGCATGAATATATTTGTGTTCTTGATCCTATCTATGAGTTGTTTGCACCTATTACGGTTTGGAACCGGCGATCCCAAAAGTGACAGCTTGGGACACCAAAGGGGATGGTCCGTAGTTTGAGGATTACATGTATCCATTGAGTTTATTGCTTTGTTCCGGTGCTCTTTGACAGGAGCACCTTAATCTCCATAAGTTCCTTTTGGCCCCGTTCGTAGCGGGATGGTAGGACAAAAGATGTTGTGCAAGTTCTTATTGCAAGCACGCACAACTACCTACGGGATACATGCCTAATGTTTGATATTTGCCTAGATGATCATTACTTTTCCGTGTGCCGTGCCCCAAGTTAGAATCATGATATATCTCATCCATGCAGCGCCCAACCATCCATCTCCCTAGCCTACAGTGTTTTAAATCCTGCTTGTCACTAGTTGCTACTTTTGCCATTTACCTTTACTATTTACTTTTGCTGTTTACTTTTACTATCACTATCATCACTATCATATCACTGTTACCATTTATCTTTTGTTGCAAGTAAGTATATTTCAGGTGCGGTTGAATTGACAACTCAACTGTCAAAGCTTATAAATACTCTTTGGCTCCCCGTGTGTCGAATCAATAAATTGGGTTATTCTTACCCGCGAAGACTATCTCGATCCCTTACGGTTGAGGGTTATCAATGTGAAAAGTGCATTTCTTAATGGTCCTATTAATGAGTTGGTGTATGTTAAACAACCCCCGGGGTTTGAGGATCCTAAGCTCCCCAATCACGTGTATCAACTCGATAAGGCACTCTATGGCCTTAAACAAGCCCCACGTGCGTGGTATGAGCATCTTCCCGAGTTGTTACAAGATCGTGGGTTTGAAATTGGGAAAATCGACCCCACTCTTTTTACTAAGAAGGTCAAAGGGGAGTTGTTTGTATGCCAACTGTATGTTGATGATATTATCTTTGGTTCTCCTAACAAAGCTTTCAATGATGAGTTCGTCGCACTCATGACCACACATTTTGAGATGTCCATGATGGGAGAGTTGAAGTACTTCCTTGGGTTTGAGATCAAGCAAAGAAGAGAAGGGATCTTCATCAAACAATCCAAGTATATTCAAGACATGCTCAAGAGGTTCAATCTAAGTGATGTCAAGTCGGCTACTACTCCAATGCCAACCAAGTGCCAACTTGACATTGATCCCAATGGTAAAGCGGTGGATCAAAAGATATATCGCTCTATGATCATTCCTTGCTTTACCTTTGTGCATCTAGACCGGATATTATGTTGAGTGTGGGAATTTGTGCATGGTTTCAAGCCTCACCTAAGGAAAGTCACTTTGTGGCTGTCAAGCGAATCTTTCGATATTTGGCTCATACCCCAAACTTTGGCTTATGGTACCCAAGAGGAGCAAACTTCAACCTTGTTGGTTTCTCTGATTCTGACTGGGCGGGAGACAAAGTGGATAGGAAGTCCACTTCTGGAGGGTGCCAATTTCTTGGTTGCTCTCTTGTTAGTTGGTCTTCCAAAAAGCAAAGTTGTGTGTCTCTCTCGTCCACCCAAGCAGAGTATGTGGCTGCTGGCAGTTGTTGTGCTCAACTCTTATGGATGAGGCAAACTTTAAAGGATTACGGTGTCACTTGTGACAAAGTGCCTCTTTGGTGTGACAATGAAAGTGCCATCAAGATTTCTCTCAACCCGGTGCAACATTTCAAGACGAAGCATATTGAGATTCGGTATCACTTCATCCGGGATCATATTCGGCAAGGAGAAATTGAGCTTCACTATGTCAACACTCATGATAACCTTGCAGATATCTTCACGAAGCCTTTGGATGAAGCAAGATTTCACGAGTTAAGGCATGAGCTAAATATCATGATTTGAGCAATGTGGCTTGAGCACGTGCACACCCGACCATACTCTTCATATTGTCTAGTCTAGGTGCAGGCATGGACATAGGGGGAGTGGTGTTCTCTCAATGAACTCACCCTCCCCCCATTATGCATAAATTGATCATCTTTCCACATTTGTCATTTTTTATGACACTTGTGTTTCAAAGACGAGTTTTGGTTATGGGCCCAAGGATAATTCTCCGCGGTGCCATGCCAATTGACTCTAACATAGGTGGCTCCGGCCACCGCCCTCAGGCTTGTTTGGTTTCTGGCTTTCGTGTTTTTCTTCCTCATATTACAGTGACTAGCTCCACCCTAAGCCTTCTCATCCAAGCCATCTACTCCAAATGTACACAAGCTTGTTATCATGGAGTGAGTTGGTGCTCCCTGGCGGTACAACCGGTGGTACAAGCGGCTCTACCGCTTGACCACCAGGTTATAGCCCAGCGGTTGTACCGGTCAAAAGCCAGCGGTTCTACCGCTGGTACTCTGACCTGTGCCCCTGACCGGTACTATCGGTGTTGGTTCGCGGAACTACCGCCTAGCGCGGAAGTACCGCTCCAACCACCTGGTAGCATCCGGAGTGGTACTACTGGTCCCCGTACCGGTACTACCGGCGGCTGAATAGGGCGGATATAAAAGGCACGGACTGAAGGGGTTTTCCCCTTCACTCGTCCATTCTTTTGCCCTAGCCGCCGGGTGCTCCACTCACTGCCCCGAAGCGCCCTCCGGCACTTCGGATCCATCGGCCCTTCACCGGATCCGCTCCGTGGAGGCCGCCTCCTCTTCGATCTCCTCCCATGGATACCGGTATTGCCCTACTTCTCCTTTTGTTAGGGTTCTTATCTTGAATCCTTCTTCTAGGGCAATGAGTGTATTCCTTCATTTTTGGCTAAATGTTTTGAGGGAGAGATCCTTATAGATTCCTATTCACTTGTGCGTAGTTAATAATAGACATTGTGCATGTAGTTTTGAGATCGGGTAGTTCCCCTCCTTTACTTGGCAGATCCGTTCTTAGCGGTACTACCGGTCCCATGACCGGTACTACCGCCGGCCCGGAACTACCGGTGCAGTTACCGGAACTACCGGTTGCTCTGAATTTATATGCATTGTCTATATTTGCCTTACGTACTTGTGAATTATTCTTCTGATCTTGTGTACATTCCTCTCATCTTTTCTGGGTTGCTATGTGTTCTCCTTGTGCGTTTGCAGGTGGCTCTAGCTCTCATACTGGTCAGTTCGCCAAAAGAAAGGCCTGTAGGGGCAAGAGGCCGGCAGATGATGAAGATGTTCCCGAGGTTTGGTCCCCTCCAAAACAACTCACCGGGAAAAGTCAGTTGCTGCCAAGCAGCGTGCAGCGCTCCCTATGTACAAGTGGAAGCTTTCGGACTGGGAGAAGTTTCGCTTTCTGGACCCATACGCCGCACCACCTCCTCCACGCGGGAGTAATCCTTAGTTCCGCAATGAAATGCAATTGAGGATTGTGTCTGAAATCTTCGAGCACCACAAGAACAAGTTCACCCGGATGTGGTCCATTGACCTTGCGAAGTGGAGAAGCAACCGCGATTACTTTGGAGAGGCTCTGGAGGTCTGTGAGGAGTTTGATTTGGTCAAGCTCATGGAGCTGCGATGTGATTTTGATGTGGAACTCATTCATCAGTTCTATGCTACTGTCCACTTCGGCAGTGAAGATCAGCGTCACCTCTCCTTTATGTGCCGGGATGAGTTCTTCCGTGTTCCCTGGAGTGCCTTCTGCAATGCTCTGGGCTATGATGACACTGGCTTGGAAGGTCAATGTGGTCTCCGTACTCACGACCGAGCCAACCCCATGGATAAGGTGAAGCTAGCCCCTTTGTATATCCCTGGCCATGGCATTGTAGGTAAATCCAATGATCTTCTGCCAGTCTATGACATTCTACACCGTGTGTTTCGGTGTGTGCTGCTGCCTAAAGTTGGGAACCAGGATGACATTTATGGTTATCTGGTGGATTTGCTTGTCGCCATGAAGACCAAGCGAGGCAAGGCCATCACTTTTGATGTGTCCAAGTGGATGTGGGAGGAGTGTTGGGGATCGTAGCAGAAAATCAAAAATTTTCCTACGCATCACCAAGATCTATCTATGGAGTAATCTAGCAACGAGCATAAAGGAGAGTGGATCTACATACCCTTGTAGATCGCAATGCGGAAGCGTTGCAAGAACGCGGATGAAGGAGTCGTACTCGCTGCGATTCAGATCGCGGTTGATTCCGATCTAAGCGCCGAACAACGGCGCCTCCGCGTTCAACACACGTGCAGCCCGGTGACGTCTCCCACGCCTTGATCCAGCAAGGAGAGAGGGAGAGGTTGGGGAAGACTCCATCCAACATCAGCACGACGGCGTGGTGGTGGTGGAGGAGCGCGGGACTCCAGCAGGGCTTCGCCAAGCACTGCAAGAGACGAGGAAGGAGAGGGGTAGGGCTGCGCCAAGAGGGAGACCATCTCGTGTGTCGTGCAGCCCCAAAACCCCCACTATATATAGGGGAAGGGGAGGGGCTGCGCCCCCATCTAGGGTTCCCTCCCTAGGGGTGGCGGCAGCCCCCAAAAACCCATCTAGGGTGCGGCCAAGGGGGGGAGAGAGAGGGGGCGCCCTAGGGTGGGCCTTAAGGCCCATCTGGGCCTAGGGTTTGCCCCCCTCCCACTCTCCATGCGCCTTGGGACTTGGTGGGGGGGCGCACCAGCCCACCTGGGGCTGGTCCCCTCCCACACTTGGCCCACGCAGCCTTCTGGGGCTTGTGGCCCCACCAGGTGGACCCCCGGGACCCTCCCGGTGGTCCCGGTACGTTACCGATAGCGCCCGAAACTTTTCCGGTGACCAAAACGGGACTTCCCATATATGAATCTTTACCTCCGGACCATTCCGGAACTCCTCGTGACGTCCGGGATCTCATCCGGGACTCCGAACAACATTCGGTAACCGCGTACATACTTTCCCTATAACCCTAGCGTCATCGAACCTTAAGTGTGTAGACCCTACGGGCTCGGGAACCATGTAGACATGACCGAGACAACTCTCCGGCCAATAACCAACAGCGGGATCTGGATACCCATGTTGGCTCCCACATGTTCCACGATGATCTCATCGGATGAACCACGATGTCAAGGATTCAATCAATCCCGTATACGATTCCCTTTGTCTATCGGTATAGCACTTGCCCGAGATTCGATCGTCGGTATACTGATACCTTGCTCAATCTCGTTACCGGCAAGTCTCTTTACTCGTTCCGTAACACATCATCCCGTGATCAACTCCTTGATCACATATTGTGCACATTATGACGATGTCCTACCGAGTGGGCCCAGAGATACCTCTCCGTCATACGGAGTGACAAATCCCAGTCTCGATTCGTGCCAACCCAACAGACACTTTCGGAGATACCTGTAGTGCACCTTTATAGCCACCCAGTTACGTTGTGACGTTTGGTACACCCAAAGCATTCCTACGGTATCCGGGAGTTGCACAATCTCATGGTCTAAGGAAAATATACTTGACATATAGAAAAGCTTTAGCATACGAACTACACGATTTGTGCTAGGCTTAGGATTGGGTCTTGTCCATCACATCATTCTCCTAATGATGTGATCCCGTTATCAACGACATCCAATGTCCATGGTTAGGAAACCGTAACCATCTATTGATCAACGAGCTAGTCGTCTAGAGGCTCACCAGGGACATGGTGTTTGTCTATGTATCCACACATGTATCTGAGTTTCCTATCAATACAATTCTAGCATGGATAATAAACGATTATCGTGAACAAGGAAATATAATAATAACCAATTTATTATTGCCTCTAGGGCATATTTCCAACAGTCTCCCACTTGCACTAGAGTCAATAATCTAGTTCACATCACCATGTGATTAACACTCACATGTCACATCGCCATGTGACCAACATCCAAAGAGTTTACTAGAGTCAGTAATCTAGTTCACATCAATATGTGATTAACACTCAATGAGTTCTGGGTTTGATCATGTTATGCTTGTGAGAGAGGTTGTAGTCAACGGGTCTGCAACATTCAGATCCCTATGTACTTCGCAAAACTTTATGTCATATCGTAGATGCTGCTACCACGTTCCACTTGGAGCTATTCCAAACTGTTGCTCCATTATACGTATCCGGTATCTCTACTCAAAGTTATCCGGATAGGTGTTAAGCTTGCATTGACGTAACTCTTTACGTCGAACTCTTTATCACCTCCATAACCGAGAAACATTTCCTTATTACTCTAAGGATAATTTTGACCACTATCCAGTGATCTACTCCTGGATCACCTTTGTACCCTCTTGCCAGACATGTGGCAAGGCACCCATCAGGTGCGGTACTTAGCATGGCATACCGTATAGAGCCTATGACAAAAGCATAGGGGACGACCTTCGTCCTTCCTCTTCCTTCTGCCGTGGTCAAGTTTTGAGTCTTACTCAACTTCACACCTTATAACTCAGGTAAGAATTCCTTCTTTAACTGACCTATTTTGAACTCCTTCAAAAACATGTCAAAGGTGTGTGTTCCTTTTGAAAGTATCATCAGGCGTCTTGATCTATCTCTATAGATCTTGATGCCCAATTATGTAAGCAGCTTTATCCAGGTCTTCCTTTGAAAAATACCTTTCAAAACAACCCTTTACGCTTTCCAGAAATTCAACATCATTTCGGATCAACCATATGTCATTCACATATACTTATCAGAAATGTTGTGATGCTCCCACTCACTTTATTGTAAATACAAGTTTCTAACAAACTTTGTATACCCAAAAACTTTGATCACTCCATCAAAGCATATATTCCGACTCCGAGATGCTTGCTCTAGTCCATAGAAGGATCGCTGGAGCTAGCATATCTTTTAGCATCCTTAGGATCGACAAAACCTTTCTGATTGTATCATATACAACCTTTCCTTACGAAAACTGGTAAGGAAACTTGTTTTGTCATCCATCTGCCAGATTTCATAAATGCAGCTAATGCTAACATGATTCCGACGGACTTAAGCATCGCTACGGGTGAGAAAATCTCATCGCAGTCAACTCCTTGAACTTGTGGAAAACTCTTCGCCACAAGTCGAGCTTCATAGACGGTGACATTACCGTCCACGTCCGTCTTAGTCTTAAAGATCCACTTGTCTCAATGGCTTGCCGATCATAGGGAAAGTCCACCAAAGTCCATACTTTGTTTTGATACATGGATCCTATCTCGGATTTCTCAGCTTCTAACCATTTGTCGGAATACGGGCCCACCATCGCTTCTCCATAGTTCGTAGGTTCATTGTTGTCCAACAACATGACTTCTAAGACAGGATCACCGTACCACTCAGGAGTAGTACATATCCTTGTCAACCTACGAGGTTCGATAGCAACTTGATCCGAAGCTTCATGATCACTATCATTAGTTTCCTCTTCAACAGTCGTAGGTTCCACAGAAACATCTTTCTGTGTTGCACTACTTTCTGGTTGAAGTGAGGGTTCGACAACCTCATCAAGTTCTATCTTCCTCCCACTCAAATCTTTCGAGAGAAACTCCTTCTCGAGAAAGGACCCGTTCTAAGCGACAAACATTTTTGTCCTTGGATCTGAGATAGAAGGTATACCCAACCGTTACCAGTGGGTATCCCATGAAGATGTATTTGTCCGCTTTGGGTTCGAGCTTTTTCCGGCTGAAGCCGTAAGCATCGCAGCCCCAAACATTGAGAAACAACAACTTTGGTTTCTTGCCAAACCTTAGTTCATACGGCGTTGTCTCAACGGACTTAGATGGTGCCCTATCTAAAGTGAGTGCAACTGTCTCTAATGTATAACCTCAAAATAATAGCGGTAGATCGGTAAGAGACATCATAGATCGCACCATATCTCATAAGGTTCGATTACGACGTCTGGACACACTGTTACGCTGTGGTGTTCTAGGTGGCTTCAACTGCGAAACAATTCCACAATGTCTTAAGTGATTGCCAAACTCATAACTCAGAAAATCTCCCCTTGATCAGATCGTAGGAACATGATCTTCTTCTTATGATGATTCTTAACTTCACTCTGAAATTGCTTGAACTTTTCAAACGTTTCAGACTTTTGCTTCATTAAGTAAATATACCCATATCTACTCAAATCGTTAGTGAAGATGAGAAAATAACGATATCCACCACACGCCTTAATTCTCATTGGATCACATACATCAGCATGTATGATTTCCAACAAGTCACTTGCCCGTTTCATTGTACCTGAAAACGGGATCTCAGTCATCCTGCCCATGAGGCATGGCTCGCATGTGTCAAGCGATTCAAAATCAAGTGACTCCAAACATCCATCAGTATGGAGTTTCTTCATGCATTTTATGCCAAAATGACCTAAGCGGCAGTGCCACAAGAAAGTGTTACTATCATTATTAACTCTACATCTTTTGGCATTAATATTATCATCATGTGTATTACCATGATCGAGATTCAACAAACCATTGGGTGCATGACCATAAAGGTATTATTCATGTAAACAGAATAACCATTATTCTCTGACTTAAATGAATAACCGTATTGCAATGAACATGATCCAATCATATTCATGCTCAACGTAGACACCTGATAACATTTATCTAGGTTCAACACTAATCTCGAAAATAGAGGGAGCGTGCGATGGTGATCTTATCAACCTTGGAAACACTTCCAATACACATCGTCACCTCGCCCTTAGCTAGTCTCCGTTCAGTCCGTAGCTTTTGCTTCAAGTCACTAATAATAGCAACTCAACCGGTATCCAATACCCATGTGCTACAAGGAGTACTAGTAAGGTACACATCAATAACACGTATATCAAATATACTTTGTTGAAGTTGCCAGCTTTTCTTATCTACCATGTATTTGGGGTAGTTCCGCTACCATGTGACCGTTCCCCTTACAATAGAAGCACTTAGTCTCGAGGTTTGGGTGCAACCTTGGGTTCCCTCATTAGAGCGACAACTGGTTTGCCATTCATGAAGTTTCCCTTCTAGCCCTTGCCCCTTTTGAAACCAGTGGTCTTGTTAAACCATCAACGCTTGATGCTCCTTCTTGATTTCTACTTTCGCGGTCTTAAGAACCGCTAATAGCTCCGGGATCATCTCCATCCTTTGCATGTCATAGTTCATCACGAAGTTCTAGTAGCTTGGTGATAGTGTCTAGAGAATTCTGTCAACCACTATCTCACCTGGAAGATTAACTCCCACTTGGTTCAAGTGATTTTAGCACCCAGACATTCTGAGCACATGCTCACTAGTTGAGCCATTCTCCTCCATCTTTTTGGCAAAAGAACTTGTCAGAGGTCTCATACCTCTCAACACGGGCATGAGCCTGAAATCCCAATTTCAGCTCTTAGAACATCTCATATGTTCTATGGCGTTCAAAAACGTCATTAGAATCCCGATTCTAAGCCGTAAAGTATGGTGCACTAAACTATCAAGTAGTCATCAGGACGTGTCTCTCAGGTGTTCACAACATCCACAGACAACGTTGTAGGGGTTTGCACATCGAGCGGTGCATCGAAGACGTAAGCTTTCTGTGCAGCAGTGAGGACACTCCTCGGACTACGGACCTAGTCCGCATCCTTGCTTACAATATCTTTCAACTTAGTCTTTCTCTAGGATCGTATTAAACAGGGAGCTACAACGCAGTTATTGGTCTATAACATAATTTGCAAAGACAACTTAGACTATTGTTCATGACAATGAAGTTCATCTAATGAACTCCCACTCAGATAGACATCTCCCTAGTCATCTAAGTGACACATGATCCGAATCGACTAGGTCGTGTCCGATCATCACGTGAGACGGACTAGTCATCAACGGTGAACATCTTCATGTTGATCGTATCTTCTATACGACTCATGTTCGACCTTTCGGTCTTCCGTGTTTCGAGGCCATGTCTGTACATGCTAGGCTCGTCAAGTGAACCCTAAGTGTATCGCGTGTGTAAATCTGGCTTACACCCGTTGTATGCGAACGTTAGAACTTATCACACCCGATCATCACGTGGTGCTTCGGAACAACGAACCTTAGCAACGGTGCACAGTTAGGGGGAACACAATTCTTGAGATTTTAGTGAGAGATCATCTTATTCACTACCGTCGTTCTAAGAAAATAAGATGTAAAACATGATAAACATCACATGCAATCAAATAGTGACATGATATGGCCAATATCATTTTGCTCCTTTTGATCTTCATCTTCGGGGCTCCATGATCATCATTGTCACCGGCATGACACCATGATCTCCATCATCATGTCTCCATGAAGTCGTCTCGCCAAACATTACTTCTACTACTATGGCTAACGTTTAGCAATAAAGTAAAGTAATTACATGGCGTTATTCAGTGACACGCAGGTCATACAATAAATAAGACAACTCCTATGGCTCCTGCCGGTTGTCATTCTCATCGACATGCAAGTCGTGATTCCTATTACAAGAACATGATCAATCTCATACATCACATATATATCATTCATCACATCCTTTTGGCCATATCACATCACACGGCACATGCTGCAAGAACAAGTTAGACGTCCTCTAATTGTTGTTGCAAGTTTTTACGTGGCTGCTATAGGTTTCTAGCAAGAACGTTTCTTACCTACGCCAAAACCACAACGTGATATGCCAATTTCTATTTACCCTTCATAAGGACCCTTTTCATCGAATCCGATCCGACTAAAGTGGGAGAGACAGACACCCGCTAGCCACCTTATGCAACTAGTGCATGTCAGTCGGTGGAACCTGTCTCACGTAAGAGTATGTGTAAGGTCGGTCCGGGCCGCTTCATCCCACGATGCCGCCGAATCAAGATAAGACTAGTAACGGCAAGAGAATTGACATGATCTACGCCCACAACTACTTTGTCTTCTACTCGTGCAAGATACTACGCATAGACCTAGCTCTGATACCATTGTTGGGGATCGTAGCAGAAAATCAAAAAATTTCCTACGCATCACCAAGATCTATCTATGGAGTAATCTAGCAACGAGCATAAAGGAGAGTGGATCTACATACCCTTGTAGATCGCGATGCGGAAGCGTTGCAAGAACGCGGATGAAGGAGTCGTACTCGCTGCGATTCAGATCGCGGTTGATTCCGATCTAAGCGCCGAACAACGGCGCCTCCGCGTTCAACACACGTGCAGCCCGGTGACGTCTCCCACGCCTTGATCCAGCAAGGAGAGAGGGAGATGTTGGGGAAGACTCCATCCAACAGCAGCACGACGGCGTGGTGGTGGTGGAGGAGCGCGGGACTCCAGCAGGGCTTCGCCAAGCACTGCAAGAGACGAGGAAGGAGAGGGGTAGGGCTGCGCCAAGAGGGAGACCATCTCGTGTGTCGTGCAGCCCCAAAACCCCCACTATATATAGGGGAAGGGGAGGGGCTGCGCCCCCATCTAGGGTTCCCTCCCTAGGGGTGGCGGCAGCCCCCAAAAACCCATCTAGGGTGCGGCCAAGGGGGGGAGAGAGAGGGGGCGCCCTAGGGTGGGCCTTAAGGCCCATCTGGGCCTAGGGTTTGCCCCCCTCCCACTCTCCATGCGCCTTGGGACTTGGTGGGGGGGCGCACCAGCCCACCTGGGGCTGGTCCCCTCCCACACTTGGCCCACGCAGCCTTCTGGGGCTGGTGGCCCCACCAGGTGGACCCCCGGGACCCTCCCGGTGGTCCCGGTACGTTACCGATAGCGCCCGAAACTTTTCCGGTGACCATAACGGGACTTCCCATATATGAATCTTTACCTCCGGACCATTCCAGAACTCCTCGTGACGTCCGGGATCTCATCCGGGACTCCGAACAACATTCGGTAACCGCGTACATACTTTCCCTATAACCCTAGCGTCATCGAACCTTAAGTGTGTAGACCCTACGGGCTCGGGAACCATGTAGACATGGCCGAGACAACTCTCCGGCCAATAACCAACAGCGGGATCTGGATACCCATGTTGGCTCCCACATGTTCCACGATGATCTCATCGGATGAACCACGATGTCAAGGATTCAATCAATCCCGTATACGATTCCCTTTGTCTATCGGTATAGCACTTGCCCGAGATTCGATCGTCGGTATACTGATACCTTGCTCAATCTCGTTACCGGCAAGTCTCTTTACTCGTTCCGTAACACATCATCCCGTGATCAACTCCTTGATCACATATTGTGCACATTATGACGATGTCCTACCGAGTGGGCCCAGAGATACCTCTCCGTCATACGGAGTGACAAATCCCAGTCTCGATTCGTGCCAACCCAACAGACACTTTCGGAGATACCTGTAGTGCACCTTTATAGCCACCCAGTTACGTTGTGACGTTTGGTACACCCAAAGCATTCCTACGGTATCCGGGAGTTGCACAATCTCATGGTCTAAGGAAAATATACTTTACATATAGAAAAGCTTTAGCATACGAACTACACGATCTGTGCTAGGCTTAGGATTGGGTCTTGTCCATCACATCATTCTCCTAATGATGTGATCCCGTTATCAACGACATCCAATGTCCATGGTTAGGAAACCATAACCATCTATTGATCAACGAGCTAGTCGTCTAGAGGCTCACCAGGGACATGGTGTTTGTCTATGTATCCACACATGTATCTGAGTTTCCTATCAATACAATTCTAGCATGGATAATAAACGATTATCGTGAACAAGGAAATATAATAATAACCAATTTATTATTGCCTCTAGGGCATATTTCCAACAAGGAGATGTACAACTGTGTCTGGTACCGCAAGGTACCGATCTACGCTCCCTTTGTGATGCGCTTCCTGTACTCGGTTTGGGAAGTTCGGAGGCCTAGAGAGCCTCTTTCTACTCCGGATAGGCTCACGGAGCATGAGGTCAAGGTGCTGAGACAGAAGAAACATAAAGCTCCTCGATTCGCCGTGGGAAATGAGGAGGATGTCTTTGCTACCTCGGATGATGATGACTTTGAGTTAGAGGCTGGGGCTAAGCCTTCTTGGGTGGAGAAGCTTACTGCCAAGGTCAAGAAGACCTTATGCCTGCAGGCCCACATCCAAAAGAAGCTCTACAAGGCTCATGTGACTCAGAAAATGGCGCGCCGCCGGCAGATTCAGATGATGAAGCACCTCAATGTGCCTGATGTGAAGAGTGGCTCTGAGAAAAGCATCACTCCTGAGGATAAGTGGTGTCTGGCCAACTGCCAGTGGTCTGATGACGAGCCTACGACATCCTATACTCGAGCGACTGTGGATGCTATGGAGACTAAGGCTGAGGCTGCTGAGGACGTTGAGGACACGGAGGACTCTGACGATGATGACTCGGATGACTCCCTGGCGACAGGCGAGGAGCTTTACTGAGCCCTAGGGCGTTAGTCTCGCTCTTTTCCTTTTTGGTGCTTGATGCCAAAGGGGGAGAGAGTTGAGAATTGCTAGGTCACGGGAGTTGCATGGGTGTTTCTTGGTGTTTTCTCGTTCCTGTGAACTTCAGTAGAATGGTGTAAGACATGTGCCCTTATCTAAGTTATCTATGCACTTCGTTCCTGTGAACTTCAGTAGCATGGTGCAAGACATGTGCCCTTATCTAAGTTATATATGCTCTTATGTTTTTAGCTCTCTGCAATCATATGCTCTGTTGACTATTTGTTTTGATTGTGGTCGCTGGTAGGTCTATAAAACCTAGGGGGGGCATAGATCCTAGTTTGAGCACTTTTGCATTCCAAAAGCAAACTCTAAATAAGTGCTCACACTCAGGGGGAGCTCTACCTACATCCTATAGACCCCCGTGATTGTCGTGTGGTTGTCATCATTCACCAAAAAGGGGGAGATTGTAAGGGCATCTCTTGCCTAAGGTTTTGGTGATGATGACAATCCATGTGTGGACTAATCGTGCGTCAATATTACTCAGGTTTATAGCATGTGGCACAAGACGGTTAGGCCTTCCCTCTTTAAGGAAAAGATCGAAGACGGATGTTCCGATGCCTTTTTGTTTCTCTTGGTCATAGGAAATCCGTACTATCAAGAGGGAACCCACATCGGAAGGTAATGGGTGAATCAAGTCACGTACACAGATACTTTGCACCCACTATATTGCCTCCGTTCGTGGAGAGAGAGGTCCCCTTTTATTCTTCCTTGTGTGTAGTTTCCTCTACAGCGGTAGTACCGCCGTTGTAGGCGGTTGTACCGGCGGCCGGTAGTTCCGCTCGAACCACCGCCCCAAGTACCGCTCAGGGGTGATACCTTCTGTACTGGGTGCGGTGGTAGACCGGTGGTGACCCGGAAGTACCGGTGTTCTTCCCACGAAACCAGTACTACCGGTGTTCCGCGCGGTAGTACCGCTCTGACTGCCATCACACAGAAACTATCTGCCTGGTGGTAGTTTCGGCCCAACCACCGTCCCAACTACCGCCCTTGCTTGAAACCTTCTGGTTTCTAAGTGGTATTTGACCGGTGGTGGGGCGGTAGTTCCGGTTTTCTCCGGAAGACCGGTATTACCGGGTGCGCCACCGGAAGTACCGCCTTGGTGCCATGGGCGCAGGTTCCTTCACTCACCGGTACTACCGGTTGGGTGAGCGGAAGTACCGGTCCTATGCAATTCTGCACATAACGGTTTGATTGTTGGTGACCCTATTTAAGGAGGCCCTTCTCCCACCTCCACCTTATCTCTTGCCTCTCTCTCTCCACCATTAATGCCATTGAAGCTTTCTTGTCTGATCTCTTTCCCTAGCCAACCAAACTTGTTGATTTGCTAGGGATTGAAGGAGGAGACCTAGATCTACACTTCCACCAAAGGAAACTTGATTCCCCCATACTTTCTTGTGTGGATTTTGTTACTCTTGGGTGTTTGAGCACACTAGATGGAAGAGGTCACTTCGGAGCCACATTCCATTATGGTGAAGCTCCGGGGTTTCGTTGGGAGCCTCCAATTAAGTTGTGGAGAGAGCCCCAACCTTGTTTGTAAAGGTTCGGTTGCCGCCTTCAAGGGCACCACTAGTGGATTCACGGCACCTTGCATTGTGTGAGGGCGAGAGGAGAATACGGTGGCCCTAGTGGCTTCTTGGGGAGCATTGTGCCTCCACACCGCTCCAACGGAGACGTACTTCCCCTCAAAGGGAAGGAACTTCGATAACACATCCTCGTCTTCACCGTCTCCACTTGTGGTTATTTCTATCATTTACTTGTTTATCTTATATAGCTTGCTTGTGAAGTTGTGATCTTTACTTTCTTCTACTTATCATCTTAGTAACTTATCTAGACAACTTACTTTGACGCTTAATTTAAAGTGGTTAAGAAAAGCTAAAATTGTTAGTTGCCTATTCACCCCCC
>LR738711.1:660238301-660255523 GCA_902687465.1 Secale cereale
TAGTCAACCATATCGATCCTTTCACCTCAGTAGCTTTTATGCATTTCTTCTCAGCGCTGAACTTCGTCTTGAGCAGCAGAACTCGACTTGAGAGATCCATCCCTCCGCCAACGCTGCAGCACGTGGCAACGGTGGACGTGGCGGGCAAGGCGGACAAGCTCGTGGTCGTGGCGGGCATGGCCGCGGCAATGGCCGCTCCAACCTGAAGTGTCAAGTGTGTGGCAAGTTTGGTCACGACGCGCTCCACTGCCGCAATCGCTTCAACCATGCCTATCAGCCGGAGGAGCACCGTGAGCGCTCCGGCAACGTCGCCAACACCGGCTCCTATTCTGTGGACATGGACTGGTATGCGGACAACGGCGCCACTGACCACTTGACGAATGACCTCGACCGCCTCACCGTCCATGACCGCTACGGTGGCAAGGACAAGGTGCACGTCGCCAATGGGGCGGGTTTGTCTATCTCACATGTTGGTCACTCCACTATTTCCGGCTCATTCAAACATCTTTATCTTCGCAATATTTTGCATGTCCCTCACGTAAACAAACACTTGCTATCCGTGCACAAGTTAGTCTCTGACAATGATGCTTTTGCTGAATTTCATCCTAACTTGTTTTATCTAAAGGACCGAGCAACAAGGAAGGTTCTTCTTCGCGGTAGATGTCATGGAGGTCTTTACCCGGTGCCAAGCTTCAAAACCCCACCTATTGTGTCTGGTCTTCACGCCTTCTCCGGTGTCAAGCTCTCCTCGGATCTTTGGCATCGAAGATTAGGCCACCCATCCAAAAGTGTCGTTGAGTCAGTTCTTAGATCAAATAAATTTGCTTGTGCACCTTCGATCGAGTCTAATGTTTGTGATGCATGCCAACGAGCTAAGGTCCATCAATTACCTTTTCGAGATTCGAGTCATCTTACTCATGCTCCGCTTCAAATTATTCATTCTGATGTTTGGGGCCCTGCTATTACCTCGGTTGGAGGCTTCAAATATTATGTGAGTTTTTTGGATGACTTTAGTCGTTTCACATGGATTTACCTCCTCAAACGAAAATCCGATGTCGAGCAAGCATTTTACACTTTCCAAAAACATGTTGAACGCTTGCTTGATACTAGAATCAAAATTGTCCAGTCCGATTGGGGTGGGGAGTACCATCACCTATCTAGATATTTTCGGCGGGAAGGAATTACTCATCGTGTATCCTGCCCACACACCTCACAGCAAAATGGCATCGTTGAACGTAAGCATCGCCATATCGTTGAAACTGGCATCGCACACCTCGCTCATTCCTCTCTCTCCCGGTCCGTTTTTGGCATGAAGCCTTCATGACTGCTTGCTATTTAATTAATCGCATGCCAACTCGTGTTCTTCAAAACACCGTGCCACTCACGTGTCTTCTTAACAAGAAACCAAATTATACTTTTCTCCGTGCTTTTGGATGTGCATGTTGGCCAAACCTCCGCCCGTATAATAATCGTAAACTCAATTTTCGTTCCCGACAGTGTGTATTCTTGGGCTATAGCTCTGATACCAAGTCAAGAGGTAGAATTGCCGTGATAACTTTGCACTAGTATTGCCCAATTTATATACAACACGTACAACTTCAATTACAGGTCATGGATGGTGGATAATTAAGAGTAAGGACTCTAGGCCTTCTACATTCTAGCACTAAGCTATAGTGTTCATAATAGACAGCACTAACTCATTCCACAAGACGTTGCTTAACACATGATATACATTAGTCTGTTTTGTAGAGTTGACAAGGTGTTATATTTTGTTATGAGTGTTTGCATGAAATATTTCAGGATTTGTGAGAATTCCAGAAATCAAAAGTAGAGAGAGAATATGCACGGCCAAATTCCGGTCCTTCCATGCATCTCCTATATTCTCTATACAGTTCCACTTTTCAGCACGTGTACTCCCTTCAAAATATGTACTTCTTTTTTGGACGCGGCATGGAGCAGCCGGCCAAAATGGAAAAACTTTAATTTTTTTTAGAAAGTATTTGTTTCCCTCATCTGATTAAGAAAGATTTTTATTGTCATAAATGGCTAAACAGAAACAACCCATTAACAGTGCATTAAATAATCCGCATGCATGCATTCGGTTGTTGGCTTTTTTCCTGCACGGCGTGTCATGGATGACTTTCTAGCATTTAATTCATGATTTTTGAATTTTTGAAAAGCCACAACTTTTAAACCACGAATCCGAATTAAGATCCATTTTCATCGTTGAAATCCTTGCAACATGCTCTTCGAAAGTAGATCCCGCATGGTATGTTTCGATAAAATACTTTTTTTTGCAATTTTAGTATATGTTTTGTGCAATCATCTAGCAGTCGATGTACAACTAACCGCAGTGGATGTGCAACTTTGCACCTACCATGTGGACGTGCATTTTTTACTTATGGCACCTCCACCTACCATGTTTTAGGCCAATTGTCTAGTAGTTGACGTGCAACTTTTCTTTTATCCGTGGATGTGCTTTCACTATTTACTGCATCGGCCAACTGCCTAGCAGTAGATGTGCAACTTTATATGCTGCGATGGCCAACTATCTAACAGTGATGTGCAACTTTCTCTTGTATCACTCGTGGATGTGCAACTTCGTGTGTTGCCCCGGCCAACTGCCTAGCAGACTATGTGCAACTTCGTGCGTTGCCCCGGCCAACTGCCTAGGAGACTATGTGCAACACCGTCTGTTGGCCCGACCAACTGCCTAACAGACTATGTGCAACTCCGTCTATTGCCTCCACCAACTAAAACTAATACGTATCCACAAGTAGGGAGGGGAATGAGTTGCACATCGACTAATAGTCAGTTGGCGTGAACAACAGACTAAGTTGCACATACCACTGGTAGGGGAAGTGGGGAAGGGTGTGCGAAGATTGAAAAACTACATATCCACTCGTAGAGAGGAGGGTTTGCACATTGACTACAAGGTAGTTGGCCCAGGCAGTAGACTAGTTGCACAATAGGTTGCCATGGTTGTTAGGTTGCAACCTCATAGAAAGTTGGATTATGCAGCTCTAAAAATTAGTTTTGAAAAAAGTTGCATCATTCAGTATTAAAGTTGCATCATATAGCATCAAAGTTGGCATTTTTTTTTGTTAAAACATACTAATATGGGATCTAGTTTCAAAGATCTCGTCATGAAGAATCCAACAATGAAGACGTATCTGAATTTTGGCACATGGTTTAAAAGATATGCCTTTTTAAAAATTTGAAAATCCAAAATAAATGAATATAGATATGTTTTCCCTTCCGACATGACCAGTTTGATTTACATTTAATGCGGACAACTGCATGCACTAGCCAAAAAAAAAATTGTACACATGCATGTGGCAGAGCGGCCGCTCGTTCTCTCCAACGAGCGCGCGCACTTATAAGATTTCAGGGTTTTTTTTGCAAAAAAAACATAGAGTACTTTTTTTACCTCGCCTTTAAAATACTTCTCCAACATTATGAAGTAACACCCCTCTTGTATATATATATTTTTTAAGAAGAGTGACACCCCTCTTGTAATTCGATTCATTTTGATTCGGTCGCGGCACTATTTGTTTGTTTCACGAGTGTTGGGCCTTCCTTTTTCGGGCCTGGCCCGGTGCCCCGGTGAAGAGATTTGCCTAGAACTTGCCTATTTTTGTTTTTGGTAACCGTAGATTTGCCTCCTATAAGCAGCCCAATTCCCGGCTACAGCGCGAGGCACAGATTGGCAGATTCCCTTTTCCCCTTCCCCTGAGCCCGATCGAGCAAGCCAATGGAGAAGCAAGCCGACAAGGCCGCGGCGCCGGCCGACGACGGCATCCACGAGGAGTCGCCGGCCTCTGCCCAGAACGGGCGGCCCGGATCCGAGCCGGCGGCCGCACCCGAGGTGGAGGTGCAGCTCTTCCGGCGGGGCCGGGGGCCGGTGGCCGTGTTCCGGTCGCCCCTGGGCGGGTACACGCAGGACCAGCTGGAGGTGGGGGACATCCTGGAGAAGTACGGCCTCAAGTGCGTCTTCGCCTTCGACGCCGCCTCCCGCGCACGCGGCGTCGCCATCCGATTCAACCCCCGCAACGGCCGCTCCCTCCTCCCCTACGCCGCTGACTCCACCATCTTCCTCGACGGCGAGCCCAAGGTTGTCACGATACCCAGTCCCCTATAAAATTTCGCCCAGTTTGTATGCTCTGATGTCTGCCCGGTCCACTCATAGTTAGCGAGTCTTCATATGACGCGCTTGCCTCTTTGGTGATTTAGGATCCTTTGCTGAAGCCCATCACGAAGGTGATGCTCACTGTCTGCGCCATGACAGTGGTAACTGCGGTGATACTGAAGGAGGCGAAGATGCCCGAGTGGCTTAAGGGAACCAAGCTGGGCAACCTGAAATTCCCACCGTGGGTGCTGGCTTGCATGGTCATTGTGTTCGTGAGGCTCCGGAAGAGAACCATGGATGTCATGAAGAAGATTGGCTGGGCCTCGTGAGCAGGTAGCAACAGTTTTACCAGTTGGTCCTCTCTTTTATGGTTGAAACAATTCCTGGTGTTGGTTTGAACGCTGCCGTGAAATCTTATGAGTAATAATGTGAGACACGCTAGGTTACTGTCGAAGCTTCATGCTACATAGGAAGTGAGTTGTCATAGGCATCGGCCATATAATGCAAATTATGCTTTAGGGTTTATAGTAATGAACTATGCTGTTGTGCCTGTGCAGTTTGAGATCTGGTACAAAGCAAAAATACTCAATGCTTCCGATTAAAACGAAAAATGAACTGTCCATCCTTAGTTACCCCTAATTACTACTCATTTCATCCCAAAAGGTAAGGCGTGCACATATTCCAAGATTCAGGTTACATCTGATCATTAGACCAACGACACATGCTTTTATATATGGCAAAAACACGAAGTGATCCGAGCTCTTGTTTTTTCTTTGACAACAAGGAAGTGATCCTAGCTCACTTTGCTGGGGTAGTGGAGTCGAGAGCTCCTATGGTAGTATAATTTTTGTCTAATTATTGGTCAGACTTAACCTCAAATCGAATGCGCGCCTTATATTTTGGGGTGGAATGAGTACTAAGAGCAAGTACAATAGAGCTGAGTCAGCGGGCTATAAGGAATAAACTAGTATATTTTTGCTTAGTTGGAGGAAAGAGAAGAGGAGAGAGAAGGTAAGCGGGCTCTTCATGAAGAGCCAGCTCTAGCACGTGCTCCTAGACACCTTGTGAGAATGAAAGATGGGCCACATAGTACAAAAGTAGTACACTCTTTTGATCTACTATCGTACATGTTGGCTATAAGATGGGCTGTATATGACATGTCACTGGCTTATAGCCAGCAGCTGGCTATACTATTAACCATGCTCTAAGAAACTGACAGCTTCATGTTGACAATAGCCTGGGCATCATTCATGATTCTGTGTATTTCTGCTACAAAATTGATGTCGTTCCTTGACTAACTATAGCATGCTATGTGCTTCAACAGTACAACTTCGTATTTTCATATTTAGTTATCTGAAATTAAGTTTGTCTTGGTTCTTCCGCGGAATTTTAACCAGCCGCACTTCAATTTTTGACAGGTTACTAATGGCAAGCACAGTTTTGGCCACTCCTTCCAGTTTGCCGTCAATGTTGGAGATGTACTGGGCAGTGACATACTACATGTAAATGTTCAGAACAAATACATCTTATAGATCACTTATATTTGACCTTATGTTTAGCATATGCACGACGCAGTTTGCCAGTGTGGCATTTTTGCTTGTAGCAAGTGTGCATGAATAAATATAGGCGAACAAACTGGTGTGCACTCTGTTTCTGTGAAGATTTTGTTCACTGACCCTTGATGGTGCTTTAACGAGAAATTTAACTGCTAAATTATTTCTTCTCTCTATCAGTGCTAAATTCAGTTATCAAAATACTGGTTTCCTATCTGTCTGTACCATGGCTTGCTTTGCTGCCTGGCCTGCCGAAGATCACGAAGCTCTGGCGTGGGAAGCCAGCTGCGGCTGTACACCTGCCAGTTTGGCATTTTGGCTGGTGTTGCTTTCTTGTTCTCGCTGGATTCCCCTGATTGGCATATCATTTGCTCAGGCAAACTCGTGGCTCCACAGCTTAGCCCCCTTTCTTCTTTACTTGGGACATGATGAAAGCCGGATGCACCAAGATATGCCGTGGTACCTGAAGTATATATATGAAGATCTTCCCAGCCTCTCTCCACCCAGTAGGAACGTGCTCAAACCTGTCTGCCCTTTGCCAGACAGATCATCCTGTATACTCTTTTTCCTTTTGAACTATATTAGTTCGTGGTGGGATGCAGGGAGGAAAATATTTCTACTCTTATTCTTGCAGATGGATCTGAGTGCTACCTTTGAACATTGAATGCGAATGGATCATCAAAATTTGCACGGGAACAGTTACAAAAGAAAATCACCAGTAATCCCTACAGGAGCACGCTCCATGCTTGAAATGGTGAAACCTATTCCTATCCCTCATAACAATCTCCCTGTCAAAGACCTTAGATATCATCTTGGTATAATCATGGCAGTCCTTGCACACTCTCAAGTTCTTCACGATCCTGATTACCATGCCTTCTGGCAACGTGATGAGACCAAACGCGAGGGCAAGCTTCTCACTGTGCAAGGAGATCGCACCTTCTTTCTCCTCTTCCTCGATGTCGAACAGCACCTCTTTTGTGTTTGCTGCGTACCCTTGCAACCTCAGCTTATGACTCATCTCTGCAAGCATGATCTCGATATCCTTATATCTGGGGTGAGACTTGCTCCCGACGAAGAACTCATGCACCTTGCCATCAACCTCAATGGCACTACACCCAGGCACCTTTCTCACTCCCTTGGACTTCATAATGTCCCGAACTTTGCTGACGCCCTTCCAGTTGTGCGACTCCGCGTAAATATTAGACAGCAACACGTGAGCCGCATCATTTTTGGACTCAATCTTCGTGAGCTTGTACATTGCGTGTTTGCCCAGATCGACGTTGTTGTGAATCCGAGAAGCGTTGAGTAGCGCTCCCCAGACACCTTCATGCGGCTCCACTGGCATAGAATTGATGAAATCAACCGCATCATCCAGACGCCCAGCTCTACCATACAAATCGACGATGCAGCCGTAGTGCTCAAGCCAAGGCTCAACTTTGTGCTTATCCTTCATCGAATTAAAGCATGCTCGTCCCTCTTCTACCAACCCAGCCACGGAGCATCCGCGGAGCACCGCAACAAATGTGACACCATTAGGCTCCATGCCTGCGCTCTCCATACGCTTGAACAGCTCAAGACACTCCTCCCCCATGCCATTCATCGCGAGGCCACTCAGCGCGCTGGTCCAGGTGTAGATGTTCCTTTCGCTCATGGTCTCGAATACCTCCATCGCCATCGTGACAACTCCACACTTGGAATACATATCCACCAAAGCAGTGCCCAGTGTGACCGACACCCGCATCCCACGGCTGCACACATAGGAGTGCACCCACATGCCACGGTCTAGTGCACCCATCTGTGCACAGGCAGTGAGCACTGACACCAGCGTCGCCTCACCGACAGAAACCCCAGCCTTCTGCATTTCGTCGAACAGCCCCAAGGCTTCCCTGGACCTGCCCACGCGCACATAACCTGTGAGCATGGCGTTCCAGGCGACATGGTCCCGCTGCGGCATTCCATCAAACAGCTCGCGGGCAGTGTCAACATCGCCCCCAGTTGAAAGGGCGCCCAACATAGCAGTGACGCACACCACGTCCGGGCTCACGATCTCCGCGAAGGCTGCCCGCACGGCGCCCACGTCCCCCACCGCCGCGTACATGGATACGGCGCCGCTCTGGACGTGCAGGTCCGCTGCATGGCCGTGGCGGAACGCCGCCGCGTGCACGGAACCCGCAAGCAGGTTCACGGCAACATCGGTGGGCACGGGCGTCGCCGAGGCGGCGGCGGCCAGGGAGGTCGCGGCGCGGACGAGGAAGGTGAACGAGTAGTGGTCGGGCGCGAGGGGGAGCTCGCGGAAGGCCGCAAAGGCGAGGCTGGGGCATGGTCCGCGGGCGAGGGCGCGGAGGAGGCCGTTGTGGGCGACTAGCGTGGCCGGGCGCCGGGGCAGGAGGAGGCGCGCGTACGAGAGGTGGCTGGAGGAGGCGAGGGAAGCGACGAAGTCGGCGCGGTGGGAGGGAGAGGCAAGGCGGCCCGAGACGAGGAGGTGCGCGTGGATCTCGCGGAGGCGGGACTGGGAGGAGGCCCGGACGAGGGACGGGAGCAGCGTGGAGGAGTCGCGGAGTCGCGCCGCCATCTTGTTTGGAATGTGATTTCAGACATGGAGCACATATGCTGTGTGGATTTTTATTTTTTAGAATCATCAGTACAAACGTAAGCGCTCATATACACGTACATACACTTACTCCTATGAACGCACACACGCACACTCTACACCTATAAGCACCTCCGAGAGACTGAGCCGACATATCATCTTGAGATTTACGAAGTCATCGTAAGCGCCTCGTCGTCGACGGGAACGTCTCCTCCCACTGAAAAGGCGTCGCCAGAAATCCTGAAATAAATCCAGGAATAATGCGAGCACCAGGATTTGAACCCTGGTGGATTTGTTGTCATGGGTTCGTTCATATTCCCTCCATTTCTAAATATGAATATAAGTCTTTTTTAGATATTTCAAATGGACTATAATATATGGATAAATCTAATATATTGTAGATTTACTCATTTTACTTTGTATGAAGTCATTTGTTGAAATCTTTAGAAATACTTATATTTAGAAATAGAGGGAGTAGATTTCAGTTTGTAATGTTATATGTAGTATAGTATATGTATCCTCTCCGTCCCAAAACAAGTGTCTCAGTATAACTTTGTATGTTAATATAAAGTTAAGACATTTACTTTGAGATCAAGGAAGTTTATGATTTTAGCACATGTACTGAAGTTTCTGCTTGGATTCGAGACCAAGGAAGTTTATGAGATCAAGGTGATCTCATAAACTTCCTTGGTTGTGATCTTTCTGGCACAACCAAGTCTAGCAGACTAGCATCCTATAATCATCGGCTACATATAATAGCTCACTAATCAGTGAAAAAGAGCTAAACACAAGCTAATTCACACAATTACATATCTGGCCAACTTGTAGTACTTTGTGGTAGAAAAAATAATCCATTTTAAACTCTAAATTCATAGAGGTTGGCGTGTCCCAAATTAAAATTCCAATTAGCGCGCATGGTGGTCCGAACCCAAGACCTCGTGTTGTTGGTCGACAGTAGTAACTACCAGGTACAGAACATCTGTTGTGTTTACTTGCTCCCTTTTTCTTCTATTTTTTTTCTTTACCTTTTATCTTTTCTTTGTATTTTTTGTTTTTCATGTTTTCTTAAATTCGTGGCCATCTTAGTAGGAAATAGCAAACAGAAAAAAAGAACGTCGTGAACCAGATTTTCAAAAGGGAGAAAAGTTCTGGATTTTTTAAAAAAAGTTCAGGGATTTAGAAAAAGTTCAAATTTTAAAAAGAAGTTCACGTATTTAAAAAAATCATGTATTTTGGGAAAAGATGTAAAACTGAATATAGTTCGTGGATTTGGAAAAAGTTCATGGATTCGAAAAAAGTCCACCAGTTTTGTAATTCATGAATTTAAAAAAACATGATTGAAGATGAATAGATAGGAAGTTTTCTCACAGAAAAAAAACTATTATTTTTCATGCATTAGATAAAAAAATAAAAAAAATGTATAAGGAGCTTCCACGAACAAAATAAAGAAGAGAAGAATAAATTGGAATAAATTATTCACAAGAGGTGAGGCGACCTGGTTGCTTAGGATCATTTGGATCAAAACACGAGGTCGCGAATTTGAATCAATTGTGTGCGCACCTCTTTTTAGCTGTGTAACAGAAAAAAAAACATTTTTTAATAGACAAAAAAACAAATGGGTTGGTCCAGTGCGGAGGACGGGTGCGCGTCATGCACCTTTTTTGCGGTGCAGCAAGAAAAGACATTTTTATCAGACAAAATAATACAAATGGGCTGGCCCAGCATGGAGGACGGGGCATGTTGCGTACCTTTTTTAGCAGTGTCATAGAAAAAAAGAGATATTTTTAACAAACAAAATAGCCCAGCGCGGAGGACGGGTGCACGCCACATACCTTTTTTAGCAGTGTAACAGAAAAAGAAGACATTTTATGATAGACAAAAAAAAAATACAAATGGGCTGGCCCAACCTGGAGGATGGGTGCGCGCGGTAGCCAACACTGCCCCACCTTTGCCCACCAGCCAAACGAATCTCTACCACGTCAACGTTTTTATGCCTCAAAAATGATGTCAAGGTTCGATTTAGACCAGGATTGCATAGTTCAGGATGCAATCGACAAAGATTTTGATTTGTGGGTTCGTTTCGCCCAAGCTCTACGAGTTTAGAGTTTAGAATAGACATTTTCCTTTTGTGGTCTGTTCTTGCAATCCCAGCTTAATCCATAATTGGCTAGAGTAGATTTATTTTTACCTTTTTGAGTAAAAAGGCTGGAGTAGATGACTCCTACATTGCCGATAGGAGGGCCTATTTGGTATTGTTCCACTCTACCAAAATCGATTCCACTTCATCCAATTCATTTTAGAGCGGTTCTATCCATTAGTTACAGCTCTATCACAGAGCACTTGTTTTTTTTAATTTGGCTTCCAACTAGCTCCAGTTTTTTTTCTGGAGACAGGAAGATTTTATTTCATCAATCAGGACGCAAGTCATTCTTACAAATATCAGGGACGTCTCCTGGTCCCGAACCCAACCACAACATAGTGCGACCTTCTGTCCGTTCAAAGGAGGACAGATAATGGCTTGCACCATTCTGTTCCCTACAAACATGAGATAGCTTAAACATCCTCCCTTCCCTCAAAAGCCTTTGAATTTGATCAACCAACATGGTATAGCGAGACCGGTCCCTATCCGGGCCATTAATCATGTTAAGAGCGACAAGGCAGACTGTCTCTACTTCTATCGGCATCTCCGTCCATTGCAGGGCGAGGTTGATGCCCTCCATGCAAGCTGAGAGCTCAGCCTCCAATGGTTCTGCACATGTGCGCAACTCTCTACAGGATGAGAAAATGATATCGCTGGTGGAGCCGCGTAGAATCATGCCCGCCCCCGCAGTTCCCGATGTGGCGCAGAATGATCCGTCAACGTTCATTTTTGCCCATCCTTCAGTCGGAGGAGACCACCTGGGTGGGGCACCATTGATGGGCTGAGCATGTGGTAATGGCTTGCTGGGAGTCCCCACATCCACAACTTGCTTTCCTTTAACTGGATCAACACCTGGGTTGTTCTGCGCACCAATTAGTGAGTCCACGTAGCTTAGAAGATACCTCTTTGATGCTTCGACTGGGGGCGTCTGCTTATGGTGTGTTATCTCGTGGCGAACGTGCCAGCAACGCCATAGTGTCATCATGAACTCCATTCTCTCCGTGTCTGGCAGGTCGCAAAGTATTTGGGCAAGCCACTCAGAGCCCGTCTGCTGAAACGACGCCGTTTGAAAGGGATACTTTTTTACCTTTGCTTCTCCGTCTTTTCTTTTTATTCTTCGCATCATGTGTGTAACGCCCATGATGCGATTCTATCCCGATCACGTGACGAACTCGTGATTGGGACACAACCGCATTTTGAGCGCTTAACAAGATGGATATCATTACATCGTACCATTATATACATACATGGGAATACATACAAGTCATACAAGTCACATGAATACAACACCATCAATACAAGACATCCGACTACGGATGCAAACATGAAAAGCACAACGACATCCATCTGCTATCCCAGGCTGCCAACCAGGAACCTAACCCAAGACTGACGAGGAAGAAGAACTCCAACACAACAAGCATCGCTCTCACGTCAAGTCATCGGAAACCTGCACCTGCAACTGTTGTTGTAGTATCTGTGAGCCACGAGGACTCAACAATCCCATAACCATGGGTATCAAGACTAGCAAATCTTTATTGGGTATGGAGAGGTTAAGTGGTGAGGTTGCAACAGCGGCTAAGCAAAAGTATGGTGGCTAACTTACGAGTACAAGAATAAGATGAGCATCTACGCAAACGGTCGCAAACTAGTAATGATCGCTAGAGATCCTAAACTACCTGCGTGTCAAACATAACCCCACCATGTTCTCTTCTCAAAGTGAAAAGAGACGGTCACGGTTACTCACGCGGTTGTGTATTTTATTTTGGATCCTCTGTCAAGTTTGCTACAACCGGACATTAACAAATTCTCATCCGCCACATAACCGCGGGCACGGCTTTCGAAAGATCATAACCCTGCAGGGGTGTCCCAACTTAGTCCATCACAAGCTCACGATCTGCGGAGTCGCAATTCCATGTTGGGAAGACCCGAGTATTCTCGGAATCCGTGCTCAAGATATTTCGACAAAGGTAAAACTAATCCAGCAAGACCTCCCGGCGCGTCGACACCCTGATAGTAGCCGTGCATATCTCGTCTCAGGCCACGACCGGATGGGTCATCCTACAAGTAAATACCAGATACCTCGGGTTTCCCCAAGGTGGCCCTGCAGTCTGCCCAGTTTGGACCAACACTCATGAGGAGCACTGGCCCGGGGGTTGATTAAGAGTCATCAGGTGCTAGCCAGCCCCTATGCAAGTTTTAGTTATTAGGCAAATGTAGTACCAAAGTTGGGTCTTGCTGGAAAAGCTTTAAGGAATACGAATTATCGAGTGGGGCTCATAAACCCCAACCGTGTTAGGAACGCAAAATCATGGAACATAATGCCGATTTATCAGTTCTTAAGGTGGCATGAGTGGACCGAAACACCGAGCAAAAGGCCAAGCCTTCCACTCATTGCCAAGTATATATGTGCATTAATGAAATTAATAGATATTGTGATATTCCAACAACGTCTAGCTCCAACATGGACCAATCTTCATCTTCACCTGCAACTAACAACGCTATAAGAGGGGCTGAGCAAGCGGTAACATAGCCAAACAACGGTTTGCTGGGATGGTGTCAAAGGTTAGAGGTTTCATGGCAACAAGGAGAGACTAACAACAAATAGATAGGTAGCATGACATATAGCGATAGCGTCGAGACAACTAGCATGGCAATGATAGTAAAGGTATCCAAGGTGACGGTCATCTTGCCTGGAATCCCGCAAGGAAGAAGAACGAGTCCATGAAGAAGACAAATAAGAAGCCACGAAGACGAACCAAGTGTAGTTGAACGAATCCTCACGATTGCAATGGAATATGAACTAGCGAGAAGAAGCACACAACATGGTAAACACACCACACATAACAAGACAAGGTGCTCAAACAAGTGTGATGCATGACAAGGCTACATGATGTAATTCATGGCAAGGGATGATACAAACAAGAACATCACACAAAGCAAGTTTAAATGAGGCCGGAAACAACATATAACAATTCCGGCAAGTCCTCATATGCAATTTTCAAAATTGTTCCAGATCTGAACAAACCTTAAGTTCAAGTTGTTAAACAGCAAGTTAACATGCACCATGATGATCTACTCGAAATTCTAGTAAAGTTACATATAAAATTCATTTAATTCGGAGCTACGGCCTAGAAGATATGAGCAAAACAGGTCAAGCATGTCATTGATGCAAAATGCATCCAAACATCAGGCAAACACATTCCAAATAGGTATTCAACATGTTATTATGCATCTACATATAAAAACACACAAGTTTCATACAGAGCACGCTCAAAACGGAGCAACGGTTCATCACATACACTCGAAGCAAGTTTGAAACACAATCAGCTCAAAACAGCAAGTAGGCATGTAGTTGACATCAAAACAACATGATACAATAACACTTCATGGCAACAATGGGCATGGCAATCATGTACATGTCAAGCACTACACGCATGATCACTGAGCTACTACCAAACACCAATAGAACATGCTCAAAACATCATGGCAAGATTGCAAAAGATAACAGTTTCACAGACCTAGTGAAATAAACTGAACATGGCAGCAACAACGGCAAGTAGGCATGTTTGCAAGCTTGTGCAACTCATTTCAAAGCGTATCATGGCATGTGAATATAACAACATCAAGAAGACATGTTTATGAAGCTACTCATGGCAAGAACATGGTCATATGATGCATAGAACACTAGCTATTCACCTGGCAAAACTGAACTTACTGATAACAGGCTGACAACAACATTTTATAGCAATTTGAGAGCATGAAAACAACAAGCTACAGCAGGCCAATAAAGCAAACAAGGGCATGGATGGATAGAGAATAACATGGACATCAAGATATGATCATTGGACATACCAAAATGTGCATGGATATGACCGGGGCATCAAGCAAACATGGCATCAGGTTATAACAGTTTCAGACTTAGCAGTTTTCAACAAGTGTAAGAAAATCAACCAACAACGAGTAGGTCACTTTGCAAGCTTGTTGCACTCACCACAAGGCATATCATGAAAAGTGGAATGCACCACAGCAAAGATGACATGATTGTGCTTCTAAAACATATTGACATGTAGTTCAAACAAAAATCACACATAAAGATATGAAAAAGACAAATCAACATCTCATAACAAGTTTCAGCACCTAACAGCCACATGCACTTTTGCAACAGAGATAAACATGGCAATATGGCACCTAACATGAATGCAACAGCCACCATCATGTAGAGCACTTCACAATGAACATTTTGACATATCATATGCTCCATTTGGACCAACATGTACAAAGTTACACCATGTTAAACATGCATACATATTGTTGATAGACAACAAGGAATTGACAGTAACATCACATAGCAGTTTTGCAAGGAGGATTAAGGCATCAAGACTAACAGTAACATGCATGCAAATGCAACTAACATGTAGAGCACTTCGAGACGAACATTTTTATATCTAATACATTCAATTTGAAGCAATATGCACAAAGTTATGCCATGAGGAAGATGCACACATATTATTACAGATCCGGGGACTTAGCAGTTTTCAGACAAAAGGAAAAAAATAGGTGAGCCCTAAATACTATCTAGCGCACCGGGCGGAGTTTAGGGGAGTGGCTCACCATGGGTCTTGGCCCAGGACGCAGGGGAGGTTGCCTGGGCCGGAGGGGATGGAGAGGTGGGCCTTGCGGGGCCCACGAGGCCAGCTGGGCGCGATGCGTCCCAGGAGCGGCGGCGCTGGCTGGCGCTCGTCCGGCTCGCTCCCGAGCGAGAACGAGGCAGGGGCGGCGACGATCGACGGCGATGGCCGAGGGGAGCGAAGGAGGCCGGGATGGGGTTATGCGTAGCCGGATCCGGTGGATCCCGGACTGATCTGGGCGGTGCTGGGCCCCGGCGGCGAGGACTCCGGCATGGCGGCAGCACGGCAGACGGCGGCGGAGATGGAACCGGACATCCATGGCTGGGCGGATCACGGCGACAGGGTCGGAGTCCGGCGTGGAGGGGCTCGCGAGCTCTGGCGAGTCGCCGGCCGACGGTTGGACACGGAGAGGTCTCCGCTCAGGAGCCAGGGCGATGCGGGCGAGGAGCGCTCAGGCGGGACACCTCGGGCCCAGATCGGCCCGGGGGCGGGCTGCGCTGCGGTCCGAATGGGCCACGGCGGCTGGAGGCTGCATGTGGCCACGTGGCGCGTGTGGAGAGGCCACAGCCGGCGGCGGGTGGCGGCTCCGCCAGTGGGACGGTGACACATGGTGCGATGGAGGTGGTTAGGTGCTGATTCCGAGGAGGGAGGCGGCAGCTGCGCGGTGAGAGAGGGGCTAGGGGAGGTTTAGACCCGATTTGGAAAGGGGGCTGCTATATATAGCAGGGGGTCTAGGGATTAGGGTTTGGAGGGGTTTGAGGCCGTTTTCGGATCCTCGGATCACGAACGGACGGCTCCGGACAGAGGGGGAACTATGTGAGCGGTTAGTGGGCTGTTGATGGGCCTCTAACCCCTCGTTGGTTACCCCAAGTGGAAGGTGTAAGATGCAGTGTTGTGGAAGTTTTTTCCCTTAGCAAAGATGCCAAGGATCGAATCCCCAGAGATTCCTAGGTTCAACAAGTAGGTGTCAACTGCTAACGGCGCCAGATATTAGCAATCAACGTGGACCTGCACACAGATACAAATAACTTTGCTCCCAACGAGTACAGAGAGGTTGTCAATCCCTCCGGCCTTGTAGTTCACAAAGGATTAAAAGCAAATGATAGTAGTGATAGATAGTGTTTGCAATAGTAAATAATAACGAAAAGTAAATAGAGGATGTGATCAATGATGGTAATATTGACCGGAGTCTCATGATGTTCACTAGTGATGTCTCTCTCCCAAAAGACGATAAAACAGCTATGTGAGGTAAACAAATTACAGCTGGGCAATTGACAGGACCACGAACGCAAACCAATGCTGACTGCATTGCAAGAAAGGTTGAGGTTCAAAGCATGGGCGGTACGCCAAAGTAAGTAGACCTAAATCCATCAATATCTACTACTAATTATCCACCTTGAGATATCTATCCAGAACATCTCGCTGGTATTAAGTTGCGAGTCCCACCCATAGTGTAAACTCAATGCAACAGACAACTGCATTAAAAGAACTTTGCGTAAAGTAAACAATCCTTGCACCCGCGGGTACAAGCACCGTTGTTTTCCCCCTTATGGCAACAGCACATCCCCTAGACTCATGTTTCTGTCACTCAAGCTAGTCATCGAGGGGCATGAACCCACAATCGAGCATAACGTTCCCTCTTGGAGTCACTACCTACTACTTGGCCAAAGCAATAAATAACAACGGAGAACATGCAAGAATTACTTATGAACATAAATATAAAAGAGGTGAATCAAATATATTACTCAAGATCAATCTGAACATAATCTCATAATCCATCGGATCCCAGCAAACTCAACATAGCAACAGCATAAGGATTACATATGTGCCTCGATCATGTAGGGCAGCTCACGAGGACTAATTAGTGAAGCACAAGGACGGGAGGAGAACATCACATAGCTACTGGTCATGGACTCATGGTCCAAGGGAGACTACTCACGATTCATCCGGGAGGCGTCCATGGTGGTGGAGAAGCCCCCGGTGGTGATCCTCCCCTCCGGCAGGGTGCCGGGAAGAGTTCTCCTGGTGCTCCCGATCTTGGAAGCGGCGGCGGCGGCGGAATAGAGATGGGATCACGAAAAGAGTTCCTGTTCTGAGGGTTTCGGAGGACGCTTTAAATATATGCCAAAGGGGGGCATCGGGGAAGCTTCGGGGGGCCCAGGCACCCCCCGGCGCGGCCCGG
>LR738711.1:660255610-660295008 GCA_902687465.1 Secale cereale
GGGGGGGGGGGGGGGGGGGGGGCGCCGCCAGGGCGCCTGGAGCCCTGGTGGCCCCCACGGCTGTCCTTCGGACGCACGGTAGTTTCCGGAACGCTGATTTTTTATATAATTTTTCTGGATTTTTCCTGGCAGTTATCGTAACGTGAAAACCTGAAATACAAAAACAGCCGAAAACAGAAACTGGCACTGGGGTGCACTGGATTAGTAAGTTAGTCCAAATATGATCAAAAGTGTATGGAAGTGTATGAATATCATAGCAATATCACCCAAAAGTGGCATGGAGCAAGCAAAAATTATAGATACGTTTTGGACGTATCAACATCCCCAAGCTTAATTCCTGCTCGTCCTCGAGTAGGTAAATGATAACAAGAATAATTTCTGTGGTGACATGCTATTAACCATATAGGACTTTTTCATAGTCATATGACAAAAGCTTACTGAGACAATGAATCTGTAGTAATTAAGTTGCCTATGAGAAAATCACGAATGACTGAAAGTTTTACAACATGAAACTGAAACATCAAATAGATTTGCAATGAACATGATGTGCAAATATGATAAAATGATATCTAGCTTGCCCCCTTTAGAGATGCAAAACATAAATGCAGGGGCACCTTCAAGGTTTAAGTGATGACTAGATACAATGATTTCAGAATAAACGATATCACAATCATGCAAAAGACAATGCTACTTTGGGACAATGCACATTACACTTAGAATGACAATCATGCTCTCAGTAGTTGGTGCTTTAAAAGAAAGAAGGTGGATTTTTTTATTTTGAAAACATAGAAGCAATTTTGTCAACGGTAGTAGTACTTCATATGTGTCATGCATAAGACATCCTATAAGTTGCAAGCCTCATGCATCGAATACTAATAGTGCTCACCTTGTCCTAATTAGCTCGGATCTCCATGGGTTATCATTGCATTACATATGTTTCAACCAAGTGTCACAAAGGGGTACCTCTATGCCACCTGTACAAAGGTCCAAGGAGATAAATCGCATTTGATTTCTCGTTTTTGATAGATCTCAACTTGAGGACATCCATACCGGGACAACATAGAAAATAGATGATGGACTCCTCTTCAATGCATAAGCATATTCTCGTAAGAGATTGAGGATTAATGTCCAAGCTAAAACTTCCACCATGATACATGGCTTTGGTTGGCGGCCCAATGTTCTTCTCTAACAATATGCATATTCATACAACCCACGGCAAATCACCCTTACTTCAGACAAGACGAACATGCATAGCAACTCACATGATATTCAACAATAGTGTGATAGTTGATGGCGTCCCCAGAAACATGGTTACCGCTCAGCAAGCAACTTATAAGAAATAAGATACATAGGCAACATATTCTTTACCACAATAGTTTTTAAGCTACTTTCCCATGAGCTATGTATTGCAAAGTTAGTTCGCTTAGTACAGGTGGAGGTTAGCAAAAGACTGGGAGCGACCAACTAAGAGAGCAATGACGGTCATAATCATGCAGAGCGACAACGCAATATTGAATCAGGCATGGAAGTTATATCGCTACTCAGAAATAAAAGATCATCAAGGCTTGACAGACTTTCTTTACAGTCTTAAATATGCGTGAGCATACGCCAAGTCAATCAAAATAAATTCTCGAAGGAAGATATTACTAAACCATACCACATCATAGGCAAACAAATCAAGTTGGTACTCCAATAACACATTGGGAACCCCCCAGCTATTTGAGATTAACCATAAGAAAACCTGAACTACTAAGCACCACTATGCAAGTAACATCTTTATCATAGACATATTAACCAATGCAACGGAAGCAAACTCTCTTAATAAGGTGAGAATGATAATTCAAGAGAGTTCAAGCAACCAACTAAACAAAAGCTCTTTGAAAAGATAAGCATGAATACTAAGAGCAGAGCATGATAGTAGCTATTAAAAGACAAAGAACACACACAGCATAGATAGACATGAAAATTCTATGTTATGTTCTAGGTAGAAGTGGAGCGTGTTTCTCTCCCACATAAAGAACGCTGAGTTCTGACTCGTTATGAAAAACTAAAAAGAAAACTAAAAGCAAGACGCTCCAAGCATAGCACATAACACATGAAGTGATAAAAATATAGTGGAACGAAAGACAAACTGATAATGTTGATGGAGAAGGGGATGCACGGGGGCATCCCCAAGCTTAGACGCTTGAGTCTCCTTGAATATTTCTTGGGGGTGCACGGGGGCATCCCCAAGCTTGAGCGCTTGACACTCCTGAATCTTTTTATCATCTTCCCTCGCACACTTGAAAACTCCCTTCATACATAACTCATCATAATCTGATTAGCGAGGTTAGTACCCTTAATAAAATAATTGTACCTTGCTGGAAATAAAGATATTCTTGAAGTTCTACTGTTTCTCAAGATTGACAAAAGGTTTTTGCAAAGAAAAAGCAAGCTCTTGATTTGCAAAATGAAGGAAAGGCAAAACAGGACATAATCTGTGAAAAACAGAACAGCAGGTAGTAATTGATCTGTTCGGGATACTTCTGCAACTCAAATAAAAAAACTCAGAACAGATGCACGAAATACAATTATATAGAGAACGCTGTCGAAAAAATTCAGACCAAAAAGATGATCTGGTGATTTTATACGAATTTTTCTATCCAAGGACAGAATCTGTTTCCTAGACAGCACCTCACAACTTTTGAACTTTCTAGCAATCAGAGGCTATACTTGGCACAAATATGAAAAGCAAAGATACAATGATGATGCTACTGTAGTAAACAACATCAAGACACAACAAAAGCAAAAATTTTATTCATGTGGGCTGCCTCCCAAAAGCGCTTTCTTTTATGCCTTTAAGTTAGGCATAATGCATAGATCAAGTTTTATCAAGAGTAAAAGAATAGCTAGCCCGTACGACGGACTCAAAAGGTAACTTGATCTTCTTACGAGGGAAGTGTTCCATCCCTTTCTTGAGAGGAAACTGAAATTTTATATTACCCTCTTTCATGTCAATGATAGCACCAACGGTGCGTAAAAAGGGACGTCCCAAATAATTGGACATGAAGGATCACATTCAATATCCATAATAGTAAAATCAACGGGAACATAATTATCATTGACAACGATAAGAACATCGTCGATCCTCCCTAAAGGTTTCTTTATGGAAGAATCAACGAGACAAACACCAAAAGAATAAGAATCAAAAGGTTTCAATTTAAGCATATCATATATTCTTTTGGGCATAACAGAAGTACTAGCACCAACATCACATAATGCATAGCAAGAGAAGTCATTCAAATTAATTTTTATCATAGGATCCCAACCATCTTCTAGCTTTCTAGGTATGGAGGCTTCTACTCTAAGTTTCTCCTCCCTAGCTTTGATGAGAGCATTAGTGATATGCTCTGTGAAGGCAAGGTTAATTGTGCTAGTGCGGGGATCTCTAGACATCTTGTGAAGGAAATCAATAACTTCGGTAAGAGTGCAATTATCAAAATCAAGGTCATTAGCATCAAGTAAAGTGGTAGTGGTGTCCTTAAGGTTCACTTGTTTGGTAGCTTCTATAGTCATAGCATCACCATTAATAGGTCCATTGGGACCAGGAGTACATTGGGTGCTAAGAGTTTGAACATCCTCAACAACTTGGATAGTAGCAACAGTGTGGTGGGTAGGAAGGCTCTTAATTCTATCCTCTTCCTCCCTTTCTCTAGCCCATCTTTCTTTAAGTTTAGCCATCATCCTAATGTTTTCATTAATTTGCACTTGAGTAGCATTAATAGGAGTGACCTTCCTCTCCTCAAGAGGAGAAGTTTTAATTTTAAGCAATTCTATCTCATTGGCTAAGTGGTCTACCTTTAAAGAGAGATCATCTAGTTTATGTAGTTTTTCTTCTACACTCTTATTAAAGGGTTTTTGGGTAGTGATGAAATCTTTAAGCATAATCTCTAGTTCAGTAGTGGAGTTCTTGGTGATAGGATAACCATTGTTGTTCCCATAAGAATTAGAGGGGAACGGTCTAGGATTGTTACGAAAATTACTCCTATAAGCATTGTTGTTAAAATTGTTTCTATAGATAAAGTTCACATCTACTTGTTCTTGAGCAATCAAAGAATTTAAAGGAACATCACGAGGATCAACAGTAGATTGCTTCGAAAGTAGAGACATGATTAAGTCAACTTTTTCATTAAGGGAGGAAATCTCCTCGACAGAGTTTACCTTCCTACCTGTTGGAGCGCGTTCGGTGTGCCATTGGGAATAGTTGGTCATCATCTCATCGAGAAGCTTTGTGGCAGCACCAAGTGTAGTTGACATAAAAGTTCCTCCCGCGGCTGAATCTAACAAGTTCCGCGAGGTAAAGTTCAAGCCTGCATAAAAAGTTTGGATAACCATCCAAGTAGTCAAACCGTGAGTAGGGCGGTACTTGATAAGAGATTTCATACGTTCCCAAGCTTGGGCAACGTGTTCATTATCCAATTGTTTAAAATTCATTATGTTACTTCTAAGTTGGATAATTTTAGCAGGTGGATAGTATTTTCCGATAAAAGCATCTTTGCACTTGTCCCAAGAATCTATGCTATTTCTAGGCAAAGACTGAAACCAAATTTTAGCTCCTCCTCTCAAGGAGAAAGGAAAAAGCTTAAGCTTAACAATATTACCATATATTTCTTGGTACTTTTGCATATCACAAAGTTCAACAAAGTTGTTCAAGTGTAAAGCAGCATCATCTCCAGCACCGGAGAATTGTTCTCTCATAACTAAGTTCAGTAAAGCAGGTTTAATTTCATATGAAGGTGCTGAAGTGGCAGGTGTAGTGATAGGTGTGCTGATAAAGTCATCGTTGTTGTGACTAGTGAAGTCACACAACTTGGTGTTCTCGGTGGAACCCATAGTAGCAAGCAAGCAAGATAACTATTTTTGTGATTTTCGATAAAAGGTACTAAAGCAAAAATGAAAGGTAAACTAACAAGACTAAAAAGCAAAGGTAAAAGATAGCATGCAACTCCCCTATCCTGAAGAGTGGAGTCCCCGGCAACGGCGCCAGAAAATACTCCTTGATGGGCCTCTAACCCCTCGTTGGTTACCCCAAGTGGAAGGTGTAAGATGCAGTGTTGTGGAAGTTTTTTCCCATAGCAAAGATGCCAAGGATCGAATCCCCAGAGACTCCTAGGTTCAACAAGTAGGTGTCAACTGCTAACGACGCCAGATATTAGCAATCAACGTGGACCTGCACACAGATACAAATGACTTTGCTCCCAACGAGTACAGAGAGGTTGTCAACCCCTCCGGCCTTGTAGTTCACAAAGGATTAAAAGCAAATGATAGTAGTGATAGATAGTGTTTGCAATAGTAAATAATAACGAAAAGTAAATAGCGGATGTGATCAATGATGGTAATATGGACCGGAGTCTCATGATGTTCACTAGTGATGTCTCTCTCCCAAAAGACGATAACACAGCTATGTGAGGTAAACAAATTACAGCTGGGCAATTGACAGGACCACGAACGTAAACCAATGCTGACTACATTGCAAGAAAGGTTGAGATTCAAAGCATGGGCGGTACGCCAAAGTAAGTAGACCGAAATCCATCAATATCTACCACTAATCATCCACCTTGAGATATCTATCCAGAACATCTCGCTGGTATTAAGTTGCGAGTCCCACCCATAGTGTAAACTCAATGCAACAGACAACTGCATTAAAAGAACTTTGCGTAAAGTAAACAATCCTTGCACCCGCGGGTACAAGCACCGTTGTTTTCCCCCTTGTGGCAACAGCACATCCCCTAGACTCATGTTTCTATCACTCAAGCTAGTCATCGAGGGGCATGAACCCATAATCGAGCATAACGTTCCCTCTTGGAGTCACTACCTACTACTTGGCCAAAGCAATAAATAACAACGGAGAACATGCAAGAATTACTTATGAACATAAATATAAAAGAGGTGAATCAAATATATTACTCAAGATCAATCTGAACATAATCTCATAATCCATCGGATCCTAGCAAACTCAACATAGCAACAGCATAAGGATTACATATGTGCCTCGATCATGTAGGGCAGCTCACGAGGACTAATTAGTGAAGCACAAGGACGGGAGGAGAACATCTCATAGCTACTGGTCATGGACTCATGGTCCAAGGGAGACTACTCACAAGTCATCCGGGAGGCGTCCATGGTGGTGGAGAAGCCCCTGGTGGTGATCCTCCCCTCCGGCAGGGTGCCGGGAAGAGTTCTCCTGGTGCTCCCGATCTTGGAAGCGGCGGCGGCGGCGGAACAGAGATGGGATCGCGAAAAGAGTTCCTGTTCTGAGGGTTTCGGAGGACGCTTTAAATATATGCCAAAGGGGGGCATCGGGGAAGCTTCGGGGGGCCCAGGCGCCCCCCGGCGCGGCCCAGGGGGGGGGGGCCGCCAGGGCGCCTGGAGCCCTGGTGGCTCCCCCCGGCTGTCCTTCGGACGCACGGTAGTTTCCGGAACGCTGATTTTTTATATAATTTTTCTGGATTTTTCCTGGCAGTTCTCGTAATGTGAAAACCTGAAATACAAAAACAGCCGAAAACAGAAACTGGCACTGGGGTGCACTGGATTAGTAAGTTAGTCCAAATATGATCAAAAGTGTATGGAAGTGTATGAATATCATAGCAATATCACCCAAAAGTGGCATGGAGCAAGCAAAAATTATAGATACATTTTGGACGTATCAGCTGTGTAGAAGGTCTCGGGCTTAGAGGAGAGAAGAGAGGGAGAGGCCCGGCAACAGTTTTTCGGAGACCGAAATGTCCGGCGAAAATACCGACAACGGTGCCGCTACGAGTTTGACGATTGGGCTATCAAACGAACTCCGAATGTGACGAAATTTGACAGGAGGTCTACCTATGCTATAATAAGACCACACGCCAAGTTTCACCCCATTCCAAGAACGTTTTTCGGCCACTCATAAAATAAATATTCGGAGGTGTCGCTGGTGCGTGCGAGTGTGTGTGGGCTCAGAACGGACAACGGAAAGGACGAGCGGACTCGGACGGATGCAAGTTTTGAAAACTATGCAGATGCAATGCACATGATGACATGGCAAAATGCAACACGCAAGCAGATGACATGGCAACGACAACGAATAACTGGCTTACACCTGGCGCATCGGTCTCGGGGCGTCACAATGTGTAGGTTTAATCCTCTTTTCGGAGCTCTTTATTAATGAGATTGGTTGAATAGAAGGCTCCTCCTCGTTACCGGATTCATCATAAGAAATAATAGGAAGATATTGGGAAGTCTCTTCCCTTTCATTAGTATTCTCTTCATCTTCTATTTGTTTTCTTGTTATTATGTAATTGGCAATATAAGGATTTTCAATGCAATTCGCCGTACAATACATAAATATTTCTTCTAGATCAAAATCAAGAACTCTCCCAAGGGAAAATTCTGGAATATTCTTAGTTATACGTTTCATTTCTTCATAACCCAAAAGCAAACTAAGTTCATTATGATGTGCAAGGGAAATCAAATCATCACAATTTTTGGACACGATTTGATCATGAAACAATTTGCATTGGATATTTAAATGACCACGTTCATTGCAAAGTTCACAAGGATGACTGCTACTTCTCGAGCTTCTGTTGTATTCCCTCGAAGACGAAAGGGTGATGCATCACAGTAGCGTAAGTATTTCCCTTAGTTTTTGAGAACCAAGGTATCAATCCAGTAGGAGACCATGCGCGAGTCCCTCGCACCTGCACAAACAAATAATAACTTCGCAGCCAACGCGATAAGGGGTTGTTAATCCCTTTACGGCCACTTACGAAAGTGAGATATGATAGATATGATAGTTTGATATTTTTGGTATTTTTGGATATAAGAACATAAAGTAAAAACGGTAAAGTAAAGTAGATTGTAGATTGATATGTTGAGAATAGACCCGGGGGCCATAGGTTTCACTAGTGGTTTCTCTCATGATAGCAGAATTCTACGGTGGGTGAACGAATTACTGTCGAGCAATTGATAGAGAAGCGAATACTTATGAGAATATCTAGGCATGATCATTATATATAGGCATCACGTCCGTAACAAGTATACCGAAACGATTCGGCATCTACTACTATTACTCCACACATCGACCGTTATCCAGCATGCATCTAGAGTATTAAGTTCATAAGAACAGAGTAACACCTTAAGCAAGATGACATGATGTAGAGGGATAAACTCAAGGAATATGATATAAACACCATCTTTTATCCTCGATGGCAACAATACAATACGTGCCTTGCTGCCCCTACTGCCACTGGGAAAGGACACCGCAAGATTGAACCCAAAGCCAAGCACTTCTGCCATTGCAAGAACTATAGATCTAGTAGGCCAAACCAAACCAATAATTCGAAGAGACTTGCAAGGATATTATAATCATACATAAAAGAGTTCAGAAAAGAACCAAATATTTCTCATAGATAATCTTGATCATAAACCCACAATTCATCGGATCTCGACAAACACACCGCAAAAAGAGATTACATCGAATAGATCTCCTCGAAGACCGAGGAGAACTTGGTATTGAGATCCAAAGAGAGAGAATAAGCCATCTAGGTACTAACTATGGACCCGAAGGTCTGTGGTAAACTACTCACAACTCATGGTGAGGCGATGGTGTTGATGTAGAAGCACTCCGTGGTAGATCCCCCCCTTCGGCGGAGCTCCGGAACAGGCCCCAAGATGGGATCTCACGGGAATAGAAGGTTGCGGCGGTGGAACTAGGGTTTTCTCTCCGTGTCTGATGTTTTCGGGGTACATAGGTATATATAGGAGGAAGGAGGGCACCGGGGGACCAACGTGGGGCCCACGAGGCAGGGGGGCGCTCCCCCACCCTCGTGGACGCCACGTGTGCCCTATTCTGTGGTTCTCAAGTCTCCCATGAAGATATCGCTCCAAAAATATCTCTCCTGAAGGTTTCATTCCGTTTGGACTCCGTTTGATATTCCTTTTCTGTAAAACCCTAAAATAGGCAAAAAAACAGCAATCAGGACTGGGCCTTTGGGTTAATAGGTTAGTCCCAAAAATAATATAAAAGTGTACAACAAAGCCCATTAAACATCCAAAACATCATAAATAATAGCATGGAACAATCAAAAATATAGATACGTTGGAGACGTATCAAGCATCCCCAAGCTTAATTCATGCTCGTCCTCGAGTAGGTAAATGATAAAAACAGAATTTTTGATGTGGAACGCTAACCAACATAATTTTCAATGTAATTCTTTTTATTGTGGCATGAATGTTCAGATCTGAAAGATTGAAGACAAAAGTCTATATTGACATAAGAAATAATAATACTTCAAGCATACTAACAAAGCAATCATGTCTTCTCAAAATACCATGGCTAAACAAAGGTATCCCTACAAAATCATATAGTCTGGCTATGCTCCCTCTTCATCACACAAAATATTCATATCATGCACAACCCCGGTTTCAGCCAAGCACTTGTTTTCATACTCTATTCTTTCAAACCTTTCAACTTTCGCGCAATACATGAGCGTGAGCCATGGATATAGCACTATGGGTGGAATAGAGTGGTGGTTGTGGAGAAGACAAAAAAGGAGGGAGATACTCTCACATCGACTAGGCGTATCAACGGGCTATGGAGATGCCCATCAATAGATATCAATGTGAGTGAGTAGGGATTGCCATGCAATGGACGCACTAGAGCTAAATATGTATGAAATGTCTACAAAAGAAACTAAGTGGGTGTGCATCCAACTCTCTTGCTCATGAAGACCTAGGGCATTTGAGGAAGCCCATCGTTGGAATATACAAGCCAAGTTCTATAATGAAAATTCCCACTAGTATATGAAAGTGACTAAACATGAGACTCTCTATCATGAAGAACATGGTGCTACTTTGAAGCACAAGTGTGGAAAAAATATAGTAGCATTGTCCCTTTTCTTTTCTTTTTTTCCCTTTTTTGGGGCCTTTCTTTTTCTTGGCCTTTCCTTCTTTTTTTTTTCTTTTTTTTCTTTTCTGGGACAATGCTCTATCTAATAAATACGACCATCACACTTCTATTGATTTACAACTCGACATTACAACTCGATACTAGAACAAAGTATGACTCTATATGAATGGCTCGGGTGGTGTACCGGGATGTGCAATGAATCAAGAGTGACATGTATGAAAAATTATGCATGGTGGCTTTGCCACAAATACGATGTCAACTACATGATCATTCATGGCAATATGACAATATGAAGCGTGTCATATGAACGGAACGGTGGAAAGTTGCATGGCAATATATCTCGGAATGGCTATGGAAATGCCATGATAGGTAGGTATGGTGGTTGTTTTGAGGAAGGTTTATATTGGCTGTTTTGAGGAAGGTATATAGTGGGTGTATGGTACCGGCGAAAGTTGCGCGGTACAAGAGAGGCTAGCAATGGTGGAAGGGTGAGAGTGCGTATAATCCATGGACTCAACATTAGTCATAAAGAACTCATATACTTATTACAAAAATTGATGAGTCATCAAAACAAAGCAATCAACGCATGCTCCTAGGGGGGAGGTTGGTAGGAGTTAACCATCGCGCGCCCCCGACCTCCACACAAAGGATGACACTCTACAAATACCTCATGCTCTAACTTTGTCACATAGCGGTTCACCATACGTGCATGCTACGGGAATCACAAAATTTAACACAAGTATTTCTAAATTTCATAATAACTCCACTAGCATGACTCTAATATCACTATCCTCATATCTCAAAACAATTATCAAGCATCAAACTTCTCATCATATTCAATGCACTTTGTATGAAAGTTTTTACTACATTCATCTTGGATGTCTATCATGTTAAGGCTAGTTTTATAGCCAAAGCACATTACCATGCTGTTCTAATAGACTCTCAAAAGGATATAAGTGAAGCATGAGAGATCAACAATTTCTACAAAATAAAATTACCACCGTGCTAAAAAAGATATAAGTGAAGCACTAGAGCAAACTATTCAGCTCAAAAGATATAAGTGAAGCACATAGAGTGTTCTAACAATTCCTAGGCCATATTTATCTCTCTCAAAAAGGTGTGTCCAGCAAGGATAATTATGGCAAACTAACAAGCAAAGACTCAAATCATACATGACGGCAGACTAAGGCATAGCCTAGTGGTGGAAAGAGGTTGATGCCTTCCCACCCACCCAAGTTCAAGGCATGATACTTGCAATTTGAGTTTGTTGCACCAATTATACTGTAGGGGCCTCCCTTACAGTATTTCTGTCAAAAATCATACATGACGCTCCAAGTAAAACACATATCATGTGGTGAATAAAAATATAGTCCCGAGTATAGTTACCGATAGATGAAGACGAAAGAGGGCATGCCTTCCCGGGGCATCCCCAAGCTTAGGCTTTTGGTTGTCCTTGAATTTTACCTTGGGGTGCCTTGGGCATCCCCAAGCTTAGGCTCTTGCCACTCTTTATTCCATAGTCCATCAAAGCAATACTCAAAACTTGAAAACTTCACAACACAAAACTTAGACAAAAATCTCGTGAGCTCTGTTAGTATAAGAAAACAAACCACCACTCAAAGGTACTGTAATGAACTCATTCTTTGTTTACATTGGTGTTAAACCTACTGTATTCCAACTTCTCTATGATTCATACTCCCCAATACTACTCATGGATTCATCAAAATAAGCAAACAACACACGAAAAACAGAATCTGCCAAAAGCAGAATAGTCTGTAGTAATCTGTAACTTTCGCATACTTCCGTGACTGCAAAAATTGAAATAAATTGTTTAAAGTGAGGAATTTGTCTATTAATCATGTGCAAAAAGAATCAACTAAATATCACACTGTAGTAAAATCTGGTGACTATTCTAGTGAGCGCTAACGAATCTGTTTTTTACAGCAAGATCATATAAACTTCACACAAGTCTTCCCAAAGGTTCTACTTGGCTCAAACACTAACTAAAACACAAAACCACATCTAAATAGAAGCTAGATGCAATATTTATTCCTAAACAGAAACAAAAACAAAAAAATAAAATTGGGTTGCCTCCCAACAAGCTCTATCGTTTAACGCCCCTAGCTAGGCACGATACAAGGATAGATCTAGGTATTGCCATCTTTGGAAGGCAATCCATAAGTGGCTCTCATAATAGATTCATATGGTAATTTAATTTTCTTTCTGGGAAAGTGTTCATGCCTTTCCTTAACGAAAATTGGAATATAATATTTCCTTCCTTCATATCAATAATTGCACCAATCGTTCTAAGGAAAGGTCTACCAAGAATAATAGGACATGAAGGATTGCAATCTATATCAAGAACAATGAAATCTATGGGCACATAATTCCTATTGGTAACAATAAGAACATCATTAATCCTTCCCATAGGTTTCTTAATGGTAGAATCCGCAAGATGCAAATTTAAAGAACAATCATCAAGCTCATGGAAACCTAACAAATCACACAAAGTTTTTGGGATAGTGGAAACACTTGCACCCAAATCACACAAAGCAAAGCATTCATGATCTTTAATTTTAATTTTAATAGTAGGTTCCCACTCATCATAAAGCTTTCTAGGGATAGAAACTTCTAATTCGAGTTTTTCTTCATAAGATTGCATCAAAGCATCAACTATGTGTTTGGTAAAAGCTTTATTTTGACTATAAGCATGCGGAGAATTTAGTACGGATTGCAACAAGGAAATGCAATCAATGAAAGAGCAATTATCATAATTGAATCCCTTGAAATCCAAAGTAGTGGGTTCATCACTATGCAAAGTTTTAATCTCTTAAATCCCACTTTAAACAATTTTAGCATCAAGATCCAAAAACTCCGAACCATTGGGACACCTTTTAATTAAGGTAGACTCATCTCCAATCCCATCTTTATCAAGATTCATACTGGAAAACAAGGATCTAATAGGAGACACATTAATAACTTTCAGATCTTCATCTTTATTTTCATGATAACTAGAAGAGCACGCTTTTATATAACTCTCTTTTTTAGCACTCATCCTAGAGGTTCTTTCTTTGCATTCATCAATGGAAATTCTCATGGCTTTGAGAGACTCATTGATATCATGCTTAGGTGGAATAGATCTAAGTTTCAAAGAATAAACATCAAGAGTAATTCTATCCACACTTCTAGCCAATTCATCAATCTTAAGCAATTTTTCTTCAAGCAAAGCATTGAAATTCTTTTGCGAATTCATAAACTCCTTAACACTAGTTTCAAATTCAGAAGGCATCTTTCCATAAGAGTTATTGTAGTAATTACCATAATTATTAGAGGAATTACTAGGAAACGGCCTAGAATTAAAGTTTCCTCTATAAGCATTGTTTCCAAAATTATTCCTACCAACAAAAGTCACATCCAAAGATTCATTATTATTTTCAATCAACATGGATAAAGGCATATCATTAGGATCAGAAGAAGCACTCTTAGAGGCAAACAATTTCATAAGTTCATCCATCTTTCCACTTAAAACACTAATCTCTTCAATAGCATGCACTTTTTTACTAGTAGATCTTTTGGTGTGCCATTGAGAATAATTAACCATAATATTATCTAGGAGTTTGGTAGCTTCTCCTAGGGTAGTTTCCATAAAAGTGCCTCCTGCGGCCGAATCTAAAAGATTTCTAGAAGCAAAATTCAAGCCAGCATAAAACTTTTGAATAATCATCCATAAGTTCAAACCATGTGTAGGGCAATTACGTATCATTAATTTCATTCTCTCCCAAGCTTGTGCAACATGCTCATGATCTAGTTGCCTAAAATTCATAATATCGTTTCTAAGAGAGATGATCTTAGCAGGAGGAAAATACTTAGAGATAAAAGCATCTTTGCACTTATTCCATGAATCAATACTATTTCTAGGCAAAGAGGAAAACCAAGTTTTAGCATGATCTCTAAGTGAAAACGGAAATAACTTCAATTTAACAATATCGTTATCTATATCCCTTTTCTTTTGCATATCACACAAATCAACAAAGTTGTTTAGATGGGTAGCGTCATCTTCACTAGGAAGGCCGGAAAATTGATCTTTCATGACATGATTCAACAGAGCTGCATTGATCTCACAAGATTCAGCATCGGTAATAGGAACAATCAGAGTGCTAATAAAATCATTATTGTTGGTATTGGAGAGGTCACACAATTTCGTATTGTTCTGAGCCATAGTGACAAGCAAGCAATCCAACACACAAGCAAACAAGAAGCAAGCGAACGATAAACACACGGCAGAAAGAAGGACAAATAAAATGACAAGGGTGAAGTGGGGGGAGAGGAAAACGAGAGGCAAATAAATATAATGCGAAGGATAAGGGTTTGTGATAGGTACTTGGTATATGACTTTTGCGTAAGCCTCGCCGGCAACGGCGCCAGAAATTCTTCTTGCTACTTCTCGAGCTTGCGTTGTATTCCCTCGATGAGGAAAGGGTGATGCAGCACAGTAGTGTAAGTATTTCCCTCAGTTTTTGAGAACCAAGGTATCAATCCAGTAGGAGACCACGCGCGAGTCCCTCGCACCTGCACAAACAAATAAGAATTTCACAGCCAAAGCGATAATGGGTTGTCAATCCCTTTACGGTCACTTACGAAAGTGAGATCTGATAGATATGATAGTTTGATATTTTTGGTATTTTTGGATATAAGAACAGAAAGTAAAAACGGTAAAGTAAAGTAGATTGTAGATTGATATGTTGAGAATAGACCCAGGGGCCATAGGTTTCACTAGTGGCTTCTCTCATGATAGCAGAATTCTACGGTGGGTGAACGAATTACTGTCGAGCAATTGATAGAAAAGCGAATACTTATGAGAATATCTAGGCATGATCATTATATAGGCATCACGTCCGTAACAAGTCGACCGAAACAATTCTGCATCTACTACTATTACTCCACACATCGACCGCTACCCAACATGCATCTAGAGTATTAAGTTCATAAGAACAGAGTAATGCCTTAAGCAAGATGACATGATGTAGAGGGATAAACTCAAGCAATATTATATAAACCCCATCTTTTTATCCTCGATGGCAACAATACAATATGTGCCTTGCTGCCCCTACTGTCACTGGGAAAGGACACCGCAAGATTGAACCCAAATCCAAGCACTTCTCCCATTGCAGGAACTATAGATCTAGTAGGCCAAACCAAACCAATAATTCAAAAAGACTTGCAAGGATATTATAATCATACATAAAAGAGTTCAGAAAAGAACCAAATATTTCTTATAGATAATCTTGATCATAAACGCACAATTCATCGGATCTCGACAAACACACCGCAAAAAGAGATTACATCGAATAGATCTCCTCGAAGACCGAGGAGAACTTGGTATTGAGATCCAAAGAGAGAGAAGAAGCCATCTAGGTACTAACTATGGACCCGAAGGTCTGTGGTAAACTACTCACAAGTCATGGTGAGGCCATGGTGTTGATGTAGAAGCACTCCATGGTAGACCCCCCCCCCCTCCGGCGGAGCTCCGGAACAGGCCCCAAGATGGGATCTCACGGGAACAGAAGGTTGCGGCGGTGGAACTAGGGTTTTCTCTCCGTGTCTGATGTTTTCGGGGTACATAGGTATGTATATGAGGAAGGAGGGCACCGGGGGACCAATGTGGGGCCCACGAGGCAGGGGGCACGCCCTGTAGGGGAGGGCACCCTCGTGGACGCCACGTGTGCCCTATTACGTGGTTCTCAAGTCTCCCATGAAGATATCGCTCCAAAAATATATCTCCCGAAGGTTTCATTCCGTTTGGACTCCGTTTGATATTCCTTTTCTGTAAAACCCTGAAATAGGCAAAAAAACAGCAATTTGGAATGGGCCTTTGGGTTAATAGGTTAGTCCCAAAAATAATATAAAAGTGTATAACAAAGCCCATTAAACATCCAAAACATCATAAATAATAGCATGGAATAATAAAAAATTATAGATACGTTGAAGACGTATCAATGGCTAAGAAAATTTAAATTTTCAGCACAAACATATAGCCTTTTGTAACATCCCAAAATTCTAAATTTTGGAATGTTATATTAAATAGATAGTTTTGATTGCTTGTTTGATGTGTTTTGTGAAATTGAGTGAAAGTTGAAACTTTTGAATGTTAAATGAGAGGGAATAAAATGACTTTCCCAAAACTTTCACTTTGCATTTTGTTCTCCCGGAATTCAAATTCTTTTCAACACAAAACCCTGGAGTGAAGATAATATGGCTTCTTCCATTTATTAAATGAAAAAGGGCTTTGAAAATATTTTTGAATTTCATTCTTGAATTATTTCAAATTCAGAAACTTTATGCAACTCAATGATTTTCCCGAGAGAAGATAAAATGACTTCTTCAAATTATAGGAAATATGAGTTGGAAGTTCTTTTGAAATATTTTTTAAATTTCTTTTCAAAATTTGAGTTATTGGGTTTTATTCAAATTATTTTTCTCCAAAAATAAAATATATGGAAAATAGGGTAACATGATTCCCTACAATGGAACATTGGAGAGAAATAAATTTGAAATCATTTTGGTATTTTTAAAATGATTTTGATTGGATTTTATTGCTTAAGTAGCACTTTTTGATTTATTAGAATTTGTGAGGATTTTATTTGACAGTAGAAAAATGTTCATGTTGTGGGGTTTCTTTTTCTGCAAATTTTGATATATAATATGCCTATATTATATATTTAATTTATTTGTTTTTATCTTTTTCTTTTTTCTGTGTTAAAAAAAAGTTTCCCTTCCCGACTGGGCCGGCCCAGCCGCTGCCAGGCCACGGCCCAGCCCAGCGCCGCCTCGCCCGTCGTCCCGAACGGGGACTCTCCCGAAGGAGATCACCGCCGCCACGGCCGGCGCCGTGCCGCACCCGGCCAGCTCGCCGCGCCCCCTTCCTCACGCCACCGCCACCCCGACCCCGCCTATAAAAGACGAGGCCCGCCTCCTCTCTTCCCCTCCGACGCTCGCCGTCGTTTCATCCGCCTCCGTTGTGCCCAATCGCTGCCGCCGCCGCTTCACCCGCCGCCGCTTCAAGCTGCTACTGCCGTCGCCGCTGCCTCTTGTGCCCCACGCCGCACCGCTGCCACTCGCCTCCCACGCGCCCTGTCACCCGCGCTGCACCGCCGCCTCGAGCCGGAGCCGCCGGAGTTCACCGCCGGCCGGAGCTCCGAGCTCTGAGCCGCTCCGACCGAAGCCCGACCGCCCGAACCGCCACAGTATAAACCCGCACGGTTTTTCCGTTTCTTTTTAGTTTAGGTTTTCTTCTAAAAAAGCCAGATCAGCTTTATTTTCGGTTTTATTTTGAAAACCCTAGATCTAGATCTGTTTTTTAGGTTAGTTATTTAGAGATCGTTCGCTGTTTAGGTCTTAATAGCGAGCATTCGCTCGTTAAACTTTTTCTTTTTCTTTTAGTTTTCGGGCAGGGACCTATCTGTGAATTTATTTTTACAGTTTAGCCCCTAAACTTCAAATGGCCATAACTTTTTACTCGTTGGTCCAAATCCAACGAAACTAACGCCCACGTCTTTGTTACGATCCCCTCTTGCGAGTAAAACAACTTAAACATGTTTTTGAAATTTTTAAAATTTGAATTCAACTAGTTTTGTTTCAAACTTGTTTTTGTCATAACTTGAGTTTTATAACTCCGTTTTAGTTGATTCTTTTTACAAATCGAAGCTTTGACCTAACCTTAAGGCCAAATTCACATAATTTTGGTACTGTTAGAAATTGGTTTATGTTTCAAGAGTCATTCGTTTGTTTTCATAGTTTTTCGAAGTGTCTTATTCGTTCTTTCTAATCTGCTGATTGATTGCTTATGTGTGGTTACTACTGTTTGCTTACGATAGATTGAACGGAGTGTGACGAGTAGAGCTATCACGAGTTCGGAGTGCGAATCTTCTACATCGTCAGTACAAGGCAAGTTCACACTTTGATCATACTTTCCAATACCCAGTTTTCATTGCATTAGTTATATCCTCAAACACTTGCATGAGTAGGATCTCTTAACTTGTGGGTCTGGGAAGTAGATTGAGGTAGAACCTATTACCTGCATTATTTTCAAACCCCCGGGAGTTACTTCTACGTTATGCTTAGGTTGCCATGCTATGCTCGTAGACGTGGTTTGGGTTTGAGAGTATCCATGACAGATGTGAGATTGTTAATTAATGGTTCAACTTAAGGGGCTACTTTAATACACATCTGGGTGGATTGGTTGTGGCACCCTGGAGCACCCAGTGGTTTGCCGGGCACCTAGAGAAACCAATGTTGTCCTAGGGGATCCCGGAGAAACCGTGTGATCACCCTATTGGAATGCCACCCAGGCTCAAAGGGATCATATAATATTTTCATGCCTAGAAACTTCCATGTGCAGCCACAAGCCATTATGGGCTCTGGCATAGTATGAGTAAGTTGTGTGAGCTCTTTCAGTGGTGAACTAGCAGATGTAGGGGAAAGTAGGTGTACGGGTCCACCCAGGTTAAGGAGTGAATGCTTATGAAAGACTGTGTCTCGGTCATCCGTTTCTCAAACACCATGCAGTGCGAGAAATTAAACGGAGGCGATCGAATCTTGTGGGGAGAAGTGCACAAACCTCCGCAGAGTGTACAACTATTCACGAGTAGCCGTGTCCCCGGTTATGGACATCTTTGAGTATCTAGAAGTGGATTATTTATTGATCTCAACACTCTATTTAATTAATTTGTTGGGTTAATAATGACTTTGGTTTGGGATTGAGATGGGGGTACCATTCTCAATTGTTCATGTTTTAAATTCAACTAAGTAGTAAATAAAAATGCATTCCTTTGTGGTAGGGAAAAATCAGCTTTATGCAAAAACAGCCTTACAGCCTCCACCAGCCAAATATGCATGTAGTTGTAGGCATTGTTCATCATTACTTCTACAGTGTGAATTTGCCAGTACATTCAATGTACTGACCTACATGGCTGCAATGTCTCATGTTGCATGAATTATTCGACGAGTAAGTGTTACGTTAGGGTTGCGCTGTCTACACTCAACTTTGCCGTTGGTGTTAATGGGAATCCACAACCTTTGTTGCTTCCGCTATGATTGAGTGAGGTAATAGTATTTACGTTACTTTATACATGTGATTTACCTCTGTTATAAATCCTCGAGTACTGTGTGTGTCAGCATACCGATCCAGGGATGACACTTAAGCACAGAGACTTGATCCATTCGGGTCGGGTCGCTACACCTTTCTTGCAACCATTTAGTTTCTAAATACTTATGCCTCTTGCAAAATCTATCTTCCCTATTTGGTGTGTACCTGCAAACTCTATGCACTCCACAAAAGTTGACATGCTTATAAGAGACATTTCCATCATGACTAGTGCAATCATCATTGGTACTATGGATATTCAAAGAGTTCATACTAACAACATTGCAATCATGCTCATCATTCAAAGAATTAGTGCCAAACATCTTAATGCATTCTTCTTCTAGTACTTGGGCACAATTTTCCTTTCCATCATTTTCACAAAAGATATTAAAAAGATGAAGCATATGAGGCAACCTCAATTCCATTTTTTTGTAGTTTTCTTTTATAAACTCAACTAGTGATAAAATAAGAAACTAAAAGATTCGATTGCAAGATCTAAAGATATACCTTCACGCACTCACCTCCCCGGCAACAGCGCCAGAAAAGATCTTGATGTCTACTACGCAATCTTCTTCTTGTAGACGTTGTTGGGCCTCCAAGTGCAGAGGTTTGTAGGACAATAGCAAATTTCCCTCAAGTGGATGACCTAAGGTTTATCAATCCGTGGGAGGCGTAGGATGAAGATGGTCTCTCTCAAACAACCCTGCAACCAAATAACAAAGAGTCTCTTGTGTCCCCAACACACCCAATACAATGGTAAATTGTATAGGTGCACTAGTTCGGCGAAGAGATGGTGATACAAGTGCAATATGGATGGTAGATATAGGCTTTTGTAATATGAAAATATAAAAACAGCAAGGTAACTAATGATAAAAGTGAGCGTAAACGGCATTGCAATGTGTTGAAACAAGGCCTAGGCTTCATACTTTCACTAGTGCAAGTTTTCTAAACAAGGATAACATAACTGGATCATATAACTATCCCTCGACATGCAACAAAGAGTCACTCCAAAGTCACTAATAGCGGAGAACAAATGAAGAGATTATTGTAGGGGGTAGGAAACCACCTCAAAGTTATTCTTTCTGATCGATCTATTCAAGAGTCCGTAGTAAAATAGCACGAAGCTATTCCTTCTATTCGATCTATCATAGAGTTCGTACTAGAATAACACCTTAAGACACAAATCAACCAAAACCCTAATGTCACCTAGATACTCCGTTGTCACCTCAAGTATCCATGGGCATGATTATACGATATGCATCACACAATCTCAGATTCATCTATTCAACCAACACATAGAACTTCAAAGAGTGCCCCAAAGTTTCTACCGGAGAGTCAAGACGAAAACGTGTGCCAACCCCTATGCATAGATTCCCAAAGTCATGGAACCCGCAAGTTGATCACCAAAACATACATCAAGTAGATCACGTGATATCCCATTGTCACCATAGATAAGCACATGCAAGACATACATCAAGTGTTCTCAAATCCTCAAAGACTCAATCCGATAGGATAATTTCAAAGGAAAACTCAATTCATCACAAGAAGGTAGAGGGGGAGAAACATCGTAAGATCCAACTATAGTAGCAAAACTCGCAATACATCAAGATTGTGCCATCTCAAGAACATGAGAGAGAGAGAGAGACCAAACACATAGCTACTGATACATACCCTCAGCCCCGAGGGTGAACTACTCCCTTCTCGTCATGAAAAGTGCCGAGATGATGAAGATGGCCACCAAAGAGGGATTCCCCCTCCGACAGGGTGCCAGAATGGGTCTAGATTGGTTTTCAGTGGCACCAGAGGCTTTCGGCGGTGGAACTCCCGATCTAGGTTATTTTCTGGAGGTTTCTCTATATATAGGGGGTGCTGGAGTCGGGAACAAGTAGGGGGGTCTTTGGGCTGTCCACTAGGTAGGGGGCGCGCCTAGGGGCTGGGCAGCCCGGTACTCTTCTGGTCCATCTCCGGTACTCCTTGGGCTTATTCTGGTCCAAAAACAACCTCCGTTGAGTTTCAGGTCCATTGGGCTCCGTTTGGTATTCCTGTTCTGTGATACTCAAAAACAAGGAAAAAACAGAAACTGGCACTGAGCTATGGGTTAATAGGCTAGTCCCAAAAATCATATAAAATAGCATATAAATGCATATAAAACATCCTAGAAGGATAATATAATAACATGGAACAATAAAAAATTATAGATACGTTGGAGACGTATCAGCCATGAGAGGGGAGCACACCATCCCACAAGGGGTGGCGCGCCCCCTGATGACCCACACGTATAGGGGATCAATTGTAGCTCTTTTCGATAAGTAAGAGTGTCGAACCCAACGAGGAGTAGAAGGAACTGACAAGTAGTTTTTAGTAAGGTAATGTCTGCAAGTGCTGAAACTGTAAGTAGCAAGTTGTTTGATAGCAAGATAATTTGTAACGAGCAATTAATGATAATAGTAACAAGTATGTTGCAAGGTAGCCCAATCCTTTTGAGGCAAAGGACAGGCCAAAACGGTCTCTTATGATAAGCAAAGCATTCTTGAGGGTACACGGGAATTTCATCTAGTCGCTTTCATCATGTTGGTTTGATTCGTGTTTGCTACTTTGATAATTTGATATGTGGGTGGATCGGTGCTTAGGTGTTGTTCTTACTTGAACAAACTACCTACTTATGATTAACCCTCCCGCAAGCATCTGCAACTACGAGAAAAGTATTAAGAATAAATTCTAACCATATCATTAAACTTTTGGATCCAATCGGTCCCTTACGGAATAGTGCATAAACTGGGGTTTAAGTTTATGTCACTCTCGCAACCCACCATTTGATTACTACTCCACAATGCATTCCCTTAGGCCCAAATATGGTGAAGTGTCATGTAGTTGACGTTCACATGACACCACTATGGGAATCACAATATACATACTATCAAAATATCTAACACATATCAAATTCACATGATTACTTGCAACATGATTTCTCCCGTGACCTCAAGAACAAAGGTAACTACACACAACTAATGAACATGCTCAAGATCAGAGGAGTAATATATAGCATAATGGATCTGAACATATAATATTCCACCAAATAAACCATATAGTAATCAACTACAAGATGTAATCAACACTACTAGTCACCCACAAGCACCAATCTATAGTTCCAGTAACAAGATTGAATACAAGAGATGAACTAGGGTTTGAGATGAGATGGTGCTGTTGAAGATGTTGATGGATATTGCCCTCCCCAAGATGGGAGAGTGGTTGGTGATGATGATGACGATGATTTCGCCCTCCGGGAGGGAAGTTCCCCGGCGAAATCGCTCCGTCGGAGGGCAAAAGTGCTCCTGCCCAAGTCCTGCCTCGATACGGCGGCTTTCCGTCCCAAAAGCCTCATCCTTTATTTTTCTAGGTCAAAATGACTTATATACCAGAGGATGTGCACAGAAGGTGGGCCGAGGAGGCCACAATCCACCAGGGCGCGCCTGGTGGGCCTGGCGCACCCAAGTGGGTTGTGCCCACCTGGTGGCCCCCCTTTGGTGTTTATTGACTCCAATATTTGTTAAATAATCCATAAAAATCCTCCGTGAAGTTTCAGCTTGTTTGGAGTTGTGCAGAACAGGAGGCCTGACGTAGCTTTTCCAGGTCCCGATTACGAGCTGCCAGAATTCTCCCTCTTGGTGTGTTCCTTGCAAATTATGAGAGAAAAGGCATTAGAATTACTCCAAAAAGCATTTTTTATGGATAAAAACATTATAAATAACAGTAAAAAAACATGATGCAAAATGGATGTATCAACTCCCCCAAGCTTAGACCTTACTTGTCCTCAAGCGAAAACTGAAATCGAAAAACATGTCCACATGCTTTGAGAGAGAGGTGTTGATAAAAATAAAATACGGACATAGAAGCATCATGTTGACTATTATACATCAATATAATTAAACATAAGACTTTTATCATTGAACTTGCATCATATACTTCCCATGAATAAGTAACAGTTCATCACACAATTGAAGCATAAAGCATAAACTCTATTAGAAACCAACAAACTATGTTTCTAGTCAACTTTTGCAACTACAATTCAACATCTTTTCAGGAAGGATCATGTATCGGAGCCTTTAGGCAAGTCCACATACTCAACCATCATATAGTCTTCCATGATTTCTAACACTCATCGCATACACATGAGCAAAATGTTTCAACCGAACACATAGAAAGATAGGGGCTTATAATTTCGCCTCCCAACATACTCACCTCAAGGGTGATGTCAACAATAATAACCCATGTCACTCATATTCAACTGGACATATGTGCCTAGATCTTTATTCACCACATGATGCTTGCCAAAAGATAAAAATAAAAGAGGAAAGAGGGAAAACTTTGACTCTTTGAATAAAAGTAAAAGATAGGCCCTTCGCAGAGGGAAGCAGAGGTTGCCATGCGCTTATTTGTTTGCATGCTCAATCCCTTAGTGCAAGAAAACATCACGTTGTATTGCCCCTTAAGATGACAACCTTTATTATGTAGTCTGTCGCTTTTATTCTTTGTCATTCAAGTTCGTATAACGCTCAATTTTCTCTTACACTAAATGATCTCACATATTTAGAAGCAATTTTTATTGCCTTTTTGCATCGATGACAACTTACTTGAAGGATCTTACTCAATCCATAGGTAGGTATGGTGGATTCTCGAAAAAGGTTTGAGTTTAAGGGTTTTTGGATGCACAAGTAGTATCTCTACTTAGTGCGGAATTTGTGGCTAGAAAAAATATTGGGCAAGCACCACATGTTAAAGGATCTATGACAATATGACTTCTATGTGAATATGAACAAACATAAATCATTAAGTTGTCTTCCTTGTCCAACGTCAACAATTTTGGCATATAATATTTTGATGGGGGCTCACAATCACAAAAGATTTCTAGGATAGTATATTTATATGTGAATCTTCTCTTCCTTTATTAATTCTTTCATGAGTTGCATCATTGACCAATGCTATGTTTGTCAATCTCTAATAAAATTTTCTACTTATACTTTTCCTTATGTGGTGCTATCACCTACCATAGGATTAGTATACGATCTTATTGATTTATTTATTGAGTCAATTACATTGATGGTGCTAGAACTTGGCGCAAATGGTCACTTTAGTGCTACAACTTGTGGTGTACAGCGAAGTGGTGTAAAAACTTTTCTTGAGCGTGCAAATACGGTGCTAATCGCTTTTGTATACGATCGCAATGCTGACAAGTGAAAGTGCAACTAATCCCCGGGTGGTTTTGGTAATTAATAACAACATATATATCATTGAACTAATATTTACTTGAGAATCATTTCAGAGAAGTTTGATGATATGGGTATGGAAATGTCTGAAGAAGTGGACCCCTCAAAATGCTAAGACAAGCATTGGCAAAAGCTCAAGACTCTATTTTTGGTTCAGTGATCAAAAGATCACATTGAGTCCATAGGAAAAGCCAATACTATTAAAAGGGGATGAGGTGGTGTTGATGATCTGGTTGCTCAAGTGCTTAGTGATTTAGCTCCCTCAACTATCAGCAACTTTCACTACTTAACACACTCATAAGTAATCTCGGACAAACCGATTCTGCAAACTCAGTCCCACCGAGATGAACCACCTCAGTTATTCTTCCAAACCCTAATTTTTCGGTCCATCCGATTTTGAGTTTCGGTCTCACCGAAACTGGACTGTCAACCTTCTGTAACCAATTGACATCACTTCGGAATATCCGAGTTGTTAATTTCGGTCCCACCGAGAATGGCAAGCTCCCACCTTTGACTCACATCGGACACACCGAGATGGTATTTTCGGTCCCACCGAAAATCCCAACGTTCACTATATTTGAACTTTCGGTCTGACCGAGTTTTAACTTCGGTCTCACCGAGATTGCTCAAATATGTGTGTAACGGTTGGATTTTGTGTGGAGGCTATATATACCCCTCCACCCCCTCTTCATTCGTGGAGAGAGCCATCAGAAAGTCTACCACTCCTACCATACACTTTCTGAGAAGAGAACCACCTACCCTTGTGTTGAGATCAAGTCATTCCATTCCTACCATATGAAACTTGATTTCTAGCCTTCCCAAGTTGCTTTCCACTCAATCCTTTCTTCCACCACAGCCATATCAGTGAGGAGAGTTGAGTGTTGGGGAGATTATCATTTGAAGCACAAGAGCAAGGAGTTCATCATCTTCAACAACATCTATTACCTTTTGGAGGGTGGTGCCTCCTAGATTGGTTAGGTGTCGCTTGGGAGCCTCCGTCTTTGAGATGTGGAGTTGAACCAAGAAGTTTGTAAGGGCAAGGAGATCGCCTACTTCGTGAAGATCTACCCCGAGTAAGGCTAGTCCTCCGTGGGCGTAGGCCATGATGGAATAGACAAGGTTGCTTCTTCGTGGACCCTTCGTGGGTGGAGCCCTCCGTGGACTCGCGCAGCCGTTACCCTCCGTGGGTTGAAGTCTCCATCAACGTGGATGTACGATAGCACCACCTATCGGAACCACGACAAAAATCTTCGTGTCTCCAAACTGCGTTTGATCTTCTCCACCTCTCTTTACTACATGTGCAATTTACTTTCCGCTGCTTATACTCTAGAATTGCATGTGTAGGGTGTTACTTGAATTGATCTTAATTGTGAAACTGCCAAAAACTTTGCATGATCAAAAGGCAGATTTTTTATATTGTCAAGTAGTCTAATCACCCCCCTCTAGACATACTTTCGATCCTACAAGTGGTATCAGAGCTTTGGTCTCCATTGTTTTGGTTTCCATTGCATTGGACTCCATAAGCTTGGTTTCACAACCTAGGAGAGTATGGCGTCTAGTGAGGGTAATTATCGTAGAGGTCCTTACTTTGATGGTACAAATTTTGCTAGTTGGAAGCATAAAATGAAAATGCATATTCTTGGTCATAACCCAGCCGCATGGGGCATTATTTGTGTTGGTATGCAAGGTGAATTCTTTGAGGAAGGAAAAGTTCCGGATCGCGAAGCTACACCGGAAGAGTTGCGGATGTTGCAAAACAATGCTCAAGCTTGTGACATTCTCTTCAATGCCTTGTGTCCCGAGGAGTTCAACAAAATCAGCCGTCTTGAGAATGCTAAAGAGATTTGGGATACTTTGGTTGAAATGCACGAAGGTACTGAATCTGTGAAGGAATCAAAGCTAGATATTCTTCAAGGTCAACTTGACAAGTTCAAGATGAAGGAAGGTGAAGGAGTCGCTGAAATGTACTCTAGGCTTGCTCTCATCACTAATGAGATTGCCGGCTTAGGAAGCGAAGAAATGACCGACCGATTCATCATCAAGAAGATTCTAAGAGCTTTGGATGGAAAATATGACACCGTGTGCACTTTGATCCAAATGATGCCAAACTACAAGACTCTCAAGCCAACTGAAGTCATTGGAAGAATTGTTGCTCATGAGATGACACTTAAGGATAAGGAAGAGCTTCACAACAAGTCAAGTGGTGCCTACAAAGCTACAAGTGATGCTCCCACTACCTCAAGTGACAAGTTAATTTCCAATGAAGAGATAAGCCTAATGGTCAAGAACTTCAACAAGTTCTACAAGAATAGAGGCAAAGAAAGAAGCTCAAAGTCTAGATCATATGATGAAAAGAGATCTTCTAGTCGTGATCGAAACTGCTACAATTGTGGAAGACCCGGACACTTCTCAAATGAGTGTACGGCTCCCCACAAGAGAAGAGAAGAATCTCCAAGAAGAAGAGCAAGAGATGAGTCACCTCGGAGAGAGAGAAGGAGTAGAGATGATCGTTATGAAAGAAGACCCTCTCGGAGAAACAAGGATTCGGAGAGGAAATACAAGTCATCAAGGAGCTACACAAGAAGAAGACATCAAGCTCATGTAGGTGAATGGGTCTCCGGCTTCGACTCCGACAATCAATCCGATGGAAGCTATCACTCCGACTCCGACTACAGTCAAGATGAAGGTGTTGCCGGTCTTGCACTCGTATCCTCCAACTCCAACTCCTACGACTTATTTGATTCACCAAATGAGGGAATTGGAAGATGCTTCATGGCTAAAGGCCCCAAGGTAACACACCCTGAATTCATTGACTTTGATAGTGATGAGGATGACTTGCTTGGTGAAGATGAGCTCTTGCATGATAAATCTAGTGAGCTTAGTAATGATGAAAATGCTAGTAGTCTTTATAGTCAAGAAGAGTCGAATGACAATGCTATGAAAGAGATTGAGCGTCTAACTAAAGAACTAAACACTCTTAAGTTAGCTCATGAAACAACTCAAGAAGATCATAGAGAGCTCCTAAGATCTCATGAGAAGCTACGCTTCGAGAAGCTCACTCTAGAGCAAGAACATGAGTTTCTAAAAGCGATCAATGACGATCTTCGAAAGAAGAGTTCTTCATATCTTGCCAAACGACTTCTCTTGTCTAATTTCTTGCCACCTATTAAGACTAAGCATGACAAGCATAAGAAAAATTCTTCCTCTAGTAGTAACAATAACAATGTTAAATCCAATATTGTTGCTTCTAGTAGTTCTCTTGATTCCACTAACAATGTTTCAAGCCAAGTTACACTTGAGCAAGAAAATAGCTTATTGAAGGAAATCATAGAGAAAGGTGTCTACAAGAGTCTTGCCGGAAGCAAGAACTTTGAGGAGATAGTTCGCAAACAAGGAAGACACCGGAAGAATCAAGGGATTGGTTTTGAGCGAAAGTTCAACGCCGAAGGAGTTGAGTGGGAAGAAGGTCAATACCCTACTCCACAGTTTGTTTCACAAAAGGAGAAGTATGATCCTACTTCTTCCAATGTGGAACAAGCTCAAGATGACCTTCCACCACAAGCTAAAGGCCAAGGACAAGCTTCAAGAGGAGATTGATGCATTCATTGAAGCACCTCAAGCCATGGTCAAGTGGGTTCCCAAGGACACATCAAGTTCTACTTCGTCAAGCTCAACTACAACCCCAAGGATTCCCATCAAGATGATGTGGATCCCAAAGAAGAAGAACTAGAAGGTTCTTGAGGGTGACTCCGCCAACATACTTCACTCATATTCATTTTGGCAAGAACTTGTGCAATCAACTTCCACATCATGCACTAGTTCATGGAGTCACAAACCCTCTTATTGGTAAGTCAAGGGACAAGGTAATCATTGCTTTCATGGACATCATCTTTTGTGAACTTCAATCTATGTCTATGGATATTCTTGTTTGTTCCTTGTGGGACTAACCCATGTAGGTATTGAAAGTGCCCTAATCCAAAGGATAGCTCCCAACTCTTGATGATCTACATCAACATTGAGCATCCACATCTTCAACATCTACATGAAGTCTTCTATGACAACCCAAGGTTAGTTTGACCCTTTAAAAGGGGTTCTCACATCTAGGGGGAGCTTTGCTCTAAAAATTGAGCTAAAGCATCTCCAAATGATGTGAACACATAAATGCTTTATGTAAAAGTGGTAACCCCACTTGTGCTTAAACGATGAGTATGACCTATGATCAAATGTTCTCATTTGGCTCCTAAGTCAAAATACTCATATATAGATGACCTAGTCATCGACAAATTGTGTGCTAGTAGCTAGAATGTTGGTTGTGCATGTTTGACACATATTTCAGTTGCTATCTTATTGTGTGAGCATGTTGAATGCATGATTTTATCCATTCAAGGACATCCATTTGTTGTTTTGATTGTTTTGATTTTTCTGGCCAAATGGATGGACAAGAATGCCTAAGCACTTTCCCTAGCTATCTATGCTTTCTTGTCTCAAATTCTATTCATGCTCATATCACAACTTTGAACAAGTCATTTTCGGACTCTTCGAGTGAGGAGCACTCGGAGCCACCGATCCGTCTAAGGCTGACTTCCAAAACCTTCTAAGTCCATTTCGGTCTGACCGGCTTTTCCATCTCGGTCCAACCGAAACGCTTAGACTGATCTAGGTTTCATCTCGGTGAAGCCGATTTTGAAACTCGGAATGACCGATTTGGCCTCTGGCCATTGCACTGCATCATTCGGTCTAACCGAGTTGTGCAAATCGGTGTGACCGAAACTTAGTTTCAGTGAAACCCTAGGTTATCGACAGGACCGAAACCCATTTCGGTCTGACCGAAAGTGGTGTGTAGGCCTCTGTATACACTTCGGATTCACCGAAACTTAAAATCGGTTTGACCGAAATGCATTCTGTGAAAACTCAAAACTAAGTTTTGAACTCATTTTTTTGCAAAAACCTCTGCAGTTGTGATAACTCTTCTACTCTGCCTATACCTTATCTTTTCACAGGTTGTCAGCCATGTCAGATGTCAGTGACAGCCAGAACAGGTCTGAGTCACCTTTTGCTGAGATTCCAGAGGCAGATACAAGTCCTGAGGCTAGCAGTTCCAGTGATGATGGTGAGAGGAGCACCCCTAGTGGTTTGCCTCCTGCAGCTACCAGAACCAGGAAGAAGAGAAATTCTGATGATGAGGACTCTGACTTCGTTGCTGAGGAAGTTACCTCCAAGCCAAAGAGGAATGTGGTTGCCAAAGAGCACCAAGGGCAGCAGTCAAGGAAAGGCACAAGCAAGGTAAAGCAGTCAGCTGTTGCAAAGAAGCTCAATTTGGAAGAGCAAGCTCCAAGTAAGGTGAAGAAAACTTCCAAGAGGAAGAGGGTAGTATATGCTGAACCTCAAGTTGATGCAGCTGCTGAAGAAGAAGAAGAAGAAGATGCACCCCAGCCTCCTCCTCAGAAAGCTAAGTTCATGGGTGATGCTATTCGGGCTCAAGCCTCCTCTAAGCCCAAGAAGCCTGCTCAAGCCAAGGCAGCTCCAGCCAAGCCCAAGAGAACAACCAGGAGCATTCCAGCTTCTGAGAAGAACAAAGGTGAGATGCCACCGTCTGAATGTAATGCCCAGGATGGAGTTATACCTCCTACGTGTCGAGGCACGACTTAAAGGCATAAGTCCATCCTAGAATGATCTCAAGTTTGGTATCTTTGCACGACTCATGTAAAAGAGGGATTAAAATGCAAAAGGAGATAGTTGGCTTACACTCGCCACTTCACACAATACATTACATAAGCAAACATCATTCAAAACATCACAGCCCATCTAAGGGTAAGATCCAAAAGAAAGATACCAAAACAACATAAAGCCACAGGTCAGGATCGAATCCTAGTAGAAACCACTACTGAACATCGAAACGTAACAAGCAAACAGTCAAACTCTTCATCGAGCTCCCGGTGAAGAACTGATCCAACTCCTGCATCAAGCTCGGCTGAACCTGCATCTGGTGTGGTGAAGTAACTGTGAGCCACAGAGGACTCAGCAATCCCGTTCCCGGGTAACAAGACTATTTAAGCCTTGGGTGAGGACAAGGCTGAAGAAAGAACGAGAGGTGAAGGAACAAACAAGAGTCTGCAGCAGCAACTAGCACTAACTTACGCAAAAGAGAGCGAGAAGAGAAGTGCCTCGGTCGAAAGATGATCACGAAGTGATCCTAACTAAAGCCGGTCAAACATAACCCCACCGTGTTCAACTCCCGAATCCCTATTCGGAAATTGACAGTCACGGTACACACGCTGGTAGTGTATTGGAAACATTGTGTCAAGTTATCTACAACCGGAATTAACAAGCTCCCATCTGCCACATAACCGCGGGCACGGCTTTCGAAAGTTCAAACCCTGCAGGGGTGTTCCAACTTGACCCATTACAAGCCCACGATCCGCGGAGTCGCAACTCCATAGTTGGGAAGACCCGAGTATTCTCGGAATCCCGTGCTCAAGTTAAACCGAACTAAGGTAAGGCTAATCCAGCAAATCCTCCCGGCGTGTCGACACCCTGATAGGTAGCCGCGCGTATCTAGTCTCAGGACACGACCGGATGGGCGAAGCTACGGGTTTTTACCAAACCTCGAGTTTCCTCGTGGTGGCCCCGCAGGCTCCCCGTTTCGGACCAACACTCATGTGGAGCACTAGCCCGGGGTTGTTGAATTAACATAAAAGGGATAGCTAGTCCACATGCAAGTTTTTATTAGTTTGTTATTAGGCAAATAGTACCAAAGGTTGGGATTTGCTGGAAAAGACTTAGCACTTAGCGGTTTATCAAGGGGGTCCCATACACCCCAACCGTGTTAGGAACGCAAAATCAAGGAACATAACACCGGTTTATACGGTTCCTAACGGCATGAGTGGAACAAAACACCAAGCAAAAGGCTTAGCCTTCCACCCTGCCAGTATATAGATGATTTCATTTTTAAGCATTTATATAGTGTGATATAACCCAACCAAACTTCAACATGAAGCAAGCATCTTCAATCTTCACCTGCAACTAACAATGCTATAAGAGGGGCTGAGCGAAGCGTACTTAGCCAAGCAACGGTTTGCATAGGTAGGGTGGCTAAACATGGCAATTGGTTACAAGTAGGAGGCTGACAAGAAGAACATGGGCATCGAGGCAAAACTATAGATCGAGACTACTAGCAATAGGCAAAGATAGTAATGGTATCCGGGTTCGGTCATCTTGCCTGGGATTCCACAAAGGAGAAGAACGGATCCAAGAAGAAGACGAAGAAGAAGCCTCACAACTCCGGAACGAAACCGAAGCTATCAAGAGAAGCAAACCGGAAAGAAACAAACAACACGGTGAACACACACATCATAAACATGGCATACGATGCACAAACAAGTATGATGCATGTCCGGTTTAATAAGCATGGCAAGTGCACAAACAAATACTACAAGTTAAGTGGAGCTCAATATGCAACGAGTTGCATATTGACGAAACACCACATTTAAATTATTTAGTTGACTCTCATTATTAACAAGACAAGTTTAATTGTTGATTAACATGGCAAGAGGTGAAGCATAAGAAAACTACACTATTAAGGCATTTTAAATGAGGCCGGAAATAACAACAACATGTCCGGAAAATCCTCATGAGCATGGTTTAATAATTATAAGCAAACAACAATTCACTCATTATAATGTTGTTAACATGATGCGGATGACATGATTAAGTTTTATGCAAGTTTTATTAAAGGTTGACTTAAAGGAGATATGAAGTATTGTCACCGTGGTGGAAAGGAAGGGGGCCACGACAACGATCCGAAAATGATGCAACGGCATCATATCGGTTCCGGTATCTCGTTGAGAGACCGGTGCAAAAGGTAGATGGCGTGGGTGAGTCAAACGAGATGAAGGTGGGGCGATCCCGTTGCCGGGTTCCCACGAGTCGGTGACGAGGCAACCGAGGAACACGACAAAAGATCGGAACGGGCACGAGGCACACACGGGAGACATTCATACAACACAAGCAAGCATCACACGGGTCATCGACGGGGTTATACCTTCGGAACCATCGTTCTCGGAGGGGTTCGAGGTCGTAGTGGAAGTAGCCGTAGAAGAGGGAAGTAGTCGTTCACGTCTCTTCTCCGAAGGTAGTCGTACACGTTCGTTCCGTAGAGGTACTTGGCGCATCCGGTAGTCGTACTCGTACGTCGTGGTACTTGTCGGGTCGCCGTGTACTCGTTCATGTAGTCGTTCTCGAGGTCGTCGTGGGAAGTAGTGGTTCACGGAGCTCGTTATCCCGTAGATGTTCGGGTCGGTGTCGTTGTGTAGAGGTACTCGTCACGGTTCGTAGATGTACTTGCGTCGGAGGGGTACTTGTCGGTCCATGAGGTAGTCGAACTTGACAAATCCGGAAGGGAACTCGGCGACCGACGGGTGTTTCAACTGCAGGGTCCGCATCAACAGAAAAAAAAAACGCAGCAAGCAAAAAAAAAGACGCAGCAACAACAGCAGGGTTCGGAGCTCGGCTCCACGGAGAGCTGGGGCGCCGGTGCTGGCCTGGAGGCAGAGGGAGGAACGGCGCTGCTGTACAGAAACGACGCATCGGTGCTCCGGGCGCCATGGAGCTGCTGCTGACCGAAGGAGGACGGGGCGCGGCTCGCGGGGTGCGGGCGCCGGGCTGGAGGCGCGCGGAAGGCCTGAGGCCGGGGGAGGTCGTGGCCTGGACGGCGCTGCTCCTGCGGCCTTGGTCGCCGGCTGGGGTGCGGCCTCGAGGGAGCTCCTGGCGAGGCGCACGGCGCGCAACAGGAGGGAGGGAGCCGAGGCGCAGAGGCGCGCTGTAGAGGCGTCGGGGATGGGGCGTCCATGGCGAGGCCGGAGGGCAGCAGGGCGAGGAGGCCCGGGCTCGTAGGAAGACGCGGCCGCTGCGGCGGACGGCGGTCGACGGGAGGGCGGCGCGGCCCTGGCGCTCGGGCAGAGGGAGATCGAGCGGAGGGGGCACGGGCCAAGCGAGGCGCTGCACGGGAAGGGAGGAAGGGGCGCGAGGCTGCGGGAAACAAGGCAGGCGCTCGGCTTGGAGGAGGAGGAAGGAAGACGGGAGAGGGAGATCGGGCTCGAGCCAGAAGGGGGGGTGCGGGGTCGAGGGGAGAGGAAAACGGGACGAGGGACAGAGAGATCGAGGCTGGCGGCGGCTGGGAGTGTCGAGGGGAGGAGAGCGAGCGGAAGGAGCTGCGCTAGGGTTCGGTCGCCAGTTGGGCCACGGGAATGGGCCTAGGTGGAGTGCTACGGGCCAAAGGAGGGAGGAGTCTTGGGCCGCTGGGGGGGGGGGAAAGGAGGAGGCCCAGATGGGCCGGCGGCCTGGGCTGCTGCCCTTCTTTTTATTTCCCTTAGCAGAAAGCAAAAGAGAAGGAGCAAAAAAAAAAAATAAGAAAAGAAGGTCAAAGAACACGGATAAAAAATGATGGACATTTTTGTAAGGCTTTACGGAATAATTCCAACCTCACAAAAATAGTTCCAACAAAAGGGAAGTGCAAACTAAATAAATAGCTTGCCTCAAGGAGTTTAAAAGGAGTCTAGATTTAGAGGAGCCTCGAAAATAACGGAAAGAATATAGCAAGGTTTAGAAGGAGAAGCTCGAAGTAAAAAAGACATGGGGAGAATATGCAAGTGTGTTTGAGTAATTCCGAGGAATGGAATAATTATTAATATAGCTCCATAATTATTAGGAGGCTTTTATATGTTATAAAGAGAAGTTACCTTCCCTCGATTTAAATGGACCGAAGGCCCACACAATTTATTTAAGTTGAGATGCAAAAATTAAATATGACATGATGACATGATGCAATGCAAAAATAAATAACACAAGCGAAAAGAAACACACGGGCAACCCGGAACATCTGGAATCTTCTGGAATCTTCTGGAATCTTCTGGGACGTCGGTCTCGGGCGTCACAACTCTCCCACACTAACAGAGGATCTCGACCCGAGATCCTAGAGATATCACCGGGTAAAAACGGAAGAGGAAGAGGTAAAACAAAGTTGCTTCTTTGACAGACGAGTGAAACCAAAGAACCTTGAGAGGTTGACCAAAATGAAAGAAGAATACAACGGAGATGAACGAAGATGAAAACTCCGTTAGAAAAGAGGAACAAGGAACATAACATGAACCTTGAAGGTTGAAAGACATGAAAACAAGAGCTCACGGACCAAAAGAATGTGAAACTGCAATGGTATGGCCAAGGAATAAGAATGACAGAATTTGGACAGCACTCCGTCTGAAAATGGAAGGAATTGAACAAGAACTTGAGGAGATGGAATGATACTTGATGAAATGAACAACATATTGCCTCCGAAACAATTGAAAGAATGGCACAAGGGGTAAGAAGGATTCAGACAGCACTCCGGTTAAAAGACAGGCAAAACTAGATAAGATGAGAGAACTTGAATGAAGAATACAACACTCCGGTTAAAAGACAAGCAAGGGAAGAATATGATCTCGATAAAACGAGATGATGGTTAAAGAGAGCAATATCACAAGGCCTCCGGAACAAAAGAATAGATGCAAGATCGTTGGAAAGAAAAGAACGGAGAAGAAAAAGACAACTTCTCTCAAAATTAAATTTGAAAGAGCATCCTTACGAAGAAGGGTTGAAATGAGTTGTTGGAAATTCAACAACGAAAGAATAAGCTTGATGTGGGCTTATGGAAAACATCTCAAAACTATGAGGTGACAACCGGCCACTAACTTAAACAATTGATTTGATTGAGGTCAACAAGGAGATGACAAACTTATTTCATCGGAATGAAAAATGAAGAATTTGGGTCATCATAAGCACCATAATATCAACAATCCTTATGTAAAGGTTTAGGTGAAATAGAACCCAAGATGACTCCAAGGGATAAAGAGGGGTTGAAAGGATCTTTTGAACCAAGAAAAAAAATGATGGGTTTTAAATATCTCATTCTTGATAACTCGTGAATCATAAAACATGAAGGAATTGTCAAGAATGACATAACACCATCTGAAAAGATAAGGTAGAAAGGATTGCAATTGGAAGCATGATGAAGAATGCTTGAGCTCCAACAAGAATCTTGATGAAGACTTCAAGGATGAATTAAATGAAGATGAACCACCATGAAGAACTCCGGTAAAGAAAAGCATGAGAAGTGAGAGATGAAAAGAATAAGATTCAAGGCCTGCGATGAATAGATGGAGCTTTGAAATGATATAATTGAAATAACTTGAAGCTCCGGAAAACAAGATGAAAACTTAGAACCGAGAATATGATATGATGAACAGACTCCAGACAAAAGAATTAAATCACCTTGAAGGAATAAGAATAAGAATTATGTTATGCATCTCCTTCACCAATTTAAATTGATGACAACCAAAGGATTTGGCATACTACTTATTCTCGTTGCAAAGAATTAAAGAGAGATCTAGCACAAGCTTGAGAATAGTCTTGAACGACTCACCGGTAGGATTATGAAAAGAACAAATGAATTACTACGATAAGAAGGGAGAGTAAACTTGAAAGAACCACCGTAAGAATAGGGAGACGAACGAAGAGACATCAATGAAGAATAATTGGAGGACGAAGTTGAAAACTGAGAACGAAAAAAATCTTCTGAAATGATGGCCTTCGGAGGAACACAAAAGGAAGAATTCATGAAATGCTTTGAATGGGCATGAAAACAACTCCCACAATCGAAAACAATTATGAGGATGGCATGAAGCTAGAACCACGAATCTTGAGAGAACGGGCCAAGATTTAAGAGAAACACTTCTTCGGTCTCCAAATGTTGAGAATGAATACGAGATATGCCAAGAAGAATTGTTGAGCACTCCGGAATGAAGAATTAAAAGGTTGAACCAATGATGAAAAAGAATCTGAAAACGATCTTGAAGAAGGCATGTGACTGATGTAATCCATTCTTACGTCACACTTGAAAGGAATTTGAAAATAACTCCGGAAAAATTAGAAGAGTCAGGTAAGATCCTGGGAAAAGACCTGTGGGTTAGGGCCCACTCAAAGAAATCACCGTTGAAAAAGATTGCTTAAGAGATATTGCACCGGTTGAATTAAAAAGGCTGAATAAGATGACACTCCTCAAAATAGCCTGAATGGATTACGAATGGAATTATGAATCTTCAGCACTCCGGATATGAATAGCAAGAGGAGAATGATTAATTGATGCACCGGAATAAGAAAGCATTGTGAAATGAGGAAAAGGATAAGATCAACACCGAAATCTTGAATTACATCCATCGGAAGAATTAGAGAACAAAAGAATGATGAACTAGAAGCTCTTGAGCATCTTCACGATAAATCACCGGATAAGAACATTGAAGGAAAAGAATGAAGAAATATCACATGAATAAAATGGATACTTCATCTGAGAATTTCTGGCTCCAAAAGAAGAAGGGAGGGAGGGTGGGGAAAACAAAGACAACTTGGGATGAAAGAATACAGACAATCGTCAGATCTCAACGACGTCCGTAAGGAATAACTTGAAGAGAAGGCACACCGGTTGGAAAGAATTTAACATGAAAATCTTGATGGTCAAGAGGAATAGCACTCCCATAGAAATATGAGAACACCGATTAGGAAAAAGGTATGGGATCAACATTTATCATCGAAGCAACTCGAATACCAGAATCAAAACAAAAACAAAGGATAGATGTGTAGCAGCCTAATCTTCACAATATCATCCGAACAGAGACTTGAACGAATGAGTTCCGCAGGTACATCAGCTTGTCGAGAAGCCACTCGAAGAACAAAAAGTAAATAAAAAGGAACAAGGATCAGATAGAACAAATACAAGATAGAAGTTTCGTTCTAACATCTTTGTGCTGAAAGCATATGAACGCGTTACGAAAAGGTTTTGCAATCCCCGGATCAGCATAGCCAAGGACCCTTTAAGATGCAACTCCTGATAGTAACATCGGTCATATAACCCCTTCACTCAATGTCGAACCCCGAACTCACTAACCTGCATTCGTTGGAAGAATGCCTACGATCTACTGGAAAAAACCCACCTATAGATTTCCGAAAGTTTCCAGTTATGCAATCAGGTGTGGGGGATACACGGGAAGCACCGCGCAATCAACTCTAAACCTACATCCAGGTGTATCCATCCTTCAACACATAACCAGTCTTTCTCGGAAACTGTTTACCTCGGACCTTCGAAAAGCATCCACTATAACAAGCTATGGCAATACTCTCGAACTACCTCCCCAGTACTGGGTGATGTCGGGGTTATCTTGCCACTGGCCGTATAAGAGAGATTTTCGATGTCGGCCGTCTTAAGTATTTAGTACTGCCGCGATATGCTTGTGTCAATGATACCCCGAAGCTCAACTCCTCGGTAACAGGAGGCATCGAGAACAATATACTTGTCACGAGAACATCGAAACAATCCCAGAATACTCGCGGGATCCTAAAAAAAAATTTGGTGCAATTTTGAAGATAGGAGAGACAAGAGTAGTCGTCAGGAGTCCTCACCGGAATGAAAGGGGATGAGAAGCAAAAGAAATCCTACTCTCCGATATATAATATAGGACTCAAAAAGTTTTTAGTGTGTGCCTAGACTCGACCGTCAACGATTCGATCAATCAGTGTGGGCTTCTAGGTCGGAGATGGCTCTGAATACCAACTTGTAATGCCCAGGATGGAGTTATACCTCCTACGTGTCGAGGCACGACTTAAAGGCATAAGTCCATCCTAGAATGATCTCAAGTTTGGTATCTTTGCACGACTCATGTAAAAGAGGGATTAAAATGCAAAAGGAGATAGTTGGCTTACACTCGCCACTTCACACAATACATTACATAAGCAAACATCATTCAAAACATCACAGCCCATCTAAGGGTAAGATCCAAAAGAAAGATACCAAAACAACATAAAGCCACAGGTCAGGATCGAATCCTAGTAGAAACCACTACTGAACATCGAAACGTAACAAGCAAACAGTCAAACTCTTCATCGAGCTCCCGGTGAAGAACTGATCCAACTCCTGCATCAAGCTCGGCTGAACCTGCATCTGGTGTGGTGAAGTAACTGTGAGCCACAGAGGACTCAGCAATCCCGTTCCCGGGTAACAAGACTATTTAAGCCTTGGGTGAGGACAAGGCTGAAGAAAGAACGAGAGGTGAAGGAACAAACAAGAGTCTGCAGCAGCAACTAGCACTAACTTACGCAAAAGAGAGCGAGAAGAGAAGTGCCTCGGTCGAAAGATGATCACGAAGTGATCCTAACTAAAGCCGGTCAAACATAACCCCACCGTGTTCAACTCCCGAATCCCTATTCGGAAATGGACAGTCACGGTACACACGCTGGTAGTGTATTGGAAACATTGTGTCAAGTTATCTACAACCGGAATTAACAAGCTCCCATCTGCCACATAACCGCGGGCACGGCTTTCGAAAGTTCAAACCCTGCAGGGGTGTTCCAACTTGACCCATTACAAGCCCACGATCCGCGGAGTCGCAACTCCATAGTTGGGAAGACCCGAGTATTCTCGGAATCCCGTGCTCAAGTTAAACCGAACTAAGGTAAGGCTAATCCAGAAATCCTCCCGGCGTGTCGACACCCTGATAGGTAGCCGCGCGTATCTAGTCTCAGGACACGACCGGATGGGCGAAGCTACGGGTTTTTACCAAACCTCGAGTTTCCTCGTGGTGGCCCCGCAGGCTCCCCGTTTCGGACCAACACTCATGTGGAGCACTAGCCCGGGGTTGTTGAATTAACATAAAAGGGATAGCTAGTCCACATGCAAGTTTTTATTAGTTTGTTATTAGGCAAATAGTACCAAAGGTTGGGATTTGCTGGAAAAGACTTAGCACTTAGCGGTTTATCAAGGGGGTCCCATACACCCCAACCGTGTTAGGAACGCAAAATCAAGGAACATAACACCGGTTTATACGGTTCCTAACGGCATGAGTGGAACAAAACACCAAGCAAAAGGCTTAGCCTTCCACCCTGCCAGTATATAGATGATTTCATTTTTAAGCATTTATATAGTGTGATATAACCCAACCAAACTTCAACATGAAGCAAGCATCTTCAATCTTCACCTGCAACTAACAAT
>LR738711.1:660303789-660370554 GCA_902687465.1 Secale cereale
GTTGAGTGTTGGGGAGATTATCATTTGAAGCACAAGAGCAAGGAGTTCATCATCATCAACAACATCTATTACCTTTTGGAGGGTGGTGCCTCCTAGATTGGTTAGGTGTCGCTTGGGAGCCTCCGTCTTTGAGATGTGGAGTTGAACCAAGAAGTTTGTAAGGGCAAGGAGATCGCCTACTTCGTGAAGATCTACCCCGAGTAAGGCTAGTCCTCCATGGGCGTAGGCCATGATGGAATAGACAAGGTTGCTTCTTCGTGGACCCTTCGTGGGTGGAGCCCTCCGTGGACTCGCGCAGCCGTTACCCTCCGTGGGTTGAAGTCTCCATCAACGTGGATGTACGATAGCACCACCTATCGGAACCACGACAAAAATCTTCGTGTCTCCAAACTGCGTTTGATCTTCTCCACCTCTCTTTACTACATGTGCAATTTACTTTCCGCTGCTTATACTCTAGAATTGCATGTGTAGGGTGTTACTTGAATTGATCTTAATTGTGAAACTGCCAAAGACACTGCATGATCAAAAGGCAGATTTTTTATATTGTCAAATAGTCTAATCACCCCCCCTATAGACATACTTTCGATCCTACAACAAGGCATGTCACCGTGGCGCACGGCCCGCTGTCAGCGACCGAACAATGAAGACAGGTTCTTTTTTTTTCTAAACTGCCTCGTTTTTTATTCATGCAAAAGCACTTGATAAGAGGATCCCAGTTGTCGGCAGAATACATTTTAGTTGAGCAAAAACAAATCTTCTCGGGCATCGAACCAGCAACAACGAGCTAAACTCGTGCGCAGCCATCAACCTGATCCGAACCTCGCCGATTCTTAATAAAGGATACACACGCTTTATATCCATTAGTTAAACAACATATATTAATATTTGAATTCTTTTTTTTGCAATGAAAATAATATTTTAATTCGAGAATAGGGATGAATATTTTATTGAAATCATGAAAAGGCTTGAATTTATGTAAATATAAATGTATATAGAAATTGATTTAAAATTCTTAGTTAATATGAAAACACTTTAAAATTAGTTAATATTTTTTATATTTCATATTTTTTATATTTAATAGGTGATCATTTTCCGAAAATTATATTAAATTTTAATAAATGTAATTTACTTTATTTATATGGATATTACTTATAATTGTAATTCAAATATTTTATATAACTTTTAAAAAATCTAACTTGTTGAAAATGGGCTGCACTAACTGAGGTCCGTTTTAGCCCATAAGCGTGTTCTGCTATAGACATAATGCGTGACAATTCTTTGTAAACATGTAGTAATTACAATTGTTGGTGTGGCAACTCTGCTCGTTTATTGATCTAAGGTTGCATGTTCAAATTTTAGCGGCTGCATTTTTTTGATTTTTTTCTTAGTTTATATTGTCTAACTGAAGATATATAGATGTTCTTTCTGCTTTGTAATGGAGCGACCACCATGATGGGGTGGTTAGCTGCACATGCAGGGTTCTAGAGGTCGCGTGGTCAAATGCTCACCGTGCAATTTTGTTTGGGGCTTTCTCAGTGGAAGGAATAAAAAAAACAGAGGTGTTCTTTTTGTCAGGGGCAATTCTGTGAAAATAAATTAAAAAAAGAGGGGTGATTTTCGGAAAAAACAAATGTGCTCTCACTGACAACGGGCCCCAGGCCACGCTGTCATGCCTCCTCGGCGTCGCTGCCGTATACAAACACGATTAGCACTGTATTTGCACGCCCGAGCCAAGTTTCCGCACCACTTTGAGGTACACCACAAGTTCTAGCACTAAAGTTACCGTTTACGCCAAGTTATAGCACCACCGGTGTAATTGACTCTTGTAAATAAATAGAAGTGTGATGATCATCATTATTAGAGCATTGTCCCGAAAAATAAATAAAAATAAAGGTCAAATAAAAAATAAAGGCCAAAAAAAAGAGAAAGAGAAAGGCCAAATACAAAAAGGAAGGCCTAAAAAAAGGAAAAAAAGAGGGGGACAATGCTACTATCTTTTTCCACACTTGTGCTTCAAAGTAGCACCATGATCTTCTTGATAGAGAGTCTCTTCTTTAGTCACTTTCATATACTAGTGGGAATTTTCATTATAAAACTTGGCTTGTATATTCCAATGATGGGCTTCCTCAAATGCCATAGGTCTTCGTGAGCAAGCAAGTTGGATGCACACCCACTTAGTTTCTTTTGTTGAGCTTTCATACATTTATAGCTCTAGTGCATCCATTGCATGGCAATCCCTACTCACTCACATTGATATCTATTGATGGGCATATCCTGTTAGGCCCAAGATGCGATTCTATCCCGATCACGTGACACTTACGTGATTGGGGCACAACCGCATTTCGAGCGCTTAGCAAGATGGATATCATTACATCGTATCATTACATACATACATAGGGGATACAACAATACATACAAGTCATATGAATATAACAACATCAATACAAAGCATCCGACTACGGATGCAAACATGAAAAGCACAACGACATCCATCTGCTATCCCAGGCTGCCGACCAGGAACCTAACCCAAGACTGAAGAAGAAGAAGAAGAAAGAACTCCAACACAACGACCATCGCTCTCACGTCAAGACATCGGAAACCTGCACCTGCAACTGTTGTTGTAGTATCTGTGAGCCACGAGGACTCAACAATCCCATAACCATGGGTAACAAGACTAGCAAAGCTTAATGGGTAGGAAGAGGTAAAGTGGTGAGGTTGCAGCAGCGGCTAAGCATAATATGGTGGCTAACTTACAAGTACAAGAATAAGATGAGCATCTACGCAAGCGGTCGCCAACTAGTAATGATCGCTAAAGATCCTGAACTACCTACGAGTCAAACATAACCCCACCGTGTTCTCTTCTGAAAGTGAAAAGAGACAGTCACGGTTACTCACACAGTTGTGTGTTTTACTTCGGATCCTCTGTCAAGTTTTCTACAACCGGACATTAACAAATTCCAATCTGCCACATAACCGCGGGCATGGCTTTCGAAAGATCATAACCTTGCAGGGGTGTCCCAACTTAGCCCATCACAAGCTCTCATGATCAGCAGAAGTAATAATAATATTACCCCTTATCTTAGGGACAATCCAATCAGGCTCGGAATCCCGGTGCACAAGACATTTCGACAATGGTAAAATAAGTCCAGCAAGACCTCCCGGTGTGTCGACACCCTGATAGTAGCCACGCGTATCTCGTCTCAGGCCATGACCGGACGGGTGATCCTATGAGTAAAACCAGCCCTCGGGTTTCCCCAAGGTGGTCCCGCATAACCCCCGTTTGGGACCAACACCATCAGCACTGGCCCCCCTGCTATGTAGAAAAGAATCCCGAGGGCGTGACCCCCTATGCAAATTTAGTTATTTAATTAAGTTGTTATTATGAGGCAAATTAAAACCAATGTTGGGCCTTGCTGGAGGAGTTTTATTCAAAGACGAACTCTCAAGGGGTCCCCATATACCCAACCGTGTAAGGAACGCAAAATCAAGGAACACAATGCTGGTTTATCGGCTCCTAAGGTGGCATGAGTGGAACAAAACACCGAGCAAAAGGCCAAGCCTTCCACCCATGCCCACTATATAGGTGTGTTAATATATATAAGACATATTGTGATATTCCCAAAGCATCAAGTTCCAACGTGGAACGATCTTCATCTTCACCTGCAACTAACAACGCTATAAGAGGGGCTCAGCAAGCGGGTAACATAGCCAAACAACGGTTTGCTAGGAAGGTGTCAAGGTTAGCGGTCCATGGCAACAAGGAGAGGCTGACAATAATGATGGGTAGCGCGACATGTAACGATAGCATCGAGACAACTAAGCATGGCAATGATAGTAAAGGTATCTAAGGGTATGGTCATCTTGCCTGAGAACCCGCAAGGAAGAAGAATGTGTCCATGAAGTAGACGAAGAAGAAGCCTTGAAGAAGAACCACATGTAGTCGAACGAATCCTCACGATCGCAACGGAAAAAGCACTAACGAGAAGAAGCAAGCAATACGGTAAACACACCACACAAGAACAAGACAAGAAGCTCAACCAAGTATGATGCAAGACAATTCTATATATTATGCAAAACATGGCAAGGGATGAAGCGCACAAGAACATCACCAAACAACAAGTTTAAATGAGGCCGGAATCAACATATAACAAATTCGGTAAGCCCTCATATGCATAATTTGAAATTAGTCCAGATCTGAACAAACCTTAAGTTAAAGTTGTTAAACAGCAAATTAACATGCACCATGATGATCTACACGAAAATCTAGTCAAGTTTCATATAAAGTTTGTTTAATTCGGAGCTATGGCCTAGAAGATATGAGGAAAACAAGACAAGCATGGCAACGGTGCTAGATGTACCCAAACATCAAGCAAACACACTCCAAACATGAAAACAACATTATATTATGATTCTACATGCAAAATCACACAAGTTTCATATAGGGCACACTCAAAACGGAGCAACGGTGCAACACATACACATGAAACAAGATATAACAACAAGCTGAAGTTAACAACCACATAGCAACTTTGGAGCAAGGTAATTATATGCTACAGCACCCAAACATGATAACACGAAGCATGGATGTGAAATAGACATGATACTTAACATGCATGAACTTAGAACACACCCAAAAGCTTGCTGGAACACATTTAACTAAGCATGGCAAGTTGCAATAAAATTATCCAGACTTAGCCAAAATCTGGGAAGGCAAAAACATCATCACGATGCTGCCTTCGGAGGCACAAAACAACATGCATATCAAATCCACTAAGCATATAAAGATCATGGACATGTATTAGACATATCCTACAACAAACAACTCCATTGGAGCAACTCCATAAGAGGCATGGATCAATAGCAACAAGCTCCACCAAATTGAACATGCTGATAAAATCCTGACAGGTATAATTTATAGCAACTTGAGAGCAAGAAATAAATAAGCTACAGCAGGCCAAATATGCAAGTAAGGGCATGAATGGATAGACAATAACATGGACAACAAGGCATGATCATTGGCAACTCCAAAACAAGCATGGATTTGAGTGGAGCATCAAGAAAACATAGCATCAGGTTATAACAGATTCCAGACTTAGTAGTTTTTTAGACTCTGAAAAAAACAGACTGAGCGCAAGATGCTATAAGACGCACACAGCGAGGGATAGGCGGCACTCACCTCGTGGGCTCGGCCCAGAGGCGGGGTAGGAGCTCCGGCAGGCCGGCTGGAAGGAGCTGGGCCGGGCCCTTTCGGTGGTGGCAGGCTGGGCCGGGGCGAGGAGGCCCAGGGAGGCGGCGACGCTGGTCCCTCGTGCTCCTTGAGCACGCGCAGGGCAGGGGCGGCGTCCAGCCTTGCCGGCGGCGGAAGCGACGAGGGCCGACGAGGAGGGACTCCGGCAGGGTGGTAGTAGGATGGGAACGGACGGAGGAGGGCGTGGATGGCCGGGGCGGCCGGATCCGGTCATCGGGGCTCGGCGGCGGAGGGCTCCGAAGGCGGCGGGGTCGACGCGGGGTGCTCGTCTCCGGCGAGCGAGCGGGCGCCGCTCCGGCGACCTAGTGGCGAAGAGGGCGGGGTCCGGCCGGATCCGCACAGATCCGGGCAGGGCAGACCCATTCCCGGCGACGGCGGGAGCTCCGGGCGGCGGCGCATCAGAGATCAGCGGCGGGGTCGGCTAGAGGAGCAGGCGGGACGGCGGCGAGGAGGAGCCGAGGCGGCGGCGCTCGGGCGTCGAGGCGACGGATGCCTGCGGGCGTGGGGTGGCGGCGGCCGGGCCAGACGGGCCCCGGATGGGCTCACGGGCCCGCGGCGGTGATGTGGGGCGCGGGAGGCGACGTGGCGTGGTGGGATTGGTGCGGGAGGCGGCGGACATGTCCGACGGCGGCGCGGACGCGTCCGGTGGCGCGGAGGGAGGAGTTTTAGGGTTTCATCTGCGAAAATTTGGGGGGAGACACATATATATAGGTAGAGGGAGCTAGGAGTGTCCAAATGAGGAGCGGTTCGCGGCCACGCGATCGTGATCGAACGGCCAAGAGCATGGAGGGGGATTAGGATGGGCTTGGGGGCTGTGTGAAAGGGGTGTTGGGCCAAAAGAGAAAAGGCTTCCGGCGGTTAACACAGTTAACCGTTGGGCTATCAAACGAGCTCCGAATGCGATGAAACTTGACACGCGGTCTACCTATGCTATAATAAGACCACACGCCAAGTTTCAACCCATTCCGAGAACATTTTCCAGCCACTCACAAAATAAATATTCGGAGGTGCCGCGGGCATGTGCAAGTGTGTCTGGGCTCAGAACGGACAACAGAGAGGACGAGGGAACTCGGACGGATGCAAGTTTTGAAAACATGATGATGCAACACACTTGATGACATGGCAAGATGCAACACGCAAGCAGATGACATGGCAACGACGACGAATAACTGGCTGACACATGGCGCATCGGTCTCGGGGTGTCACATATCCATAGCCCGTTAATACGCCTAGTTGATGTGAGATCATCTTCCTCCTATTTGTCTTCTCCACAACCACCACTCTATTCCACCTATAGTGCTATATCCATGGCTCACGCTCATGTATTGCGTGAAAGTTGAAAAAGTTTGAGAATACTAAAGCATGAAACAATTGCTTGGCTGAAACTGGGGTTGTGCATGATTTGGATAATTTGTGTGACGAAGATGGAGCATAGCTAAACTATATAATTTTGTAGGGATGAACTTTCTTTGGTCATGTTATTTTGAGAAGACATAATTTCTTTGTTAGTATGCTTGAAGTATTATTATTCTTATGTCAATATTAAACTTTTGTCTTGAATCTTTCAGATATGAACATTCATGCCACAATAAAGAAAATTACATTGAGAATTATGTTGGGTAGCATTCCACATCAAAAATTCCGTTTTTATCATTTACCTACTCAAGGACGAGCATGAATTAAGCTTGGGGGTGCTTGATACGTCTCCAACGTATCTATAATTTTTGATTGTTCCATGATATTATATTATATGTTTTGGATGTTTAATGGGCTTTAATATACACTTTTATATGATTTTTGGGACTAACCTGTTAACCTAGAGCCCAGTGCCAGTTTCTGTTTTTTCCTTGTTTTCGAGTATCGCAGAAAAGGAATACCAAACGGTGTCCAATTGACCTGAAACTCCACGGAGATTGTTTTTGGACCAAAAGAAGCCCACGGAGTATCAGAGATGGACCAGAAGAGTCCCGAGGCCACCACGAGGGTGGGGCGCGCCCTACCCCCAAGGTGTGCCCCCTATCTCGTGGCCACCTCGAGGACCCCACTGACTTGTTCCAGACTCCAACACCTCTTATATATACCAAAACTTCCAGAAAATAACCTGGATCGGGAGTTCCGCCGTCGCAAGCCTCTATAGCCACTGAAAACCAATCTAGACCTGTTCTGGCACCCTGCCGGAAAGGGGAATCCCCCTCCGGTGGCCATCTTCATCATCCCGGCGCTCTCCATGATGAGGAGGGAGTAGTTCACCCTCGGGGTGAGGGTATATACCAGTAGCTATGTGTTTGATCTCTCTCTCTCTCTCTCTCTCTCTCTCTCTCTCTCTCTCTCTCTCGTGTTCTTGAGATGGCATGATCTTGATGTATCGCAACCTTTTCTATTATAGTTGGATCTTAAGATGTTTCCCCCCCCTCTACTCTCTTGTGATGAATTGAGTTTTCCCTTTGAAGTTATCTTATCGGATTGAGTCTTTAAGGATTTGAGAACACTTGATGTATGTCTTGCGTGGGATACCCGTGGTGACAATGGGGTATTCTATTGATTCACTTGATGTATGTTTTGGTGATCAACTTGCTGGTTCCGTGACCATGGGAATCTATGCATAGGGGTTGGCACATGTTTTCGTCTGGACTCTCCGGTAGAGACTTTGGGGCACGATTTGAAGTTCTTTGTGTTGGTTGAATAGATGAATCTGAGATTGTGTGATGCATATTGTATAATGATGCCCACGGATACTTGAGGTGACAATGGAGTATCTAGGTGACATTAGGGTTTTGGTTGATGTGTGTCTTAAGGTGTTATTCTAGTACGAACTCTAGGATAGATCGAACAGAAAGAATAGCTTCGTGTTATTTTACTACGGACTCTTGAATAGATCGATCAGAAAGAATAACTTTGAGGTGGTTTAGTACCCTACAATAATCTCTTCTTTTGTTCTCCGCTATTAGTGACTTTGGAGTGACTCTTTGTTGCATGTTGAGGGATTGTTATATGTTCTAATTATGTTATCCTTGTTGAGAGAACTTGCACTAGTGAAAGTATGAACCCTAGGCCTTGTTTCGAAGCATTGCAATACCGTTTGTGCTCACTTTTATCATTAGTTACCTTGTTGTTTTTATATTTTCATATTACAAAAACCTATATCTACCATCCATATTGCACTTGTACCACCATCTCTTCGCCGAACTAGTGCACCTATACAATTTACCATTGTATTGGGTGTGTTGGGGACACAAGAGACTCTTTGTTATTTGGTTGCAGGATTGTTTGAGCGAGATCATCTTCATCCTACACCTCCCACGGATTGATAAACCTTAGGTCATCCACTTGAGGGAAATTTGCTACTGTCCTACAAACCTCTGCACTTGGAGGCCCAACAACGTCTACAAGAAGAAGGCTGTGTAGTAGACATCAGGCCACTTCAAGCTCCTCCAAGGACAAGTTCTTCAAGACGTCATCAATCCATATCTGCGGGAAGTGGTGCAACACCCTTAGGTCATCCAGATGCATGAGGGGGTACTTCACCTCCGTGATGTGCCCTGTCCCAAGGGGACGGGAACTGTGGAGGCCACACTTGAAGTTGTGGAGCAAGACGTCTTTCGGTGCAAGGTGATGGTGGAGCGTGTGCTCCATGCCAATCACCTCATGATCATGGACCTTTCACGTGATCTCAAGGTGGATGGCAAGCCCAAGAAGTACATCATCTTCACCTTCAATGAGCAAATCAACTTCCTCCAAAGCCAGGTCTATGATCTTCAAAACCAAGTCTTTGGGTATGAGGCGAGGTTTAAAGGTATGAGTTTGGCTGCTGGTTGTAGGACTCATGAGACTCACTCTTCTTATCACGATGGTGGACCACTGCCATGGAAATCCGAGGACAAGATCTCTTCTTCTCCATCACCATCATCTTCTTCACCACCAAAGGGGAATTGAGTATCGTGGATGGGCACTCCCCTTAGCTTCCGCCAAGCTTGGGGGAGGTGCCCCGGTATCATATCATCCCACTATCTTTTTGCTTTTACTTACTTTAGTTCAACCTATTGCTTTAGATGAAATAAAGTTTAGTTCGATCCTTTGTTTTAGATAGTTTGCTTAGTGATCTATCCTTGTAATCGTGTGCAAGTTATATAATAAAGCTTAGTTTGATTTTTTTTGCTTTCTTTACTTTCATGCTTCAAATAAAGAAAAGAAATAAAGGAAATAAATAAGAGTCAATTACACCGGTGGTGCTATAACTTGGCATACACGGTAACTTTAGTGCTAGAACTTATGGTGTACCTCAAAGTGGTGCGGAAACTTGGCTCGGGCATGCAAATACAGTGCTAATCGCGTTTGTATACGGCAGCGACGCTGAGGAGGTATGCCAGTGTGGCCTGGGGCCCGTTGTCAGTGAGAGCACATTTGTTTTTTTTCGAAAATCACCTCTCTTTTTTAATTTATTTTCACAGAAAAGCCCCTGACAAAAAGAACACCTCTGTTTTTTTATTTCTTCCACCGAGAAAGCCCCAAACAAAATTGCACGGTGAGCATTCGACCAGGCGACCTCTAGAACCCTGCCTGTGCAGCTAACCACCCCATCATGGTGGTCGCTCCATTACAAAGCAGAAACAACATCTATATATCTTTAGTTAGACAATATAAACTAAGAAAATAATTCAAAAAAATGCAGCCGCTAAAATTTGAACATGCAACCTTAGATCAATAAATGAGCAGAGCTGCCACACCAACAATTGTAATTACTACATGTTTACAAAGAATTGTCACGCATTATGTCTATAGCAGAATACGCTCATGGGCTAAACCGGACCTCAGTTAGTGCAGCCCATTTTCAACACGTTAGATTTTTTAAAAGTTATATAAAATATTTGAATTACAATTACAAGTAATATCCATATAAATAAAGTAAATTACATTTATTAAAATTTAATATAATTTTTTGAAAATGTTCACCTATTAAATAAAAAAACTATGAAATATAAAAAATATTAACTAATTTTAAAGTGGTTTCATATTAACTAAGAATTTTAAATCAATTTCTATATACATTTATATTTAAATAAATTCAAGCCTTTTCATGTTTTCAATAAAATATTCATCCCTATTCTCGAATTCAAATATTATTTTCATTGCAAAAAAAAGAATTAAAATATTAATTTATGTTGTTTAACTAATGGATATAAAGTGTGTGTATCCTTTATTAAGAATCGGCGAGGTTCAGATCAGGTCGATGGCTGCGCATGAGTTTAGCTCGTTGTTGCTGGGTTGATGCCCGAGAAGATTTGTTTTTGTTCAACTAAAATGTATTCTGCTGACAACTAGGATCATCTTATCAAGTGCTTTTGCATGAATAAAAAACGAGGCAGTTTAGAAAAAAGGGAACCCGTCTTCATTGTTCGGTCGCTGATAGCGGGCCGTGCGCCACGGTGACATGCCTCGTCAGCATTGTGATCGTATACAAAAGCGATTAGCACCGTATTTGCACGCTCAAGCAAAGTTTTTACACCACTTCGCTGTACACCATAAGTTGTAGCACTAAAGTGACCATTTGCGCCAAGTTCTAGCACCACCAATGTAATTGACTCTATTTACAACTCAAAGATTACAACTTGATACTAGAACAAAATATGACTCTATATGAGTGCCTCCGGCTGTGTACCGGGATGTGAAATGAATCAAAAGTGACATGTATGAAAAATTATTCATGGTGGCCTTGCCACAAATACAATGTCAACTACATGATCATGCATGGCAATATGACAATGATGAAGCGTGTCATAATAAACGGAACGGTGGAAAGTTGCATGGCAATATATCTCGGAATGGCTAGGGAAATGCCATAATAGGTAGGTATGGTGGCTGTTTTGAGGAATGTATATGGTGGGTGTATGGTACCGGTGAAAGTTGCGCAGCACTAGAGAGGCTAGCAATGGTGGAAGGGTGAGAGTGCGTATAATCCATGGACTCAACATTAGTCATAAAGAACTCACATACTTATTGCAAAAATCTACAAGTCATCAAAAACCAAGCACTACACGCATGCTCCTAGGGGAAGAGTTGGCAGGAGTTAACCATCGCGCGATCCCGACCTCCACACAAAGGAAGACAATCAAACAAATACTTCATGCTTCAAATTTGTTACACAACGGTTACCATACGTGCATGCTACGGGACTTGCAAACCTCAACACAAGTATTCTTAATATTCACAATTACTCTACTAGCATGACTCTATTATCACCATCCTCATATCTCAAAACAATCATCAAGCATCAAACTTCTCATAGTATTCAACGCACTTTATATGAAAGTTTTTATTATACCCATCTTGGATGCCCATCGTATTAGGACTAAATTCATAACCAAAGAAAATTACCATGCTGTTCTAAAAGACTCTCAAAATAATATAAGTGAAGCATGAGAGTTCATCTATTTCTATAAAATAAAACCACCGCTGTGCTCTAAAAAGATATAAGTGAAGTACTAGAGCAAACGACAAACTACTCCAAAAGATATAAGTGAAGATCAATGAGTAGTTGAATAATTATGTAACTATGTGAAGACTCTCTAACATTTAAGAATTTCAGATCTTGGGATATTATTCAAACAGCAAGCAAAACAAAATCAAACACATTGATGCTCCAAGCAAAACACATACCATGTGGTGAATAAAAATATAGCCTTAAGTAAAGGTACCGATAGACGAAGACGAAAAAGGGGATGCCTTCCCGGGGCATCCCCAAGCTTAGGCTCTTGGTTGCCCTTGAATATTACCTTGGGGGTGCCTTGGGCATCCCCAAGCTTAGGCTCTTGCCACTCCTTATTCCATAGTCCATCGAATCTTTACCAAAAACTTGAAAACTTCACAACACAAAACTCAACCGAAAACTCGTAAGCTCCGTTACTATAAGAAAATAAAACCATCACTTAGGTACTGTTGTGAACTCATTCTAAATTTATATTGGTGTAATATATACTGTATTCCAACTTCTCTATGGTTCGTACCCTCCGATACTACTCATAGATTCATCAAAATAAGCAAACAACACATAGAAAACAGAATCTGTCAAAAACAGAACAGTCTGTAGCAATCTGTAACTTTCGAATACTTCTGTAACTCAAACAATTCTGAAATAAATTGTTGGACGTGAGGAATTTGTCTATTAATCATCTGCAAAAATAATCAATCTAAAAGCACTCTCCAGTAAAACATGGCAGCTAATCTCGTGAGCGCAAAACTTTCTATTTTTTTACAGCAAGATCACAAAGACTTCACCCAAGTCTTCCCAAAGGTTCTGCTTGGCACTTTATTGGAACAAAAGCTATAAAACATGATTACTACAGTAGCTTAATCATGTTAACACACAAAAACAGTATGGGTAAATATTGGGTTGTCTCCCAACAAGCGCTTTTCTTTAATGCCTTTTAGCTAGGCATAATGATTTCAATGATGCTCACATAAAAGATAAGAATTGAAACATAAAGAGAGCATCATGAAGAATATAACTAGCACATTTAAGTCTAACCCAATTCCTATGCATAGGTATTTTGTGAGCAAACAACTTACGGGAACGAGAATCAACTAGCATAGGAAGGGAAAACAAGCATAGCTTCAAAACTTTCAACATATAGACAGGAAACTTGATATTATTGCAATAGGTAGAAACATATGTTCCTCTCTCATAATAATTTTCAGTAGCATCATGAATGAATTCAACAATATAAACATCACATAAAGCATTCTTTTGATGATCCATAAGCATAGAAATTTTACTACTCCCATCATAAGCAAAATTATTCTCATTCATAGTAGTGGGAGGAGCAAATTCAACAAAATAACTATCACGTGAAGCATAATCCAATTTAAAATCATGATGACAAGTTTTATGGTTATCTTTATTCATTATAGCATACGTGTCATCAATAATCATCATAAATAGGAGGCATGCTTTCATCATAATAAATTTGCTCATCAAAACTTGGGGGACTAAACATATCATCTTCATCAAACATAGCTTCCCCAAGCTTGGGCCTTTGCATATCATTAGCATCATGGATATTCAAAGGATTCACACTAACAACATTGCAATCATGCTCATCATTCAAGTATTTAGTGCCAAACATTTTAACGCATTCTTCTTCTAGTACTTGGGCACAATTTTCCTTTCCATCATTTTCACGAAAGACATTAAAAAGATGAAGCATATGAGGTAACCTCAATTCCATTTTTTGTAGTTTTCTTTTATAAACTAGACTAGTGATAAAACAAGAAACTAAAAGATTTGATTGCAAGATCTAAATATATACCTTCAAGCACTCACCTCCCCGGCAACGGCGCCAGAAATTGCTTGATGTCTACTACACAACCTTCTTCTTGTAGACATTGTTGGGCCTCCAAGTGCAGAGGTTTGTAGGACAGTAGCAAATTTCCCTCAAGTGGATGACCTAAGGTTTATCAATCCATGGGAGGCATAGGATGAAGATGGTCTCTCTCAAACAACCCTGCAACCAAAATAACAAAGAGTCTCTTGTGTCCCCAACAGACCCAATACAATGGTAAATTGTATAGGTGCACTAGTTTGGCGAAGAGATGGTGATACAAGTGCAATATGGATGGTAGATATAGGTTTTTGTAATATGAAAATATAAAAACAGCAAGGTAAATAATGATAAAAGTGAGCACAAACGGTATTACAATGCTTCGAAACAAGCCTAGGGTTCATACTTTCACTAGTGCAAGTTCTCTCAACAAGGATACCATAATTAGATCATATAACAATCCCCCAACATGCAACAAAGAGTCACTCCAAAGTCACTAGTAGCGGAGAACAAACGAAGAGATTATTGTATGGTACGAAACCACCTCAAAGTTATTCTTTCTGATCGATCTATTCAAGAGTCCGTATTAAAATAACACGAACCTATTCTTTCCGTTCGATCTATCCTGGAGTTCGTACTAGAATAACACCTTAAGACACACATCAACCAAAACCCTAATGTCACCTAGATACTCCATTGTCACCTCAAGTATCCGTGGGCATGACTATACGATATGCATCACGCAATCTCAGATTCATCTATTCAACCAACACAAAGAACTTCAAAGAGTGCCCCAAAGTTTCTACCGGAGAGTCAAGACGAAAATGTGTGCCAACCCCTATGCATAGATTCCCAAGGTCACAGAACCCGCAAGTTGACCACCAAAACATACATCAAGTGAATCAATAGAATACCCCATTGTCACCATGGGTATCCCACGCAAGACATACATCAAGTGTTCTCAAATCCTTAAAGACTCAATCTGATAAGATAACTTCATAGGGAAAACTCAATTCATCACAAGAGAGTAGAGGGGGAGAAACACCATAAGATCCAACTATAATAGCAAAGCTCGCGATACATCAAGATCGTGCCATCTCAAGAACACGAGAGCGAGAGAGAGATCAAACACATAGCTACTGGTACATACCCTTAGCCTCGAGGGTGAACTACTCCCTCCTCGTCATGGAGAGCACCGGGATGATGAAGATGGCCACCTGAGAGGGATTCCCCCCTCCGGCAGGGTGCCGAAACGGGTCTAGATTGGTTTTCGGTGGCTAACAGAGGCTTGCGGCGGGGAACTCTCGATCTAGGTTATTTTCTGGAAGTTTGGGTATATATAAGAGGTGTTGGAGTCGGGAACAAGTCAGGGGGTCCCCGAGGCAGCCACGAGATAGGGGGCGCGCCGAGGGGGGTAGGGCGCGCCCCCACCCTCGTGGTGGCCTCGGGACTCTTCTGGTACATCTTCGGTACTCCGTGGGCTTCTTCTGGTCCAAAAAACAATCTCCGAGGAGTTTCAGGTCAATTGGACTCCGTTTGGTATTCCTTTTCCGCGATACTCAAAACAAGGGAAAAAGAAACTCACACTGGGCTCTAGGTTAATAGGTTAGTCCCAAAAATCATATAAAAGTGTATATTAAAGCCTATTAAACATCCAAAATAGATAATATAATAGCATGGAACAATAAAAAGTTATAGATACGTTGGAGACGTATCATGGCCATATAGATGGGATCTGACAGAAAACAGCAAGGAAAAGGAGAACAGAGGATTTCTTCGTGATACGGTGGTCAACATGTTCGGGGAGTATATATATATATTTTTTATCTTGGGGGACAAGTACATGGAGGAAAAACGGAGTACAGGAGGTGTCCCAGGTGGGCACAACCCACCTAGGCGCGCAGGTGGGCACAACCCACCTTGGCGCACCAGGCAAGCCTGGTGCGCCTTGGTGTCTTGTGCCCACCAGTGGACGCTTCCTGGAAGTTTCTTATTTTCCTAACTTTGTAAATATTCCAAAACTGACAATGAATATTTTTGCGGATTTTTTGGAGTCCGTTTACTTACCGTATCACGTACATCCTTATTTTGACGATTCTAGAGTGTTCCAGAAGGATTCTTTTATGTGTTCCTCCGTTGTTAAAGTTTGGATAACATTACTTTCTACATTAATGGGCGTATCTGAGATATAATGCTTTATTCGTTGCCCGTTAACAACCTTTAGGTTAGTACCTTCGGAATTATTTATTTTGATGGCACCAGACCGGTAAACCTCCTCGATGACATATGGGCCTTCTCATTTCGAGAGGAGCTTCCCTACAAAGAATCTAAAACGAGAGTTGTACAAAAAACATATTCTCCGACTTTAAACTCACGCTTTTGGATTCTTTTGTCATGCCATCTTTTAAATTTTTCTTTGAATAACTTTCCATTTTCATAAGCTTGGGTTCTCCATTCATCTAATGAGCTAATATCAAATAACCTCTTTTCACCAGCATGTTTGAAATCATAGTTGAGTTCTTTAACTGCCCAATATGCTTTATGTTCAAACTCAAGAGGCAAATGACAAGCTTTTCCATAAACCATTTTATAAGGAGACATACCCGTAGGATTTTTATGCGTTGTTCTATAATCCCAAAGTGCATCATCTAATTTCTTAGACCAATTCTTCCTAGACCTATTGACAGTCTTTTGCAAAATTAATTTTATTTCTCTTTTGCTAAGCTCAACTTACCACTAGACTGAGGATGATAGGGTGATGCAATTCTATGGTTAACATCATACTTAGCAAGCATTTTATGGAAAGCACCATGAATAAAGTGTGAACCACCATCAATCATTAAATGTATAGGGACTCCGAACCTTGGGAAAATAACTTCCTTAAGCATTTTAATAGAGGTGTTGTGATCAACACTACTAGTTGGAATAGCTTCTACCCATTTAGTAACATAATCAACAGCAACCAAAATATGTATATACCCATTAGAGGAAGGAAAAGGTCCCATGTAATAAAATCCCCAAACATCAAATGGTTCAACAACAAGTGAATAATTCATAGGCATTTCTTGACGCTTACCGATATTACCGATTCTTTGGCATTCATCACAAGATGAGACAAACATACGGGCATCCTGGAAGAGAGTGGGCCAATAAAATCCAGATTGCAATACATTGTGGGCAGTTTTATCTCCAGCATGATGCCCTCCATAAGCCTCGGAGTGACATTTTCGTAGGATTTGTCCCTATTCATGCTCAGGTACACAACGTCTAATAATACCATCTAATCCTTCTTTATAAAGATGTGGGTCATCCCAAAAGTAATGTCTTAAATCATAGAAGATTTTTTTTTCTTTTGTTGGTAAGTAAAGTTAGGTGGCAAATATTTAGCAACAATGTAATTATCATAATCTGCATACATGGAGTACTATGAGAAACATATATTGCAGCTAACTGCTCATCAGGAAAACTATTATCAATAGGTAGTTGGTCATCAAGCACATTTTCAAGCCTAGAAAAGTTATCGGCTACGGGGTTCTCAGCTCCTTTTCTATCAATGATATGTAGATCAAATTCTTGCAACAAGAGAACCCGACGAATAAGTCTAGGCTTAGCATCTTTCTTTTCCATAAGATATTTAATAGCGGCATGGTCTGTGTGAATAGTTACTTTAGAATCAACAATATAAGGTCTAAATTTATCACGAGCAAATACCACTACTAAGAATTCCTTTTCAGTAGTAGCATCATTTCTGTGAGCACTTGATGACCCACAAGTGTAGGGGATCTATCGTAGTCCTTTTGATAAGTAAGAGTGTCGAACCCAATGAGGAGCAGAAGGAAATGATAGGCAGTTTTCAGTAAGGTATTTTCCGCAAGCACTGAAATTATAGGTAACAGATAGTTTTGTGATAAGATAATTGGTAGCAAGTGACAGAAGGTAAAAGTAAATAAGGTGCAGCAAGATGGCCCAATCCTTTTTGTAGCAAAGGACAAGCCTGGACAAACTCTTATATGGAGGAAAACGCCCCCGAGGACACATGTGAATTATTGTCAAGCTAGTTTTCATCACGATCATCTGATTCACATTCGGTACTTTGATAATTTGTATGTGGGTGGACCGTTGCTTGGGTGCTTCCCTTACTTGGATAAGCCTCCCACTTATGATTAACCTCTAATGCAAGCATCCGCAACTACAAAAGAAGTATTAAGGTAAACCTAACCATAGCATGAAACAAGTGGATCCAAATCAGCCCCTTACGAAGCAACGCATAAACTAGGGTTTAAGCTTCTGTCACTCTAGCAACCCATATCATCTACTTATTACTTCCCAATGCCTTCCTCTAGGCCCAAATAATGGTGAAGTGTCATGTAGTCGACGTTCACATGACACCACTAGAGGAGAGACAACATACATCTCATCAAAATATCGAACGAATACCAAATTCACATGACTACTTATATCAAGACTTCTCCCATGTCCTCAGGAATAAAAGTAACTACTCACAAGACATAATATTGTTCATTATCAGAGGGGTATTAATATGCATAATGGATCTGAACATATGATCTTTGATACGTCTCCAATGTATCTATAATTTTTGATTGTCCCATGCTATTATTTATGAAGTCTTAGATGTTTAATGGGCTTTATCATTCACTTTTATATCATTTTTGGGACTAACCTACTAACCCAAAGGCCCAGTCCAGATTGCTGTTTTTTGCCTGTTTCAAGGTTTTGCAGAAAAAGAATATCATACGGAGTCCAAACGGAATGAAACCTTCGCGAGAGATATTTTTGGAGAAAATCACGCACAGGAAGCTTGAGAACCACGTCAGGGGATCGAGGAGCTGCCCTCGAGGGTGGGGGGCGCGCCCCCCTTCCCAGGGCGCGCCCCCCGCCTCGAGGCCTCTCAAGTGGCCCCGGTGCCCTCCTCCTTCCTATATAAGTCCATGTACCCCAGAAACTCCGTGAACAGAGAGAAAACCCTAATTCCACCGCCGTAGCTTCTGTTCCCATGGAGATCCCATCTTGGAGCCTGTTCCAGAGTTCCACCGGAGGGGGATCCATCACGGAGGCCTTCTTCTTCATCATCATCGCCCTCACCATGAGTTGTGAGTAGTTTACCTCAGATCTTCGGGTCCATAGCTAGTATCTATATGACTTCTTCTCTCTCTCTGGATCTCAATACAAAGTTCTCCTTGGTCTTCGAGGAGATCTATTCGATGTAATCTCTTTTTGCGGTGTGTTTGCCGAGATCCGATGAATTGTGAGTTTATGATCAAGGTTATTTATGAAAGATATTTGGTTCTTCTCTGAAATTTTTATGTGTGCTCATAATTTCCTTGCAAGTCTCTTCGAATTATTGGTTTGGTTTGACCTACTAGATCTATAGTTCTTGCAATGGGAGAAGTGATTTGCTTTGGGTTCAATCTTGCGGTGTCCTTTCCCAGTGACAGTAGGGGCAGCAAGGCACGTATTGTATTGTTGCAATCGAGGATAAAAAAGATGGGGTTTACATCATATTGCTTGAGTTTATCCCTCTACATCATGTCATCTTGCTTAAGGCGTTACTCTGTTCTTATGAACTCAATACACTAGATGCATGCTGGATAGCGGTCGATGTGTGGAGTAATAGTAGTAGATGCAGGCAGGAGTCGGTCTACTTGTCTCGGACGTGATGCCTATATACAATGATCATGCCTAGATAGTCTCATAATTATTCGCTTTTCTATCAATTGCTCGACAGTAATTTGTTTACCCGCCGTAGAATATCGCTATCACGAGAAAAGCCACTAGAGAAAACTATGGCCCCTGGGTCTATTCTCAACATATCAATCTACATCTACTTTACTTTCTTGCTTTTATTTGCTGTTTTATTAAACTAAAAATACCAAAAATATAAACTATCATCTCTATCAGATCTCACTTTCGTAAGTGACCGTATAGGGATTGACAACCCCTCGTCATGTTGGCTGCGAAGTTCTTATTTGTTTGTGCAGTTGTGAGGGACTCGCGCGTGGTCTCCTACTGTATTGATACCTTGGTTCTCAAAAACTGAGGGAAATACTTACGCTACTGTGCTGCATCTCCCTTTCCTCTTCGAGGGAATACAACGCAAGCTCAAGAGGTAGCAATAAGAATTTCTGGCGCCGTTGCCGGGGAGGCTTACGCAAAAGTCATATACCAAGTGCCTATCACAAACCCTTATCCTTCGCATTACATTTTTTGCCTCTCGCTTTCCTCTCCCCCACTTCACCCTTGCCGTTTTATTTGCCCTTCTTCCGCCGTGTGTTTTTCATTCGCTTGCTTCTTGTTTTCTTATGTGCATTGCATGCCGGTTTACCCTCATGTCTGAGATGGGGGACGATTTTATCGAGAAGGGTAGCAATGTCGAGGGAAACGTCCATGTTGACTCCCCGGATGAAGCTACCACTTTACATATTAAGAAGTTCCGGGTTGGTAGTGGTAATATTATTGGAAAAAGAGTTCTTCAAGACATCTTTACTTGTGCCGGTACTTTGCCCACTATGGGTGGCTCTATTCTTCACAGAACTAGTAGCCTTGCAGATGTTGTATCTATGCTCGTAGTAGAAATTGAAAGGCAATTTATCCATATGCATCCCTATATTTAGAGAATATTTTTGGAGTTCTCTAATATTGAGCATTCTTCCGTTAAGCGTGCAGCTACTATCTTTTTGGCTCATGAATTTAGATATATCATGAAAGAGGCCAGAGAAATCTTTGCGCATTACGGAGTTGATGTCGGTCGACCTCCTATAGAGGCTATCTTGTTCAATCAAGAAGACCTAATGCGGTTGCGATCTCCTAATCATGTTGCTTTTAATGAAAACCTTAGAAAAAAGGTTACTGTTGAGATCTTGATTGATAGAATTTCTGAGATAAATGATGATTTTGCTGTTCAGAATAATGGGTTAGGCTTCTCCCTTGAGCGAAGGCTTATGACCTTCTGCCAAAAGAATGCCTATAATGATGAATTGGTCATCCACTACAAAAGGCCAAAGGAGGAACCTGTTACTCCCGAGAATGATGTAGGGGACTTTTGTCCCATTAAATTTAGCCCTTTTGATTAATTTTTCTTTCCACAAAGGAAGCTAGCTGCTGAATGTAGGGAATATGAGATGAGCTTTCGTGACATATCATAGCACTATGGCTATACCTAGATTTATCTTGTATCGTGCCTAGCTAGGGGCGTAAAATGATAGCGCTTGTTGGGAGGCAACCCAACTTTATGTTTTTTGCATCAAGCCTCTGATTAGATGTGGTTTCATGTTTTTTTTAGTGTTTGTGCCAAGTAGAACCTTTGGGAAGACTTGTGTGAAGTTTATATGATCTTGTTGTGAAAAACAGAATCATTAGCGCTCGCTAAAGTAGTCTTCATATTTTATTGGAGCGTGCTTTTTTAGTTGATTCTTTTGGCAGATGATTTGTAGAAAAGTTGCGAAAATTTACCAATTTAGTTTGAATTTTTTGGAGTTCCAGAAGTAGGCGAAACCTGCAGATTACTACAGACTGTTCTGTTTTTGACAGATTCTGTTTTTCGTGTGTTGTTTGCTTATTCCGATGCATCTATGACTAGTATTGGAGGATATGAACCATAGAGAAGTTGGAATACAGTAGGTTTAACACCAATATAAACAAAGAATGAATTCATTGCTGCACCTTTGAGTAGTGGTTTGCTTTCTTATACTAACGGAGCTCACGAGAATTTTTGTCTAAGTTTTGTGTTGTGAAGTTTTCAAGTTTGAGTATTGCTTTGATGGACTATGGAACAAGGAGTAGCAAAGGCCTAAGCTTGGGGATGCCCATGGCACCCCAAGTAAATTCAAGATAATCAAAAGCCTAAGCTTGGGGATGCCCCGGGGAGGCATCCCCTCTTTCGTCTTCATCCATCGGTAACTATAATTGGAGCTATATTTTTATTCGCAACATGTTATGTGTTTTGCTTGGAGCGTCTTGTATAATTAGAGTCTTTGATTTTTAGTTTGGCACAATCATCCTTGCTGGACACACCTATTTGAGAGAGTTAAATATGGCCTAGAAATTGTTAGAACACTCTATGTGCTTCACTTATATCTTTTGAGTTGAATAGTTTTTGCTCTAGTGCTTCACTTATATCTTTTAGAGCACGGTGGTGGTAATATTTTGTAGAAATTGTTGAACTCTCATGCTTCACTTATATCCTTTTGAGAGTCTATTAAAACATCATGGTAATGTGTTTAGGCTAAAGAAACTAGTCTTCACATGATAGACATCAAATGTCAATGTAGTAAAAAAAATCACACCAAGTGAATTGAATAGGATGAGATGATGGATGCTTGATAATTGTTTTGAGATATGAGGATAGTGATATTAGAGTCATGCTAGTGGAGTCATTATTAAATTGAGAAATACATGTGTTAAGGTTAGCGATTCCCGTATCATGCACGTATGGTGAACCGATATGTGACGGAGTTAGAGCATGAGGTATTTGTAGAGTGCCAACCTTTGTGTGGAGGTCAGGGGCACGTGATGGTTAACTCCTAGCAACCTCCCCCTAGGAGAATGCATTGATTACTTTGTTTTGATAACTCGTAGATTTTTGCAATAAGTATATGAGTTCTTATGACTAATGTTGAGTCCATGGATTATACACACTCTCACCCTTCCACCATTGCTAGCCTCTCTTGTACCACGCAATATTCGTCGGTGCCATAAACCCACTATATATCCTTCCTCAAAACAGCCACCACATTGTTCCTCAAAAAAGCCACCATACCTACCTATCATGGCATTTCCATAGCCATTCCGAGATATATTGCCATGCAACTTTCCACCGTTCCATTCTTATGGCACACATCATATTGTCATATTGCCATTGCATGATCATGTAGTTGACATCGTATTTGTGGCAAAGCCACCATGCATAATTTTTATACATGTCACTCTTGTTTCATTGCACATACCGGTACACCGCTGGAGGCATTCATATAGAGTCATACTTTGTTGTTGTAGTATCGAGTTGTAATGAAAGTGTGACGATCATCATTATTAGAGCATTGTCCCATGGGAGGAAAGGCTAAATCTATAAAGCCCCTCCGCAAAAAAAGGAAAAAAAGAAAGGCCCAAAGAAAAAAAGAAAGGCCCAAAAAAAATAAAAAATAAAAAAGGGACAATTGCTACTATCTTTTTCCACACTTGTGCTTCAAAGTAGCACCATGTTCTTCATTGTAGAGAGTCTCATGTTTAGTCACCTTCATATACTAGTGGGAATTTTCATTATAGAACTTGGCTTGTATATTCCAACGATGGGCTCCCTCAAATGCCCTAGGTCTTCGTGAGCAAGCAAGTTGGATGCACACCCACTAGTTTCTTTTGTTGAGCTTTCATTCATATTTAGCTCTAGTGCATCCGTTGCATGACAATCCCTACTCACTCACATTGATATCTATTGATGGGCATCTCCATAGCCCGTTGATACGCCTAGTCGATGTGAGACTATCTCCCTATTTTTTTCTTCTCCACAACCACCTCTATTCCACCCATAGTGCTATGTCCATGGCTCACGCTCATGTATCGTGAAAGTTGAAAGGTTTGAAAAGATAGAGTATGAAAAAAAATGCTTGGCTGAAATCAGGGTTGTGCATGATATGAATATTTTTGTGTGATAACGAGGGAGCATAGCCAACACTATATGATTTTGTAGGGCTAACTTTCTTTAGCCATAGTATTTTGAGAAGACATGATTGCTTTGTTAGTATTGCTTGAAGTATTATTATTTATTATGTCAATATCGACTTTTATCTTGAATCTTTCAGATCTAAACATTCATGCAACAATTAAGAAAATTACATTGAAAAACTATATTGGTTAGCATTCCACATCAAAAATTCTTTCTTTATCATTTACCTACTCGAGGACGAGCAGGAATTAAGCTTGGGGATGCTTGATACGTCTCCAACGTATCTATAATTTTTGATTGTTCCATGCTATTATTTATGAAGTCTTGAATGTTTAATGGGCTTTATCATTCATTTTTATATCATTTTCGGGACTAACCTACTAACTCAAAGGCCCAATCCAGATTGTTGTTTTTTGCCTGTTTCAGGGTTTTGCAGAAAAAGAATATCATACAGAGTCCAAATGGAATGAAACCTTCGCGAGAGATATTTTTGGAGAAAATCACACACATGAAGCTTGAGAACCACGTCAGGGGATCGAGGATCTGCCCTCGAGGGTGGGGGCGCGCCCCCTTCCCAGGGCGCGCCCCCTGCCTCGCGGCCTCCTCAAGTGGCCCCCGGTGCCCTCCTTCTTCCTATATAAGTCCACGTACCCCAGAAACTCCGTGAACAGAGAGAAAACCCTAATTCCACCGCCGTAGCTTCTGTTCCCGTGGAGATCCCATCTTGGAGCCTGTTCCGGAGTTCCACCGGAGGGGGATTCATCACGGAGGCCTTCATCATCATCATCGCCCTCACCATGAGTTGTGAGTAGTTTACCTCAGTCCTTCGGGTCCATAGCTAGTATCTAGATGGCTTCTTCTCTCTCTGTGGATATTAATACAAAGTTCTCCTCGGTCTTCGAGGAGATCTATTCGATGTAATCTCTTTTTGCGGTGTGTTTGTCGAGATCCGATGAATTGTGAGTTTATGATCAAGGTTATCTATGAAAGATATTTGGTTCTTATCTGAACTTTTTATGTGTGCTCATAATATCCTTGCAAGTCTCTTCGAATTATTGGTTTGGTTTGGCCTACTAGATCTATAGTTCTTGCAATGGGAGAAGTGCTTGGCTTTGGGTTCAATCTTGCGGTGTCCTTTCCCAGTGACAGTAGGGGCAGCAAGGCACGTATTGTATTGTTGCCATCGAGGATAAAAAGATGGGGTTTAAATCATATTGCTTGAGTTTATCCCTCTACATCATGTCATCTTGCTTAAGGTGTTACTCTGTTCTTATGAACTCAATACACTAGATGCATGCTGGATAGCGGTCGATGTGTGGAGTAATAGTAGTAGATGCAGGCAGGAGTCGGTCTACTTGTCTCGGACGTGATGCCTATATACCATGATCATGCCTAGATAGTCTCATATTTATTCGCTTTTCTATCAATTGCTCGACAGTAATTTGTTTACCCGCCGTAGAATATCGCTATCATGAGAGAAGCCACTAGAGAAAACTATGGCCCCCGGGTCTATTCTCAACATATCAATCTACATCTACTTTACTTTTATTGCTTTTATTTGCTGTTTTATTAAACTAAAAATACCAAAAATATAAACTATCATCTCTATCAGATCTCACTTTCGTAAGTGACCGTAAAGGGACTGACAACCCCTTATCGCGTTGGCTGCGAAGTTCTTATTTGTTTGTGCAGGTGAGTGGGACTCGCGCGTTGTCTCCTTCTGGATTGATACCTTGGTTCTAAAAAACTAAGGGAAATACTTACGCTACTGTGTTGCATCTCCCTTTCCTCTTCAATGGAATACAACGTAAGCTCAAGAGGTAGCAATCTTCCACCAAGTAAACCAACTAGCATCAACTACAAGGAGTAATCAACACTACTAGCAACCCGCATGTACCAATCTGAGGTTTGGGTACAATGGTTGGATACAAGAGATGAAGTAGGGTTTGAGAGGAGATAGTGCTGGTGAAGATGTTAATGAAGATAACCCTCCCCAAGATGGGAGAGTGGTTGGTGATGACGGCGGTGACGATTTTCCCCTCCCGGAGGAAAGTATCCCTGGCAGAACAACTCTGCCGGAGCCCTAGATTGGTTTCCACCAAGGTTCCGCCTCAAGACGGCGGCGTCTGGTCCCGAAAGCCTCCTTATGATTTTTTCCAGGTCAAAACACCTCATATAGGAGAAGATGGGCATCGGGGGGCCCACGAGGCAGGGGGTGCGCCTAGAGAGGGGGGCGCGCCCCCACCCTCGTGGACAGGTGGTGGCCCCCTTGGTGATCTTCTTTCGCAAGATATTTTTTATATTTTTCTAAAACGGTGTCCTGTTGAGTTTCGGAGCTTTTTGAGTTGTGCAGAATAGGTTTCTAGAGTTTGCTTCTTTTCCAGCCCAGAATTCCAGCTGCCGGCATTCTCCCTCTTCATGTAAACCTTGTAAAATAAGAGAGAAAAGGCATAAGTATTGTGACATCACGTGTAATAACAGCCCAAAGTGCAATAAATATCAACATAAAAGCATGATGCAAATGGACGTATCAACTCCCCCAAGCTTAGACCTCGCTTGTCCTCAAGCGAAAGCCGATATCGAAAAATATGTCCACATGTTTAGAGATAGAGGTGTCGATAAAAATAAAATACGGACATGAGGGCATCATGATCATTCTCATAATAGCAACATATATATATATATTGTCATATGATTCTCATGCTAAAGTAACAATTCTATCACGATGTCAAGTATGAATCAGAAACTTCATTGAAAACCAACAAACTATAATCTCGGTCATTGAAGCAATTGCAATTTATCGTAACATCGGAAAGAGTCAACATAAGAGCTTTTCAGCAAGCCTACATACTCAACTATCATATAGTCTTTCACAATTGCTCACACTCACACAATACTTATGGTTATGGAGTTTTAATCGGACACAGAGAAAACATAGGGGCTTGTGGTGTTGCCTCCCAACCTTTACCTCAAGGGTAATGTCAACAGTAATAGACCATGATAACTTACATCCAATTGGGTATATATGTCAGGATCTTTCCAACACAGTGTGCTTGCCAAAGGATAAAATGTAAAAAGGAAAGGTGATTTTCACCTTGACTCTTATAAGGCAGAGATAAAAGATAGGCCCTTCGCAGAGGGAAGCAGAGGTTGTCATGTGCTTTTATGGTTGGATGCACAAAGTCTTAGCGCAGAAGAACATCACTTTATATTGCCACCTGTGATAAGGACCTTTATTATGCAGTCCGTCGCTTTTATTACTTCCATATCACAAAATCGTATAAAGCTTATTTCCTCCACACTAATAAATCAGACATATTTAACGAGTTTGCAACATGACAACTTACTTGAAGGATCTTACTCAATCCATAGGTAGGTATGGTAGACTCTCATGGCAAAACTGGGTTTAAGGATGTATGGAAGCACAAGTAGTATATCTACTTGGTGCAAGGAGTTTTGGCTAGCATGAGGGGGAAAGGCAAGCTCAACATGTTGGGTGATCCATGACAATATACTTTATTTTGAATATAAGAAAACATAACCCATTAAGTTGTCTTCCTTGTCCAACATCAACTCTTTAGCATGTCATATTTTAATGAGTGCTCACAATCATAAAGGATGTCCAAGATAGTATATTTGTATGTGAAACCTCTCTTTCTTTATTACTTCCTATTAATTGCAACGATGACCAAAACTATGTTTGTCAACTCTCAACATCTTTTATTCATCATACTCTTTATATGTGAAGTCATTACTTCCCATAAGATCAATATGATCTATTTGATACTTTTTATGTTTTCTTTTATTCTATCATGACAAAAGTGAGGAAATCAAGGCCTTGACTCAACACTAATCTTTATTATAAAGCTCATGGACTCGATTACAAAGGGTAAAGATCATAAAGCAAAAGCTCACAACTAGATCATGCTAAATTTATTCTACTAGATCAAGATACTACCAAAAGGGTCTAACTAAGAAAAATGGTAAAGATAGGAGTGTGATGGTGATACGATACCGGGGCAACTCCCCCAAGCTTGGCAGTTGCCAAGGGGAGTGCCCATACCCATATGATTATGCCTCCTTCTTCGGAAGTGGTAATGATGGTGTTGTTGATGTAGGCTTGCCGTCCATCTTCCAAGGCATGGGCTCACCATCGTAGAAGGATGATCGAGTCTCCGGGATGCTCAAATCTGCAGCCAAAATCATCTTCTTGAATCTATATTCATACTCACAGTTTTGGTTTTGCAGGTCATAGATCTGGGCTTGGAGGTGTTCGATTTTCTCTTGGAGATTGGAGATGGCTTCCCCGAAGATCCTTGAGTCCAGCTTGAGGTTGTTGGCGAGCTCCGTGATCATCCTGTGGTTGGTGTTGAGTCCTCGTTCCACCGTACCTTGGCACTTGAAAACTTGTTGCTCCATTGTTTCTAGTCTTGTCTCCACGCTTCTGGTCCTCCGCAGCCCCTCAACATCGCGGATGTGCAGCACCCCCTCATGCAACTCCATGGTTTGAGGATGATGCAGCACCTCCGCAAGGTAGGGGTTGATGACCTTCTCGAAGAACTTGTCCTTGGGGGTGTTGGAAGACGCCATGATGATCTAGATCTGTGAACAACAACAACTCAAAACGAAAACAAAGGTTTTTTTGCGTGATACAGTGGTCAAAACCTTCGGGAGAATATACAGTGATTTTTTACCGACCAAAAGGAGTAACATACAAGAAATCGGAGTCCGGGAGGCACACGAGGTGCCCACGAGGCAGGGGGCGCGCCCAGGGCAAGGGGGAACGCCCTCCACCCTCGTGGACGGCTCGTGTCTCTTCCGGAATGCCACTTATTTTTCTATTTTTCTAAATATTCCAAAACGGTGAAAAATTGCCTTTAGAACTATTTTGGAGTCGGTTTACTTACCGTACCACATACCACTTCCTTTTTGAGGTCTAAATCATTCTGGAAAGTGTCCCTTATGTATGCCTCCGGGGTTACGGTTTCAATAACATTGGTTTCAACATTTATAGGATTACCTGAGATATAATGTTTGATTCTTTGGCCGTTCACCACCTTCGGATTTGTGGCTTCGAAGTTGTTGTTTTTTATGGCACCGGAACGGTAGACCTCCTAGATAACGTAAGGTCCTTCCCATTCAGATAGAAGTTTTCCTGCAAAAAATTTTAAACGAGAGTTGTATAGCAAGACATAATCACCTACGTTAAACTCACACTTTTGTATCCTTTTGTCATGCCATCTTTTAACTTTTTCTTTAAGCAGCTTGGCATTCTCATAGGCCTGGGTTCTCCATTCATCAAGAGAGCTAATGTCAAATAACCTCTTCTCACCGGCAAGTTTGAAATCATAATTGAGCTCTTTGATAGCCCAATATGCCTTATGTTCTAGCTCAAGAGGTAAGTGACATGCTTTTCCATAAACCATTTTATATGGAGACATACCCATATGATTTTTGTATGCAGTTCTATAGGCCCATAATGCATCATCAAGTTTCTTGGACCAATTCTTTCTAGACCTATTAACTGTCTTTTGCAAAATTAATTTCAGCTCTTTATTACTTAATTCTACTTGACCACTAGTCTGTGGGTGATAATGGGATGTGATACGTCCATTTTGCATCATGCTTATATGTTGATATTTATTGCTTCATGGGTTGTTATTACACTTTATGTCACAATACTTATGCCTCTTCTCTCTTATTTTACAAGGTTTACATGAAGAGGGAGAATGCCGACAGCTGGAATTCTGGGCAGGAAAAGAAGCAAACTCTGGAAACCTATTCTGCACAACTCAAAAAGCCCCAAAACTTCATAGGACACCGTTTCAGAAAATATCAAAAATATCTGGCGAAAGTAGATCACTAGGGGGGCCACCAGCTGTCGACGAGGGTGGGGGCGCACCCCCCCTCTATGGACACGCCCCTACCTCGTGGGCCACACGATGGTCTCCCGATGCCCATCTTCTCCTATATGAGGTGTTTTGACTTGGAAAAAATCAGAAGGAGTCTTTCGGGACCAGACGCCGCCGTCTCGAGGCGGAACCTTGGCGGAAACCAATCTAGGGCTCCGGTAGAGCTGTTCTGCCAGGGATACTTCCCTCCGAGAGGGGGAAATCATCACCGTCGTCATCACCAACAACTCTCCCATCTTGGGGAGGGCTATCTTCATCAACATATTCACCAACACTATCTCCTCTCAAACCCTAGTTCATCTCTTGTATACAATCTTAGTACCCAAACCTCATATTGGTACCTGTGGGTTGGTAGTAGTGTTGATTACTCCTCGTAGTTGATGCTAGTTGGTTTACTTGCTGGAAGATCATATGTTCAGATCCATTATGCATATTAATACCCCTCTGATCATGAAAAATATTATGTCTTGTGAGTAGTTACTTTGGTTCCGGAGGACATGGGAGAAGTCTTGCTATTAGTAGTCATGTGAATTTGGTATCCGTTCGATATTTTGATGAGATGTATGGTGTCTCTACTCTAGTGGTGTCATATGAACGTCGACTACACGACACTTCACCATTATTTGGGCCTAGAGGAAGGCATTGGGAAGTGATAAGTAGATGATGGGTGGCTAGAGTGATAGAAGCTTAAACCCTAGTTTATGCATTGCTTCGTAAGGGGCTAATTTGGATCCACTTGTTTCATGCTATGGTTAGGTTTACCTTAATACTTCTTTTGTAGGCACAGATGCTTGCATTAGAGGTTAATCATAAGTGGGAGGATTGTCCAAGTAAGGACAGCACCCAAGCGCCGGTCCACCCACATACCAAATTATCAAAGTACCGAACGCGAATCATATGATCGTGATGAAAACTAGCTTGGCGATAATTCTCATGTGTCCTCGAGAGCGCTTTCCTTCATATAAGAGTTTGTTCAGGCTTGTCCTTTGCTACAAAAAGGATTGGGCCACCTTGCTGCACCTTATATACTTTTACCTTTTGTCACTTGCTACCAATTACCTTATCACAAAACTATTTGTTACCTATAATTTCAGTGCTTGCAAAAAATACCTTACTGAAAACTGCCTATCATTTCCTTCTGCTCCTCGTTGGGTTCGACACTCTTACTTATCAAAAGGACTACGATAGATCCACTACACTTTTGGGTCATCAAGACTCTTTTCTGGCGCCGTTGCCGGGGAGTGAAGCGCCTTTGGTAAGGAAAAATTTATATAGTGTGCTGAAATTTATTGTCACTTGTTACTATGGCTCATAATCCTTTGAGGGGCTTGTTCGGGGTATCTTCACCCTGAACAGAAGAGCAAAGAGTTGCTCCTCAACCTACTACACCTAATGAAAATGTTTGCTTTAAAATTCCTTCGGGTATGATAGAGAAACTACTTGATAATCCTTTTACAGGAGACGAAACACTGCATCCCGATTTACACCTAATCTATGTGGATGAAGTTTGTGGATTATTTAAGCTTGCAGGTATGCCCGAGGATGTTATAAATAAGAAGGTCTTCCCTTTATCTTTGAAGGGATATGCATTGACATGGTTTAGGCTATGCGATGATATTGGATCATGGAACTATAATCGTCTGAAGTTGGAATTTCATCAGAAGTCCTACCCTATGCACCAGGTTCATCGTGATCGTAATTATATTTATAATTTTTGGCCTCGCGAAGGAGAAAGCATCGCTCAAGCTTGGGGGAGGCTTAAGTCAATGTTATATTCATGCCCCAATCATGAGCTTTCAAGAGAAATGATCATTCAAAATCTTTATGCTCGGCTTTCTCTCAATAATCGCTCCATGCTCGATACTTTTTGTTCTGGTTCTTTTATGATGAAGACTATTGAATTCAAATGGGATTTATTGGAAAGAGTTAAACACAACTCTGAAGATTGGGATCTGGACGGAGGTAAGAAGTCAGGTATGACCCCTAAGTTTGATTGTGTTAAAGCTTTTATGGATACTGATGTTTTCCGTGAGTTTAGCACTAAATATGGACTTGACTCTGAGATAGTAGCTTCTTTCTGTGAATCATTTGCTACTCATGTTGATCTTCCCAAGGAGAAGTGGTTTAAATACCATCCCCCAATTGAAGTAAAAGTAGTTGAACCTGTTAAAGTTGAAGAAAATACTATCACTTATAATGTAGATCCTATTGTTCCTACTGCTTATATTGAGAAACCACCTTTCCCTTTTAGAATAAAGGATCATGCTAAAGCTTCAACTATAGTTCGTAAGAGTAATACTAGAACACCTACACCCTTTGAGCAAATTAAAGTTGAACCTAGTGTTGCTATGGTTAAAGATTTCTTGGTGGAAGATTTAGATGGACATGTTATTTACCTCCAAGAGGAATCTGCTAGAATAGCCAAATCCGATGCTAGGGATAAACATAGACCTATTATGGGCTTGCGTGTTATCTCTGTTAAAATAGGAGATCATTGCTATCATGGTTTATGTGATGTGGGTGCTAGTGCGAGTATTATCCCTCATACATTATATCAAGAAATTATGCATGACATTGCACCTGTTGAGTTAGAAGGGATTGATGTTACTATTAAGCTTGCTAATAGAGACACTATTTCACCAGTTGGGATTGTTAGAGATGTTGAAGTTTTGTGTGGGAAAGTTAAATACCCTGCTGACTTACTTATTCTTAGTTCCCCACAAGATGACTGTTGTTCCATTATATTTGGTAGACCCTTCTTGAATACTGTTAATGCTAAGATAGACTGCGTGAAAGATATTGTTACTGTTGGTTTAAGGGATATGTCTCATGATTTTAACTTTGCTAAATTCCGTAGAAAACCCCTTGATAAAGAATTACCTAGTAAGGATGAAATTATTGGTCTTTCTTCTATTGTTGTGCCTCCTAATGATCCTTTAGAACAATATTTGCTAGACCATGAAAATGATATGAATATGAATGAGAGAAGGGAAATAGATGAAATATTCTTTAATCAGGGACCCGTATTGAAAAACAACTTGCCCGTTGAAATCCTAGGGGATCCTCCTCCACCCAAGGGTGATCCCGTGTTTGAACTCAAACCTTTACATGATAATCTTAAGTATGTTTATCTTGATGAAAAGAAGATATATCCTGTTATTATTAGTGCTAACCTTTCAGAGCAGGAAGAAGAAAAAATATTGAAAACTCTGAAGAAGCACTGTGCTGCTATTGGATATACTCTGGATGATCTTAAGGGCATCAGTCCCACTTTATGCCAACACAAGATAAAATTGGAAGAAAACGCTAAACCAGTTATTGATCATCAACGACGGTTAAATCCTAAGATGAAAGAAGTGGTAAGGAAGGAAATACTAAAGCTTCTCGAGGTAGGTATTATTTATCCAGTTGCTAATAGCCAGTGGGTAGGTCCTGTCCATTGTGTCCCTAAGAAGGGAGGTATGACTGTTGTTCCTAATGATAAAGATGAATTGATCCCGCAAAGAATAGTTACAGGTTATAGGATGGTAATTGATTTCCGCAAATTAAATAAAGCTACTAAGAAAGATCATTACCCCTTGCCGTTTATTGATCAAATGCTAGAAAGGTTATCCAAACGTACTCATTTTTGCTTTGTAGATGGTTATTCTGGTTTCTCTCAAATATCGTGTCAAAAGGGGATCAAGAAAAGACCACTTTTACTTGTCCTTTCGGTACCTTTTCTTATAGATGTATGCCTCTTGGTTTATGTATTGCACCTGCTACCTTTCAAAGATGCATGATGGCTATATTCTCTAATTTTTGTGAAAAGATTGTTGAGGTTTTCACGGATGATTTCTCCATTTACGGAACTTCTTTTGATGATTCTTAAGCAACCTTGATCGAGTTTTGCAGAGATGTGAAGACACTAACCTTGTCTTGAATTGGGAGAAGTGCCACTTTATGGTTAATGAAGGCATTGTCTTGGGACATAAAATATCTGAAAGAGGTATTGAAGTTGACAAAGCTAAAGTTGATGCTATTGAAAAGATGTCGTGCCCCAAGGACATAAAAGGTATACGAAGTTTCCTTGGTCATGCCGGGTTTTATAGGAGGTTCATAAAGGACTTCTCCAAAATCTCCTAGCCTCTGACTAATCTCTTACAAAAATATATTCCTTTTGTCTTTGATGATGATTGTCTAGAAGCATTTGAAATACTTAAGAAAGCATTGATCTCTGTACCTATTTTCCAGCCTCCCGACTAGAATTTACCCTTTGAGATTATGTGCGATGCTAGTGATTATGCTGTAGGTGCTATTTTAGGGCAAAGAGTTGATAAGAAATTGAATTTTATCCAATATGCTAGTAAAACTCTAGATAGTGCCCAGAGAAATTATGCTACTACTGAGAAAGAATTTATAGCGGTTGTATTTGCTTGTGATAAGTTTAGACCTTATATTGTTGATTCTAAAGTAACTATTCACACTGATCATGCTGCTATCAAATACCTTATGGAAAGGAAAGATGCTAAACCTAGACTTATTAGATGGGTTCTCTTGCTGCAAGAATTTGACTTGCATATTATTGATAGAAAGGGAGCTGAGAACCCCGTTGCAGATAACTTGTCTAGGTTAGAGAATATACTTGATGACTGATACGTCCAAAACGTATCTATAATTTCTGCTTGCTCCATGCCTCTTTTGGGTGATATTGCTATGTTATTTATACACTTCCATACACTTTTGATCATATTTGGACTAACCTATTAACTCAGTGCACCCCAGTGCCAGTTTCTGTTTTCTGCTGTTTTTGTATTTCAGGTTTTCCCATTACGAGAACTGCCAGAAAAATCCCGGAAAAATTATATAAAAAATCAGCGTTCCAGAAGCTTCCCGGCACCCGAAGTATAGCCGGAGGGGGGCCACCAGGGCTCCAGGCGCCCTGGTGGCGCGGCCCCCCTCCTGGCCGCGCCGGGGGGGGCGCCTGGGCCCCCCGGGCCTCCGCTGATGCCCCCCTTTGGCATATATTTATATCGTGTCCCGAAACCCTCGAGACGGGAACCCTTTTTCGCGATCTCATCTCTGTTCTGCCGCCGCCACGCTTCCAAGATCGGGAGCACCATGAGAACTCTTCCCGGCACCCTGCCGGAGGGGAGGATCACCACCGGGAGCCTCTCCACCACCATGGACGCCTCCCGGATGAGTTGTGAGTAGTCTCCCTTGGACCATGGGTCCATGACCAGTAGCTATGTGATGTTCTCCTCCCGTTCTTGTGCTTCACTAATTAGTCCTCATGAGCTGCCCTACATGATCGAGGCACATATGTAATCCTTATGTTGTTGCTATGATGAGTTTGCTGGGATCCGATGGATTGTGAGATTATGTTCAGATTGTGTTTGAGTAATATATTTGATTCACCTCTTTTATATTTATGTTCGTAAGTAATTCTTGCATGTTCTCCGTTGTTATTTATTGCTTTGGCCAAGTAGTAGGTAGTGACTCCAAGAGGGAACGTTATGCTTGATTGTGGGTTCATGCCCCTCGATGACTAGCTTGAGTGACAGAAACATGAGTCTAGGGGATGTGCTATTGCCACAAGGGGGAAAACAACGGTGCTTGTGCCCGCGGGTGCAAGGATTGTTTACTTTACGCAAAGTTCTTTTAATGCAGTTGTCTGTTGCTTTGAGTTTACACTATGGGTGGGACTCGCAACTTAATACCAGCGAGATGTTCTGGATAGATATCTCAAGGTGGATGATTAGTAGTAGATGCAGATGGATTTCGGTCTACTTGCCTTGGCGTACCGCGCATGCTTTGAACCTCTACCTTTCTTGCAACATAGTTAGCATTGGTTTGCGCACATAATTCTGTCAATTGCCCAGCTGTAGTTCGTTTACCTCACATAGCTGTTTTATCGTCTTTTGGGAGAGAGACATCACTAGTGAACATCATGGGACCCCGGTCCATATTACCATCATTGATCACATCCGCTATTTACTTTACGCTTTTACTTACTATTGCAGCAATACCTATCACTATTATCACTTGCGTTTGATCCTTTGTAAACTACAAGGCCGGAGGGATTGACAACCTCTCTGTACTCGTTGGGAGCAAAGTTATTTGTATCTGTGTGCAGGTCCACGTTGATTGCTAATATCTGGCGCCGTTAGCAGTTGACACCTTCTTGTTGAAACTGGGAGTCTCAGGGAAATCGATCCTTGGTATCTTTGCCAAGGGAAAACTTCCGCTACACTGCATCTCAAACCTTCCACTTGGGGTAACCAACGAGGGGCGATAAGCCATCAAGCAAAGTTTTCTGGCGCCGTTGCCGGGGACTCCACTCTTCAAGATAGGGGAGTTGCACGCTATCTTTTACCTTTGCTTTTTAGTCTTGTTAGTTTACCTTTCAGTTCTGCTTTAGTGTCCTTTATCAAAAATCACAAAAATAGTTATCTCATTCTTTAGTTGTCATTATGTCGGGTCCTTTTGTCTTTGGAGAGGCAGAAGTTCTCACCTTCAAACAAAGAGGTGGGGAAAGTCTAAAAGATGCTTGGTATAGAATTAATGATTCTCAAAAAAGAGCCACCAAGAAGCAATCTACTACTATCCTGCTTAGAAATTTTTATGTTGGAATTACTTCTTGGAATAGGTTTATCCTAGATACTGCTATCAATGGAAATTTCCTAGAGGCCCCAGTCTGGGAGTCTCTTAGTATTATTGAAAATCTTGTTGGGAATCCCCCTGTTGTTAGCGTTCAAGAGGACATCACCCTAGCTCACATTATGAAAAAACTTTAAAAGATAGAGCTAGAGATGCCAAGCATTAATAAGATAAATGAGTTGGATCGTAAGATCCAAGGGAATTTGAATAGGCTTGATAGCTCCATGCATAAAATTTTCAAAACTTTGGAGACCATCAAATCCCATGACTTGGACTCTTCTAGGATAGAGAAAATTGAGGAAATCTTTGATACTCTAGGAACTACTTTCTCCTCAATCAAAACCAAAAAGGTAGAAACTCCGGCAAAGAAGGAGCCTAAGTTCGTTCACGTTCCAAAGGCTCCCCGTTCTAAAAGTAATCCATCTATTGCCAAAGGGGTTGAAAATGTAAAGACTTTGGAAGAAACACCTCTCTTTGATGAATTTATAAATGAATCTTCCCTTGACTTTTATCCTTTTGGTCTTCTCCCTAGAAGTATCTCTATGAGGCCTTTATTTGAAAGTCCTCTTAAGACTAGTTGTATTATTGAAGAGCTTTTTGATGATCTTGATGATGGTTCAATTGATACAACTTGATCTCTATGCATTATGCCTAGCTTAAAGGCATATAAGAAAGCGCTTTTGGGAGGCAGCCCACATGAATAAAATTTTATTTTGCTTTTGTTGTGTTGATGTTGTTACTACAGTAGCATCATCATTGTATCTTTGCTTTTCAACTTTGTGCCAAGTGTAGCCTCTGATTGCAAGAAAGTTCAAAAGTTGTGACGTGCTGTCCAGGAAACAGATTCTGTCCTTGGATAGAAAAATTCGTATAAAATCACCAGATCACTTTTTGGTCTGAATTTTTTCGACAGCGTGCTCTATACAATTGTCTTTCGTGCGTCTGTTTTGAGTTTTTTTATTAGAGTTGCAGAAGTGCCCCGAAAAAATCATTTACTACCTGCTGTTCTGTTTTTCACAGATTCTGTCCTGTTTTTCCCTTCCTTCATTTTGCAAACCTTGAGCTTGCTTTTTCTTTGCAAAAACCTTTTGGCAATCTTGAGAAACAGTAGACCTTCAAAAATATCCTTATTTCCAGCAAGGAACAATTATTTTATTATGGGTACTAACCTCGCTAATCAGATTATGATGAGTTATGTATGAAGGGAGTTTTCAAGTGTGCGAGGGAAGATGATAAAAAGATTCAGGAGTGTCAAACGCTCAAGCTTGGGGATGCCCCCATGCACCCCCAAGAAATATTCAAGGAGACTCAAGCGTCTAAGCTTGGGGATGCCCCCGTGCATCCTCTTCTCCATCAACATTATCAGTTCGTCTTTCGTTCCACTATATTTTTATCACTTCATGTGTTATGTGCTATGCTTGGAGCGTCTTGCTTTTAGTTTTCCTTTTTAGTTTTCTTTAGCTTTTCATAACGAGTCGGAACTCATCTTTCTTTATGTGGGAGAGAAACACGCTCCACTTCTACCTAGAACACAACATAGAATTTTCATGTCTATCTTTGCTGTGTATGCTCTTGGTCTTTCAATAGCTACTATCATGCTTAGCTCTTAGTTTTCATGCTTATCTTTTTAAAGAGGTTTTGTTTAGTTGGTTGCTTGAACTCTCTTTATTTATCATGATTATCTTATTAAGAGAGTTTGCTTCCGTTGCATTGGTTGGTATGTCTATGATAAAGATGCTACGTGCATAATGGCGCTTAGTAGTTCATGTTTTCTTATGGTTAGTCTCAAATAGCTGGGGGGTTTCCAATGTGTTATTGGAGTACCAACATGATTTGTTTGCCTATGATGTGGTATGGTTTAGTAATATCTTCCTTCAAGAATTTATTTTGATTGACTTGGCGTATGCTCACGCATATTTAAGACTGTAAAGAAAGTCTGTCAAGCCTTGATGATCTTTTGTTTCTGAGTAGCGATATAACTTCCATGCCTGATTCAATGTTGCTTTGTCGCTCTGCATGATTATGACCGTCATTGCTCTCTTAGTTGGTCGCTCCCAGTCTTTTGCTAACCTCCACCTGTACTAAGCGGACTGACTGCTTGTGCATCCAAATTCTTTTAAACCAGTTATGCCATATGAGTCCACCATACCTTCCTACATGGTATTTACCTGCCATTCCTAACGGAGACTTGCATGTACCATCTCGAAATTATTCAAAAAAATGCATTTCTATTTTGTGCCTCTGTTTTAAGTTCATGAGGAAGTAGTAGTTAATTCATGATCTTTTTAAGTTGGACAAGCTTCACCCCGGGATTGCATGTATAATGTGCAAACCCATAATACGAGAAGGAACTGGCATTGAGTGCGCCCGGCTCAAAATTAATATAACAAACAAACCCTCCTTCATGCTTTGTTCATGAGAAATCAGAAAACTTTGGCAGTGATAAACAAAGGAGATTAAGAGGATGTGATCGTCCTCATTCGGGAGCCGTTCCTCGAAACTTGTCCATCTCAAGAAGTGATTGAGTTGTCTACTAGCATTCATTGACGAAACATGCATAATCTAAAAAAATAATTATTACCTCTGTTTTTAAAACCAAGAGCTCTGGTACATGTTTTGTCTTTGTTTCCGACTTGGGTTTTCAACCTTGCCAACAAAAGCCACGGTTCGAGAGTCTCCATCTTCTTTTAAAGCACCAACTACTGAGAGCATGATTGTCATTCTGAGTGTAATGTGCATTGTCCCAAAGTAGCATTGTCTTTTGCATGATTGTGATATCGTTTATTTTGAAATCATTGTATCTAGTCATCACTTAAACCTTGGAGGTGCCCCTGCATTTATGTTTTGCTTCACTAAAGGGGGCAAGCAAGATATCACTTTATCATATTTGCACACCATGCTCATTGCAAATCTATTTGATGTTTCAGTATCATATTGTAAAACTTTTAGTTCTTTGTGATTTTCTCATGAGGCAACTTAATTACTACAGATTCATTGTCTCAGTAAGCTTTTGTCATGTGACTATGAAAAAGTCCTATATGGTTAATAGCATGTCACCACAGAAATTATTCTTGTTATCATTTACCTACTCGAGGACGAGCAGGAATTAAGCTTGGGGATGTTGATACGTCCAAAACGTATCTATAATTTCTGCTTGCTCCATGCCTCTTTTGGGTGATATTGCTATGTTATTTATACACTTCCATACACTTTTGATCATATTTGGACTAACCTATTAACTCAGTGCACCCCAGTGCCAGTTTCTGTTTTCTGCTGTTTTTGTATTTCAGGTTTTCCCATTACGAGAACTGCCAGAAAAATCCCGGAAAAATTATATAAAAAATCAGCGTTCCAGAAGCTTCCCGGCACCCGAAGTACAGCCGGAGGGGGGCCACCAGGGCTCCAGGCGCCCTGGTGGCGCGGCCCCCCTCCTGGCCACGCCGGGGGGGCGCCTGGGCCCCCCAGGCCTCCGCTGATGCCCCCCTTTGGCATATATTTATATCGTGTCCCGAAACCCTCGAGACGGGAACCCTTTTTCGCGATCTCATCTCTGTTCCGCCGCCGCCGCGCTTCCAAGATCGGGAGCACCAGGAGAACTCTTACCGGCACCCTGCCGGAGGGGAGGATCACCACCGGGAGCCTCTCCACCACCATGGACGCCTCCCGGATGAGTTGTGAGTAGTCTCCCTTGGACCATGGGTCCATGACCAGTAGCTATGTGATGTTCTCCTCCCGTTCTTGTGCTTCACTAATTAGTCCTCGTGAGCTGCCCTACATGATCGAGGCACATATGTAATCCTTATGCTGTTGCTATGATGAGTTTGCTGGGATCCGATGGATTGTGAGATTATGTTCAGATTGTGTTTGAGTAATATATTTGATTCACCTCTTTTATATTTATGTTCGTAAGTAATTCTTGCATGTTCTCCGTTGTTATTTATTGCTTTGGCCAAGCAGTAGGTAGTGACTCCAAGAGGGAACGTTATGCTTGATTGTGGGTTCATGCCCCTCGATGACTAGCTTGAGTGACAGAAACATGAGTGTAGGGGATGTGCTGTTGCCACAAGGGGGAAAACAACGGTGCTTGTGCGCGCGGGTGCAAGGATTGTTTACTTTATGCAAAGTTCTATTAATGCAGTTGTCTGTTGCTTTGAGTTTACACTATGGGTGGGACTCGCAACTTAATACCAGCGAGATGTTCTTGATAGATATCTCAAGGTGGATGATTAGTAGTAGATGCAGATGGATTTCGGTCTACTTGCCTTGGCGTACCGCCCATGCTTTTAACCTCTACCTTTCTTGCAACATAGTTAGCATTCGTTTGCGCACATAATTCTGTCAATTGCCCAGCTGTAATTCGTTTACCTCACATAGGTGTTTTATCGTCTTTTGGGAGAGAGACATCACTAGTGAACATCATGGGACCCCGGTCCATATTACCATCATTGATCACATCCGCTATTTACTTTACGCTTTTACTTACTATTGCAGCAATACCTATCACTATTATCACTTGCGTTTGATCCTTTGTAAACTACAAGGCCGAAGGGATTGACAACCTCTCTATACTCGTTGGGAGCAAAGTTATTTGTATCTGTGTCCAGGTCCACGTTGATTGCTAATATCTGGCGCCGTTAGTAGTTGACACCTTCTTGTTGAAACTGGGAGTCTCAGGGAAATCGATCCTTGGTATCTTTGCCAAGGGAAAACTTCCGCTACACTGCATCTCAAACCTTCCACTTGGGGTAACCAACGAGGGGCGAGAAGCCATCAATGACCCACAACCTATTGATTATAGATTTCCCAATGAACAATTAGCTGTCATAAATACTTCTCATACTGATGCATGGTATGCTGATTATGCTAATTATATTGTTGCTAAGTTTATACCTCCTAGCTTCACATACCAGCAAAAGAAAAAGTTCTTCTATGATTTGAGACATTACTTCTGGGATGACCCACATCTTTATAAAGGAGTAGATGGTATCATTAGACGTTGTGTACCTGAGCATGAATAGGAACAGATCCTACGCAAGTGCCACTCCGAAGCTTATGGAGGACACCATGCTGGAGATAGAACTGCACATAAGGTATTGCAATCTGGTTTTTATTGGCCTACTCTCTTCAAGGATGCCCGTAAGTTTGCCTTATCTTGTGATGAATGTCAAAGAATTGGTAATATTAGTAGACTTCAAGAAATGCCTATGAATTATTCACTTGTTATTGAACCATTTGATGTTTGGGGCTTTGATTATATGGGACCATTTCCTTCCTCTAATGGGTACACACATATTTTAGTTGCTGTTGATTACATTACTAAGTGGGTAGAAGCTATCCCAACTAGTAGTGATGATCATAACACCTCTATTAAGATGCTTAAAGAAGTTATTTTCCCGAGGTTTGGAGTCCCTAGATACCTAATGACTGATGGTGGTTCACACTTTATTCATGGTGCTTTTCGTAAAATGCTTGCAAAGTATGATGTCAACCATATAATTGCATCCCCTTATCACCCACAGACTCGTGGTCAAGTAGAACTAAGTAATAGAGAGTTGAAATTAATTTTGCAAAAGACAGTCAATAGGTCTAGAAAGAATTGGTCCAAGAAACTTGATGATGCATTATGGGCCTATAGAACTGCATACAAAAATCCTATGGGTATGTCTCCATATAAGATGGTTTATGGAAAAGCTTGTCACTTACCTCTTGAGCTAGAACATAAGGCATATTGGGCTATTAAAGAGCTCAATTATGATTTCAAACTTGCCGGTGAGAAGAGATTATTAGACATTAGCTCTCTTGATGAATGGAGGACCCAGGCCTATGAGAATGCCAAGCTGTTTAAAGAAAAAGTTAAGAGATGGCATGACAAAAGGATACAAAAGCCTGAGTTTTACGTAGGTGATTATGTATTGCTATACAACTCTCGTTTAAGATTTTTTGCAGGGAAACTTCTCTCTAAGTGGGAAGGACCTTACGTTATCGAGGAGGTCCATCGTTCTGGGGCCATAAAAATCAACAACTTCGAAGGCACAAATCCGAAGGTGGTGAAAGTCAAAGAATCAAACATTATATCTCAGGTAATCCTATAAATGTTGAAACCAATGTTATTGAAACTGTAACCCCGGAGGAATACATAAGGGACACTTTCCAGAATGATTTAGACTCCGAAAAGGAAGAGGTATGTGGTACGGTAAGTAAACCGACTCCAAAACAGTTCTAAAGGCAATTTTTCACCGTTTTAGAATATTAAGAAAAATAGAAAAATATGTGGCAGTCCGGAAGAGACACGAGGCGTCCACGAGGGTGGAGGGCGCGCCCCCTGCATCGTGGGCACCTCGTGTGCCTCCCGAACTCCGATTTCTTGTATGTTGCTCCTTTTGGTCGGCAAAAATTCATTATATATTCTCCCGAAGGTTTTGACCTCTGTATCACGCAAAAATCATCTGTTCTTGTTTCAAGCTATTTTCTGCTAGGGTTGACAAAGCCAGACACCATGTCGTCTCCTTCCTCCAACCATGAAGGCAATGATGCTTGGCTAATGAAGATACATCTGAAGAGGGAAGGACCCGAGGAGACCAACAAGGAGAAGATGATCAAAAAGGAGGTGGAAGATCCGGCTCTGGCACTGGGAGAAGAAGACATCCATCAATCTCTTCCCAACCTCTTTACTTCAACTGAGATTGAAGCTTTCAAGATGGTTGAGTTAGCTCAAATTCAAAACAAGTATCTCACAAGTGAAAATATTTTGTTGAAGGAGTATATAGCTGCACTCAAAGGTATTATCCGCAAGCTGGAAGATCTCCTACGCTCGATATATGATGATCCGGCGTCACTACTTTCAACTCCATCATCACCACCACCGAAGAAGGAGACCTAATCATATGGGTATGGGCACTCCCCTTGGCAACTGCCAAGCTTGGGGGAGTGACCCCGGTATCGTATCACCATCACTCCTATCTTTACCGTTTTCCTTAGTTCGATCCTTTTGGTAGTATCTTGATCTAGTAGAATAAAGTTAGCATGATCTAGTTGTGAGCTTTTGCTTTATGATCTTTACCCTTTGTAATCGAGTCCGTGAGCTATATAATAAAGATTAGTGTTGAGTTAAGGGCTTGATTTCCTCACTTTGGTCATGATAGAATAAAAGAAAATATGAAAAGTATCAAAAAGATCATATTGATATTATGGGAAGTAATGACTTCACATATAAAGAGTACGATGAATAAAAGTTGTTGAGAGTTGACAAACATAGTTTTGGTCATCGTTGCAATTAATAGGAAGTAATAAAGAAAGAGAGGCTTCACATACTAAAATATGACATGCTAAAGAGTTGATGTTGGACAAGGAAGACAACATAATGGGTTATGTTTTCTTACATCCGAAATAAAGTATATTGTCATGGATCATCCAACATGTTGAGCTTGCCTTTCCCCCTCATGCTAGCCAAAACTCCTCGCACCAAGTAGAGATACTACGTGTGCTTCCGTAGATACTTAAACCCAGTTTTGCCATGAGAGTCCACCATACCTACATATGGATTGAGAAAGATCCTTCCAAGTAAATTGTCATGTTGCAAACTCGCTGAAATATGTATGATTTGTTAGCGTGGAGGAAATAAGCTTTATACGATCTTGTGATATGGAAGTGATAAAAGCGACGGACTGCATAATAAAGGTCCTTATCACAAGTGGCAATGTAAAGTGACGTTCTTCTGTGCTAAGACTTTGTGCATCCAACCATAAAAACACATGACAACCTCTGCTTTCCCTCTGCGAAGGGCCTATCTATTATTCTTGCCTTATAAGAGTCAAGGTGAAATTCACCTTTCCTTTTTACATTTTATCCTTTGGCAAGCACATTGTGTTGGAAAGATCTTGACATATATACCCACTTGGATGTAAGTTTTCATGGTCTATTACAGTTGACATTACCCTTGAGGTAAAAGGTTGGGAGGCAACACCATAAGCCCATATCTTTATCTGTGTCCGATTAAAACTCCAAAACCATAAGTATTGCGTGAGTGTGAGCAAATGTGAAATACTATATGATAGTTGAGTATGTAGGCTTGCTGAAAAGGTCTTATGTTGACTCTTTCTGATGTTATGATAAATTGCAATTGCTTCAATAGGTTGTTGGTTTTCAATGAAGTTTCTGATTCATGCTTGATATTGTGAATGAATTGTTACTTTATATATATATATATATATATATATATATATATATATATATATATATATATATATATATATATATATATATATATATATATATATATTGTTGTTGTTATGAGAATGATCATGATGCCCTCATGTCCGTATTTTATTTTTATCGACACCCTCTATCTCTAAACATGTGGACATATTTTTTGATATCGGCTTTCGCTTGAGGACAAGAGAGGTCTAAGCTTGGGGGAGTTGATACGTCCATTTTGCATCATGATTTTATGTTGATATTTATTGCACTTTGGGCTGTTATTACACGTTATGTCACAATACTTATGCCTTTTCTCTCTTATTTTACAAGGTTTATATGAAGAGGGAGAATGCCGACAGGTGGAATTCTGGGCTGGAAAAGAAGCAAACTCTGGAAACCTATTCTGCACAACTCAAAAAGCTCCGAAACTCCACAGGACACCATTTCAGAAAATATAAAAAAATATATGGCGAAAGAAGATCACCAGGGGGCCACCAACTGTCCACGAGGGTGGGGGGCACACCCTCTGGGCGCGCCCCCCTGCCTCGTGGGCCACATGATGGTCCCCGATGCCCATATTCTCCTATATGAGGTGTTTTGACTAGGAAAAAATCACAAGGAGGCTTTCGGGACCAGACGCCGCCGTCTCGAGGCGGAACCTCGGCGGAAACCAATCTAGGGCTCCGACAGAGCTGTTCTGTTGGGGATACTTCCCTCCGGGAGGGGGAAATCGTCACCGCCGTCATCACCAACAACTCTCCCATCTTGGGGAGGGCTATCTTCATCAACATCTTCACCAGCACCATCTCCTCTCAAACCCTAGTTCATCTCTTGTATCCAATCTTTGTACCCAAACCTCAGATTGGTACCTGTGGGTTGCTAATAGTGTTGATTACTCCTCGTAGTTGATGCTAGTTGGTTTACTTGGTGGAAGATCATATGTTCAGATCCATTATGCATATTAATACCCCTCTGATAATGAACAATATTATATCTTGTGAGTAGTTACTTTGGTTCCTGAGGACATGGGAGAAGTCTTGCTATTAGTAGTCATGTGAATTTGGTATTCGTTTGATATTTTGATGAGATGTATATTGTCTCTCCTCTAGTGGTGTCATGTGAACGTCGACTACATGACATTTCACCATTATTCGGGCCTAGAGGAAGGCATTGGGAAGTAATAAGTAGATGATGGGTTGCTAGAGTGACAGAAGCTTAAACCCTAGTTTATGCGTTGCTTCGTAAGGGGCTGATTTGGATCCACTTGTTTCATGCTATAGTTAGGTTTACCTTAATACTTGTTTTGTAGTTGCGGATGCTTGCATTAGAGGTTAATCATAAGTGGGAGGCTTGTCCAAGTAAGGACTGCACCCAAGCACCGGTCCACCCACATACCAAATTATCAATGTACTGAACGCGAATCAGATGATCGTGATGAAAACTAGCTTGATGATAATTCCCACGTGTCCTCGGGAGCGCTTTCCTTCATATAAGAGTTTGTTCAGGCTTGTCCTTTGCTAGAAAAAGGATTGGGCCACCTTACTGCACCTTATTTACTTTTACCTTTTGTCACTTCCTACCAATTACCTTATCACAAAACTATCTGTTACCTATAATTTCAGTGCTTGCAGAAAATACCTTACTGAAAAATGCCTATCATTTCCTTCTGCTCCTCGTTGGGTTCGACACTCTTACTTATCGAAAGGACTATGATAGATCCCCTACACTTGTGGGTCATCAGGATGCAATTCTATGATTAACATCATACTTAGCAAGCATTTTATTGAAAGCACCATGAATAAAGTGTGAACCACCATCAGTCATTAAATATCTAGGGACTCCAAACCTCGGGAAAATAACTTCTTTAAGCATCTTAATAGAGGTGTTGTGATCAACACTACTAGTTGGAATAGCTTCTACCCACTTAGTAACGTAATTAAAACCAACTAAAATATGTGTATACCCATTGTATGAAGGAAACGGTCCCATATAATCAAAGCCCCAAACATCAAATGCTTCAATAACAAGTGAGTAATTCATAGGCATTTCTTGACATCTACTGATATTACGAATTCTTTGACATTCATCACAAGATAAGATAAACTTACGGGCATCCTTGAAGAGAGTAGGCCAATATAAACCAGATTGCAATACTTTATGTGCAGTTCTATCTCCAGCATGATGTCCTCCATAAGCTTCGGAGTGGCACTTGCATAGAATCTGTTCCTGTTCATGCTCAGGTACACAACGTCTAATAATACCATCTACTCCTTTATAAATATGTGGGTCATCCTAGAAGTAATGTCTCAAATCATAGAAGAACTTTTTCTTTTGCTGGTATGTGAAGCTAGGAGGTATAAACTTAGCAACAATGTAATTAGCATAATCAGCATACCATGGAGCAATACGAGAAGTATTTATGACAACTAATTGTTCATCAGGAAAGCTATCATCAATAGGTTGTGGGTCGTCAAGTATATTCTCTAATCTAGACAAGTTATCTGCAACGGGGTTCTCAGCTCCCTTTCTATCAATAATATGCAAATCAAACTCTTGCAGCAAGAGAACCCATCTAATAAGTCTAGGTTTAGCATCTTTCTTTTCCATAAGGTATTTGATAGCAGCATGATCGGTGTGAATAGTTACTTTAGAATCAACAATATAAGTCCTAAACTTATCACAAGCAAATACAACTGCTAAAAATTCCTTCTCAGTAGTAGCATAATTTCTCTGGGCACTGTCTAGAGTTTTACGAGCATAGTGGATAACATTTAACTTATTATCAACTCTTTGTCCTAGAACAGCACCTACATCATAATCACTAGCATCGCACATAATCTCAAAGGGTAAATTCCAGTCTGGAGGCTGGACAATAGGTGCAGAGATCAATGCTTTCTTAAGTATTTCAAATGCTTCTAGACAATCATCATCAAAGACAAAAGGAATATCCTTTTGTAAGAGATTAGTCAGAGGCCTAGAGATTTTTGAGAAGTCCTTGATGAACCTCCTATAAAACCCGGCATGACCAAGGAAACTTCGTATACCTTTGATGTCCTTAGGGCACGACATCTTTTCAATAGCATCAACTTTAGCTTTGTCAACTTCAATACCTCTTTCAGAAATTTTATGTCCCAAGACAATGCCTTCATTAACCATAAAGTGGCACTTCTCCCAATTCAAGACAAGGTTAGTTTCTTCACATCTCTGCAAAACTCAATCAAGGTTGCTCAAGCAATCATCAAAAGAAGTTCCGTAAACGGAAAAGTCATCCATGAAAACCTCAACAATCTTTTCACAAAAATCAGAGTATATAGCCATCATGCATCTTTGAAAGGTAGCAGGTGCATTACATAAACCGAAAGGCATACGTCTATTAGCAAATGTACCAAAAGGACAAGTAAAGGTGGTGTTTTCTTGATCCCCTTTTGACCCAGGTATTTGAGAGAAACCAGAATAACCATCTAGAAAGCAAAAATGAGTATGTTTGGATAACCTTTCTAGCATTTGATCAATAAAAGGCAAGGGGTAATGATCTTTCTTAGTGGCTTTATTTAACTTTCGGAAATCAGTTACCATCCTATAACCTGTAACAATTCTTTGTGGGATCAATTCATCTTTATCATTAGGAACAACAGTCATACCTCCCTTATTAGGGACACAATGGACATGACTTACCCACTGGCTATCAGCAACTGGATAGATAATACCTGCCTCTAGAAGATTTAGAATTTCCTTCCTTACCACTTCTTTCATCTTAGGATTTAACCGTCGTTGATGATCAATAACTGGTTTAGCGTTTTCTTCCAATTTTATCTTATGTTGGCATAAAGTGGGACTAATGCCCTTAAGATCATCCAGACTATATCCAATAGTAGCACGATGCTTCTTCAAAGTTTTCAATAATATTTCTTCTTCCTGCTCTGAAAGGTTAGCACTAATAATAACAGGATATATCTTCTTTTCATCAAGATAAACATACCTAAGATTATTAGGTAAAGGTTTAAGTTCAAACACATGATCACCCTTGGGTGGAGGAGGACCCCCTAGGATTTCAACAGGCAAGTTGTTTTTCAAGACGGGTCCCTGCTTAAAGATTATTTCATCCATTTCCCTTCTCTCATTCATATACATATCATTTTCATGGTCTAGCAAATATTGTTCTAAAGGATCATTAGGAGGCACAACAATAGAGGCAAAACCAATAATTTCATCTTTACTAGGTAATTCTTTATCAAGTGGTTGTCTACGGAATTTAGCAAAGTTAAAATCATGAGACATATCACCTAAACCAACAGTAACAATATCTTTCACGCAATCTATCTTAGCATTAACAGTATTCAAGAAGGGTCTACCAAATATAATGGGACAAAAGTCATCTTGTGGAGAACTAAGAATAAGAAAATCAGCAGGGTATTTAACTTTCCCACACAAAACTTCAACATCTCTAACAATCCCAACTGGTGAAATAGTGTCTCTATTAGCAAGCTTAATAGTAACATCAATCCCTTCTAACTCAATATGTGCAATATCATGCATAATTTCTTGATATAGAGAATGAGGGGTTATACTTGCACTAGCACCTACGTCACATAAACCATGATAGCAATGATCTCCTATTTTAACAGAGATAACATGCAAGCCTACAACAGGTCTATGTTTATTCCTAGCGTCGGGTTTGGCTATTCTAGCAGCTTCCTCTTGGAGGTAAATAACATGCCCATCTAAATTTTCAACCAAGAGATCTTTAACCATAGCAACACTAGGTTCAACTTTAATTTGCTCAGAGGGTGTAGGTGTTCTAGTACTGCTCTTACCAACCACAGTTGAAGATTTAGCATGATCCTTTATTCTAACAGGGAAAGTTGGCTTCTCAATATAAGCAGTAGGAACAATAGGATCAACATTATAAGTTATAGTCTTTTCTTCAACTTTAATAGGTTCAACTACTTTTACTTCAATGGAAGGATGGTATTTAAACCACTTCTCCTTGGGAAGATCAACATGAGTAGCAAATGATTCACAGAAAGAAGCTACTATTTCAGAGTCAAGTCCACATTTAGTATTAAACTCACGCAAAACATCGGTATCCATAAAAGCTTTAACATAATAAAACTTAGGGGTCATACCTGACTCCTTACCTTCGTCGAGATCCCAATCTTCAGAGTTGCGTTTAATTATTTCTAATAAATCCCATTTAAATTCAACAGTCTTCATCATAAAAGAACCAGAACACAAAGCATCGAGCATGGAGCGATTATTGAGAGAAAGCCGAGCATAAAATTTTTGAATTATCATTTCACTTGAGAGCTCATGATTGGGGCATGAATATAACATTGACTTAAGCCTCCCCCAAGCTTGAGCGATGCTTTCTCCTTCGCGAGGCCAAAAATTATAAATAAAATTACGATCACGATGAACTTGGTGCATAGGGTAGAACTTTTGATGAAATTCCAACTTCATACGATTATAGTTACATGATCCAATATCATCACATAGCCTAAACCATGTTAATGCATCTCCCTTCAAAGATAAAGGGAATACCTTCTTCTTGATAACATCCTCGGGCATTCCTGCAAGCTTAAATAATCCACAAACTTCATCCACATAGATTAGGTGTAAGTCGGGATGCAATGTTCCGTCTCCTGTAAAGGGATTATCTAGCAGTTTCTCTATCATACCCGAAGGAATTTCAAAGCAAACATTTTCAGTAGGTGCAGTAGGTTGAGGAGCAACTCTTTGCTCTTCTGGTCGAGGTGAAGATACCCCTAACAAGCCCCTCAAAGGATGATGAGCCACAGTAACAAGTGACAGTAAATTTCAGCACACTATATAAATGTTTCCTTACCAAATTCCACATACCAAAGGCGCTTCACTCCCCGGCAACGAGGCCAAAAAATAGTATTGATGACCCACAAGTGTAGGGGATCTATCATAGTACTTTCGATAAGTAAGAGTGTCGAACCCAACGAGGAGCAGAAGGAAATGATAGGCAGTTTTCAGTAAGGTATTTTCTGCAAGCACTGAAATTATAGGTATCAGATAGTTTTGTGATAAGGTAATTGGTAGGAAGTGACAAAAGGTAAAAGTAAATAAGGTGCAGCAAGGTGGCCCAATCCTTTTTCTAGCAAAGGACAAGCCTGAACAAACTCTTATATGAAGGAAAGCGCTCCCGAGGACACGTGGGAATTATCGCCGAGCTAGTTTTCATCACGATCATATGATTCACGTTCGATACTTTGATAATTTGGTATGTGGGTGGACTGGTGCTTGGGTGCTGTCCTTACTTGGACAAGCCTCCCACTTATGATTAACCTCTAATGCAAGCATCCGCAACTACAAAAGAAGTATTAAGATAAACCTAACCATAGCATGAAACAAGTGGATCCAAATCAGCCCCTTACAAAGCAACGCATAAACTAGGGTTTAAGCTTCTGTCACTCTAGCAACCCATCATCTACTTATTACTTCCCAATGCCTTCCTCTAGGCCCAAATAATGGTGAAGTGTCATGTAGTCTACGTTCACATGACACCACTAGAGGAGAGACAACATACATCTCATCAAAAAATCGAACGAATACCAAATTCACATGACTACTTATAGCAAGACTTCTCCCATGTCCTCAGGAACAAAAGTAACTACTCACAAGACATAATATTGTTCATGATCAGAGGGGTATTAATATGCATAATGGATCTAAACATATGATCTTCCACCAAGTAAACCAACTAGCATCAACTACAAGGAGTAATCAACACTATTAGCAACCCGCAGGTACCAATCTGAGGTTTGGGTACAAAGATTGGATACAAGAGATGAACTAGGGTTTGAGAGGAGATGGTGCTGGTGAAGATGCTGATGAAGATAACCCTCCGCAAGATGGGAGAGTGGTTGGTGATGACGGCGGTGACGATTTCCCCCTCCCGGAGGGAAGTATCCCCGGGAGAACAGCCCTGCCGGAGCCCTAGATTGGTTTCCGCCAAGGTTCCGTCTTGAGACGGCGGCGTCTGGTCCCGAAAGCCTCCTTATGATTTTTTCCAGGTCAAAACACCTCATATAGGAGAAGATGGGCATCAATGGGCCATCTGGGGGCCCACGAGGCAGGGGGCACGCCTAGAGAGGGGGGGGGCGTGCCCCCGCCCTCGTGGACAGGTGGTGCCCCCCTGGTGATCTTCTTTCGCCAGATATTTTTTATATTTTTTGAAACGGTATCCTGTGGAGTTTAATAGCTTTTTGAGTTGTGCAGAATAGGTTTCCAGAGTTTGCTTCTTTTCCAGCCCCGAATTCCAGCTGCCGGCATTCTCCCTCTTCATGTAAACCTTGTAAAATAAGAGAGAAAAGGCATAAGTATTGTGACATAACGTGTAATAACAGCCCAAAGTGCAATAAATATCAACATAAAAGCATGATGCAAAATGGACGTATCATCACTGTCTAGAGTTTTACTAGCATAATGAATAACATTCAATTTCTTATCAACTCTTTGTCCTAGAACAACACCAACAGCATAATCACTAGCATCACACATAATTTTAAAAGGTAAGTTCCAATCAGGTGGTTGAATAATAGGTGCAGATATTAAGGATTTCTTAAGTGTTTCAAAGGCTTCAAGACAATCATCATAAAAAACAAAAGGAATATCCTTTTGCAAGAGACTAGTAAGATGCCTAGAGATTTTAGAGAAATCTTTGATAAATCTCCTATAGAAACAAGCATGACCTAGGAAACTACAAATACCTTTGATGTCCTTAGGACATGGCATTTTCTCAATTGCATCAACCTTAGCTTGGTCCACTTCAATACCTCTTTCAAAAAATTTATGACCCAAGACAATGCCTTCATAAACCATAAAGTGGCACTTCTCCCAATTCAAGAAAAGATTTGTTTGTTCACATCTCTGCAAAACTCGCTCAAGATTGCTTAAACAATCATCAAAACACTTTCCATCAACAAAAATGTCATCCATGAAAACCTCAACAGTCTTTTCACAAAAGTCAGAGAATATAGCCATCATGCATCTTTGAAAGGTAGCAGGTGCATTAAATAAACCAAAAGGCATACGTCTATAATCATAGGTTCCAAAAGGACATGTAAAAGTGGTCTATTCTTGATCAGGTTGAGAAACAGGTATCTGTGAAAAGCCAAAATATCCATCAAGGAAGCAAAAATGTGTGTGCTTAGATAGTCTTTCAAGCATTTGATCAATAAAAGGCAAAGGGTGTAATGCCCAGTATGCGGCTATGTCCCCCACGTGTCGAGGCTCGACTTAAGGACATAAACGCATACTAGAATGATCTCAAGTATGGTATCTTTGCACAACTCATGTAAAATCATGGATGAAAGTGTAAAATGATAGTTGGCTTACACTCGCCATGTCACACAATGAAATACATTAACATACATCATCCAAATAACATCAGAGTCCGACTACGAACGAAATTCAAACGAAAAGATACCATAAATAACACAAGCGATCACCTTTAGGTGGAGGAGGACCTCCAAGAGTATCAATAGGTAGATTGTGTTTAAGTAAAGGACGTTGTTCAAAGAATTTTTTATCTATTTCATTTCTTTCATGCATATGTAAATCATTTTTATGGTCCAGTAAATATTGCTCTAAAGGACCAGTGGGTGGCACAACAATAGAAGCAAGACCAATTAATTCATCCTTACTAGGCAATTCTTTTTCATGAAGGTTCCTACTAAACTTAGAAAAATTAAACTCATGAGACTCATCACCAAAACTAACGCCAACGGTTTGCTTCTGACAATCTATTTGAGCATTAACTGTATTCAAGAAAGGTCTACCAAAGATAATGGGACAGAAGTCATCTTGTGGGGAACCAAGAACAAGAAAATCAGTAGGGTATTTTATTTTCCCACACAAGACTTCAACATCTCTAACAATCCCAATTGGTGATATAGTATCTCTATTAGCAAGTTTAATGGTGACATTAATGTCTTCTATTTCTGCAGGTGCTATGTCATTCATAATTTCTTGGTATAAAGAGTAGGGAATAACACTCACACTAGCACCTATGTCACATAAACCATGATAGCAATGATCTCCTATTTTAACTGAAATAACAGGCATGCCCACAACGGGTGTATGCTTATCTTTTCTATCAGATTTGGCAATTCTAGCAGCCTCTTCACGAAAGCAAATAACATGCCCATCTACATTTTCTTCCAAGAGATCCTTTACCATAGCAATATTAGGTTCTACTTTAATTTGCTCATCTGGTTTAGGTGTTCTAATATAACTTTTGTTAACCACAGTTCAAACTTTAGCATGTTCCTTTATCCTACCAGGGAAAGGTGGTTTCTCAATATAAGCGGAAGGAACAACTGGATCAACATTATAAAGTATAGTTTCTTCTTTAACTGGTACTAGTTCTTTAATTTCTTCTTTACTAGGTGGGTGATATTTAAACCACTTTTCTTTATGGAGTTCAACATGGGTGGCAAATGATTCACAAAAGGAGGCTACTATCTCAGAGTCAAGTCCATATTTAGTGCTAAACTTTTGAAAAGCATCGGTATCCATAAAAGATTTAAACACAATCATACTTAAGTTTAATACCTAACTCTTTACCTTCGTCGAGTTCCCAATCTTCAGTGTTGCGTTTAATTTTTTCCAAAAGATCCCACCGGAATTCAATAGTCTTCTTCATAAATGAGCCAACACAAGAAGTATCCACTACAAAAAAAGAGACACATCCCTGACATTTTGGGCCGAACGGAATTTTCTTCTATCATACTTATGACACTTCTATGACGATAATTGTGACAAAACCTGGTATCATCATAAATGTGGTGGGTTCCTACTTCTATGACAAAAAATCATGACAGAAAATAGGTTTTTCGTCCGGGGCGGGCCGGAGACGCAGCTGCATAACATTCTTTGGACCGTCCATGACGGAAAAAACCGTGGTAGAAGCGAGGGCGAGGAAAATATCGGGGTGTTCCCGGTTACGGTGGGTGGTCGGGGTCGAGCGATGCACATTTCTCTCATACACACACGCGTGTGGGTGCGAGGCGCTGGGCTCTAACTGAACCCGAGCGAGGCGTTGGGCTCTAACTGAACCCGAGCGAGGCGTTGGGCTCTAACTGAACCCGAGCGATTGCACTGCAGGCTACGCGTTAGTGAACCCGAGCGATTGATGGCTGTTAACTGAACCCGATCGAGCGATTCCTTCGCTACTGCTGCTAACTGAAGCCGATCAATACTGCCTCTGGATGAATAGTGAGTGTTGCTGGGGGGTTTGGATGAACAGTTCCCGATGGGGGTGGATGAACAGACCCCGTGGTGTTGCCTCTAGATGAACATGACCCCGATCGATCGAGCCGGTTGGGGCTAGATGAACAGGACCCCGTGGAGGGCTGGATGAACAGGACCACCCCATGGAGGGCAGGATGAACAGTAGACGGTGGAGGGCTGGACGAACAGTAGCCCGTGGAGGGGTGGTTGAACAGGAGCCCGTGGAGAGGGCTGGTTGAACAGTAGCCGGTGGAGTAGCGTGCGGTGGAGGCTGGATGAACAGGAGCCCGTGGATGAACAGTCGCAGGTGGAGGCTGGAGGAGGTCAACTGTGGATGAACAGTAGCCCGTGGAGGCTGGAGGGGGTCGATGGTGGAGATGAACAGTATCCCGTGGAGCCCCGTTTTGCGGTACGCCTCAACCCTCCCGATGAGCAGGACCCCCATTTGGACCGTAGCGCTCCAACACAAGTCCGTTTCCTCTGTTTTGCGGTACGCCACACCCCTCCCGATCAACAGGACCGCCGTTTCGATCGTAGGAGGTCAGTTTCCTCCGTTTTGCGGTACGCCAAACCCCTCTTGATGAACAGGATCCCGTTTCGAACATGGCCGGTCGAACACAAGGCCGTTTCCTCCGTTCTGCGGTACGCGAGGCCTCGTTTCCATCGGCTGTTCCGTCCAAGCCCTCCCGATGAACACGACGACGCATTCCGTTTCGACCCAGCCGGTTGGATCCCCATGAACACGATGACGACGATGTTTCTCCGTTCAGACCCAGCCATGTACACGAGTCCTGGCCGTACGTATGCGCGAGTAGGCGTTCGAGACCCTGCCCGTATGTACGTACGTGGCCGTATTTTCTTTCTTGCACACTGGCCGTTGTATGTACGTGTACATGCTACGTGCACGCCTCCACTACGACACATGCGCGCCTTTACATCGACCAGTATGTACGTACACGTTCGCGACCAGAATGACAATGCTACGTACGCTTTGACCATGTGGGTCCCGACTGTCAGGCACTTCCTTGCGCGCGAAGATGTAGCTGGTGGGTCCCGCAGTCAGGGGGGCGAATCGTTTTTTTTTTGCCCGGACGCACTTCCTTGCATGCGAAGATGTAGCTGGTGGGTCCCAGCAGTCAGGGGGAAACGTTTTTTGCGAAATACAGTGGCCCGTCCGGTAGGTCCCCGCTGTCAGGTGCAGGAATAATTATTTTGCGCGTAATAAGGAGGCACTTCCTTGCTACGGCCGTGGACCCAGCTGTCAGCCTCTCCACGTACAGTCCATGTCCGATGGAAACCGTTTCTTGACCATGTTGACCACGCCGCGCCGAGAGCACCAGGGCGGTGGACGACGGCGTGGCCTAGAAGGGGACGACGCGGAGCCGGGGAAGACACGGCAGTGGATGCCCACGTGTAGAGGAGTACGAGAGTTCATTGGTTCGCTGCGGTGTGAGGCTGCCGTCACCGCAGAATAACAGGGGGTGTGGGTGAGTAGATGGATGGCCTGGCCAGCGGTGGGAATAGTAGGGGGCGGTGAGGCCTCCGCGGCACCACAGCCGGCCATTGGAGGCAGGAGCATGAGGCACGACCGACGCTGCTTTGGGTGGCTCGAGCAACAAGACCAGAGGTTGAAGAAGCATTACGGCCATTGGATGGACAAGGTACAGACACTGGAGGTAGAATCGTTCATATTGACTAAGTTGACAAAGCACCCCGTCCCCATCAACTTAGTAGGCCCACAAGTCAGCCTCCCACCAAGGTGGGTCCCAACCAGCAGGGGGTATTCATTTTTTGTGCGTAATAAGGAGGCACTTCTGGTGGGTCCGAGCTGACAGCGTGGGGGGAGGGTGTTTTTTCGCGCAATACGGTGGCCTGTCCGGTGGGTCCCAGCAGTCAGGGGGAACCGTTTTTTTCACAAAATACGGTGGCCCGTCTGGTGGGTCCCTGCTGTCAGGTGGAGGAATCATTATTTTTCGCGTAATAAGGAGGCACTTCCTTGCTGTCGTCGTGGACCCAGCTGTCAGCCTCTCCACGTACAGTCCACGTCCGATGGAAACTGTTCCTTGAACATGTTGACCACGCCGCGCCGAGAGCACCAGGGCGGTGGACGACAGCGAGGCCTAGGAAGGGGACGATGCGGAGCCGGTGAAGACGCGACAGTGGATGCCCACACATAGAGGAGTATGAGGGTTCACTGGTTCGCTGCAGTGTGAGGCTGTCGTCGCCGCAGAATAACAGGGGTTGTGGGTGAGTAGAGGGATGGCCTGGCCAGCGGTGGGAATAGTAGGGGCGGTGAGGCCTCTGCGGCAGCACAGCCAGCCACAGGATGCAGGAGCATGCGGCACGACCGGCGCTGCTTTGGGCGGCTGGAGCAACAAGACCAGAGGTTGAAGAAGCACTACGACCGTTGGATGGACATCGTACGGTCACTGGAGCTAGAATCATTCATATTGACTAAGTTGACAAAGCACTCCGTCCCTGTCAACTTAGTAGGCCCACAAGTCAGCCTCCCACCAAGGTGGGTCCCAACCAGCAGGGGGAGTATTCATTTTTTTTGTGCGTAATAAGGAGGCACTTCTGATGGGTCTGAGCTGACAGTGGGGGGAACGTTTTTTGCGCAATACGGTGGCCCGTCCGATGGGTCCCAGCAGTCTGGGGGAAACGTTTTTTCGCGAAATATGGTGGCCCGTCCGATGGGTCCCTGCTGTCAGGTGGAGGAATCATTATTTTCCGCGTAATAAGGAGGCACTTCCTTGCCGCCGTCGTGGACCCAGCTGTCAGCCTCTCCACGTACAGTCCACGTCCAATGGAAGCCGTTCCTTGACCACGTTGACCACGCCGCGTCGAGAACACCAGGGCGGTGGACGACGGCGAGGCCTAGGAAGGGGACAACGCGGAGCCGGGGAAGACGCAGCAGTGGAAGCCCGCGCGGAGAGGAGTACGAGGGTTCACTGGTTCGGCTGCCGTGTGAGGCTATCGTCACCACGGAATAACAGGGGGTGTGGGTGAGTAGAGGGATGGCCTGGCCAGCGGTGGGAGTAGTAGGGGGCGGTGAGGCCTGCGCGGCAGCACAGCCGACCACGGGAGGCAGGAGCAGGCGGCACGACCGACGCTGCTTTGGGCGGCTGGAGCAAGTAGACCAGAGGTTGAAGAAGCACGACGGCCGTTGGATGTACATCGTACGGTCACTACAGCTAGAATCGTTTATATTGACTAAGTTGACAAAACCCTTGGTACACGTCAACTTAGTAGGCCCATAGGTCAGCTTCCGAAACGGTGCGCCCCAGATGTCAAGGGGAGGAATCATTTTTTGGGCGGGTCAAGCTAGAATATCCGAGATTGAAGAAGAAGTACGGCATCCGTTGGATGGACATCCAACGGCCACTGCTGCTAGAACCGTGTGTTGACTATAAGTTGACAAAGTCTTGCATACGCGTCAACTCTTTTTTTAGGGGACGCGTCAACTTAGTAAGGCCACAAGTGTGTGGCAGAGAACTTATAGCCCATTTGAGATTTGTAAGAATGTGCAGCCAATTTTTGAATTCTAATGGAATTTACTACAACCCATTTACAGTTTGTTAAAAGTACATCCCATTTCAACCAACCGTTCAAAACAGAATTCAATAAAATTTCCCACATTTTGATGGGATCCGAAATATTTTTATTCTGGAATTTCTAGTCAGATTAAATACAATTTCAATATAAATTTATATTATGTAAAAATCCAACGAAACATTGCACTCGCAACAATTAATGAAATTAAAAATTTTAATATCCAAAAAATATATTTTATAAAGTAATTACGTATTGGTGTATTTTTTATAGTTACTGCCCAGTTTTTATAATTACATCCCATTTATTATTTCTTAAAGCCCATTTTCTTGTTAAGCCTGATGCATCCCTCCTAGGAAAGATTTGCAGCCCAGCGGGGCGGAGAATAACAACTTGACCTTGCCTGAGTATTCCTAAAAAAAGTATAGCTAGGCTAGCCAGTTTCAGCTTGAAAAAATAATAATATCTGGGCTGGATATCTGGCCTGGGCTAGGCGGGCCACAGCCCGCCCAGTTAATAGCTGCAGCGTTGTTTTTGTTGTTGTTCAGAGGAGAAAAATTAATATCTGGGCTAAACATCACTCAAGAAAAACTCTGCAGTGCTCACACCTCAAAAACACAAATACTGCTTGAGCTGCTTGGTCCCGGCTGTCGGCCTCAAAAACACAAATACTACATAGGTTGACAATGGTGTGGGACCGTGATGTCAGGAAACCAGGAGGAAGCAAAAAATTTATAGTTTTATATACTAATAAGGAGGCACTTGCGTACGTGCGGCTATGGCCTTGGTGGGTCCCCACTATCATCCTCTCCAAGTAAAGTCATCTCCTCATACTCATGTCCGTTGACCATGTCGACAACGCGAGACCACGGCGCCACAGCGAGTGCAACAACTCGAAGGATGACAGAGAGGGCCTCGCGGGCCCTATGGATGGTTTGATACAGCGTCCGCTGCTCATTCGAGAAGCCAGGATCATAGGGCCACATGTCCGCGACGGCATTGTCATTTGCTTGTTCACCGGTGCTCGTTGAGGAGACGGAGGTTGCAGCACAGGTCCTCCTGCGTTGGTAGCTCTTCCGCCGTTAGGGCGTCGAAGTGCGGCCGCACCTGATCTACGGTGAACTCGGCATGAACCGGCTTGGACAGTGGCGCCGGCTCTTGGTCGGAAGCTACGTCCATCGTCTGATTGTAATCGCTCAGCTTGGCGAGGTAGCTGGCGAGCCAGCATGTCCGGCTGCAGGACCGACCCGCTGCCAAGCACGAGTGTGACTGCCCTGGCCCACCCAGACCGTCTCCCTCGCCCGCGCGCGCTTTCCGCCCGAAACGGTCAGCGCCGCCCGCCCCGCTTCCCGGTGCTTGCGATTGCTACACCTTCAAACGACACAAGTGTTGTCCGTCCGTCCTTCTGCCGCCCACATTAATGATACGCGATTGCCAATGTGGCTACTCCAGCGCCACACGTTCGTCCCTCTGCCGTCCACCATTGCTATATAAACTGCTACGCAGGCCATAGCCGTAGTCATTCGCATCCGTTCCTATTCTCTTTTCCACACCACTACTGGCCACCATGGCTTCCTCGTGCTCCAGCGCTCTTCGGGACGGGCGGACGACGGACCACAAGGAGATGGCAGCCATTGCTTCCGACTGGCTGGCCGGCAGGCAGCTGGAGGACGACGACGTCCCAATGGAGAACATGGTAGTCGACGATCCGGCGCCAACCCCCTCCTCCGTGCCATCCTCGCCGGTGCATTGCACCATGACCATCGGCGAGGCCCGTGCCCAATATATGGACACAATGAGGCAGAAGCGTGAGGAGCAGTTCCGGGAGGCGCAGGCCGACGCTGCCTACAATCACCATCTCCTTCAGGAGCACCTGCAGGCAGAGGAGCAGATCGCCGCGGAGCGGGCGGAGCAGGAGGCGCTGCTCGACTCGTACCGCTCCGCCCGCGAGGGCCGCCTCGAGGCCGGCGGTACCGCATGCGGGTGGCGGAGGCTGCGGCCGCCTACAAAGAGGGTGATGAAGCGGGCGAGGCATTGTTTGGCGAGACCGAGGACGAGGCCGGCTCCGACGAGTCCCCGCTCCGCTGGCGTCGACGAGGCCCTGATCCGCCGAGGCCCCATGGCGCCAACAACGAGGCAGAGGACACCCTGCCGACAACGAGGGGGAGGATTTCCCCCACTCCGCCGAGGCGCCGCCCGCCGGCAACGAGACAGAGGACATCGCCGGCTCCGTCGAGGCCCCGCCCCGCTGCCAACGAGGCCGCGCCACACAGAAAACGAGGAAGAGTAGAACACGATAGGTCGCCGCCGCTCGGGTCCAAGTAAGGCCACCGCTGCTATCCTCCGGTTGCTGGCACTGAGTTGTACATCATGGAGCAATTATATGATTACATGATGATTGAAGAGCGCTCCGTGGTTGAGAAAGCTCATGAGATACAATCATTTGCTAGAGAACTTGAGCACTTCAGTTGTATGCTATTGGACAAGTTTGTTGCCTGAGGTATCATCACTAAGCTTCCTCCTTCGTGGATCTCATTGGCACTCTTGATGTGGAAGAAAAGGCGAGAGCAAAGGACACAGGTGCTCGAGAAGAAGAACTTCCAGCCCCACAAGTTCAAGAACAAGGGCAAGTTTGATGGTAAAGCAAAGTTTGATGGGAAGAACAAGGCTGTGCTACACACGAACTTCAAGAAGAAGAATGACAAGAAGAAATGTGTAAATCACTTTATACCCATTAACGGCCCATTATATAAAAAACAAGCCTGTTAACGGCCTGTTCGTGACGATAATTTTGGTAATGTCATGCAACACTTCTACGACAGCACATGTATGACTATCTTGTTTCTGTCATAAATTTGTCATGGATGTACATGCATGACAGAAAACGTGACCTACTATGACAAACACGTATCATCACGGAAGTGTATTTTTTTGTAGTGATCGAGCATGGATCGATCATTATGAGAAAGCCGAGCATAAAAATTCTGGATAATAATTTCTCTTGAGAGCTCATGGTTGGGGCATGAATATAACGTTGACTTAATCCTCCCCCAAGCTAGAGCGATACTTTCTCCTTCACGAGTCCAAAAATTATATATATAATTCCAATCACGATAAACTAGATGCATAGGATATTTTTTGGTGGAACTCCAATTTCAAACGATTCCAATTCCATGATCCAATATCATCGCATAGCCTATACCATGCAATGATTTTCCCTTCAAAGATAAAGGGAAACCCTTTCTCATAACTTCATCCCTGGGTAAACCTGCAAGCATAAACAATCCACAATTTTTTCCACATATATCAAGTGCATGTCAGGATGTTCAGTTCCATCTCAGGCATAAGGATCAGCTAGCAGTTGTTCTATCATACCGGAGGGGTTTCATATTCAATATTTTCAGTAGGTGCAGCGGGTTGAGGGGTAACTAACTGTGGTTTCGGACTGGGTGAAGATACCCCGAAGAAACCCCTCAAAGGATTGTTTTCCATAGTAACAAGTGACAATAAATTTCAGCACACTATATAAATATTTCCTTATCGAATTCCACTTACCAAAGGCGCTTCACTCCCCGGCAACGATGCTAGGAAATAGCCTTGACGACCCACAAGTATAGGGGAACAATTGTAGCTCTTTTCGATAAGAGTGGCGAACCCAACGAGGAGTAGAAGGAAATGACAAGTAGTTTTCAGTAAGGTAATGTCTGCAAGTGCTGAAACTGTAAGTAGCGAGTTGTTTGATAGCAAGATAATTTGTAACGAGCAAGTAACGATAATAGTAACAAGTATGCAGCAAGGTAGCCCAATCCTTTTGAGGCAAAGGACAGGCCAAAACGGTCTCTTATGATAAGCAAAGCGTTCTTGAGGGTACATGGGAATTTCATCTAGTCGCTTTCATCATGTTGGTTTGATTTGTGTGTGCTACTTTGATAATTTGATATGTGGTTGGATTGGTGCTTAGGTGATGTTCTTACTTGAACAAACCTCCTACTTATGATTAACACTCCTGCAAGCATCCACAACTACGAGAAAAGTATTAAGAATAAATTCTAACCATAGCATTAAACTTTTGGATCCAATCGGTCCCTTACAGAATAGTGCCTAAACTGGGGTTCAAGTTTCTGTCACTCTCGCAACCCACCATCTAATTACTACTCCTCAATGCATTCCCTTAGGCCCAAACATGGTGAAGTTTCATGTAGTCGACGTTCACATGACACCACTAAGGGAATCAAAACATACATATTATCAACATATCGAACACATATCAAATTCACACGATTACTTGCAACATGATTTCTCCCGTGACCTCAAGAACAAAGGTAACTACTCACAAGTGATGAACATGCTCAAGATCATAGGGGTAATATATAGCATAATGGATCTGAACATATAATCTTCCACCAAATAAACCATATAGTAATCAACTACAAGATGTAATCAACACTACTAGTCACCCACAAGCACCAATCTATAGTTCCGGTAACAAGATTGAATACAAGAGATGAACTAGGGTTTGAGATGAGATGGTGCTATTGAAGATGTTGATGGAGATTGCCCTCCCCAAGATGAGAGAGTGGTTGGTGATGATGATGACGATGATTTCCCCCTCCGGGAGGGATGTTCCCCCGGCGAAATCGCTCCGCCGGAGGGCAAAAGTGCTCATGCCCAAGTTCTGCCTCGAGACAACGACGTTATGTCCCGAAAGCCTTCTCCTTTATTTTTCTAGGTCAAAATGACTTATATACCAGAGGATGGGCCGAGGAGGCCACAACCCACCAGGGCGCGTCTGGTGGGCCTGGCGCGCCCAGGTGGGTTGTGCCCACCTGGTGTCCCCCCTCTTGTGTTTATTGACTCCAATATTTATTAAATAATCCATAAAAATTCTCCGTGAAGTTTCAGCTTGTTTGGAGTTGTGCAAAATAGGTGGCCTGACGTAGCTTTTCTAGGTCCAGATTTCCAGCTGCCAGAATTCTCCCTCTTGGTGCGTTCCTTGCAAATTATGAGAGAAAAGGCATTAGAATTACTCCAAAAAGCATTATTATGGATAAAAACATTATAAATAACAGTAAGAAAACATGATGCAAAATGGACGTATCACCCCCCCCCTATGGCAGGAGGCCGAATTGGGAGAAGGAAAAAGGGGGTTTGGCCCCCTTTTCCTTTCTCTCTTTCCCCTTCCCTTTTTTCTCCGGTGAAATAAGGCCGGGGGCACCACTTGGGAAACCCCAAGTAGGATTCGGATCCTACTTGGGGCGCACCCTGGCTACCTCCTCTCTCCCTCCCGCCTATATATATGTGTGGGGGGCGAGCCCCTAGCACACCCCAGACAATTGCCTAGTCGTGTGTTGCGCCCCCCTCCACGGTTCACGTCATCGGTCATATTTTCGTAGTGCTTAGGTGAAGCCCTGCGGAGATCACTTCACTGTCACTGTCACCACGCCTTCATGCTGACGGAACTCATCTACTAGCTCGACGTCTTGCTGGATCAAGAAGGCGAGGGGCGTTACCGAGCTGAACGTGTGCAGAACGCGGAGGTGTCGTGCGTTCGGTACTTATCGATTGAAGCGCGAAGAAGTTTGACTACATCAACTGCGTTGTGAAACGCTTCCGCTTATAGTCTACGAGGGTACGTAGACACACTCTCCCCCTCGTTGCTATGCATCTTCATGGATAGATCTTTGCGTGTGCGTAGAATTTTTCTTGTTTTCCATGCAACGTTTCCCAACACAAGAATCATCCAGTCCTCGTCGTTCACCATGAGGCGAGAGTCTACAGTGCCATCAACGTGACAGTGGAGCAGGTACTCACGGAATACCTGGGAGAAGTATCTCTTCCAGGCGGTGGACTGATGGAGGATCACCAGAACGCGTTCGAAGATGTTTAGATCGCGAACAAGAGCAACGTCCGGGCCGGCGAACGGGTTGCTACCGGAGGAGACCGAGGAGCCTGGGGAGGCCATGGCAGCGGGGTGGGTCGGTGAAAGGAGGGAGGCAACGACTGCGGTGGGAGAGGTGGCATGGGGCGGCGACTGCTGGGAGAGGTAGGGAGAGGCGACTGTTGGGAGAAGGGAGGTAGCGGCGGCGGCTGTGGGGAGGAAGGGAGGCAACGGCGGCTAGGGTTTAGAGTGGCGGAAGCGGTGGGAGGCGGTGACACGGAGCGGCGGCGGCTGCTGGGAGGAGCGGCGGCGCAAGGGAACGCGCGGCTGCGGCGGCGGCTAGGATAGGATCGTAGGGAAAACTGAAACCATGTAGAGGCTTACGTTTGGGCTGTGCAACTCTCAATACATTGATCAGGTGCACTAGACACCTATATATGATGTACAGAGCGGGCCACAACCTCAACTATACATGAAAACTAGGAGGTGGACCTACGACACAATATACATGCACAAATATATTCAACAGTATTCATGTGTGATTTGAACAATTATTTTCATTCCAGACCATTTGTTATTGTTTTAGTTAGTCGGATTTGAACATTTATTGTAACTGAGATGATTATTGCATTGTATGATGCCAAAACATTAATTGAAATGATTATTGCGTTGTATCAAAATCATGAATTTGCCTAAAATCCCGAAAAGAGTTTTGCGGTACCACGAGAGCTCCGGAGCCCTCGCGGTACAACAAAACTGTTTTCGGGGAGACCTCGTTTTGCGGGATCCAGAGATACTCTTGGTTGTTTGGATAAATAGAATACATAGAATGCAATCTCTTACAAACGTGGAAAACTGTTTAACTGAATAATATCTTGTTTGGGTACTCTAACTAATCCGTGGATATAAAGAACACATTTCTTGAAAACCCAGAATTTAATGGTTGTGGAAAAACGACTATTAGTAGTTTCCCCAAAAACACGTTTCACATACTATACTGGATCGTAACTGAATCCTATACCCACGGGAGCGATGGTTATCCAAACGTGAATTTAGAGAGCCCAGCTTTTAGCCTTTTTGACACCAAACGTGATTATACATATACTGATTATTCATAGAAAAACTAGCAAAACCGATTTTACTAAAAATCTGCTAAAAACAAGTTTTTGATAAACGCATGGCTAAATATCGCTATCCAAACAAGCATTAGAGCTCCAAACTATTGCTGCCTCCTCGATGCGTCCATGCATATTGCAACTGCTACTCCATGCTGCGACAGACGCAAGCTCCCAGCCAGACATCCAGCCAATGTCAGCAACAGCTGCAGCTGCAGATGCCATCGAGCGCCTTAAGATGTAACGTGTGATTTCAGACAACCTCGGAGCAATGCATGTGTCTACACGACACACTTGGCCTACGATCATCAGTCCATCACTGTGCGTTTTCTTGGCGGGAGAACAGCGGAATCCGATGCATTGTCAGACAAGACTCCGGGGAGCCTGTGCGTCTCACGTTACAAACAGCGTCCGGCTGCATGCGCCTGCCTCTGCTTTAGACTGTACGCCCTGGAAGAGACCGACTTCACAGACATGCAAAGAAGGTAAAAGATGGAGGGTGTGTACAAAGCCAAAGGTCAAAGGAGATAGATACTCTTAGCTCCGGGAGGGACCCTGCGGCAAAGATCAGGCGCCAGATGCACACGGCTACCTTACCTGCAGGCTTGCAACGGCTGTCGAGCACTGCCACTGCCAGCGCTACACTGTCCTGCAAAGATGTCTTCAACCTCGCCGGGTTAATCTACAGGTACAATGGGCAGTTCAGCAAGGAAGGGCTGAGCCGAGTAAACAATGCCGGTAGAATAAGCAGTTGTAGTCCGGCATCGGGCGTAAATTTACGGCGAAACAGAGTCATGCAAAGATGTAGCGTTTCATAATATAAGCAGCTCAGTTCTTGGCCTTTTCCAAATAATGTAAACAATGACATACATTACTGTACATACCTTTTCTCAAGGATCTTCTCTTCTTTTCTTGTTCAGAGAGAACTCCTACAAGAATCATTTTCCTTTCGACAGAGAGAGAAAGCATCTTAGCTGAAGAGTAGAGTGTGATCGATGCAAAGAGAGAAAACGATCGATCGGTGGTAAAGATAAAAAGGAGGGACAGGAAACTAGCCTGAGTCCTTCTGCAAGATCAACATCAGATTGGCTAGCTTGCGAGGGTTGCCAACCGCAGCAGAGTACAGCTGATGAAGAGCATAAAGAGGAGGCAGTAAAATTAGAAAAGCCCTCACTTGAGCAAAAGAAGATGCACTGTAGCTGCTTATGGGAGAAATGCCATGGTCTCAAAGCAAGTTTCACCCGAGCACTCATTCCGACCTTTTGCTACAATTGGACAAGCATGGCAAATCTTGTGAACTGGACATGTACTTCTTCCCTCCGTTGCTTCTCCCGCAATTAACTTCTTTATTCTTGCCTTCTGCTTATGAGCTTTCTAAGAATAATACGTCGCGCCAAGCTGGAGCAAAAGAAGAAAAAATCCTGGGGAAATGACACCGCAAAACCTGGAAGTACAAAAAGAAAACATGTTCATCTTTTAAGCAGCATGCTTTCAGTAAGTAAGCATCGTTGTGCCCGGCATAGTATTTTGAACAGTAGGATGCCGGTGTAAGATCGGTGCAATTAAAATGCAGGTACAAGTAACAGGATTATCGCCATCTTTTTAGCCAAACCATACAGCCCCAAAAGAAATGAGCATATAACTAAACAAAAATTCAAGTTAGTTCAATAGTTCTTTTCGTAGCAAAGTGTGGACCACCATGCTGCTGGATGAACTGAACACTGATGAAGTGATGATCAATTAAACACCAGACCGACAAGCTATGCCAAAGCTTCTGTATCATTTGCTGGAGTTGTCACACCATTTCTTTTTCCAAAGTCTTGTTCTGCTGACCAGAAAACAAAAGGACAAGGAAAAAAAAATGCTATTCTGCCTTTAAACTGTTGGGGCACATGCCTTGGTCATTTTACTGCTTACCATGTTCGTGTAATGTGTCTCATGCTACCGAGCCACAGTTTAGAGGCTGTACCT
>LR738711.1:660374830-660391942 GCA_902687465.1 Secale cereale
AATGTCTTCTCTTTATAACATATAAAAGTCTCTCATTATTTTAGGGAGCTATATAAATGAATATTCCATTCTTTGGAATCACCATAACACACTTGCATAATTTCCCCATGTCTTTTCACTTCGAGTTTCACCTTCAAAATCTTGTCAATATTTCTTTTCCGTTGTTTCGAGGTTCCTCCAAAAATTGGAACATTTTTGGACACTTCAATAATCTCGTCTTAGTTCAAACATATTTGAATTATATTCAAATATGTTTGAATTGTTTTCCGTTCATGCCTTTCTTATTTTTTTCTCGGTCCTTGCTCATTTTATGTTGCCCGGGAAAAATAGTCCTTTGTGCTATTTTATTCCCTAAGCCTCTCTCTTCTTTTCCCTCTTTCTTCTTTCTGTTAAATCGTTTTGTTAATAGAAGAAACCCAGCAGCCTTTTTTTTACAGCCCAACCGCCCTCCGTTCCAGCTCTCAGCCGGCCCAAGAACCACTCCAGCCCGCACCCCACCTAACCCTAGCCCACCTAGCGACCCTCAGCCGTCGCTCCTTCCTCTCTTTCCTGGCGCCGCCGCACCCCACTTCTCGTTCCCGATCCCCTTCTCTTTTCCCCGCTCCCCGAGTCCCTCCTCTCGTCGCTCGCTCGCCTCTGCCGAGCCCCAGCCTCGATCTCCCACTCCTCGCTCGACCCGAAGCTCCCTCGTTCCCCCCCCCCGAGAGCCGCGACCCCGAGGCGCCCCTCCAGCCTCGCCCGTCCAAACTAGGCCCCGAGCGGCGCCCGGCCTCGTCCCTCCAGGGCGCCGGCCGCCTCGCCTGGTTCTCCTCGCCCTCTCCCAAGGAGAGAGCTCGGCGCCCCGTCGCCTCCTCCGCGCCATGGCGCCCGACCGCCCCGTGGTCCCTCCGTGCCGTGGCTCCCTCCAGCCAAGGCCGGCCCCGTGCAGCGCCCAGGCCCGAGCGGCCTCGCTTCCCTCCGTCCGGCGCCAAGACCTCCGGCTCCGTTCCTCCCAGGCGACCCCGCGTCCAAGGCAGCAGGAGCAGCGCCGCCCCAGGACGCGGCCTCATCTCCCGCGCCGCGCTGCGCTCCGAGCCGCACGCTCGCGTCCCGTCCTCCCCGACGTAGCTGCTCCCTCCGTTCTCTTCGTCCCGTCCAGCACCTCCTCGCCTTGGCGCACAGCCGCGGCCATGAGCAGCGCCGAGCCGCGACCCGCATCCTTCTTTTTCCTTTTTTTTGTTTTGTTTTTGTTTGGTGTGCTGCTATCTGTTCATCTCAAGTAACCAGGGAGCAGTAGGTATATCTACTTTTGGACCCTTGTTCAACTACGACGCGAGATCGAAAACCCTCAAGTACCTCTACACGTGACGTTGAACGGCTACGAGCTCGAGAACGACTACATGAACGAGTTCAACTACACGATGAAACGACAAGTACTCCTCCGATGCAAGTGCGTCTACGAACCGGAACGACTACGCAAGATGACACGCCAAGTACCACGACGACCCGAACGACTACCGTCGCCGTGTACCACTACCGTCGCCGAGACCCTCAAGTACCTCTACGAACGGAACGACTACTCGTTGGCAACCTCGTGTACAACTACTTCCTCTCCGATGAACGAGAACAACTACTTCCCTCTACGGCTTGTACCACTACCGTCACCCCGTGAACGACTACTTCCACTACGAACTCGGACCGTCCCGAAACGCACGCTTCGAAGGTATACCGAAACGACCCCGTGGTTGACCCGTGAATGCTTGTTGTGGTTGTATGAAATGTCTCCCGTGTGTGCTCCGTGCCGTTTCGTCCTTTTGTCTTGTTCCTCGGTTGCCTCGTCACCGACTCGTGGGAACCCGGCAACGGGATCACCCCACCTCTTTCATCTCGTTTGACTCGCTCATGCCATCTTACCTTTTGCATCGGACTCTCTCCCGGATTACCGGAACCGAGATGTTGCGTTGCATCATTTTCGGATCGTTGTCGTGGCACCCTTTCTTTCCACCACGGTGACAAATGCTCCTTATCTCTTATGTCAACTTCTAATAATAATTGCATAAAACTTGATCATGTCATCCGCATCATGTTAACAACATTATAAATGTTAATTGTTGTTTGCTTATAATTATTAAACATGCTCATGAGGATTTTCCGGATATGTTGTTGTTATTTCCGGCCTCATTTAAAATGCCTAAATAGTGTAGTTTTACCTTGCTTCACCTCTTGCCATGTTAAAAACATTAATCTTGTCTTGTAAATAACGAGAGTCAACTAAATAATTAAATGTGGTGTTTCGTCAATATGCAACTCGTTGCATATTGATCTCCACTTAACTTGTAGTTTTGTTTGTGCACTTGCCATGCCTTGCATATTTAAACCGGACATGCATCATACTTGGATGTGCATCGTATGCCATGCTTATGCTTGGGTGTTTACCGTGTTGTTTCTTCTTTCCGGTTGCTTCTCTTGTTTAGCTTCGGTTTCGTTCCGGAGTTGTGAGGTTTCGCTCGACTGTTGCTCCGTCTTCTTCATTGAGCCGTTCTTCTTCCTTTGTGGAATTCCAGGCAAGATGATCGTACCCTTGGATACCTTTACTACCATTGCCATGCTTAGTTGTCTCGATGCTATCGTTACATGTCGCGCTACCCATTTTTATGTCAGCCCTCTCCTTGTTGCCATGAAACCTCTAACATTTGAAACCTTCCTAGCAAAACCACTGTTTGGCTATGTTACCCGCTTGCTCAGCCTCGCTTGCTCAGTCCTTCTTATAGCGTTGTTAGTTGCAGGTGAAGATGAAGTCCGTTCCAGGTGGGAACTTGTTGTTGGTTATATCACAATATGTATAATTATTATTAACACACCTTATATACTGGGCATGGGTGGAAGGCTTGGCCTTTTGCTCGGTGTTTTGTTCCACTCATGCCACCTTAGGCGCCGATAAACCGGCATTATGTTCCTTGATTTTGCGTTCCTAACACGATGGGTGTAATGGGGACCCCTTGACAGTTCGACTTTGAATAAAACTCCTCCAGCAAGGCCCAACTTTGGTTTTTAATTTGCTCATAATAACAACTTAATTAAATAATTAAATTGCATAGGGAGTTAGCGCTACCCGAGGATTCTTAATTCTACATAGCAGGGGGGGCCAGTGCTGATGGTGTTGGTCCCAAACGAGCGGACTGCGGGGCCGCCTTGGGGAAACCCGAGGTATCTGGTATAACCTGTAGGACGTCTCATCCGGTTGTGGCCTGAGACGAGATACGCGCGGCTACTATCAGGGTGTCGGCACGCCGGGAGGTCTTGCTGGACTTGTTTTACCATTGTCGAAATGACTTGTGCTACCGGGATGCCGAGCCTGATCGGTTTTCCCCTAAGATAAGGGGTGATGATATTATATTTATCACTTCAGCTAATCGTGAGAGCTTGTGATGGGCTAAGTTGGGACACCCCTGCAGGGTTATGATCTTTCGAAAGTCGTGCCCGCGGTTATGTGGCAGATTGGAGCTTGTTAATGTCCGGTTGTAGAAAACTTGACAGAGGATCCGAAGTAAAACACACAACTGTGTGAGTAACCGTGACTGTCTCTTTTCACTTTGAGAAGAGAACACGGTGGGGTTATGTTTGACCGTATGTAGTTAGGATCTTTAGCGATCACCTCTTTTGCGACCGTTTGCGTAGCTTCTCATCTTAATCTGGTACTCGTAAGTTAGCCACCATATTATGCTTAGCCGCTGCTGCAGCCTCACCACTTTACCTCTTCCTACCCACAAGCTTTGCTAGTCTTGATACCCATGGTTATGGGATTGCTGAGTCATCGTGGCTCACAGTTACTACAACACCAGATGCAGGTTCAGCCGAGTTCGAAGCAGGAGCTGGATCAAGTTCTTCACCGGGAGTTCGATGAAGAGTTGTCCGTGTGCTTGTGTCGTTTCGACGATCAGTAGTGGTTTCTACTAGGATTCGATCCTGACCTGTGGCTTTATGTTGTTTTGGTATCTTTCTTTTGATCTTCACCCGTAGTCGGGTTGTGATGTTTTGAATGATGCTTGCTTATGTAATGTTTTGTGTGAAGTGGCGAGTGTAAGCCAACTATCTCCTTTTGCAATTTAATCCCTTTCTTTACATGAGTTGTGCAAAGATACCAAACTTGAGATCATTCTAGGATGGGCTTATACCTTTAAGTCGTGCCTCGACACGTAGGAGGTATAGTCCCATCCTGGGCATTACAAGTTGGTATTCAGAGCCTTCTCCGACCTAGAAGCCCCCACTGATTGATCGAATCGTTGACGGTTGAGTCTAGGCACACACTGAAAACTTTTTGAGTCCTATATTATATCGGAGAGTAGGATTTCTTTGCTTCTCATCCCCTTTCTCTCTGGTGAGGACTCCTGACGTCTACTCTTGCCTCTTCTACTTTCAAAAATTGCACCAAATTTTTTTAGGATCCCGCGAGTATTCTGGGATTGTTTCGATGTTCTCGTGACAAGGATATTGTTCTCGATGCCTCCTGTTACCGAGGAGTTGAGCTTCGGGGTATCATTGACACAAGCATATCGCGGCAGTACTAAATACTTAAGACGACCGACATCGAAAATCTCTCCTATACGGCCAGTGGCAAGATAACCCCGACATCACCCAGTACTGGGGAGGTAGTTCGAGAGTATTGCCATAGCTTGTTATAGTGGATGCTTTTCGAAGGTCCAAGGTAAACAGTTTCCAAGAAAGACTGGTTATGTGTTGAAGGATGGATACACCTGGATGTAGGTTTAGAGTTGATTGCGCGGTGCTTCCCGTGTATCCCCAACACCTGATTGCATAACTGGAAACTTTCGGAAATCTATAGGTGGGTTCATCCAGTAGTTCTAGGCATTCTTCCAACGGATGCACGATATGAAGTTTGGGGTTTTACATTGAGTGAAGTGGTTTTATGGACTTGTTCTGATCGGGAGTTGCATCTTAAAGGGTCCTTGGCTATGCTGATCCGGGGATTGCAAAACCCTTTTGTAACACGTTCCACGAGCTTTCAGCACGAAGATGTCGAACGAAACTTCTATCTTGTGTTTGTTCTATCTGATCCTTGTTCCTTTTTATTTACCTTTTTGTTCTTCAAGTGGCTTCTCGACTAGTTGTACCTGCGGAATTCATTCGTTCAATTCTCTGTTCGGATGATATTGTGAAGATTATGTTATACATCTACCCCTTGTTTTGTTTTGATTCTGGTATTCGAGTTGCTTCAATGTCAAATGTTGATTCCATACCTTCCTAATCGGTGTTCTCATATTTATATGGGAGTGCTAGTCCTTCTTGATCATCAAGATGGTCTTGTTAAATTCTTTTTCAACCGGTGTCCATTTTGTTCATCTCAAGTTGTCTTTGTTTTTTTCCCCACCCTCCCACCCTTTTCTTTATGGAGCTAGCAATTCTAAATGAAATATCCATTTTATTCTTGTAATGGTTCTTCATTCTTTTCCTTCAATGTTCTTATCCGGTGATTTATCGTGAAGATGCTCAAGAGCTTCAAATTCATCATTCTTTTGTTCTTAGATTCTGCCGGTGGACATAATTCAAGATTTTGGTGTTTATCTTATCCTTTTCCTCATTTCACAATGCTTTCTTATTCCGGTGCACCAATTAGTCATTCTCCTCTTGTTATTCTTATCCGGAGTGCTGAAGATTCATAATTCCATTCTTAACCCGTTCAAATTATTTTGAGGATTGTCTTCTTATTCAAGCCATTTAATTCAACCGATGCAATATCTCTTAAGCAATCTTTTCCAACGGTGATTTCTTTGAGTGGGCCCTAACCCACAGGTCTTTTCCAGGATCTTACCTGACTCTTCTATTTTTCTGGAGTTATTCTCAAATTCTTTTGAAAGTGTGACGTAAGAATGATTCCCATCAGTCACATGCCTTCTCCAAGATCGTTTTCAATTCTTGTTCATCATTGGGTCAACCTTTTTAATTCTTCATTCCGGAGTGCTCAACAATCCTTCATGCCATTTCTCGTCGTCTTCTCGGATTTTGAAGATCGGAGAAGAGTTTCTCTTAATCTTGAACCGTTCTCTTGAAGATTCGTGGTTCTAGCTTCATGCCATCCTCATTATCGTTTTGATTGTGAGGAATTCTTTTCTTACCGTCCGAAGCACTTCATGAATTCTTTTCCTTTGTGATCCTCCGAAGGCCATCATTTCAGGATATTTCTTCGTTCTCAGTTTTCAACTCCGTTCTCCAAATATTCTTCATTGATGTCTCTTCGTTCGTCTTCATATTTTTACGGTGGTTATTTCAAGATTACCCTTCCGTTGTTATCGTTTCAATTCATTTGTTCTTTTCATAATCCTACCGGTGGTTCGTTGAAGATTTACCCGAGCTTGTGCTAGATCTCTCTTTAATCCTTTCCTACGAGAATAAGTAGTGTGCCAAATCCATTGCTTGTCGCCAATTTAAATTGGTGAAGGAGATGCATGACATAATTCTTATTCTTATTCCTTCAAGGTGTTTTAATCTCTGTTTTCCGGAGTTTGTTCATCATATCATATTCTCGGTTCTAAATTCTTCATCTTGTTTTCCGGAGCTCCAAGTTATTTCAATTATATCATTTCAAAGCTCCATCTAATTCAACAAAGGCCTTGAATCTTATTCTTTTCATATTTCACTTCTCATGCTTTTCATTACCGGAGTCCATCTTGGTGGTTTATCATGTTTTAATTCATCCTTGAAGTCTTCATCAAGATTCTGTTCGAGCTCAAGCATTCTTCATCATGCTTTCCATTTGCAATCCTTTCCACCTTATCTTTGAGATGGTGTTATGTCATTCTTGTCAATTTTTCCTTCATGTTTCATGATTCACGAGTTGTCAGGAATGAGATATTTAAAACCATCATTTCCTTGTTCAGGAGATCATTTCAACCCTTCAATTTATTCATTGGAGTTATCTTGGGCTATATTTCACCAAAAGCTTTCCCTAAGGATTGTTGCTATATTGGTGCTTATAAATGACCCAAGTTCTTCATTTTTTTTCATTCCGGTGAGATAAGTTTATCGTCTCCTTGTTGATCTCAATCAAATCAATTGTTTAAGTTAGTGGCAGAATTGTCACCTCATCATTTTGAGATGTTTTCCATAAGCCCACATGAAGCTTATTCTTTCGTTGATTGAATTTCCAACAACTCCGTTCAACCCTTCTTCGTAAGGAGGATTTTCAAATTCATTTGTCGGAGAAGTTGTCTTTTTCTTCTCCATTCATTTCTTTCGTTGATCTATATGCTATTCTTTCATTCCGGAGGCTTTGTGATATTGCTATCTTTAACCATCATCTCGTTTTTATCAAGATCATGTTCTTTCCCTTGCTTATCATTTAACCGGAGTGTTGTATTCTTCATTCAAGTTCCGTCATCTTATCTAGTTTTTCCTCTCTTTTAACGGGAGTGCTGTCTGAATCCTTTCTTACCTCTTGTGCCATTCTTTTAATTGTTCCGGAGGCAGTGTTTGGCTGATTTCATCAAGTATCATTCCATCTTCTCTAGTTCATGTTGATTCCTTCCATTTTCAGACGGAGTGCTGTCCAAATTCTGTCATTCTTATTCCTTGGCTATACCGTTGCAGTTTCATATTCTTTTGTCATCCGTGAGCTCTTGTTTCATGTCTTTCAACCTTCAAGGTTCTGATAATGCTCCTTGTTCCTCTTTTCTAACGGAGTGCTCATAACTTCGTTCATCTCCGTTGCTTTCTTTCTTTCAAGTTTGTTCAACCTCTCAAGGTTCTTTGGTTTCAATCGTCTGTCAAAGAAGCAACTTTGTTTTACCCCTTCCTCTTCCGTTTTACCCGGTGATATCTCTAGGATCTCGGGTCGAGATCCTCTGTTAGTGTGGGATCGCTGTGACGCCCGAGACCGACGTCCCAGAAGATTCCAGAAGATTCCCGAAGATTCCAGATGTTCCGGGTTGCCCATGTGTTTCAGTTCTGCTTGTGTTATTTATTTTTGCATTGCATCATGTCATCATGCCATCATGTCATTTTATTTCGCATCTCAACCTAAATAAATCGTGTGGACCTTCGGTCCATTTAAATCGAGGGAAGAATGTCTTCTCTTTATAACATATAAAAGTCTCTCATTATTTTAGGGAGCTATATAAATGAATATTCCATTCTTTGGAATCACCATAACACACTTGCATAATTTCCCCATGTCTTTTCACTTCGAGTTTCACCTTCAAAATCTTGTCAATATTTCTTTTCCGTTGTTTCGAGGTTCCTCCAAAAATTGGAACATTTTTGGACACTTCAATAATCTCGTCTTAGTTCAAACCTATTTGAATTATATTCAAATATGTTTGAATTATTTTCCGTTCATGCCTTTCTTATTTTTTTCTCGGTCCTTGCTCATTTTATGTTGCCCGGGAAAAATAGTCCTTTGTGCTATTTTATTCCCTAAGCCTCTCTCTTCTTTTCCCTCTTTCTTCTTTCTGTTAAATCGTTTTGTTAATAGAAGAAACCCAGCAGCCTTTTTTTTACAGCCCAACCGCCCTCCGTTCCAGCTCTCAGCCGGCCCAAGAACCACTCCAGCCCGCACCCCACCTAACCCTAGCCCACCTAGCGACCCTCAGCCGTCGCTCCTTCCTCTCTTTCCTGGCGCCGCCGCACCCCACTTCTCGTTCCCGATCCCCTTCTCTTTTCCCCGCTCCCCGAGTCCCTCCTCTCGTCGCTCGCTCGCCTCTGCCGAGCCCCAGCCTCGATCTCCCACTCCTCGCTCGACCCGAAGCTCCCTCGTTCCCCCCCGAGAGCCGCGACCCCGAGGCGCCCCTCCAGCCTCGCCCGTCCAAACTAGGCCCCGAGCGGCGCCCGGCCTCGTCCCTCCAGGGCGCCGGCCGCCTCGCCTGGTTCTCCTCGCCCTCTCCCAGGGAGAGAGCTCGGCGCCCCGTCGCCTCCTCCGCGCCATGGCGCCCGACCGCCCCGTGGTCCCTCCGTGCCGTGGCTCCCTCCAGCCAAGGCCGGCCCCGTGTAGCGCCCAGGCCCGAGCGGCCTCGCTTCCCTCCGTCCGGCGCCAAGACCTCCGGCTCCGTTCCTCCCAGGCGACCCCGCGTCCAAGGCAGCAGGAGCAGCGCCGCCCCAGGACGCGTCCTCATCTCCCGCGCCGCGCTGCGCTCCGAGCCGCGCGCTCGCGTCCCGTCCTCCCCGACGTAGCTGCTCCCTCCGTTCTCTTCGTCCCGTCCAGCACCTCCTCGCCTTGGCGCACAGCCGCGGCCATGAGCAGCGCCGAGCCGCGACCCGCATCCTTCTTTTTCCTTTTTTTTGTTTTGTTTTTGTTTGGTGTGCTGCTATCTGTTCATCTCAAGTAACCAGGGAGCAGTAGGTATATCTACTTTTGGACCCTTGTTCAACTACGACGCGAGATCGAGAACCCTCAAGTACCTCTACACGTGACGTTGAACGGCTACGAGCTCGAGAACGACTACATGAACGAGTTCAACTACACGATGAAACGACAAGTACTCCTCCGATGCAAGTGCGTCTACGAACCGGAACGACTACGCAAGATGACACGCCAAGTACCACGACGACCCGAACGACTACCGTCGCCGTGTACTTCTACCGTCGCCGAGACCCTCAAGTACCTCTACGAACGGAACGACTACTCGTTGGCAACCTCGTGTACAACTACTTCCTCTCCGATGAACGATAACAACTACTTCCCTCTACGGCTTGTACCACTACCGTCACCCCGTGAACGACTACTTCCACTACGAACTCGGACCGTCCCGAAACGCACTCTTCGAAGGTATACCGAAACGACCCCGTGGTTGACCCGTGAATGCTTGTTGTGGTTGTATGAAATGTCTCCCGTGTGTGCTCCGTGCCGTTTCGTCCTTTTGTCTTGTTCCTCGGTTGCCTCGTCACCGACTCGTGGGAACCCGGCAACAGGATCACCCCACCTCTTTCATCTCGTTTGACTCGCTCATGCCATCTTACCTTTTGCATCGGACTCTCTCCCGGATTACCGGAACCGAGATGTTGCGTTGCATCATTTTCGGATCGTTGTCGTGGCACCCTTTCTTTCCACCACGGTGACAAATGCTCCTTATCTCTTATGTCAACTTCTAATAATAATTGCATAAAACTTGATCATGTCATCCGCATCATGTTAACAACATTATAAATGTTAATTGTTGTTTGCTTATAATTATTAAACATGCTCATGAGGATTTTCCGGATATGTTGTTGTTATTTCCGGCCTCATTTAAAATGCCTAAATAGTGTAGTTTTACCTTGCTTCACCTCTTGCCATGTTAAAAACATTAATCTTGTCTTGTAAATAACGAGAGTCAACTAAATAATTAAATGTGGTGTTTCGTCAATATGCAACTCGTTGCATATTGATCTCCACTTAACTTGTAGTTTTGTTTGTGCACTTGCCATGCCTTGCATATTTAAACCGGACATGCATCATACTTGGATGTGCATCGTATGCCATGCTTATGCTTGGGTGTTTACCGTGTTGTTTCTTCTTTCCGGTTGCTTCTCTTGTTTAGCTTCGGTTTCGTTCCGGAGTTGTGAGGTTTCGCTCGACTGTTGCTCCGTCTTCTTCATTGAGCCGTTCTTCTTCCTTTGTGGAATTCCAGGCAAGATGATCGTACCCTTGGATACCTTTACTACCATTGCCATGCTTAGTTGTCTCGATGCTATCGTTACATGTCGCGCTACCCATTTTTATGTCAGCCCTCTCCTTGTTGCCATGAAACCTCTAACATTTGAAACCTTCCTAGCAAAACCACTGTTTGGCTATGTTACCCGCTTGCTCAGCCTCGCTTGCTCAGTCCTTCTTATAGCGTTGTTAGTTGCAGGTGAAGATGAAGTCCGTTCCAGGTGGGAACTTGTTGTTGGTTATATCACAATATGTATAATTATTATTAACACACCTTATATACTGGGCATGGGTGGAAGGCTTGGCCTTTTGCTCGGTGTTTTGTTCCACTCATGCCACCTTAGGCGCCGATAAACCGGCATTATGTTCCTTGATTTTGCGTTCCTAACACGATGGGTGTAATGGGGACCCCTTGACAGTTCGACTTTGAATAAAACTCCTCCAGCAAGGCCCAACTTTGGTTTTTAATTTGCTCATAATAACAACTTAATTAAATAATTAAATTGCATAGGGAGTTAGCGCTACCCGAGGATTCTTAATTCTACATAGCAGGGGGGGCCAGTGCTGATGGTGTTGGTCCCAAACGAGCGGACTGCGGGGCCGCCTTGGGGAAACCCGAGGTATCTGGTATAACCTGTAGGACGTCTCATCCGGTTGTGGGCTGAGACGAGATACGCGCGGCTACTATCAGGGTGTCGGCACGCCGGGAGGTCTTGCTGGACTTGTTTTACCATTGTCGAAATGACTTGTGCTACCGGGATGCCGAGCCTGATCGGTTTTCCCCTAAGATAAGGGGTGATGATATTATATTTGTCACTTCAGCTAATCGTGAGAGCTTGTGATGGGCTAAGTTGGGACACCCCTGCAGGGTTATGATCTTTCGAAAGCCGTGCCCGCGGTTATGTGGCAGATTGGAGCTTGTTAATGTTCGGTTGTAGAAAACTTGACAGAGGATCCGAAGTAAAACACACAACTGTGTGAGTAACCGTGACTGTCTCTTTTCACTTTGAGAAGAGAACACGGTGGGGTTATGTTTGACCGTATGTAGTTAGGATCTTTAGCGATCACCTCTTTTGCGACCGTTTGCGTAGCTTCTCATCTTAATCTGGTACTCGTAAGTTAGCCACCATATTATGCTTAGCCGCTGCTGCAGCCTCACCACTTTACCTCTTCCTACCCACAAGCTTTGCTAGTCTTGATACCCATGGTTATGGGATTGCTGAGTCCTCGTGGCTCACAGTTACTACAACACCAGATGCAGGTTCAGCCGAGTTCGAAGCAGGAGCTGGATCAAGTTCTTCACCGGGAGTTCGATGAAGAGTTGTCCGTGTGCTTGTGTCGTTTCGACGATCAGTAGTGGTTTCTACTAGGATTCGATCCTGACCTGTGGCTTTATGTTGTTTTGGTATCTTTCTTTTGATCTTCACCCGTAGTCGGGTTGTGATGTTTTGAATGATGTTTGCTTATGTAATGTTTTGTGTGAAGTGGCGAGTGTAAGCCAACTATCTCCTTTTGCAATTTAATCCCTTTCTTTACATGAGTTGTGCAAAGATACCAAACTTGAGATCATTCTAGGATGGGCTTATACCTTTAAGTCGTGCCTCGACACGTAGGAGGTATAGTCCCATCCTGGGCATTACAAGCGCCTACACACTACAGCCCCCGCTCGATCGCTTACAGAGTCTCGCTTGCTCGCTCGCTAGCTGCTGCGGTTGCTCACTTCCTCTTTCACGTTTTGCATCTTTTTTCCTTAACTTTTTGTTTTTCTCCACAAATTTGAAATTGTTCATGAATTTGGAAAAAAAAACTCATAAATTCAAATAACTTAATGATTTTTAAAAAATCCATGAAAGCAAAATAGATCATGAATTTTAAAAACTGCTCACAAATTCAAAATATGTTCAAGAATTTCAAAAACTGTTCACGAATTTAAAAAAGTGGTTGCGAAATTACACATTGTTCACACATTTCAGAAATCTAAATATTTTGAAAATTTCATGAGTTTGAAAAATGTTCATGAATTAAGAAAAGTTCACAAATTCGAGAATTTTTTTATAAAAAAAGAAGTAAATTAGAAAATAAAAAACAAAAACAAAAAGATTAAATTAAAAACGAGTGTGAGTTGACGATGGACTTCCAACTTGAACAAACAAAACAGGTTGACGACCAGATGTGAGTCGTGGATGAGTTTACAACCGAGGCAAGAAAAGCTAGGCCAATTGCAAATCGACGTGGGTTTGCAATCGAGACAAAAATAATCTGGCCTATTTACGAATTAAGGATGGGCTTGCCACTAGGGCAAAAATGGTCAAGACCAGTTGTAAGATGTGGATGTACTTGCAACTCGGAGAAAAGAAGTTCAGGCTCCAGTGGTAAGAACATCTCCAGCCACGTCCCCAACAGGTCCCCCAGGCGATTTTTTTCGCGCCGACGCCGGAAAAACGTCCCAGTCGTGCTCCCAAGAAGTCGAAATCCGCTGGCTCGGCCCGTTTTTGGGCCCGGCGGTCGCAGGCCGAACCCGCCGCATTGGGGGAGCTTGGGGGCTCCGGCGCAAGTGGAAACCACGTTTGGGCCATGCTGTCACGCGAAAAAGCGAGACAACCACTACTGCAGGATGCTGCTAACGTGACACTACGATCAGATACCCTTTCACGAAACTGTATGCGATGCAATAATCGCAAACGGGGATGTAAAAAACCGTCAGAAAAGATGCAAAACATTTGCGATGGAGGATGCATCATACGTGGTTCAGATTTTTAGTTACGTGTGCGATGCAAGGCATACGGTTCTGTTCAATGAACTATTTGTGATGATGAGGAACAAAAAAATGGGCAGCCAGATGAAGGTGTGTGCGATATACAACATACGGTTCACTCGGATGAACTATTTGTGATTAGGAAACACAAAAGAAACGGTCAGCCAGATGAAGATGTGTGCTATATACGGCATACGGTTCACTCGGATGAACTGTTTGCTTTGAGCTAAGAGAACAGAAACGGTTCAATATAACAAGATGTGTGTGATACGCGGCAAACAGATATGTAATCAGAAATGTGTGCGAAGATCGATAATAACACAGACGATTGCTGCCAATAAGCCGTGTGTGTTGTGGACAAACGCTTGGTGGTATACAATTGTCAGCGATTGATGAAATCATCATCGACGGGTTCCCCAGTATGGTCCGTGTGCGATGTCATTGCACACAGAACAACAACATATGTACTTATAACTTGTATGGACTTGATTCCATAAACAAATTGAACATCGAATTACATATGTGGCTAGTACACACATGCCCTTTGCACACACGAAAGTACGTTCCAAAATGCCTAGGAAACTCAAATAATGTATAAAAAGGCAAAACGAACCGTGAATAACTTCATATTTTTAGGACGACACTACTATATATAGTTGCATGTTGCCTCTGTAAAATAAATCAAGGCGGGAAGAGACAGCGTATGTCGTTTCACACACATAGGTGACAAGGTCCCTCTTGGAACCATGAGCCTTTTCTAGAGAAGCTCCGGTTTGTAAGAAGTTTGTACCAAAACTTGTCCTAAATTGGACTAATGTTTTACCACAACATGTTGCTGCTATGTCATAACACCATGACAAGTTTCATGATTTTGATGCGAGTTTTAGATTTACAGTAATTTTAAAACCAGGTTTCTCAATGTTTGTTGTCGAGTCGGCACCGCCCTGGATAGGCTTTTCCCTTGTGGGTCCCAGATGAAAATTCCAAATCTATCACTACCATGCTACTTTTCTTATTAAGAATTACCGCTCATTTGGTGTGCTAGCTGAAAATAAGTTTGTGGGTGCTGGTGGGCGCTAAGAACTTGCGGGTTCTTTAATGAACAAAGATCTCGAGGATCCCGCGAGAGTGATGTTCTTTCCCTATGTTGTGAATGCTTATAATATTTATGTCTTAATGAAAGAAATGGTAAGCCATTTGCCCAGTATGACAGAAAATATGGGTCAAAACCGAGTTGAAAAGGGAAACAATATCTAACTCCAGCTTACAAATAGTACAAAAGCACGAGGATTAGTTGCTCATCAGGTTTAGAAAAAATCCAGATTGAACAGGACAATGACATCTAACTCAACCAAAGTTTTTGGCACTCACAATCAAATGGATCAGTCTGATCCATAAAATCAAGATCCCCGGCCAGAAATTCTATTGGTACATGATGACAAGCTGTTGTAAATAGAATCGGAGCACGATCATAAGCCCTTAGGTCCACCTGAAACTTCTTTTTATGTTGTTCAACACTTGCAGCCATAAGAAATTTCTTGTCGAAAAACTTAATCCTCACCGACAATAGTGCCCTCACATTCAACATGAAGAATGTGACAAAGCTAGTGTTTGCATTGTTGGATGCATATCCTTCCAGTGTTACTGTCTTCAAATGAATGTCATGAGATCTAAAAAAATCCCGGTGCTTCTTGAGCCATCGATTGGTTATACCTTTTTCTCCATGTGTTAGTGCCTAAATAGAGATGCAAATTGAAAACAGTTAATGTCTGAAAAGATTATGTTGAAAGAGTGATAGCTCAACGATTAACTGTAGTACATTATATATGGGCTTTCAATGTGTGTGAAATCATCAGCTTTATATACAAATTCTCCAGACATGAAAAGCATTACAGCAAGCTAATAATCGTGTTCAGATTAAAACACCACATACTGATATGTAAGGTCTTGACAGAATCCACCACCACTGATAGGATGGACAAGCTCTTCATTGAGCATAGAACATAATATTAGTACCAAAAGTGTACTCCAAGATGATACTTAACTTATGCACGCAAATGAAAAAGGCAGATTACAAAAGTTTACGTGAATAATATACAATACCTCAATAGGTGTGGATCCAAACACCATCTTGAACCATCTAAAAGGATCACGAATTGCACCCAAGGTCTCCAGTTTAGGCGCAGAGACTATAGTTATTTGCAAAGGTACTATACCAGAATCAAGGAGCAACCTTTGAAGTGAAGGGGCATCTTTGATGATGATATCATGTCAAAAAAAAACAAATTCCCATGCTTACAAGGTGGGGCGACTTTATTTTGAGACAACAGATACGAATTTCCATTGCAAAAACAAGCAGCAAGCGCTCCAGGGCAGGGCAGCTGGAGTGGATGATGTTGTGCAGTGCGGCCTCCGACAGATCAACCACCACAAGTGCACATTTTTTTTAGCAGTGGGAGTCGAAGCATTTGTACCAGATTATCTGCTAGATGGCACCGGGCAAAGGTGGCGGTGTGGAGAGAGGAGGAAAACCACGTGATGGACATCGGTGGTGAGGGCACATATACATCGGTTCGTGGTATGTTACATACATAGTCATGATAGAACTCAAGCTGCTGGAGTTTATCGAATTGAAAGATGTCAGCCAGGCGGCCACCGTGCAGGGTATGTCCAACAGGTAGCATGCCGGGATCCAAATGCGTTGGACGGAGCCCTCATGGGAGGAGATGATGGCTCTAGGGAGTTCAGAATCATCATCGACAGATAGCTGACGACAGTCGAGATTAAGAGGTGCGGTGCGCCACAGAGTGCACCACCGAGATGCGATGACTTGTGTGCGGCAGCCATCCTTGGTGGGGAGAAGGGATATGATCTCCTCAAGGATTCCATCCGGGAGATCGCTGATGCGGTCCGTCGGAGATTCTACTGGTTCCTCAGGTCCAGGGGCGCTTCTGGCCGCACAGCCGGGTCCAAGATCTACATCTGGCGGCGGCGCTGGTCGGAGCCTCATCTGTGTACATATCAATCTGGAAAAAAATGGCATAACATGTAGGACATTCGAAATCAATTCTCAAGATCAGGAAGAAAAAAGGCACAAACATATATGTAGGACATTCAAAATCAATTCTCAAGATCTGGCCATGAATTATTAGCACGCAAGCAAACCCTGGTCGGATTATTAGCAAAAATCATTTGTACAGAACAAACAATTAATCACTAACTCTATACGGATAACATTCAAACAATCAATACACTACGTGCATCTAACGGATCTTAATTACTCTGATTTCATGGACTGAGAGAACATTACCATAGGATTTGTATTCCAGAAAAATTATAGAGGGGCGGGGTGGGGGGATTAACCAGAGAAAACACTTGATATGTTTGCCGCACAAATGGGTATATAGATGACTAACCGGCTTTCCATTGGAGTCGCAGTTGTTGCCAGAGTTGCTATTGACCTCCGGCTTCGACTGTGGGGGCATGACGACGCCGGCGAATTCAAGATCGTGTTGCCGCCCGCGCGAGACCTCGTCGGCGGCGACGGAAACCTCTGTGGCCAGCTTCACGCGTTGTGCGGGTGCTTCACCAGCCCCGGCGTCGCCACTCCCTCCGATGGTGCGCTTCGGCGGCATCGTCATACACTCGGTTTGGCCGTCGGCGGGCACGGTTAGAGAGGGTGTGGCGGGGTGCGGCCGGTGCGGCTCGGCGGTCGGCGCGCGGGGCACCGCAGCGG
>LR738711.1:660392069-660432196 GCA_902687465.1 Secale cereale
GGGGGGGGGTGCTTCGGGGGCCCCGGCCAGAAGCGGTGGGTGAGGGCAACGTCGGACAAGGGAAGGCGGGAGCGGGCTGCGGGGCGCGCAGGAGCGCGAGCTCCAGGCGGTGTGGGACGGCGGCAGCGGCGGCGAGCAGGTAGCAGCACTGAAGGGCATCAGCTAGTAGCGGCAAGCAGAAGCAGCAGGTGGCAACAGGCACGGACGGCAATGGTAGCACCGGCCGACAGCAGTAGTGAGGAGCAGAGCAGCTACGGTAAGCAGCATCATATGGCAGTTAAGCAGCAGCAACTCATGCACGGACGTATGTACGCGTATGCGGGAGCTCGGATGTGCTCGGGGACGGCAAACATCGAACGAATCGAGGCGGAGGAAGGGGGGATCCGGAGGAGTTGCTCACCGCGAGTCCATTGGCATGCTCGGGGAGGGTCGGGGTGGACCGGAGAGGAAGTGGTGATGGTGAGGAGGCGACGGCCGGACGAAGAAGACGCAGACTGCGTCGGCTACGCAGCTCCTCGCCTCATTCCAATGTCCTGAACGGACGCGGTAGAGCACGACGAACCTCCAGGATGTGCTCCCGTACGCTGGAGAGGCCGGTGGACGCGTCAACGACGGCGAGGCAGCGGTGACCGCGTGAGATGGCAAGCTCAAAATCGAGCCAGAGGAGAAGGGGAGCGATGGGGATCGAGGGGGGAATGAATGAGGGCGAGCTAGGGTTTCTAGGGGACACCTTAGTTGGCCGAGGGGGGTGTGGATGGCCGGCACGTGGCCCTGGCGCCATGGATGGCCAGCACGCACGACCCTGCCTCTCCCCCGCGAGAGGTAGGGGAAAAGGCCGGCTAGTTGGGCTGGGCCTGGTACAGTGTAAGTACTGGGCTTAAGTGAACAGGGGGGATTTCCCCTTTTATTTTCCTTTTCTTTATCTTTTTTTGTGTTCCTTTTTATTACTTTCTGTTTTCCATTTACTTTCTAATTAATTTTAGTTTTATAAAATACAAAATTAGTACCTAAATTGTTGCAATACTTGAGCCCACTCCTACAAAAATGTTTGACTCCCAATAAAATAGTTTAATAATTGATAAATTATATAGGACATTTAATTAATCATTTCTGATGTTGTTTTAAATATTTTAGGACATATAAATACTTAATAAATGTTGGTTTCTTCACCACTATTCTTTAAGGATTATTTTCCACATTTAGAACATTTTATTTTTTACTTTTGAGAACTTTAATTATTTGACTTTGTTTTAAATTTGAAATTTGAATCAGTTTGAATCAACACAAAATTAACAACAGTAATTGTGGTGATGTGGCATCGTTAGTAGAGGTTTACTATAGCTTAATTATCCGGGCATCACAATTCTCCTCCACTACAGGAAATCTCGTCCCGAGATTTAAGAGGTGGAGTAAGGGGGAAAGTTTTAGTTACGAAATTCTAACGGATCTTCTCGTTCAAGGTTGCTCTTCTCGAAGAGGTCGGTCCATTACATTGATGTCTTCATTTCTCTGCTTCAGGTCATCATGATTGTGTCATCATCCTTTCTTTGGGATCTTCATCGTACTTACGAAAAGGATGAGAAGGGAAACTCTATAAGGACGGGTTTTAACAAGATTGAGCATCGGGCGATTAACTCAGGGGAAGAAGCATAAAATGTCTCTCGAGTTGATTATGTGAAACACCTCGAGGGCATTATAGGGGGGTACGAAAGTTTTCAAACCGGTAAGCAATCGTTCGATGCCTGAAGTAGAGTGTGAAGGGGGTTCAGAGCAACGGAATAAGTATTGCATCTAATACCGGAATAGATCGTCTCTAGGACGGTGGCTCATGAATTCCATACGAAGGCAAGTGAAAAGGATACTTCGTAATCAAGGATGTACATGAGAGTCATGTTTCGATCCTATGGAACTATGGGTTATAGGGCCCACGATGGGGTTCAAAAGTAAGAAGGACACTATCATATTGCACCATCATGGTAGCAAGGCATGTCAGAGCATAACTTGTCAGTTATGTCGGCAACAACGTCGGTACCAAGGGCGAGGGACGATGTAATGCCCCATATGTAACACTTTCCAATAATGGCAATAAAACTTCCTCTTTGATCCTTGTCATTATCCTTGGGGGTCCTTGTCATTTATTTTATTTGCATTGCATACCTTTTATTATTTTGCATCCTTGCATTGCTCATCATCATATCATCATGGCATCATAGTTTACTTTATTTTGTGCATGTGTGAGACCTTGTGATTGTTGTGTGTGGTTCCTAGCTAAACCCTACCCCTCTTCTCTCTTCTTCTTCTTCTTCTTCTTCTTCTTCTTCTTCTTCTTCTTCTTCTTCTTCTTCTTCTTCTTCTTCTTCTTCTTCTTCTTCTTCTTCTTCTTCTTCTTCTTCTTTTCTTTCTGGCCTCTTCTTTGCCCTATTGTGCAAGCCACTTAGCCAAGTGCCATTGTGTTCTTTCTCCTCCTTTAAATCTTGCACCATGTGAGCAACCTCTCCACCAAATATCACCTCATTTGAATATGATGTGGTTGGGTTTTAAAATATCAAGAGTTTGATCCATATTCAAACTCCTTTTATTTTTCTGCCTCTAAAAATGTCCAAGTCAATTTATTTAAATAGGGCATAATTCACTGAGCATGGGGATATTTTTATTTTCCCTAAACTCTTCTTCTTTATTTTTGTACTTTTCTTTTTCTTTATCTGCCTGAAGAAATAAAGAAAAAGAAAAGAGGCAGCAGCAGCACCGTGCACGTGGGCCTCCTCCTCCCTCTCTCTCTCTCTCTCACCGAGGCCCATCTCATTCTCCACTCGCAGCGTAGCGCAGCCCAACTCCACGCAGGCCCAGCCACAGCCACGCAGTTGCGCCGTGGGCAATCCGAGCGCGTGGCCCCACCTGTCTATGGCTCAGCCCCGCGCCTCCGTCTTCCTCCGTCAGAAAAGCAGAGCAGCGCCGCGCTCACAGTCGCGCCGTCAGCTCACGCACGTCGAGGCCGTGCGCCGAGCCCCTCTTTTAAACCCAAATCGTGTTCTCCACTCCTCTCTAGGTCTCCCCTTTCCCCTCTCGCCGTCTGGAGAGCTGAGATCCTCCATATCGGCCGCCCCCATCGACGCCTAAGCGCATCTGAGAGCAGCCTCTCATCCCCAGCGAGCTCTGCGTCGTCTTCAGCCTCGCCAAAGCTGTCTACCTGCTTCCTCGACGTCGTTTTCTTCCTCTACGTCGACTCCGCGGACCCGATCGCCTCTCCGTCGAGCTCTTCTTCCTCTTCTTCCTCTACGGTGGCCGTAGGTGTCCGAGGCACGCCGTCGTCGACTCCGTCCACGCCTGGGCCAGCCGAGCACTCTGTCGTGCTCGTGGTGAGCTCCTCTCTGTCCCCGAGCCTTTTCCCCTATCTGCGAGTACTCTAGGCCCCCGTTCGCCGAGCGCCCGAGCGCATCGTCGTCGGACCTCGTCGCCGGCGAGTGTTCCGACCCCTTTAGCTATTGTCGTGCTGCCCGTTCGCTTCGTCTAGATGCGTAGGACCTCTCTGTGTTGTCGCCGTGCCGCATAGAGCCTTGCATCGCCTCGCCGTTGCTCCGTCGCCGCCGTGCTGTAGTTGCTCGCCGCCGGTGATGCAGTGCCCCGCAGGTGCAGCTAGTAGGATGGTTGGATGCGGGACTCCTCCAGCTTCCTCTCGCACCCCTCCGCCGTGTCAATTGGTCGCCGGAGCGGCTCCGACGAGCAGCTCCGATGAGGGCCAGTGCCTCCAATGTTTGCCTGTGCTGTATATTCTTCAGTCATCCTACCATCTATCTGTCGAGATCGATTTAGTAGCGCAGTGGCTTGTCTCTATCAGTTTCAGAACGAGGGCGTGGGCTTGATCCCCCGCGGGCGCAGTGGATATTCGCCCCTTTTTCATTTTTGTGTGAGGCTGACAGCAGGGCCCCACCTGCCAGCCTCTCATCTCCAGTCCTAGCCCCCGCGCGCACCCGCATCGCGAGCTCAGCCTCGCCGGCCCCCCTCCGTCAGTGGGTGTGGCTAGCTGAGTCTGGGTCGTTTTAGACCCTGGCGCCTATTCTGTTTTTATTTCTTTTTCTGTTTTTCTTTTTCTTTTATGTTTTTCTTATTTAATTAATATCTGCATATTTATGCTTCAGATGAATATGAGTCCTATATGAAAAGTTCTTAGAATTTTGTGTAGATTATGAATATGTCACTTGCTGCCATGTTTAAAAACTTTTAAAATGTTGTTTGAATTTAAATTTGTTTTAAATATGCTTAAACTTGCAAAAATCATAACTAATTCTCTACAACTCCAAATTTAACAAACTTTATAAGCATTTGGGGTAAAAAAAAATGTGTATAATATTTTGGTGCTGTTGTTTAGCATGTTTGACAACTCTTTCACAGATGTTTTTCAAATCTGTCCCAAATGCAAATAAATGAATATGGGAGTTTCTGGATATTGTTGTATTTATTTCCAGCCCATTTAAATGTGCTAGCATGTTGCTGTTATGTTAAGTTGCACCTTGCCATGTTAACCAACCTCTGTAAAACTTGTTGGTTGCTTGTAAGAATAAACTACATGGACTTGTTAGCATGTTCTTTTGCTTGTTCATGTTGGTGTTTAATCTTGTTGGTTGTGATGTTATTGCATTCTTGTGACCCTAGGCCATGCATCATGTTTTTCCTTGTTCACATGCTTCATGTTCATGCATCATGTGATTAAGCACTGCATGTTGATTGATTTTGTTCCGTTTTTGCATTGTTGTGTTTGGTTAGAGCCTGGTGAAGATACTGAGTACGAGGTTTCTACCGAGGTTGAGTGTGAGGAGCAAGGTTACGTTCCCTCCGAGGATTCAAAAGGCAAGATGACCTCACCCAGATATCTTTACTATCTTTGCCTATGCTAGATGTCTCGCTCTTTAGCTTATTGCCTCGATGCCTATGTCTGTTTGTCAGCCTCCTATTGTTACCATGAACCTCTCTAACCACCCAACCTAGCAAACCTTGGATTGGCTACGTAAGCTTTGCTCATCCCCTCTTATAGCATTGTTAGTTGCAGGAGAAGATTTGAAGATTCTCGCTTCATGATGAAGTTTGTTGGGATATCACACTATATAATCTGTTAAAACTAAATCATCTATATATTTGGCAATGGGTGGAAGGCTAAGCCTTTGCTTGGTGTTTTGTTCCACTCATGCGTCCCTAGGAACCGTTCTAAACCGGTGTTATGTTCCTTGATTTTGCGTCCCTAACACGGTTGGGGTTTATGGCCCCCCTCGATAACCCGCTTAGCGCTAAAGCTTTTCCAGCAAGGCCCAACTTTGGTTTTACATTTGCCTAATAACTAAAACTTGCATAGGGAGTTATAAACCCTTTTCTTAATCAACAACCCGGGCCAGTGCTCCACATGAGTGTTGGTCCAAACTGGGGAGTCTGCGGGGCCACCTCGAGGAAACTCAAGGGCTGGTAAAAACCTGTAGAATCGCCCATCCGGTCGTGGCCTGAGACGAGATACGCGCGGCTACTATCAGGGTGTCGGCACGTCGAGAGGTCTTGCTGGATTAGTTTTACCTTAGTCGGAATATCTTGAGCACGGGATTCGGAGAACACTCGGGTCTTCCCACCTTGGAGTTGCGACTCCGCAGATCGTGAGCTTATGATGGGCTAAGTTGGGACACCCCTGCAGGGTTTTGATCTTTCGAAAGCCGTGCCCGCAGTTATGTGGCAGATGGGAATTTGTTAATATCCGGTTGTAGAAAACTTGAAACTATGTTCATAATACACTACCAGCGTGAGTAACCGTGACGGTCGCTTTCCGAAGGGGTTCGGGAAGTGAACACGGCGGGGTTATGTTTGACGTGCTTAGATAGGATCACTTCGTGATCACTTTGACGATCGTTGGCACTTCTCTTCTCGCTCTAAACACGTAAGCTAGTGCTAGTGCAGCTGCAACCTTGTTCTTCAGCCTTGTTCCACACCCAAGGCTTTGATAGTTTTGCTACCCGGGAACGGGATTGCTGAGTCCTCCGTGGCTCACCGATTCTACACAACACCAGATGCAGGTACCGTGGGGAACTACACAGCTGGTGGTTCAGAGTTGTACTGGGAGTTCGATGAAGAACGTGGGCGATACTACGTGTCTTATCCAGAGGATCAGTAGGGCTCTTACTAGGATGATCGGGACCTTCTGTGGCTTTATTTATGGTATCTTTCATTTGGATATTCGTCCGTAGTCGGACTGTGATGTTATTTGGATGATGATTGTTTATGTAATGTATTGTGTGACGTGGCGAGTCTAAGCCAACTACTCTTTTGCAATTTCATCCCTCTTTTACATGAGTCGTGCAAAGATACCATACTTGAGATAATTCTAGTATGAGATTATGCCTTTAAGTCGTGCCTCGACACGTAGGAGGTATAGTCTCATACTGGGCATTACAAGTTGGTATCAGAGCCTTCTCCGACCTAGGAGCCCCCACTGATTGATCGAATCATTGACGGTTGAGTCTAGGCACACACTTGAAAATGTTTTGAGTCCTATATATATATATATATATATATATATATATCGGAGAGTAGGATTTCTTTTTACTCCTCATCCCTTTATCACTCTGGTGAGGACTCCTAACGATTACTTATCTCTTCTACTCTAAAAAATTCACAAATTTATTTTAGGATCACGCGAGTATTGTCTGGATTGTTCCGATGTCTTTGTGACGAGAACATTGTTCTCGATGCCTCCTGTCATTAGGGGTTGTGGCAGTGTCCCGGGGAGTTGAGCTCCGAGGTGTTGTCGTCACAAATCTATCGTAGCAGTTCTGGAATACTTAAGACGGCCGACATCGAAAACTCTTCTATGCGGTTGGTGGCAAGATAACCCCGACATCACCCAGTACTGGGGAGGTAGTTCGGGAGTATTGCCATAGCTTGTATAGCAGATGCGTTTCGAAGGTCCGAGGCAAACTGTTTCCGGAAATAACTGGTTATGTGTTGAAGGATGGATACAGCTGGATGTAGGATTAGAGTTGAGTGCGCGGTGCTTCCCCTGTATCCCCAACACCTGATTGCATAACTGGAAACTTTCGGAAATTAATAGGTGGGTTCATCTAGTAGCTCGTAGGCATTCTTCCAACGAATGCATGATATGGAGTTCGGGGTTCTACATTGAGTGAAGTGGTTTTATGGGCGTTTGTTCCGATCGGGAGTTGCATCTTAAAGGGTCCTTGGCTATGCTGATCCGGGGATTGCAAAATCCTTTTGTAACACGTTCCATGAGCTTTCAGCACGAACATGTGGGATGAAGCTTCTATCTTGTATTTATTCTATCTGCTCCTTGTTATTTTATTACCTTTTGTTCTCACAAGTGGCTTCTCGAGAAGATTGTTGTATCACTGAACTGTGGATTACATTCGTTCATTTTGTTTGAATGTTCTTCTGAAGACTTATGTTGCAAGTTCTAGCCGTTGATTCAGCTTATTTCTTTCAATCAATGGCTAATAGTTGTCATATCATTCAGGATGGCTCCTAAGAAGGTTCCCAACGCTAACCCAGAGGGTGAAGAAGTTCCTGATTGTCCTCCTCCCCCTCCTCCTCCGTCTGAGGCCTGGAGAGCAATTATGCAAGCGACAAACCAGAACACCCAGATGCTTATGCAAATGATGCAGAACATTCAAGCCAACCAGGCAAATCAAGGTGGTCATGGGAACCAAGGCCAAGGCAATCTGTTCAATCAACCTCACTTTGCTACACTCAACCAGTTCCTGAAAAACCAACCGAAGTCTTTCAGTTACTGTGTGGATCCGCTAGATGCTGAAGACTGGATAACAGACATCAAGAAGCACTTTGAATTTGGTAACGTGAGACCTGAGGATTATGTCAAGTTTGCCGCCTTCCAACTCAAGGACCAAGCCGCTGATTGGTGGCAACAGTACAAAGATTCCAGAGGTGGACGTGAGATCTCGTGGACTGACTTCTGCAAGGATTTCCGCTCTCACCACATTCCAACTAGTGTCACCGAAGGCATGCGTGAGCAATTCCGCAACCTGAAGCAAGGCACCATGTCCGTCTATCAATACAATGTCAAGTTCCAGAATCTCGCTCGCTATGCCAAGCAAGACATCCCAGATGCCAAGAGCAAGATTTATTAGTTCCGTGGTGGTCTGAAGGATGAACTCCAACTAGCTCTCACCTTGTTTGAGCTAGATGAATTTGATCAATTCTATAACATGGCCCTTAAGCAAGAGGCAGCCCAGCTCAAGGTTGAAGCTTCCAAAAAGAGGATCAGAGATGCTGTTAATTTGTCCGGACCCCGATCCTAAGTCACACCGATCTAGCTTGTAACACATCATATCACTTTGCGGCCTCATGCACGGTATCCCCGCGGGTGCCACCTTACCTGGCCCGGGACCGTTTGCGCATTTTGGCACACGTATATGATAGTGTCGCTAGCATCCATATGACAGAGAACCCGGGCTGACATGGCTAGTTATAAACCAAAAGTGGCACTAAATTACAAAGACATGCATCCATGACCCATCAACGAACGTGTCGGTCATCAACGTATGAACCCAAGTCGTAGCAAGCTACATGGACTTAAAGGAACAACGCGTGACATTTCCCCTAAGGGACAGACACATGAACGAAGAAGGACACATGCCGGCCAGCCTACGTGTTCCGGAGCAGTAGCAAGCTACCAAGGCTCAGTGGAAGCACTAGGAGGCATTTCCCTGTAAGATAGGCTACCAAAGGTAAACAATTAGGTGTCGGATCCCACACATACTAAGCATTTCAAACATACACACAATATGCTCAATATGTGCAAATACAACATTGCATCACAACAGAACTCTATGACTCAAAGTACTTTATTTAAGAGGCTCCGAAGAGCCATAAATAACATATCCATACAGGTAGGGGTCACATGACCCAACACTCAAGTCATACAATCATACAAGCACAAGCGGAAGCTAACATGTCTGAGTACAGACAACTTGGAAATAAAACTGGCTTGGTGTAGCCTGACTATCTACAAGGCCCTTCACAAGCTCAGGATCTTCGTCTGGGTAGCAAGCTACTCGTCGACGTCAACGTCTATGTAAAACCCATCAGAAGGGGCAGGGTTCTCCTCTGCAACAGTTATTAAGCAAACATGAGTACAAAGGTACTCAGCAAGACTTACAACAGATCCTATCATACATGCATCATTATCAATAAGGGTAGTGGAGTTCATAGCAGCAAGCCAGCTTTGACTCTTGGCTAACCTATACTACAACTCTTAGCAGATTGCAAGATGAGACTAGGCACATGAGTCCTCTACTCACCACAACAATACACCACCGTGGATCCTCTTCCGTCATCCTACGGAAGGGCCATCCACGGCACTCACACTTGTCTTGAGGCTTTTAGAAGTAACCATCTTGTCTATGAACTGTACAAGCAACCAAGTGGTCCGTACCGCGAACAACGGCTATTCGAATAGATTGGTAACCCTGCAGGGGTGTACTTCTTCACACACGCTTCCACCACTTATCGCCGTTTACTCGACATGTACTCGGCAACCTTCAAGCGGAAGCCCAGCGAGGGTGTCGGCCACGACCAGACTAACTACACAAGTCCCTAGTCCAGGTTTATCGCCTATTTGGGTTCCATCCGTGGGGAGATCCGATCGGGGTGTCGCTCACGGCCCCAAACGATGTGTACAGGGTTCCCGAGTCACCAAACGGGCGACCGGTACACCGTGCCACATACCTGCCGCATCATAGCCCACCCTGAGGGTCAGCGCTGTGCACGACCACCAGTAAACTACAAACACCAGAAACTAGTTGCAACTCCTGGACAGAGGACAAGGGCAGTTAATAAGCCGAGAGGGTCCACTGGTTTCGGGCCCAATGCATGGTAGTAGCTGAACCTTGAACCACACATACAGATCTCAGGTCCTATGGACGGTTCCAATGAAACAACCCACCATGTACTCCTACATGGCCTTTCATCGATACCTTTAGCAAGCATATTCCACACTTCACTCTCTTTACCAGACATGATCATTTCACTCTGATCCATCACCCAGATGAACCAGACCTGACACAACTCTAAGCATAGCAGGCAACCTAAACAAATAGCATGGTAGAATACACATCACATGGCTCAACCAACTCCTACACATGCTAGTGGGTTTCAACTATTTACTGTGGCAATGACAGGTCATGCAAAGGAATAGGGTTCAACTACCGCAGCAAGTAGCAGTTCACACGCTGTTGCCTTAATGCAGTAAAAGAGAGCAGGAGCGAGAAGATGGGTTTGTATCGGAATGATCAATGGGTTGCTTGCCTGACAAATTGGTTGTCATGTACTGCTCTTCAGTTGGACACGCAGATGTATCCTCGGGAGCAGGACCTACCACGGAGAATGCCGACGATACAATCAATATACAAACAAATGCAACAATATGATGCATGCTCATGACATGGCAAGATGAATGTGTTTTGGGCTAATGCAACTATAAACAGAAAGGTTTGAGCCCATTTGAATCAAAGATTCAAATTTATACCCAAACTATTATGTATTAAAGTGCATTATCATGTTTTGATGTGAACAGCAAGGTTAACTTGCTCAAACATGCATGAAACCAGTGCCATTGGAAATATTGGATTTTTATGATCAATTTTCATATATAAATCTTTTCCATCTGAGCTACTGTTGAATTTATATGATTTTTTGAAGTTTAAAGTATTTTCTGGAATTTCCTGAATTGTTTTAAAACAAATAATCCCAGAAAAGCATTTACTACATCAGCATGACATCATGCTGACGTCAGTAGGTCAACAAACCTGGTGCAGGTCAAACCTGACTGGTGGGTCCCGTGTGTCAGTGTCATTAACTTAACTAATTAAACTAAACTGCTAATCCTAATTTAATTAGCCAGCTGGGCCCACCTGTCATTGACTCCAGGGGGTCAACCTGGGCCCACCCATGGTCAAACGGGGTCAAACAGGCCGGCGTTTAGCCACCGGCGAGGCCAGACGCGGTGGTGCAGGGCGGGATTCGTGTTCCGGCGACCAAATCGACGGCGGAGCACGTCTACGTGATGCGGGGAAAGAGCCGCATCTAGTGGTGGTGGTGGTTGGCCTCGGGGTCGCCTGAAAAGGCGCCGATGACGACCTTGGCGGCTACCGGAGCTCGGGTGAGCTCGTGCTAGTTGCTAGGAGGCACGGCGAGGCTCGTGGTGTGGCGTGTCAGGCTCCTAGAGGTGCGGTGGAGCTGATGGATAGGGTGGCGCGGCCGTTGGGTGGCCGGAGCCTCGTCGGCGACGAGCTCCGCGGCGGCGCGTGCAGGTGAGCTACGTGCGGTCGTTATAGAGCTCGAGGGGGGAAACGGAGAGGATGGGGAGGTGGCCAAGCTCACGGTGGTCGCGCTGGAGTTAACGGCGATGTCGGGGACGAACTGCTGCGACGGTGAGTTCGCCGGCGATCTCGACGGCCGAACGGGGGAGAAGTGCTCGGGGGCGGTGCGTTGGGGCTTCCGGCGATGCGTCGCTCGTCGGGGATGCATAGCAGACGGTGGCGGAGCTTGGGGACACGACGGCGAGGCGAGGGGAGCTCGGTGGCTGCGGCTATGGCGGCAGGACGGCGGGGGCTGAGTCAGCCATGGCGCGGGGAGGGCGAGGGAGAGAGGCAGGAGAGAACTGGGGGTCAAGGCGGTCTGGGCGACGACGTGGGGGTCGTCCAGACGTCCCGAAGCGGCGAGGCGGCGGCCAGGCGGCAAGCAGCTGCCGCGGTGGCGCGCGGCCATGCACCTGCGTCACCTGCCTGCCGAAGCAGCTGGCTGGCTCAGGCCAGCATAGTGCTGGGCCGCCAGGTGGGCCGGCTGGTCCACGTAAGTGAGCTGTGCCCTCTCTCTCTCTTTTCTATTTTATTTTCTGTTTTGTTTCTTTTTCAACTTTGTTGAATTAATAAAAATTCTAGAGCATTTTTATTAATCATAAAACTAGTCATGCCCACTGTATAAAATATGAACAACATGGAACATTTTAGTTTATGATTATTTGGGCACCTAAAATATTTTATAGCATTTAAATGCCCAAATGCAAATACAATATGAATTAATCTAGTGACCTTTGGATGTCCTGGAAAATTGTGCACCATTTTTGTCAGAGGTTTAAGACCAAGGCAAAGATGATGAACATTTTTGAAGGGCATTTTGGGTACATTCGAAAAGATTTTATTAAACCCTAGTTGTTAGAAGAGGGGTGCTGGGGTTTCTGTCATCCCCATTTCAAGTTTCTGCAGAAAGTAAACATGATGCACACTCTAGCTAGTCCTAATGCATGCACTGACTAGGGATGTGACAACTCACCCCCACTCAAAAGAATCTCGTCCCGAGATTCGGGTTCCTTCGGAAAAAGGGTGGGGTACTCAAGTCGAAGACGATCCTCCCTTTCCCATGTAGCTTCATTCTCGGAGTGGTGTGACCATTGAACCTTGAGAAACTTGATATTATGACGTCGAGTGGTACGCTCGGTTTGATCAAGAATACGAACGGGGTATTCTCGATATGTGAGATTGTCCTAGAGATCAAGCATGCCGTGGTCCACTCCGCGGATAGGATCCGAGAAGCAATGCCTGAGTTGAGAAACGTGGAAGGCATCATGAACTCTGGAAAGGTGCAGAGGTAGTTCCAATTTGTAGGCAACTTCTCCTCGTTTGGCAAGAATGCGAAAAGGACCGATGTAACGAGGAGCCAATTTGCCTTTCATACCGAAGCGATGGGTTCCCTTAATAGGAGTAACCCGAAGGTAAGCCTTGTCGCCGATTTCAAAAGTCACAGCCTTATGATGACTATCATATTGGCTCTTCTGGCGAGACTGGGCTGTTTTCAATTTCTCACGAACGATGTGAACTTGCTCTTCTGCTTCCTGGATCATATCCAGACAAAAGAATTGTCTTTCCCCGGTTTCTGACCAGTTAAGAGGCGTTCGACACCTTCGTCCATATAGAACTTCAAAGGGAGCCTTGCCCAAGCTAGCTTGATAACTATTGTTATAAGCGAATTCGGCAAATGGAAGACACTTCTCCCAATCCATACTAAAAGAGATGACAGAGGCTCGAAGCATATCTTCCAGAATTTGATTGACTCATTCTACTTGACCACTTGACTGAGGATGAAAGGCGGTGCTAAAAGAGAGATGAGTCCCCATAGCATTTTGGAAACTTTCCCAAAATCGAGAGGTGAAAAGACTTCCACGGTCTGAGTTAATCTCCAATGGCACACCATGAAGAGATACTATCCGAGAGATATACAAGTCTGCTAGATGGCTAGCGGTTATACTCTCTCAAATAGGCAGGAAATGGGCTACTTTGGAGAGGCGGACGATAACGACGAAGATAGCATTATTCCCTTTCCTGGTCCTGGGAAACCCGGTAATGAAGTCCATACCGATCTTGTCTCATTTCCATTCAGGAATAGCTAAAGGTTGAAGGGTGCCAGCAGGCCGTTGATGCTCTGCTTTAACTCGACGGCGAACGTCGCAGTTAGCGATGAACTGAGCGATTTCTCTCTTCATCCTAGTCCACCAGAACCTCTGGCGTAGGTCCTGTCGTGGATTTAGCAGGACAGATGTCCTAGCAAAACGACTTAGTCGTGAGGCCATCGCTCGGGTTAGCTTAAAGGGGTTAAAGCGGACGAAGGACACATGGAGTTTATACTAGTTCGGCCCCTTCGATGAAGGTAAAAGCCTACGTCTAGTTTGGTGTGGTATTGCTTGGGCTTCGATGACCAGGGAGCGAATCTGCTTTGCCTGTGTCTCGAGCTGTTGTTTCTTGTCCTAAACCGTCGCCGGGTCATCCCTTTATATAGGAGGCGACGCCCGGTCCAGTTTACGGAGTCCCGAGGCAGGCTTATAAATGTGTCTGCCTCGGTCTCTATTCTTTCTATCTTACATCCCAAGTTACATGGCATGACGGTTTACAAATCGTGGGCTTTATACATGGGCCCTGAACCTCCGTAGGCTATAACCTTCTATTACATACTCCACTGGGCTTCTGATAATATAATCTTAATAACATAAACCAGACCCTCCTGCCGGTTTATACCTCATAGTAATATCCCTGACATTAGGCCCCAGATTGATTTGAACTTGTTCATGTCAGTCTTCAAAGTCTTGTACGAATTTCCCTTTCTGCAGCTCTTGTATACTTCTCTAAACCGGCCATGACGTCATCTCCTGGAATCGCTTCAATCTGTCATGACATCATCTGCGCATTTAACGCCCACATCTGTTTGTTACCTTTTTTATTACCGCTCCGAAGATCGAGGCGACAGCTCAATCCATATCTGATTTTCGGTCTCCTTGATTCCCGCGCCTGCCGTTTTATCTCTTTGGCCTATAAATGAGGCTGAGGACCATCTCTTTTACCCCCTCCCGCTTCGTCTTCCTCTGTCTCCAGCCCTTAAGCCTCCGCCGCCGTCCTTCGAGCTCACCGTCATCAGCAAGCCCGACCGCTGCATCAACCTGAGCACGTCCAGATATTCGCCGCCGTTCTTCCACCTCTTCAGGTACATTATTTCTTCTCCCAACGGCTCTCAGTTCTAGGGTTTCTCTGTAGCTCGTCGCGAACCCTTGTTCTTCGTAGTTCATCGCCGTAGGTTGTTCTTAGCTGTAGATGTAAAACTTGTTAGGTCAACCCTCGTGGGAGTGATTCCGCTCCATCGACATAACTTTCGTTTCTCCAATACTGCTAGTTTGGATTGGATCTGTGGAAAACTTCCGCTGCCTTCACTGAACATGACTTGAATTGTTTCGTCTTTTTTCCTACGCCGTAGATTCATATTTTACTTCTGCTTCCTGTGAAAGTTGTTTCTCATACTTTAGATCTGCATCTTTTTATCTGCTTATATCACCGGTTCAACTATAACTTGCGCCTCATATGCCTGCCCTGACGGTTTATATTTAAGCCTGCATTCTGTAATTGGCGGTTTAACTTTCTCCTTCTATTGTCCCGGTAGCTGTCTCGTTCATGCCTACTCCGGATTAGGGGGTACCATTAGTCCCTTGCTTAAACTGTCAATTAGGTCAATACTCTCACAGAACACGCCCGTTTGCATTCAGTAGATTTGTAAAACCGGGTCTTGTATTGTATTTTTCAGCACTCCCGCATTGGAAAAGATGGCTAAACAGTTCGTTGCTTGCAATTGGGTCCCTTCCCGGATTACCAAGGACGACTTAGTAAAGGCGGCTTCAATTGGTATTCTGGGTCCTAAAGAGGTTCTGCACTGGCGGGCCCCTGGAAAGGAATGTCCCCCTACACCTAAGGAAGGAGAAATCCTCGTTTTCTTTGATCATCTGGCCCGGGGCTTTATCCCACCCGGTTCAAAGTTCTTCCGCGACGTCCTAGCCAATTTCCAACTCCACCCACAGGACATAGGTCCCAATTCCATATCCAACATCTGCTACTTCCAAGTCTTCTCAGAGGCATATCTGCAAGAGGAGCCATCTGTGGAGTTGTTCCGGGATTTCTTTCACCTGAATCGCCGGACTGAGTTCTCCGACGGGCCCCATACTGAACTCGGCGGCGTGAGCATCCAGAAAAGAAAGGACATCAGCTTTCCTCATGCCACTCTTCATAGCCACGCGAAAGAATGGAACCAGACTTGGTTTTATTGCAAGGACTAGATCATTGAAGGCGCGCGTTGCCGCGCCCGTCTATTTATACAATAAATATATGAACACATGAGACATACTTAATTTGTGCATACGCATAAGTGTCTATCAGTCCTTCAGAATATGTTTGTGTGACAATCCTCCTAGAGCTTCTTCTGTGTAACACCGGGAAGATATTGACCTTGCGGTGTTACCCCAATCTCCATGGTGGCATCTGTTGCAATCTTTTTGGAAGGCATCAGCTGCAATCCTCTTTCTGGTGTAAATGAAGGAGACGATGTAGTGAGAAGGCATAGTCATAATTCGTCTATGTTTCTTCCTTGCACCAATGGTTTGAGGTAATGTGCATACCCACTCTCCTTAAACGAAAACCACGACACTTAGTTTGGAACGAAGAGAGTATATAAGTTCACATGTACAAATTGGCTTTGGTATGACAAAAGAACAATGTACACGTAGTTAATACAGGTAATCAGTATTGTCAAGACGGGTAATAAGCAACAACAGAAATAACCATGTAATAGCACATTGTATACATAGTGCATTACTGTAATCTTCACCGACCTCCCAAAGGATGACATGCTCGGCATGTCATAACAGGCAATCACTCGCCATACCCCAAAAATAGTTAAATCTCTTTTCCATTAATTATACATGTGATACCACATATACTATGTAGTAGGGAAATGCCATCAGGAAAGTGAGCATGAAATACTTAGATCAAATATTAATGTAACTAAAGCATTAGGTTTACCAAGAATAAGTTGTAAAAATAATTAATAAGGATTGCCAATACCATCTGAATCAAACACCGTAGATGTTGCATACAAACAAGGCATATCACTTATATTTGAGATAAACTTCGAGAAAAGAACTATACTATAAGTAATAGCTAATGTAAGTAATACTTGAAATCAGAGGCATTGTAAAGAACAAATGAACATATAGTTCTGAAACTATAAAATAATTTCCCATATATATGAATCATCTAAGCAACAACCAAAGTGTTGGTGTGGATAGCTCAAAAATATTCTGAAGAAGAGAAGAAATTCCTTGCAGAAGACGTTCCGATAAGCATCTGATGGGCAATATAGAGATCTGCCAGAAATAGTGCAGGAATGCTAACATACCCAAGAATAAACAAAGCATACATGCATTCTGTCATCAAACCAGTGGTAGCAATCACACAACAGAATGAGCACCAAGCAAAGAGAAGTACATGAATGCAACATCCTAAATGTGAAGAAGTACTGATAAGATAACCAATTGCGAACCTATATACTGATGAGATGCAAATCCCATATGTCAACCTTGTGAAGGAACACTGACATGTCATAAAACACACCATAGAGACAGAGCAAACATTTTTGGGTTTGGGCCAAGGAATAAAATATGTGAAACCATGACAATACAGCTAATATCACAACAGTTCAGTGCAAACCATCAGAAAAAATATTAGATGTTCAACATCTCTAATGCAATATTACAAACCAAGAGAAAAACAGGCAACAGTTCAGTGTTCACGGCCTCACAGCATTATTATAGGACAAAGGGAGGAAACAAATAAAGAACCAGCGTGCATCATTTGCATCCATGCATCAAATCTTTCACCGTGTTGCTAGCTTATGATGAAGTTACTACAACATCGCTTAACGAACAAAATCAGTGACATACAATGGACGAAGTATATTGGCGGGCAGGTTTAAGGGATCACGACTTCACGCTTGAGGGAGCCTTAGGATCTGATGGCGAAGAGCCGCCATCTACTTGGGTTGTCGTTTCCAGCATCCTGACTGGTGTTTGACAGTTTAGCAAACAGGTTAAGAAACGATCATAACAACTCTTGACATGGATGAAATGGTGATGCTATGCAAGTATGCAACACAAACAAAACGATATTATTGTGAGAGCTACTTGATTTACCATCAACATATGCTGAAGCTTTCCCCAACTGGGATCTCCAACTATTTTGCACGGGCTCATCAACATATAATTATAGTAAATGAGAAGGAAGCACTGACAAGTAGAGATCGACAGAGGGAACATGGCCTGCCCTATCCTAGGGCCTTTGTCCAGCCGCCGATCAGCGTCATCTGGCCACCGCCACCCAACATCCCCAACTTGTCCTTGGGCCAGTGCTCAGCCCTTCTCTGGTCGGTCGCCGCACGCGTTTCATGGTTGCCACGCCTCGTTGACTTAGGCGCGTGTCACCTAGCCTTGCCCATGCGCGAATCGACCAGCAACCGAATCGAATCCCGCTAAGAGCGTTAAGGTGAGGAAGCATATATAACGAAGCAGAAACAGGTTGGGGAAAATGAAAAGGCACACCTCAATTCATCACCGTGAGTGGCGCACATAACCCAACATGAATGCCTCTAGAAACTGAAGAATTATTGCATCCTTCAAATCTCAGTGGAAGATCTGCTTCTCGAACAGCCGGACGCCGATTTGCCTCGACCTGAATCGACGTGCGGTCCGGCACTCACCCCGCGACCACTAAGGCACGACCGTATCGCTTCCGTCGCCTCGACCTAGAGCCGTCATCGATTTAGGTCGCGTCGCGCCACGGCTTGCACACTGCGTGGAACCAGCCGCCGCCGCGGAGTACTGCGACCGGGATGGTTTGCGATTGATGCAGCCTTTTTTTAGATCAGTTGCGGCCTTTTTTTTGACAAAATGCGGCCTTTCTTTGTAAGCACTCTAACTGGGCTGGAAAAAGGCCCAACTAACGAGAAGGCTCTAATTTTTCCTATGGAGCAGCTGCCCTTTAGGACATTTGGCCCAGTAAAAAATAACAGGCGGTGGAGGACAAAACAGAGAGAAAATTCAATGGTTGAGATCGTGCAAATCACATGAACGAACAGCCAGAAATGACCAGGTCGTGAGAGGGCTGGGATTTGGCTCAGTTATCGCCCATTAGGCCCAATTCATCCGGAGCACCCAAAAAAGCGACCGGAGCAGCGGCCCGCGATGGTTAGCGAAGAGTACCAGATTAGGAGCGATTCACAGCTCATCCAACGGCCAAACATGCTTCAAACTGGTGATCTGACGGCTGGGAGCGTTGATGCCCTGAGAGGGTTGGGAGGGTGCTCAGTTTTAATATATCTAAATACTTCACCCGAAGGAGAAAATCCGCTGCCAGGTTACCGCGCTTACCGCCTGACGCCGAGTCATCCTTTCCCGCAGCGTCTAAGCGCCCAAGACCGGGCTCGATATGCCCCTCAACTTTCCAAGCTCAGGGCTTTCGTAGCTAATGTTTAACCGGGGTTGACTTTGTTCGATGCTGGCTCTCTTGGAGCATTCTTCCATTAAGCCGACGCTCAAGCTTAATGTGTGAATATACTGGCAATCCGGAAGATCCTCAACGGCACACAAAAATAGTGCTTCCTGACAATGAAGTTACTGAATCCGCAAAAAAGATGTTGAACATCCCTCTGGAAGAATGCAACCGGACCGGTTTAGCTCCTTTCTACGCAAACAACCAACCACCGCCGGTAAGACTCTTCTGTCCCTTCCTTTTCACTTTAATCCGTTCATATCATTTCTCTTCAACATGTTCTTATTCCTTTACACAGGCCAATGATCCTTTCTGGAAGAGGAAAGCTCAAGATAAATCGGCAAAGTCAACCCGTAAGAAGAGCTTAGCCATAAAGAAGAAGAAAACTGCTGCCGTTTCTGGTTCAAACCTCGAAGAAGATGATCCGGCTTCTGAGGTACTGCTTGACTCTTATATCCTTTGAATTCTCTTTGTTTATATTTATATCAATAATGTCTTTTCCCAGGATCAGGCAGAGGGAAGTAAAGCAGATGAAGTTGAGGTAATTTCTCTATCATCTGATTCAGAACCGTTGCCACCCAAGATTCGCCAGGTATCCCGGAAGTATCCATTTTCTCACCCTTATGCTCAATTGGATCCAACTTTCTTTTGAAGAAACAGCAGCATGAGGCTCGTCGGACCACACGCCATAGTGGTCACGTGGTTGAGTCATCCGGATTACCCCACGCGCCAGCTCGCAGACGCCGCTCAGAGGTTTTGCTTACTCCAACCCTTCTTCATCCAAAAGCAGGTCTTATTCGCAAACCTCTTAAACCGTCTGATCCCAACTATGAGGAGGCTCCTCTGTCTTCTTCTGGCGAGTCTACTGCCACTCAAATCCTGGTGCTTAAGATCGTTCCTGGGTAAGTCATCTTTCCAAACGTCCGGTTTACCTTTCCATTTTGACTTTGTGATTTTCATTGCTCTTTTAATCTTTATCAGTATGCCCAAGCCTAGCAAAAAGGCGAAATTGAATAAACCGGCTGGCGAACACACCGCCGCTGAACCGGCAGAGAATCCTGAAGCAGCCAACCCTCCAGAGGAAAATGTTGAAGTTCAACACGCCGATCCCTCCCCTATGGATCATGAAGATCTTTCTGCTCCGGGGGGTGATGCTATGGAGAACACAGCTGAACCGACAAGCCCTGTCCGGGTTAGCCCTCCCCGAGCTAGCCTGGCTCCTGTTAGTCCGGTGCGCATCGCTGATCCCCTCCAGCCAACCGCTGCCTCGACAGAAGATGTTGAGATAACTGGGATAGGCTTCTCTGCTCCCATAGAGTCTGTTGTCTTGGCTAGACACACTGCCAAGGAGGAAAAACTTCAGCAAGATAAAGGCAAGTGGAGTACAGACTTATCAAGTTATACTCAGCTTAGTGCCCAGGAGCTCCACTCTGGGTATCTGAACCGGCTCTTCACCAGTCGCGACTATGAGGCCGGTTTAGTCAACATGATGAAGGAGAAATATGAGGTAACTTTCTTTCCTTTTGCCTTCCGTTTCTGCTTATATTTTGCAACTATACCTTTAGGCCATAGTAGCCCCCAAGTGCCGGTTTACCTCACCGTAGGTGAACCAGGACTTCTCTTATGTCTGAGAATGAACGTACATTAGCCCCCAAATGCCAAGGGCATAACTTGTTTATGTGCTTGGGACTTGTCTGAAAAAGTTGCCTTCTTTGACTTCAATTGTACATTAGCGCCCAAGTGTCGAGTGCATAACTTTTTATGTGCTTGAGACTTTGATTGAACTGTCCTTCAACACTTTCCTTTTCCTGCAGGCTGATTTGAACCGGAGAGCTTTGGAAGCAAGTGAACTCCGGAATAGCTTGGCCTTCCATGAAACTGCTTCAACTAAAGTTAAGGAGGAACTTGTCCTTGCTTTAGCGAACATGGAAAAACTCAAGAAAGATTTTGAAGTGGAGCGGCCCACATGGGAGGTGCAAAGGGCTGCTCTAGAAAAGAGAGCAAAGGATGCTGAAGCTGCTTTCAACCCGGTGACGCAGGAGCTATCCGGTTTAAAACAGCATATAGATGATATGACATCTGCTGTCTTCGGTGAGTATCTATCGTTATATGTTTTTATCCTTGCAATTCTATCCTGCTCCGGTTTGACTCGCCAATTGTATATAGGGAGGCGCATAACTCATCTTGGAGACGATGTTTGGAAGAAACTGAAGGCTGCATATACCCTAGTGGAGCAACTCTACTCCGGTGCTCAAAGGGCTATCGGTGCTATGTCGCACAATAAAACGGCGCCGACCACCATCCAAGGCACTCTGGAAAAGTTATCTGTCCTGCCTGCTCGACTTGTTGAGGTGAAGAAATCTGCTGCACGAGCTGGCTCTCTCATGGCGTTAACCCAGGCCAAGGCATGGGTCCCCGACTTTGATCCGGCGGAGGCCATGAATGGTTATCCCAGCATGAAAGAGGACGGGTCAGCCTTCTCTTCTGAAGATCTTTGTTCTTTAACCAAAGACATGTGCCCTCTTGCCAGCAAGCTTGCTGACGAAGCGGATTTAACAAGGTATCATCCGGGTTACGATCTAGAGAATACCAGGGTGGAGCGGCCGGTTTATGACACCGAAAATATGATCCCACCCGTTCGTAAGCATACCTTCGCTCCTGACATTGATCCGTCTGACCTTATAAACGATGAAGTATATTTCCGTGCCCTTGCCAAGATTGAATAGAGCACTCCTGATTTCTATCAGCTGCCGGAAGTCGACGAAGATCTGGAGCAAGCCGACCCTCAGTCTTCACAGCGTGCTGAGGAAGAATCCTAAACCGGCTCCGGTTTAACTTTGAGATGCTGAACACTTTGCAAGAAACTTTGATTCTTTTGGGCCTGCAAGTGCCTTGTAATAGAATAGTTGAGATACTGCCTTTGTCCCACTGTTATGGTATTACTTTGATTGGCAATCCCCAATTTATCTCCTGCTTGCAATGCTTTAACAGTTTATATTACCTGCGTCTGCATGAACAAAGCTAAAAGATGTCCTGGCAGTTTACCACCGGATGGATTATACTACCGTGATACATGTGTCAAATAAATAATTTGAACTGCATATAAAACACAAATATATCCCATACATGTGATTAAGTGTGCTTGTAGACCTTAACCCGATTGGAATATTTTAAAACGCGGGTGCTGATGAAGCCCTTGGCTCTCTTATCGGCTTAGCATAATGGCCGATCCGGGTTATGATGAACGCCGGTTTAACTCTCGCTGGTGTTCATGACCCAGACTCTTAATTCTGTATTCGTATGGTCAACCTTGTAGTTGTCCAGTCTCGCATCAATGGACTTGGTTAAAAAACCAATGATCTTGATGACAAAGATTTGTGAAAACATAAAAAATAAAGAATGAAGTTTTGTGGGCAAATAAGACCATGTAGTCAAGGCTTTTTACGAGCTGCCAGGCTCCAAATTCGAGGCTTTTTATGAGCTGCCAGGCTACTGTCATTAACCATTTTAGCAAAGCCTGTCAAGATGCTCCGCAATCCTTAACCAAATCATCGATGTACATAGCTACCCATTGTTTCAAAATCTCGTAAAGATTTTGTCTTTGGGTAATCAACTCGATGATCGTCAATTTAACGTGACCAAGATCAGGGTCCCGAAGGATTGACTTGTGACAGGTTCGACGGGTCATACCAGGTTTACCTGGACGGCGGGATTTACTTGATGCAGGCAGGTTAATCCGGGGTTTTAGGTGCATGCACCGGGCTTCCAAGCCATGTTCACTACAAGGGTATTCAACTCACTCAGAGCCCCCAGGTAGCGTGTGAGCCGTTTGCTCGTCGGGGCATATGTTTGAGTTGTGCTAGGCATCAAACTCTCTTTTACCCCTCATCATCATGTGGAAATTGCCGAAGCAACCAGAGCAGTGCTCTTATGATGGGCTTCATACCGCCGCCGGCTCAAGAGACCATGGGAAAAACTTCCTTGCCCAGAGAAGCCCCCATGTGACTCTTGTTCGTAAGATGGCTGACTCCTTGATTTGTCAAGGGCGCCCGTTTAGGAGGCCATGGAAAGTTTCTTTGGAAACCTCCATGTGATACTCCTTTATGTAAAGAACATGGCTGATTCCTTGATTCTATCAAGGGCGTCGGTTTAAGAGGCCATGGAAGGTTTCTTTCGAAGCCCCCATGTGATACTCTTTTGTGTGAAAAACATGGCTGATTCATTGATTCTATCAAGGGCGCCGGTTTAAGAGGCCATGGAACGTTTCTTTCGAAGCCCCCATGTGATACTCTTTTCCAAAAAAGATGGCTGATTCCCCGGTGTACCGGGGGCGCCAGTTTATTTTATTAATCATAATATATACATTGTACATAAAGCGGATCCAATGGCTCAAGTATAGTAAGGTCGAAGAAGAGCGATGTTCCACGGCCGCTTGGTCTCCTTCTTTGCCGTACGTGAGTCCTTATGTTCTCGAACGTCGACAAGGTAGTATGATCCGTTGTGCAGGTTTTTGCTGACCACAAAGGGCCCTTCCCAGGGCGGGGATAGCTTGTGCATATCTATCTGGTCCTGGATGAGCCGGAGCACCAGATCTCCTTCCTGAAACGCCCTGGTCTTGACCCGGCGGCTATGGTACCGGCGCAGGTCTTGCTGATAAATCGCTGATCACGCTGCTGTCGTGTCCCGTTCCTCGTCCAGCCGGTCCAAGCTGTCTTGTCTTGCTTGTTCATTATCCGCTTGAATGTAAGCCGCCACCCGTGGTGAGTCATGCCGGATATCACTAGGGAGGACCGCTTCAGCACCGTACACCATGAAGAAAGGCGTGTATCCTGTAGATCTGTTAGGTGTAGTGTTGATGCTCCATAAGACAGAAGGCAACTCCTCTACCTGGCAACCCGGTGTTCTTTGCAAAGGAACCATAAGCCGGGGCTTGATGCCTCTCAAGATTTCTTGGTTGGCTCTCTCAGCCTGGCCATTGGACTGAGGGTGAGCTACTGATGATACATCAAGGCGAATATGTTCTCTTTGACAGAACTCCTCCATATCCCCTTTAGATAGGTTGGTGCCGTTATCAGTTATAATGCTGTGTGGAAAGCCAAACTGGAAAATCACTTTTTTGATGAACTGAACCGCTGTTGCCGCATCACATTTACTGACAGGCTCTACTTCAACCCACTTTGTGAATTTGTCCACTGCTACCAATAGGTGGGTTTTATTATCTTGGGATCTTTTAAAGGGTCCAACCATATCAAGCCCCCAAGTTGCAAACGGCCAAGTAATTGGAATCATCCTCAACTCCTGCGCCGGTACATGTGCGCGCCGTGAGAATTTCTGGCAACCGTCACATTTTCTGACCAAGTCCTCTGCGTCGGCGTGAGCCGTCAACCAATAGAACCCATGAAGAAAAGCTTTAGCTACCAATGATTTTGAACCGGCTTGATGACCACAATCCCCTTCATGAATCTCTCGAAGAATATCACAGCCTTCCTCTGATGTTACACACCGTTGAAACACCCCAGAAACGCCGCGGTGATGAAGTTCTCCATTGATGATAGTCATAGACTTAGACCGCCGGATTATCTGCCGGGCCTCGACTTTGTCCTCTGGCAACGCACCTCGGCTCATGTACGCCAAGTAAGGGAGTGTCCAATCTGGAATGACGTGAAGTGCTGCGACCAACTGTGCTTCCGGATCAGGAACAACCAAGTCCTCCTCTGAAGGTATCTGTACTGATGGATTATGCAATTCATCCAAGAAAGTATTAGGTGGAACCGGTTTACGCTGAGAGTTCAGCCGGCTTAACGCATCGGCTGCTTCATTTTTTCGCCGGTCTGTGTGATCCACCTGGTATCCCTTGAAGTATCCCGCGACTGCGTCCACCTCTCGTCGATATGCTGCCATGAGCAGATCCTCGGAGTCCCATTTGCCCGATACTTGTTGCGCCACCAGATCTGAATCACCAAAGCACTTAACCCGGCTCAAGTTCATCTCCTTGGCCATCCGTAGACCATGGAGGAGAGCTTCATACTCAGCAGCGTTGTTAGTACAAGGGAACATTAAACGGAGGACGTAACAGAACTTATCACCTCGTGGGGAAGTTAACACAACTCCAGCCCCCGAGCCCTCCAATTGTCTTGAACCGTCGAAGTGAATAGTCCAGTACGTATGATCCGGCTTCTCCTCCGGTGCTTGCAACTCTATCCAATCATTAATGAAATCCACCAGTGCTTGGGACTTCATAGCAGTACGGGGCACATACTTTAATCCGTGCAGGCTAAGCTCAATGGCCCACTTCGCCACTCTGCCAGTGGCTTCTCTGTTCTAGATTATATCCCCTAACGGAGCTGAACTGACAACATTGATTGGGTGGCCCTGGAAATAGTGCTTTAACTTCCGGTTTGCCATGAACACGCCATATACCAGCTTCTTCCAGTGTGGATATCTCTGTTTCGACTCAATGAGCACTTCACTGACGTAGTAAACCGGCTGTTGAACCGGATATTATTTGCCTGCCTCTTTGCGCTCCACCACAACGGCTACACTGACTGCACGGGCATTGGCGGCCACGTATAATAGCAGCGTCTCATTGTCAACCGAGGCAGCAAGAACTGGTGGTTCTACCAATTGCCTCTTCAGATCCTCGAACGCAGCGTTTGCAGCATCACTCCAGACAATCCGGACCGTCTTTTTCATCATATGATAGAGCGGGATTGCCTTCTCTCCTAAATGGCTGATGAACCGACTCAGTGCTGCAATGCGGCCTGCCACGCGCTGGACATCATTGATACACGCCGGTTTAGCCAAGGACGTGATCGCCTTGATCTTCTCCGGATTAGCTTCAATCCCTCTGTTTGACAATAAGAATCCAAGGAGCTTGCCTGCCGGAACACCAAAAACGCACTTCTCCGGATTGAGCATCATTTTATAAACTCGGAGGTTGTCAAAGGTTTCTTTTAAATCATCTATCAGCGTCTTCTCCTTCCTGGATTTCACCACAATGTCATCAACATATGCATGGACATTTCTTCCAATCTGCCCTTGTAGGCAGTTCTGCACACAACGCTGGTAGGTTGCTTGGGCACTCTTGAGCCCAAAAGGCATGGATACATAGCAGAAGGCTCCAAAGGGAGTTATGAAAGCTGTCTTCTCCTGGTCCTTAACTGCCATCTTGATCTGATGATAACCTGAATATGCATCCAAAAAACTTAACCGCTCACATCTTACCGTAGCATCGATAATCTGATCAATACGGGGGAGAGCAAAAGGATCAGTTTGGCAAGCTTTGTTCAAGTCGGTGTAATAAACACACATCCTCCAAGTTCCGTTTTCTTAAGTACTAACACCGGATTAGCCAACCATTCCGGATGAAACACCTCAACTATGAAGCCTGCGGCCAAGAGCCTAGCCACTTCTTCTCCAATAGCCTTCCATCTTTCCTCATTGAAGCGGCGCAAATACTGCTTGACCGGTTTAAACTTCGGATCAATATTAAGACTGTGCTCAGCGAGTTCCCTCGGTATACCTGGCATGTTAGAAGGTTTCCATGCAAAGATATCCCGGTTCTCATGGATGAACTCGATGAGCGCGCTTTCCTATTTAGGGTCTAGGTTAGCGCTGATAGTGAACTGCTTGGATGAGCCGCCCGGAACAAAGTCCACCTGTTTAGTCTCCTCAGCTGATTTGAATTTCAATGCCGGATCATGTTCTGTCGTTGGTTTCTTTAGAGGGGACATATCTGCCGGATCAACATTGTCCTTATAAAACTTCAGCTCTTCCGTAGCACAAACTGCCTTAGCATACGCCGCATCTCCTTCCTCATACTCTAACGCAATCTTACGGCTCCCATGAACCGCGATAATTCCTTTGTGGCCTGGCATCTTGAGCTGCAGATAAACATAACACGGTCTAGCCATGAACTTGGCGTAAACCGGTCTCCCAAACAAAGCATGGTATGGGCTCCTGATGTTTACAACCTCAAAGGTCACAGTCTCCGATTTGGAGTCATGCTCATCCCCAAAGGTAACTTCCAGAATAATTTTTCCAACTGGATAAGCCGATTTACCGGGCACCACCCCATGGAACACTGTGTTGGACTGTCGGAGCTTCTTATCTGTCAACCCCATACGTCGAAAAGTCTCATAGTATAAGATGTTGATGCTGCTGCCTCCATCCATAAGTACCTTGGTGAAGTTATAACCACCCACCTGTGGTGCCACCACCAGAGCTAACTGACCCGGATTATCAACCCGTGGTGGGTGATCTTCTCTGCTCCACACAATGGGTTGCTCAGACCAACGTAAAAAATGTGGTACCGCCGGTTCAACGGAGTGTACAGCCCTCTTCAAAACCTTTTGATCCCGTTTGCATAAACTTGTGGTGAAGACGTGATACTGCCCACTGCTCAGCTCCTTCGGATTATTCTGATATCCGGTTTGCTGCTGCTGGCGCTGTTGATTCCCTTGGTTGTTGTATCCACCCTGACCATGTTGCTGGTTATGTTGATGCCGATTGCTGCCACTATGGTTATTGTTACCGCCGTGGTATCCTGAACCGGATCCACCACCTTGATAACCCGGACCTGGAAAACCGGGACCCTACCCGCCCGGGGGGGGGGCATGGTTATATTTGGCCTGTTTCACAATCTCTTGCATAATGAAACAGTCTTTCCAGAGATGCGTAGCCGGGTTTTCCTCTGTACCGTGCCTTGGGCAAGGCATGTTCAACTAGCGATCTAGATTAATAGGTGGCCTCCCGCTGCGTGGGGGCGGTTTACCCTTGCGGCGCTGCCCGTTGTCCTAAGCGTTGGTATTGGCCACAAAGTCTGAGCTACCTTCCGCTTTACGCTTGCCATTGTACCCTGTGCCCGCCGGATTGGCCTGCGCCGATTTACCATTTTTGCTCGCCTTCCCGGACTTGTCTCCGTCTGCATTTGGATATTTGGTGTTATTAGAGTCTCCATATTTTACCAAAGCGCCCATGAGCGTTCCCATGTCACCTTGATACATTTTGGTGCTACCGGGATGAATCGTGAGAGGAGATTCATGAGCCTCCTTAAGGATCAACCGTCTCAGGTTTTGTACCTTAGGAACCACTAAGCGGCTTCCAAAGAACACGACACTTTGATCATCAATTGAGAAACATCCCGCGACTCCTTTCTTGATGTTCCTCCTGATACGGGAGATTCCCGAATCAACCTTCTGTGCTTTGATGACCTGATCCGTAAGGGTAGGTTTCGCCACCAAGGTGGAAAGGAATCCTTGAGGAACAATGTGAAGGTTAAGCTTACGAAATTCCTCGTGGAGAAGTGGTTTCCCTTGTTGTAACATCAGATTGTTACAATAAAACTTACGACTTAGTGCGTCGACCATGACATTGGCCTTCCCAGGGGTGTAAGTGATTCCTAAGTCGTAATATGTGAGCAACTCAACCCAATGTCTTTGCCTGAGATTCAGATCCAGTTGGGTGAAGATGTATTTCAGACTTTGGTGATCAGTGAAGATTTCACAGCGATTACCAAGAAGGTAATGTCGCCATGTTTTGAGTGCGTGGACTACAGCTGCAAGCTCTAGATCATGTGTAGGATAGTTATCCTCATGTGGATGCAACTGTCCAGATGCGTAGGCAATCACTTGACGATCTTGCATGAGTATGCAACCTAGTGCTTGTCGTGAGGCGTCGCAATAGATAATAAAGTCCTTGGAAAAGTCTGGTGGTACCAGTACGAGAGCAGATGTCAGGCGTCTTTTCAGTTCCTGAAAGCTGGACTCACACTGTGAGGTCCACCCGAACTTTTTATCTTTCTTGAGGAGTTCAGTTAGAGGTTTAGCAACCTTGGAGAAATTCTCGACGAAGCGTCGGCAATAGCTAGCTAAGCCAAGGAAACTCCTAACTTGCTTGACCGATTCAGGTGGAGTCCAATCAAGGACGGCCTGAACTCACTTGGGATTGACGGCAATACCCTTACCAGAGATTACATGACCCAGATAGGTCACTTCTGGCAACCAGAATTCACACTTAGAGAATTTGGCATAAAGGCGGTGGTCTCGAAGTTTCATCAATACCAGCCTTAGATGCTCGGCATGATCTTCCTTGTTCTTGGAGTAAATGAGTATATCATCGAGGTATACCACGACAAATTTATCCAAGTACTCCATGAATATAGAATTCATTAGCTGGGAGAAAGTGGTTGGGGCATTGGTTAACCCGAAGGACATGACGGTGTACTCGTATTGGCCATAACGAGTAACAAAGGCCGTCTTGGGAATGTCCCCGTTCTTGATTTTGATTTGATGGTAGCCCAACCTCAAATCCATTTTGGAAAAGACTGAGGATCCAGCGAGCTGATCATACAGGTCGTTGATCCTGGGGAGCGGATACTTGTTCTTTATAGTGACCAGATTGACAGGTCGATAATCTACAACCATCCGTTCCGTTCCATCCTTCTTCTTGACAAAGAGGACGGGACAAGCCCAGGGAGAAGAACTAGGACGGATGAAACCCTTTTTCAAGGACTCATCAAGTTGTTTCTTAAGCTCGGCTAGTTCTAGTGGTGCCATCTTATAGGGTCTCCTAGAGATTGGGACAGTTCCTGGAACAAGATCTATCACGAACTCGACATCTCTGTCAGGTGGAACACCTGGCAGTTCTTCTGGAAAGACATCCAGAAAGTCACGGACTACCGGGATATCTTCGAGTTCTGGTAGAGGGCTGGCTTTAAGAGAGTAGAGCTAATGCTCAGCTATTCGGGCCAAAACATTGACTGTCTTGCCGGATGGGTGTGTAAGTTGAACAATCCTAGTGTAGCAATCAATCTTGGCATAATGAGCTGTCATCCAGTCCATACCGAAGATGATGTTTATGTCCGAGGACTTGAGAGCTATTAGTGATGCAAGGAAAACAAGTCTACCGACAAGAATTTCATTTCCATGGCTTACCCTAGAGGTTTTCCATTTTGAACCAGGAGTTTGAATAACCATGGAAGTGGGCATGTCACAAAAAGTCATGTTGTGCATTCGAGCATAGCTCTCAGATATGAACGAATGAGATGCTCCAGTATCAAAAAGAACAGATGCCGGATGGCAGTTAACAAGAAGCGTACCAAGGACGACGTTAGGATCCTCATAAGCTTCCTCAGCAGAGACATAGTTGACATGACCACGTGCAGTGGGGATTGGCTTGACATAGTTCACCTTGCCTGTTGGCTTACCACGACCAACGGATCTTCCTGGCTGGTTCTGAGGACACTCACGCATGTAGTGCCCTGGTTTTCCACACTTGAAGCATGTCACAGTGCCAGTGCGTGGAGCAAAGTTGGCAGGTGGTCCTCCATAAGTCTTGGTAGGTGCATACTGCTGGGTTCGACGAGGCGCCTCATAGGATAGCCTCAGAGTGAACTTGGGTGGCAGAGCAGTGTTAGGAACCCACACACGGCGCTTGTGAGAGCCAGAGCCGGATGAGGAACCAAAGTCACGAGGATGCTTGCGCGTGGCTTTGAAATCAGTCTAGCCCGTCTCAGCACTGATGGCTTTGTTCACCAACTTCTGGAAGGAGGTGCACTCGTGCAGACGTAGATCTCGGCGAAGTTCAGGGCTGAGTCCCTTGCGGAACCTCTCCTGCTTCTTGGCATCGGTGGACACTTCCTCGGGAGCATGGCGTGCCAAGTTGCCAAACTCGCGACTATAGCCATCCACGGTTAGCCGGCCCTGGGTGAAATTGCAGAATTCCTCCCGCTTGCGATCCATGAGACCTTCCGGAATATGATGTTCACGGAATGCCTCACTGAACTCTGCCCAAGTAGTGATTTGGCCAGCAGGACGCATAGCCTCAAAGTTTTCCCACCAGAGGCTAGCAAGGCCCTCAAGATGGTAGGCGGCGTAAGTAACCTTGTCAGCTTTGGCCACACGGGCAGAGTGTAGCTTGTGGGTGATACTGCGAAGCTAGTCATCTGCATCAAGAGGTTCAGCGGAATGATGGAACTTTGGTGGGCACATCTTGATAAAGTCATTAATTGACACCACGTCATTCCTCTGGCATAAGGCAATATTCTGCTCTATGCGTTGTTGGGGATCGTAGCAGAAAATCAAAATTTTTCCTACGCATCACCAAGATCTATCTATGGAGTAATCTAGCAATGAGCATAAAGGAGTGCATCTACATACCCTTGTAGATCGCGATGCGGAAGCGTTGCAACAACGCGGATGAAGGAGTCATACTCGCTGCGATTCAGATCGCGGTTGATTCTGATCTAAGTGCCGAACAACGGCGCCTCCGCGTTCAACACACGTGCAGCCCGATGACGTCTCCCACGCCTTGATCTAGCTAGGAGAGAGGGAGAGGTTGGGAAGACTCCATCCAATAGCAGCACGATGGTGTGGTGGTGGTGGAGGAGAGCGGGACTCCAGCAGGGCTTCGCCAAGCACTGCGAGAGACGAGGAGGGAGAGAGGTAGGGCTGCGCCAAGCAAGAGAGGGTCAAAACGTGTTATGGGCAGCCCCAAAACTCACTTATATATAGGGGGAAGGGAGGGGCTGTGCCCCCTTTAGGGTTTCCCACCCCTAGGGGTGCGGCCACCCCAGATCCCATCTAAGGGTGGTGGCCAGAGGGGGAGAGGGAGAGGGGGGCGCACTAGATTGGGCCCTAGGGCCCATCTGCCCTAGGGTTTGCCCCCTTCCCCTCTTGGAGGCGCCTTGGGCCTGGTTGGGGGGGCGCACCAGCCCACCTGGGGCTGGTCCCCTCCCACACTTGGCCCACGCAGCCTTCTAGGGCCGGTGGCCCCACCCGGTGGACCCCCGGGACCATCCCGGTGGTCCCGGTACGCTACCGATAGCGCCCGAAACTTTTCCGGTGACCAAAACGGGACTTCCCATATATGAATCTTTACCTCCGGACCATTCCGGAACTCCTCTTGACGTCCGGGATCTCATCCGGGACTCCGAACAATATTCGGTAACCGCATACATACTTCCCCTATAACCCTAGCGTCATCGAACCTTAAGTGTGTAGACCCTACGGGCTCGGGAGTCATGCAGACATGGCCGAGACAACTCTCCGGTCAATAACCAACAGCGGGATCTGGATACCCATGTTGGCTCCCACATTCTCCACGATGATCTCATCGGATGAACCACGATGTCAAGGATTCAATCAATCCCGTATACGATTCCCTTTGTCTATCGGTATAGCACTTGCCCGAGATTCGATCGTCGGTATACCGATACCTTGCTCAATCTCGTTACCGGCAAGTCTCTTTACTCATTCCGTAACACACCATCCCGTGATCAACTCCTTGATCACATTGTGCACATTATGATGATGTCCTACCGAGTGGGCCCAGAGGTACCTCTCCGTCACACGGAGTGACAAATCCCAGTCTTGATTCGTGCCAACCCAACAGACACTTTCGGAGATACCTGTAGTGCACCTTTATAGCCACCCAGTTACGTTGTGACGTTTGGTACACCCAAAGCATTCCTACGGTATCCGGGAGTTGCACAATCTCATGGTCTAAGGAAAAGATACTTGACATTTATAAAAGCTTTAGCATACGAACTACACGATCTGTGCTAGGCTTAGGATTGGGTCTTGTCCATCACATCATTCTCCTAATGATGTGATCCCGTTATCAATGACATCCAATGTCCATGGTCAGGAAACCGTGACCATCTGTTGATCAACGAGCTAGTCAACTAGAGGCTTACTAGGGACATGGTGTTTGTCTATGTATCCACACATGTATCTGAGTTTCCTATCAATACAATTCTAGCATGGATAATAAACAATTATCATGAACAAGGAAATATAATAATAACCAATTTTTTATTGCCTCTAGGGCATATTTCCAACAGTCTCCCACTTGCACTAGAGTCAATAATCTAGTTCACATCGCCATGTGATTAACACTCACAGGTCACATCGCCATGTGACCAACATCAAAGAGTTTACTAGAGTAAATAATCTAGTTCACATCAATATGTGATTAACACTCAACGAGTTCTGGGTTTGATCATGTTACGCTTGTGAGAGAGGTTGTAGTCAACGGGTCTGCAACATTCAGATCCCTATGTACTTCGCAAAACTTTATGTCATATCATAGACGCTGCTACCACATTCCACTTGGAGCTATTCCAAACTGTTGCTCCATTATACGTATCCGGTATCTCTACTCAGAGTTATCCGGATAGGTGTTAATCTTGCATCGACGTAACTCTTTACGTCGAACTCTTTATCACCTCCATAACCGAGAAACATTTCCTTATTCCTCTAAGGATAATTTTGACCACTATCTAGTGATCCACTCCTGGATCACCTTTGTACCCTCTTGCCAGACATGTGGCAAGGCACACATCAGGTGCGGTACTCAGCATGGCATACCGTATAGAGCCTATGATAAAATCATAGGGAACGACCTTCGTCCTTCCTCTTTCATCTGCCGTGGTCAAGCTTTGAGTCTTACTCAACTTCACACCTTACAACTCAGGTAAGAACTCCTTCTTTGACTGATCTATTTTGAACTCCTTCAAAATCATGTCAAAGGTGTGTGTTCTTTTTGATAGTATCATTAGGCGTCTTGATCTATCTCTATAGATCTTGATGCCCAATTATGTAAGCAGCTTTATCCAGGTCTTCCTTTAAAAAATTCCTTTCAAACAACCCTTTACGCTTTCCAGAAATTCTACATCATTTCGGATCAACAATATGTCATTCACATATACTTATCAGAAATGTTGTAGTGCTCCCACTCACTTTATTGTAAATACAAGTTTCTAACAAACTTTGTATAAACCCAAAAACTTTGATCACTCCATCAAAGCGTATATTCCGACTCCGAGATGCTTGCTCTAGTCCATAGAAGGATCGCTGGAGCTAGCATATCTTTTAGCATCCTTAGGATCGAGAAAACCTTTCTGATTGTATCACATACAACCTTTCCTTACGAAAACTGGTAAGGAAACTTGTTTTGACATCCATCTGCCAGATTTTATAAATGCAGCTAATGCTAACATGATTCCAACGGACTTTAAGCATCGCTACGGGCGAGAAAATCTCATCATAGTCAACTCCTTGAACTTGTGAAAAACTCTTTGCCACAAGTCGAGATTCATAGACGGTGACATTACCGTCCACGTCTGTCTTCTTCTTAAAGATCCATTTGTCTCAATGGCTTGCCGATCATAGGGCAAGTCCACCAAAGTCCATACTTTGTTTTGATACATGGATCCTATCTCGGATTTCTTGGCTTCTAACCATTTGTCGGAATATGGGCCCACCATCGCTTCTCCATAGTTCGTAGGTTCATTGTTGTCCAACAACATGACATCTAAGACAGGATCATAGTACCACTCAGGAGTAGTACATATCCTTGTCGACCTACGAGGTTCGATAGCAACTTGATCTGGAGCTTCATGATCACTATCATTTGTTTCCTCTTCAACAGTCGTAGGTTCCACAGAAACATCTTTTTGTGTTGCACTACTCTCCGGTTAAAGTGAGGGTTTGACAACCTCATCAAGTTCTATCTTCCTCCCACTCAATTCTTTCGAGAGAAACTCCTTCTCGAGAAAGGACCCATTCTTAGCGACAAACATTTTTGTCCCTGGATCTGAGATAGAAGGTATGCCCAACTGTTACCTTTGGGTATGCTATGAAGATGTGTTTGTCCGTTTTGGGTTCAAGCTTTTTCCGGCTGAAGCCATAAGCATCGCAGCCCCAAACATTGAGAAACGACAACTTTGGTTTCTTGCCAAACCATAGTTCATACGGTGTCGTCTCAACGGACTTAGATGGTGCCCTATCTAAAGTGAATGCAGCTGTCTCTAATGCATAACCTCAAAATAATATGTAGATTGGTAAGAGACATCATAGATCGCACCATATCTCATAAGGTTTGATTACGATGTCCCGACACACCATTACGCTGTGGTGTTCCAGGTGGCTTCAACTGCGAAACAATTCCACAATGTCTTAAGTGATTGCCAAACTCATAATTCAGAAAATCTCCCCTTGATCAAATCGTAGGAACATGATCTTCTTGTTATGATGATTCTTAATCTTCACTCTGAAATTGCTTGAACTTTTCAAACGTTTCAGACTTTTGCTTCATTAAGTAAATATACTCGTATCTACTCAAATCGTCAGTGAAGATGAGAAAATAACGATATCCACCACACGCCTTAATTTTCATTGGATCACACACATCAGCATGTATGATTTCCAACAAGTCACTTGCCCGTTTCATTGTACATGAACACGGGATCTTAGTCATCCTGCCCATGAGGCATGGCTCGCATGTGTCAAGAGATTCAAAATCAAGTGACTCCAAACATCCATCAACATGGAGTTTCTTCATGCATTTTATGCCAAAATGACCTAAGCGGCAGTGCCACAAGAAAGTGGTACTATCATTATTAACTCTACATCTTTTGGCATTAATATTATCATCATGTGTATTACTATAATCGAGATTCAACAAACCATTGGGTGCATGACCATACAGGTATTATTCATGTAAACAGAATAACCATTATTCTCTAACTTAAATGAATAACCGTATTGCAATGAACATGATCTAATCATGTTCATGCTCAACGTAGACACCTATCTAGGTTCAACACTAATCCCGAAAGTAGAGGGAGCGTGCGATGGTGATATTATCAACCTTGGAAACACTTCCAACACACATCGTTACCTCGCCCTTAGCTAGTCTCGTTCAGTCCGTAGCTTTTGCTTCAAGTCACTAATAATAGCAATTGAACCGGTATCCAATACCCAGGTGCTACAAGGAGTACTAGTAAGGTACACATCAATAACACGTATATCAAATATACTTTGTTGAAGTTGCCAGCTATCATATCTACCATGTATTTGGGGTAGTTTCGCTACCATGTGACCATTCCCCTTACAATAGAAGCACTTAGTCTCGAGGTTTGGGTTCAACCTTGGGTTTCTTCATTAGAGCGACAACTAGTTTGCCATTCATGAAGTTTCCCTTCTAGCCCTTGCCCCTTTTGAAACCAGTGGTCTTGTTAAACCATCAACACATGATGCTCCTTCTTGATTTCTACTTTTGCGGTCTTAAGAACCGCTAAAAGCTCCGGGATCATCTCCATCCTTTGCATGTCATAGTTCATAACAAAGTTCTAGTAGCTTGGTGATAGTGTCTAGAGAATTCAGTCAACCACTATCTCATCTGGAAGATTAACTTTCACTTGGTTCAAGTGATTTTAGCACCCATACATTCTGAGCACATGCTTACTAGTTGAGCTATTCTCCTCCATCTTTTTGGCAAAAGAACTTGTCAGAGGTCTCATACCTCTCAACACGGGCATGAGCCTGAGATCCCAATTTCAGCTCTTAGAACATCTCATATGTTCTATGGCGTTCAAAACGTCATTGGAATCCCGATTCTAAGCCGTAAAGTATGGTGCACTAAACTATCAAGTAGTCATCAGGACGTGTCTGTCAGGTGTTCACAACATCCACAGACAACGTTGTAGGGGTTTGCACATCGAGCGGTGCATCAAAGACGTAAGCTTTCTGTGTAGCAGTGAGGACACTCCTCGGATACGGGCCCAGTCCGCATCATTGCTTACAATATCTTTCAACTTAGTCTTTCTCTGGGATCGTATTAAACAGGGAGCTACAACGCAGTTATTGGTCTACAACATAATTTGCGAAGAAAACTTAGACTATTGTTCATGACAATTAAGTTCATCTAATGAACTCCCACTCAGATAGACATCTCTCTAGTCATCTAAGTGATACATGATCCGAATTGACTAGGCCGTGTCCGATCATCACGTGAGACAGACTAGTCATCAACGGTGAACATCTTCATGTTGATCGTATCTTCTATACGACTCATGTTCGACCTTTCGGTCTTCCGTGTTCCGAGGCCATGTCTGTACATGCTAGGCTCGTCAAGTCAACCCTAAGTGTATCGCGTGTGTAAATCTGGCTTACACCCATTGTATGCGAACGTTAGAACCTATCACACCCGATCATCACGTGGTGCTTCGGAACAACGAACCTTAGCAATGGTGCACAGTTAGGGGGAACACAATTCTTGAAATTTTAGTGAGAGATCATCTTATTCACTACCGTCGTTCTAAGCAAATAAGATGTAAAACATGATAAACATGCAATCAAATAGTGACATGATATGGCCAATATCATCTTGCTCCTTTGATCTTCATCTTCGGGGTTCCATGATCATCATCGTCACCGGCATGACACCATGATCTCCATCATCATGATCTCCATCATCGTGTCTTCATGAAGTCGTCTCGCCAAACATTACTTCTACTACTATGGCTAACGTTTATCAATAAAGTAAAGTAATTACATGGCGTTATTCAGTGACACGCAGGTCATACAATAAATAAGACAACTCCTATGGCTCCTGCCGGTTGTCATTCTCATCGACATGCAAGTCGTGATTCCGATTACAAGAACATGATCAATCTCATACATCACATATATATCATTCATCACATCCTTTTGGCCATATCACATCACACGACACATGCTGCAAGAACAAGTTAGACTTCCTCTAATTGTTGTTGCAAGTTTTACGTGGCTGCTATAGGTTTCTAGCAAGAACGTTTCTTACCTACACCAAAACCACAACGTGATATGCCAATTTCTATTTACCCTTCATGTCGTGGAATTAACACGTCAGATGTCCGGTTTAGCGGACTTAGTGGTGAGGCCGCGCATCTATGTAGTAGCTTGAGAGGGGTTGAGCGGAATCGAGAGGCGCGATGCAAGACACGGATTTAGACAGCTTCGGGCCCCGGGAAACATCATCCGGTAATAACCCTACGTGCTGTTTGAGGCTAGGTCTCATTATGATCCTCGTGGTGTCGCCGGTAAACCGGCTCTTGGTGTCTAACCCTAGAAACTTGTCTGCTTGTCTAAACTCTAAACCTAACTTGTCTTTTGTCTAACTTGTCAAAAACTTGTCCTCTTTGGGGAGCCCTGCCCCTCCTTATATATGTTGAAGGGGAGGCTTTACATGACTAGTCCTAGTAGGACTAGGATTGATCTATTACAAGGAGTCCTAGTCTTGCTTCCTTTGTATGAGAATATTCCTTGCGCTTTATTCATAAACCGGCCCATTATTAATATGAACCGGCCTTCTGGGCCTTGGGCCTTGTCATCCATGATCCGCCTGCTGGGTCATCAATAACTTGCCAAATATAAACCGTCTTAAGTAGAATGCAAAGTCCGACCGGGTCATAATTCCGGCCGGTTTATATCGCGGGGTAATATCCCCGACATTAGCCCCCAAGTTTAGCTTGGATGTGTCCATGGTAAACTTTATGCTCCAAAATAACACAATAGCAAATCTGATAGGTTGTGCTCCGGGTTAAGAATTTCTTGTAATCCGTCATCTGACCATCCTTAAGTCCTTGTCTTTCCTTCTTCTAGAAAATCCGGGTCAACAGACCAACTTCATATTCTACTTGCTTGCATAAGAAATATTGTAAATAAAGAATCCATTTGAATCGGCCTTCCAATGTTCTGACTTGACAAAAATATTGATCTTTAAATATTCCATTGATATCCAACCGGTTTGGAAATGTAGAACTTGCCGGTTTATGATTGCCAAAATTGCCGGGTCACACAATTAATCTGATTTGCCAGAACTGAAAATTTGAAGATGTTCCTCTTTTATATGCATATTACCTATAGCCCCCAAGTGCCGGGTCATTATGTAATAATGAGCAGGGACTTTGTATATATTCCATTGAACATAGCTTTGTATAATCTTGAAGAAATCCGGATTGTACATCCCAATCACTATGAAACTGAATATACCATATCACGTAGCCCCCAAGTGCCGGGTTATTATGCAATAATGAGCAGGGACTTTGAAAATATGATCATGTAAACTTGAATAGCAACATATAGCCCCAAGTGCCGGGTTATTATGCAATAATGAGCAGGGACTTTGTAGATATAATCATTGAAAATAACATTATATAATGTAACTTCCATCGTGGGGTTTGAATCCACGTCCACAAGGTTAAGAGCTTTGTGCTTTACCAACTGAGCAGTGGACATTTCAATATAATGGATGAATACTTGTGTACCTTGAATTGTTGACAGGAGCGATTGGTAGCCCCCAAGTTCCGGTTTAGCTATATTTAGAAGGTGAACCGGTACTTCCAGATGAAGCAAATGATCTTTTCATTAGCCCCCAAGTGTCAAGTAGACAACTTGCTTGTGTGCTTGAGACTTTTGTCTTTGAATTGCTGTTGTTTTACTGCTTCAACTGCCCATTAGCCCCCAAGTGTCAAGTAGACAACTTGTTTGTGTGCTTGAGACTTGTGTATTTGATGTAATCTCAATCTGAATAATGTAGCTCCCAAGTGCCGGGTTATAAGCCTGCAGCAACTCGGGACTATTCCTTTGTAAAATAAATCAGTTCCATCGTTAAAATAATATCCATTGCGCTTTAAAACGACTTTGAAGACCTCAATCATAATATTTATAAGCATAATAAGAATCCAGCCATGTTGGCTATTGAAGAATATAATCCGGTTTGAAGACTGTTTTCAATGATGTTTGATCACAATCGGGCCGGGTTAATAAACACCGGTCATTATTTTGTCTCATACTGGCGACTGTGATCAAATATGCTTGATATTCTTAATCCGGTAGAACCTTAAAATTTCTTGATGAAGATCTTCATGGATCCAATTAGAAACCCGGGTTGCGATGATAGACTCCGGTTTATCTCGTTCTGAAACTTTGTTCAGAAATTTGTGGCTTATTGCCTGATATAGGATCCGGGTTATAATGAACGCCGGTTTACTTATGCTGGTATTCATGATCCAGACTTTCACTTTACAGATATGTGGTTAGCTTGTGTAGCTGTTCCACTCCGGTTTTATAAAACAGCAAAACACAAGAAATATGCAAATTCTGTAAATAAGACCATGTAGTCGAGGCTTTTTCAAAGAGCTGCCAGGCTCAAAGCAAGGTTCAGCCAATCAATGGGACGTGGGCAAACCAACTGTCCCAAGGGGCCTAGCCAATCACTGAACGTGAGCGTATCAACTGTTCAGAGGACCGATAGAACCGCAAATAAAAACCGAGCCAATCAATGGGACGTGGGCAAACCGACTGTCCCAAGGGGCCTAGCCAATCACTGAACGTGAGCGTATCAACTGTTCAGAGGGCCAATAGAACCGTAAACACAAACAAA
>LR738711.1:660432541-660447762 GCA_902687465.1 Secale cereale
AACCGACTGTCCCAAGGGGCCTAGCCAATCACTGAACGTGAGCGTATCAACTGTTCAGAGGGCCGAAGGAACCGTAAACACAAACCAAGCCAATCAATGGGACGTGGGCAAACCGACTGTCCCAAGGGGCCTAGCCAATCACTAAACGTGAGCGTATCAACTGTTCAGAGGGCCGAAGGAACCGTAAACACAAACCAAGCCAATCAATGGGACGTGGGCAAACCGACTGTCCCAAGGGGCCTTTAGGGTTCCTCCTGAACCTGTGGGTTTTGCTTTTCATGGAGTCTTCTCTTCTTGAACCGGATATTATCTCCTGTTCCCGAGAGTTCTGTTGCTCCTTCACATATTCTGCAAAATCAGATAGACTGATCAAAGCATCTTATTTTCTTAATGAAAAATGATATATAACAAGAGAAATAATATTGTAGATGGATATCACCTGAGTGAGTTTGAACCGGTATGTTGAATGGGCCGGATCAAAAAGTTGGATAGTATAACGGCCGCAGTATCAGAGGCGGCTCAAACAATTAAACCAGTTGTGGGGTTGTAAACCGGTGAAAATGAGCAAGTTGTCCCCCGTGTTGTAAACCGGCGTAGTCGCGAGAGACAGCCAAGGCATTGTAAACCGGCGCGGGGATCCGTGAAATAATGACGATCACCTGTGTCGAATAATGTTTGGTGCGCCTCCACCTCCGTGATATAATATCGCTTTTGTAATGAACGATTTCTCCGCATGCAAAATACAGCAGGGCGAGGTATTTTTGCTCGGATGAATTAATACGTATTAAAAATAAATAGGATAGATATCACCTGATTCGCCTGGAGAATAGACGAGCCGGCCGCGGCATTGTAAGCCGGCGCGTGCGGGTGAGTTAATCGTAGGCTCGGACAGCGTTGTGTTAATGTAGACCGGACCGTAAAAACGGCGGTGTGCGCTCATCCATTGGCAAGGGAGTCGGCCGTAGTGTTGGAGACCAGTACACGTGTGCGCGGACTGATGAGCCGGCCGGCGCATTGATGTAAACCGGCTCGCAACACATATGCCCGTGAAGCCGCGCAACACAGCTGAACACGCATCCGCGGCATACCTTGACGATGATCCGGTTACCGCTTTTAATAGTCGCCCTGCGTAACAATATTACATGCGAGAATAATTGTAGTCGGATGAAGCAATATGTGCTTTAAAAATAAATAGGATAGATATCACCTGATGTTTTTCTTTGGATGAATATGAATAGTGGAAGTAACAACGGTCCGCTCATAGTGAGGCCTCGGCCTGGACGGTGACATGCCAAAGTAATATTTTAATGGATCCATCACGCAACTAGTGCTCTAGTAGATGAATTGATTTTTGTTCTTCACGCGGAGGTGGCAGCAACAACAGCTAATAATTTTGGGTACGCCTGCTCCGCACAAAAAAAACAAGTTCTAGAGGCGCCTTGATACAGCCAAGGGTCAGTCTGTTTTTGAATTGTATACGGCTCTCTGATGTTTTGATCGGACAGCTTCACGTTCTTCTTATTTCCGTCTCGTGATCAGTAGCAGCAGCTGTGATTTTTCCAATCTCTTGTTGATCTCAGAATAAAAATACGGCAGAGAAATCATGCATTACGCTTCGTCCCAGACTCAGTGTATCCGATCGGCAGCGACGGCAAAAAATTGATGGGCCTTCGGTTTCGACGAGTCGCCGTGCTACACACGGGGCGGCGCACCCAAACACTAAAACATCTACCAAGGCTCCCACTTCCGAGCCATAGCTGGTTCAATGATCCTACGTCACTGTATTCGCAAGTAGTACTTTTCAAATAATGTATACTAGTAGTGCTCCAACCTGGCCTGCCCACGTGGATGTAGTAATCCAACACAAAAACTGGTGTACTAGTCTCTTAACACTAGTACGCGGATATCACAGTAGTACTTGGTCTGCTTTCCGGTTAGTCTCTGGTGCCCGCTCTCGATCGTAGACGGAATAAAAAATCTGATTTGTACTTGGATCAGACCAGTTCACTTTTGGCTTTTAGCTCAAGCATCTAATCAATTAAGGAATACTCCTCACGTGGGCTAGCCATCCTTTGTCTCTTCGTGATGATGTATGACTCTCCACTTAATTAATATATCACCCATAGGGAACCGTGCCAACACTTTTTGCCTGAACAAGATTGAGGCGCTGAGCAGGGCTTCTTGCGGTGGCAACGAATTTGAATCCGGGACGGCGAGCATCAAAACAGGCTATCGCAAAGGCCAGCGATCCGGTCCAGGCCGTGGCTTCCCTTTTCTTTTTATCCGACTCTGATCAGAACACTAGGCGCTGTTTCCGATCAGGACGCCTCATGCGTACAAATACGAGTGGCACATAAATCTCGATTGATTCATCCACGTACTTCTTCAGGCTGTTTTAAATAATCTCTGTTGTAGAGATCGACTTCCTTTTGGCTTTGGCACACAACGTATGTAGAAAAAACAACAGTGATACGCCGGATCACGAGATTGTAGCGGCGGACAGATTTGATTGATGCACTCGACGACTATGTGAATCTTTCTGCGCCGGTTTGCACCGGAAAAATCACGAACTTCTCGAACCCTAGAAAAGATCCCTCCAAGAACTCAACACCACCGTGCGCAGGCCCCACGGTGGGCGCCAACTGTCGTGGAATTAACACGTCAGATGTCCGGTTTAGCGGACTTAGTGGTGAGGCCGCGCATCTATGTAGTAGCTTGAGAGGGGTTGAGCGGAATCGAGAGGCGCGATGCAAGACACGGATTTAGACAGCTTCGGGCCCCGGGAAACATCATCCGGTAATAACCCTACGTGCTGTTTGAGGCTAGGTCTCATTATGATCCTCGTGGTGTCGCCGGTAAACCGGCTCTTGGTGTCTAACCCTAGAAACTTGTCTGCTTGTCTAAACTCTAAACCTAACTTGTCTTTTGTCTAACTTGTCAAAAACTTGTCCTCTTTGGGGAGCCCTGCCCCTCCTTATATATGTTGAAGGGGAGGCTTTACATGACTAGTCCTAGTAGGACTAGGATTGATCTATTACAAGGAGTCCTAGTCTTGCTTCCTTTGTATGAGAATATTCCTTGCGCTTTATTCATAAACCGGCCCATTATTAATATGAACCGGTCTTCTGGGCCTTGGGCCTTGTCATCCATGATCCGCCTGCTGGGTCATCAATAACTTGCCAAATATAAACCGTCTTAAGTAGAATGCAAAGTCCGTCCGGGTCATAATTCCGGCCGGTTTATATCGCGGGGTAATATCCCCGACACTTCATAAGGACCCTTTTCATCGAATCCGATCCGACTAAAGTGGGAGAGACAGACACCCGCTAGCCACCTTATGCAATTAGTGCATGTCAGTCGGTGGAACCAGTCTCACATAAGAGTACGTGTAATGTCGGTCCGGGCCGCTTCATCCCACGATGCCGCCGAATCAAGATAAGACTAGTAACGACAAGAGAATTGACAAATCGACGCCCACAACTACTTTGTGTTCTACTTGTGCAAGATATTACGCATAGACCTAGCTCTGATACCACTGTTGGGGATCGTAGCAAAAAATCAAAAATTTTCCTACGCATCACCAAGATCTATCTATGGAGTAATCTAGCAACGAGCATAATGGAGTGCATCTACATACCCTTGTAGATCACGATGCGGAAGCATTGCAAGAACGCGGATGAAGGAGTCGTACTCGCTGCGATTCAGATCGCGGTTGATTCCGATCTAAGCGCCGAACAACGGCGCCTCCGCGTTCAACACATGTGCAGCCCGATGACGTCTCCCACGCCTTGATCCAGCAAGGAGAGAGGGAGAGGTTGGGGAAGACTCCATCCAACAGCAGCACGACGGTGTGGTGGTGGTGGAGGAGTGCGGGACTCCAGCAGGGCTTCGCCAAGCACTGCGAGAGACGAGGAGGGAGAGAGGTAGGGCTGGACCAAGCGAGAGAGGGTCAAAACATGTTGTGGGCAGCCCCAAAACTCACATATATATAGGGGGAAGGGAGGGGATGCACCCCCTTTAGGGTTTCCCACCCCTAGGGGTGCGGACACCCCAGATCCCATCTAAGGGTGGCGGCCAGAGGGGGAGAGGGAGAGGGGGGCGCACCAGATTGGGCCCTAGGGCCCATCTGCCCTAGGGTTTGCCCCCTTCCCCTCTTGGAGGCGCCTTGGGCCTGGTTGGGGGGCGCACCAGCCCACCTGGGGCTGGTACCCTCCAACACTTGGCCCACGCAGCCTTCTGGGGCCGGTGGCCCCACCCGGTGGACCCTCGGGACCCTCCCGGTGGTCCCGGTACGCTACCGATAGCACCCAAAACTTTTCCGGTGACCAAAACGGGACTTCCCATATATGAATCTTTACCTCCGGACCATTCCGGAACTCCTCGTGACGTCCGGGATCTCATCTGGGACTCCGAACAACATTCGGTAATGGCGTACATACTTTCCCTATAACCCTAGCGTCATCGAACCTTAAGTGTGTAGACCCTACGGGCTCAAGAGTCATGCAGACATGGTCGAGACAACTCTCCGGTCAATAACCTACATCGGGATCTGGATACCCATGTTGGCTCCCACATTCTCCATGATGATCTCATCGGATGAACCACGATGTCAAGGATTCAATCAATCCCGTATACGATTCCCTTTGTCTATCGGTATAGCACTTGCCCGAGGTTCGATCGTCGGTATATTGATACCTTGCTCAATCTCGTTACCGGCAAGTCTCTTTACTCGTTCCGTAACACATCATCCCGTGATCAACTCCTTGATCACATTGTGCACATTATGATGATGTCCTACCGAGTGGGCCCAGAGGTACCTCTCCGTCACACGGAGTGACAAATCCCAGTCTTGATTCGTGCCAACCCAACACACACTTTCGGAGATACCTGTAGTGCACCTTTATAGCCACCCAGTTACATTGTGACATTTGGTACACCCAAAGCATTCCTACGGTATCCGGGAGTTGCACAATCTCATGGTCTAAGGAAAAGATACTTGACATTTAGAAAAGCTTTAGCATACGAACTACATGATCTGTGCTAGGCTTAGGATTGGGTCTTGTCCATCACATCATTCTCCTAATGATGTGATCCTGTTATCAGTGACATCCAATGTCCATGGTCAGGAAACCGTGACCATCTGTTGATCAACGAGCTAGTCAACTAGAGGCTTACTAGGGACATGGTGTTTGTCTATGTATCCACACATGTATCTGAGTTTCCTATCAATACAATTCTAGCATGGATAATAAACAATTATCATGAACAAGGAAATATAATAATAACCAATTTATTATTGCCTCTAGGGCATATTTCCAACATGCGTTCCAGCAGATAGTTGGTCTCTCTCTTGTTCCTTTCTGCCTCGAGCATAACTTCAACCAAGGAGGGTGGTTGGGGCAGATTCTCATCTCTAGCCCCACTGGCCTCACCCTGCTCCTGAGCAGCAGGAGTGCTGCGAGTGTTGACCATCCTAGGAAAACAAAACACAAAACAACGGTTTAGACAAGGATGGCAAAACTTTGACATAGGAGTGCAGAATGTAATGGATGCCACGGAATGCAGAGATGTTCATCTATACGACATGGTAATATAGAAACTATCATATATACACCAGTGGTCATACACACCATACATAGTTTAGTACAAGCCAAGGCTAAAGTACAACTGCGGTGAAAGACGATACATCTCACCAGAGGCACTCCAAGCTACTATACATTATTTATCTACGCCTTTGGAACTCAGAACACACTAAGCCATATTCCACAAGATGCACATGACTGTGGAAATACAACTACTACAATACTACTACTGCCATGGTCTCGCTCAGACATTTCCGTAGTAATCTTCATAAAGATTACCACCGTAGCCTGGAAGTGGAACATGTGGATCTGGAAACTCTCGAGCACTCGTAGGCTGTGGACCATAGGGACACGGATGCGGTCTCGGTCCCGCTGCTGGTGGTAAGCGACGCCCACGTGGAGGTGTAATACCCCTAACGTCACGCCAATCCATACGATCGGGCAGACGAGTCTGCACGGGGTACAAATCCCGCATATCTAGATATCCGGCGTGCATGGCAGGTGCAAGCCATGTCAAAGTAGTCCAGTGGGCAGCTCGAGTGTTATAAAGCTCCACCCGGAGGGCACGGACCTCAAGGTCCCTATCCTCCAGCATCTGAGTAGTAGTCTGAAGTAGTGGCTCCTCATGAGCGGCATCAGTATACAGACCAGTGTAGTAGCCTTCCTCTCCAGGAAGTGAGGCTGGCATGTAGCAGAACTCAGTGTTCAGTAGCAGGGCATGCCAAGCCCGGATGATGGTCATCATCGAGTAAGCGGCATCCTGCACTGCCATCTCGATGGTAACCCCGAGTCCATAAGACCAATGGATGGGGTCGGTAGCTCCGGGATATGAGGGGTATATCCAGACTGTGGAGAAATACTGACTCTGGTTGAAATCCCGGTACTGTTCCTCCACAATGTACTTAGGATACCAACGGTAGCCGGTCTCAGTCAACACACGGACTAGCATGGCTGTGTGACCTGGCACATTAATGCACCGAGTCAAACGGACACGAAATAATGCAAAGGCATTAGAATTTCTAGAAGAAATTGGGCAGCATAACAACTGTAAATGCTCAAAAAAGATTTTGAGACATCATACAAATGATAGCATAGCCACTCAACAACATCATATCAAGGTTCTAGTCCAACTAATCAACAAACTGGAAGGGTAGAAACTGAACTGAGGCTTGAAACCAACAATCCAAAGAGTCTACGGATTAGTAACACGTGAACCTAGTAAAGATGAGAGGCCTAGTCCTAACCCCCCTAGAAAGAATAGGCTGACACAGATTAGAAGGGCATAAGGTAAAGAAGTAAAAGAGCCTTATGTTCCCTTCCACAATCAATTCCCCTACATATAACTAAGAATTTTCTAGACTCAACATCGACCAGTTTGGCTTGAAGAACCTACAGGCAGTCCGGTTCTGATGCCAACGTTGTCAGAACCCCGATCCTAAGTCACACCGATCTAGCTTGTAACACATCATATCACTTTGCGGCCTCACGCATGGTATCCCCACGGGTGCCACCTTACCTGGCCCGGGACCGTTTGCGCATTTTGGCACACGTATATGATAGTGTCGCTAGCATCCATATGACAGAGAACCCGGGCCGACATGGCTAGTTATAAACCAAAAGTGGCACTAAATTACAGAGACATGCATCCATGACCCAGCAACGAACGTGTCGGTCATCAACGTATGAACCCAACTCATAGCAAGCTACATGGACTTAAAGGAACAACGCGTGACATTTCCCCTAAGGGACAGACACAGGAATGAAGAAGGACACATGCCGGCCAGCCTACATGTTCCGGAGCAGTAGCAAGCTACCAAGGCTCAATGGAAGCACAAGGAGGCATCTTCCTGTAAGATAGGCTACCAAAGGTAAACAACTAGGTGTCGGATCCCACACATACTAAGCATTTCAAACATACACACAATATGCTCAATATGTGCAAATATAACATTGCATCACAACAGAACTCTATGAATCAAAGTACTTTATTTAAGAGGCTTCGAAGAGTCATACATAACATATCCATACAGGTAGGGGTCACATGACCCAACACTCAAGTCATACAATCATACAAGCACAAGCGGAAGCTAACATGTCTGAGTACAGACAACTTGGAAATAAAACAGGCTTGGTGTAGCCTGACTATCTACAAGGCTCTTCACAAGCTCAGGACTCCGTCTGGGTAGGAAGCTACTCGTCGACGTCAACGTCTATGTAAAACGCATCAGAAGTGGCAGGGTTCTCCTCTGCAACAGTTATTAAGCAAACATGAGTACAAAGGTACTCAGCAAGACTTACAACAGATCCTATCATACATGCATCATTATCAACAAGGGTAGTGGAGTTCATAGCAGCAAGCGAGCTTTGACTCTTGGCTAACCTATACAACAACTCTCAGCAGATTGCAAGATGAGACTACGACATGAGTCCTCTACTCACCACAACAATACACCACCGTGGATCCTCTTCCGTCATCCTACGAAAGGGCCATCCACGGCACTCACACTTGTCTTGAGGCTTTTAGAAGTAACCATCAACTTGTCTATGAACTGTACAAGTAACCAAGTGGTCCGTACCGCGAACAACGGCTATTCGAATAGATTGGTAACCCTATAGGGGTGTACTTCTTCACACACGCTTCCACCACTTATCGCCGTTTACTCGACATGTACTCCGCAACCTTCAAGAGGAAGCCCATCAAGGGTGTCGGCCATGACCTGACTAACTACACAAGTCCCTAGTCCAGGTTTATCGCCTATTTGGGTTCCATCCGTGGGGAGATCCGGCCGGGGTGTCACTCACGGCCCCAAATGATGTGTACAGGGTTCCCGAGTCACCAAACGGGCGACCGGTACACCGTGCCACGTACCTGCCGCATCACAGCCCACCCCGAGGGTCAGCGTTCTTCACGACCACCAGTAAACTACAAACACCAAAAACTAGTTGCAACTCCTGGACAGAGGACAAGTGCAGTTAATAAGCCGAGAGGGTCCATTGGTTTCGGGCCCAATGCATGGTAGTAGCTGAACCTTGAACCACACATACAGATCTCAGGTCCTATGGACGGTTCCAATGAAACAACCCACCATGTAGTCCTACATGGCCTTTCATCGATACCTTTACCAAGCATATTCCACTCTTCACTCTCTTTACCAGACATGATCATTTCACTCTGATCCATCACCCAGATGAACCAGACCTGACACAACTCTAAGCATAGCAGGCAACATAAACAAATAGCATGGTAGAACACACATCACATGGCTCAATCAACTCCTACACATGCTAGTGGGTTTCAACTATTTATTGTGGCAATGACAGGTCATGCAAAGGAATAAGGTTCAACTACCGCAGCAAGTAGCAGTTCGCACGCTGTTGCCTTAATGCAGTAAAAGAGAGCAGGAGCGAGAAGATGGGTTTGTATTGGAATGATCAATGGGTTGCTTGCCTGACAGATTGGTTGTCGGGTACTGCTCTTCAGTTGGGCACGCAGATGTATCCTCGGGAGCAGGACCTACCACGGAGAACACCGACGATACAATCAATATACAAACAAATGCAACAATATGATGCATGCTCATGACATGGCAAGATGAATGTGTTTTCGGTTAATGCAACTCTAAACAGAAAGGTTTGAGCCCATTTGAATCAAAGATTCAAATTTATACCCAAACTATTATTTATTAAAGTGCATTATCATGTTTTGATGTGAACAGCAAGGTTAACTTGCTCAAACATGCATGAAACCAGTGCCATTGGAAACATTGGATTTTTCTGATCAATTTTCATATATAAATCTTTTCCATCTGAGCTACTCTTGAATTTATATGATTTTTTGAAGTTTAAAGTATTTTCTGGAATTTCCTGAATTGTTTTAAAACAAATAATCCCAAAAAAGCATTTTCTGCGTCAGCATGACATCATGCTGACTTCAGCAGGTCAACAGACCTGGTCCAGGTCAAACCTGACTGGTGGGTCCCGCGTGTCAGTGTCATTAACTTAAGTAATTACACTAAACTGCTAATCCGAATTTAATTAGTCGGCTGGGCCCACCTGTCATTGACTCCAGGGGGTCAACCTGGGCCCACCCGTGGTCAAGCAGGGTCAAACAGGCAGGCGTTTAGCCGCCGGCGAGGCCAGACGTGGCGGTGCAGGGCGGGATTCGTGCTCCGGCGGCCAAATCGACGGCGGAGCACGTCTACGTGATTCGGGGGAAGAGCCGCATCTACTGGTGGTGGTGGTGGTTGGCCTCGGGGTCGCCAGAAAAGGCGCCGACGACGACCTTGGCGGATGCCGGAGCTCGGGCGAACTCGGGCTAGTCGCTAGGAGGCACGGCGAGGCTCGTGGTGTGGCGTGTCAGGCTCCTGGAGGTGCGGTGGAGCTGATGGACAGGGTGGCGCGACCGTTGGGTGGCTGGAGCCTCGTCGGCGACTAGCTCCGCGGCGACGCATGCAGGTGAGCTACGTGCGATCGTTATAGAGCTCGAGGGGGGAAACAGAGAGGATGTGGGGGTGGCCAAGCTCACGGCGGCCGCATTGGAGTTGACGGCGAGGTCGGGGACGAACTGCTGCGACGGTGAGGTCGCCGGCGATCTCGACGGCCGAACGGGGGAGAAGTGCTCGGGGGCGGCGCGTTGGGGCTTCCGGCGATGCGTGGCTCGTCGGGAAGGCATAGCAGATGGTGGCAGAGCTTGGGGACACGACGGCGAGGCTAGGGGAGCTCGGTGGCTGCGGCTATGGCGGCAGGACGGCAGCGGCTGTGTTGGCCATGGCGCGGGGAGGGTGAGGGGGAGAGGCAGGGGGAGAACTGGGGGTCGAGGCGGTCTAGGCAATGACATGGGGGTCGTCCAGACGTCCCGAAGCGGCGAGGCGGTGGCCAGGTGGCAAGCAGCGGCCGCGGTGGCGCGCGGCCGTGCACCGGCGTCACCTGCCTGCCTGGTTGCCGAAGCAGCTGGCTGTCTCGGGCCAGCACAGTGCTGGGCCGCCAGGTGGGCCGGCTGGTCCAGGTAAGTGGGCTGTGCCCTCTCTCTCTTTTCTATTTTATTTTCTGTTTTGTTTCTTTTTCAACTTTGTTGAATTAATTAAAATGCTAGAGCATTTTTATAAATCGTAAAACTAGTCATGCCCACTGTATAAAATATGAACAACATGGAACATTTTAGTTTATGATTATTTGGGCACCTAAAATATTTTATAGCATTTAAATGCCCAAATGCAAATACAATATGAATTAATCCAGTGACCTTTGGATGTCCTGGAAAATTGTGCACCATTTTTGTCAGAGGTTTAAGACCAAGGCAAAGATGATGAACATTTTTGAAGGGCATTTTGGGTACATTGGAAAATATTTTAGTATACCCTAGTTGTTAGAAGAGGGGTGCTGGGGTTTCTGTCATCCCCATTTCAAGTTTCTGCAGAAAGTAAACATGATGCACACTCTAGCTAGTCCTAATGCATGCACTGACTAGGGATGTGACATAACTCCTCCTCTTCTTCCCAAGTGGTTGCAAAGCAGCAGAAGTTTTGGCTTCCACCTCCTCCAGTGCTCCGCCCTCCCAACAACAACAACAACAAGTACTCTGGTGGCCGTGGTTTCTCCCACCCACCCAACCCAAGCAATCAGTCCAAGAATCACTTTCAAGCTTCGAAGTCAAGTGGTCCTTATCACCGTCCTCTTTCAGAAGTGGTTTGGAACAAGTGCACTCAGAAGGGTCATTATGCTAACAAGTGTCCCAACCCAAGGCGCCTTCCGCCTCCTCCACCTGTCAGCACTTCTATTGTCAAGCACAATCCAAAGGTTGCAAGAGTGAATCTGATGAATGCAGCTCAAGCATAAAATTCTTCAGATGTGATACTTGGTAACCTTCCAGTCAATCTTAAACCTGCTAAAGTTTTGTTTGATTCGGGTGCATCATGTTCTTTCATGTCATATCCATTTGCATCCAAGCACAATGTCACCACCAAAAATCTACCCAAAAAGTTGCAAGTTACTTCTCCGGGGAAGCTAATGTCTTCTAGCGTGTATGCTCCGGATATATCTATTCACATGGGTGATTACAGCTTTCTGGTTTCTCTGGTTATTCTCGGTAACTCAGACATTGATCTTATTCTTGGGATGGACTGGCTTTCCAAGCATGATGCAAACATTGATTGTGCAAATAAGGAAGTCAAGCTTACTCATCCTGACGAAGACGTGATTATCTTCGCCTCTCGAGATTACACAATCAAGCTATTCCCTCCCAATGACAAGGGCGAGATTAATGCCATCTCTCAAATTCCGGTGGTCAATGGATATGAAGATTTTTTCCCTTAAGAGCTTCCAGGCATGCCTCCGCATTGTCACGTTGAATTCGTCATTGAACTCGAGCCCGGTACTGAGCCAGCATCTCGACGTCCGTACAAGCTTTCCCCTGATGAGTTGAAGGAGCTAAAGAAACAACTCGATGAGCAAGAGCGTATGGGTCTAATTAGGCCTAGCACTTCTCCTTGGGGCTGTGGTGTTCTATTTGTCAAGAAGAAGGATGGCATGGAGCGCCTTTGCGTTGATTACCGACCATTGAATAAGAAGACAATAAAGAACAAGTATCCGCTCCCCAACATCAATGAATTGTTCGAGCAGCTCAAAGGAGCAAAGGTGTTCTCAAAGCTCGATCTCTGGATGGGTTATCACCATATCCGTATCCGTGAAGAAGATATTCCTAAGACCACATTCAGAACAAGTTTTGGCTCTTATGAATACACGGTCATGTCTTTTGGCCTCGCAAATGCTCAACCCACTTTCTCGAGGATGATGCACTTCATATTCAACCCCTACACCAATGAATTTGTTCTCGTCTATCTGGATGACATCTTGGTATTCTCCAAGAATGAAGAAGACCATGCCAAGCACCTCCGTTTGGTTTTGGATAGGCTTCGTGAACACAAGTTCTATGAAAAGTTCTCCAAATGTGAATTCTGGCCGGATAAGGTCTTATATCTTGGCCATATCATCTCTGCTGAGGGTATTTCTATCAACCCCGAGAAAGTTGAAGCGATTGTCAACTGGGAACCCCCGCAGAACGTCAAGCAACTCCGAAGCTTCCTTGGCCTCGCTAGCTATTGCAGAAGGTTCGTTGAGAACCTCTCCAAGATTGCCAAGCCTCTCTCAAACCTGCTGCAAAAGAATGTCAAGTACAACTGGACTCCTGATTGTGATGTGGCATTCAAAACACTCAAAGAGAAGCTCATTTCTGCTCTGGTTCTTACTCCTCCGGATGAGTCCAAGCCCTATGAAATCTTTTGTGATGCTTCTTTACAAGGACTTGGTGGTGTTCTCATGCAAGACAAGAAGATTGTGGCATACACTCCACGTCAGTTGAAACCAAATGAGAAGAATTACCCCACACATGATCTCGAGCTAGCAGTAGTCGTACATGCCTTGATCATGTGGAGACACCTTCCGTTGGGCAGAAAAGTGGACATCTTCACCGATCACAAGAGCTTGAAGTACATCTTCACACAGCCTAACCTAAACCTTCGCCAGACTCATTGGGTTGGGATGATCCAAGAGTATGATCCAAGCATTGAATACACACTTGGCAAGGCCAATGTCATTGCTGATGCCTTGAGCAGAAAGGCATATTGCAACAATCTCCTTCTCAAACCGTTTCAGCCTGAGCTTTGTGAATCATTCAGGAAGCTAAACCTCCAAGTTGTTCCGCAAGGCTTTCTTGCAAACCTTCAAATTGCTTCTACCTTGGAAGATCAGATCCGTGAGGCCCAACTAAGTGATGCTATGGTGCAGAAAGTGAAACATGGTATTGCTAAAGGTACTCCCAAATACAAGTGCTATCATGTTGATGAGAGAGACATCTTGTTCTTTGAGGACAGAATTGTGGTTCCCAAGGGTGATCTCAGGAAGCTCATAATGAACGAAGAACATGACTCCCTCTTCTCCATTCATCCTGGAAGTTCCAAGATGTACCAAGACCTCAAGCAATCTTACTGGTGGACTCACATGAAAAGGGAGATTGCCCAATTCGTGAATGAATGTGATGTATGTACAAGAGTGAAGGCAGAGCATCAATGTCCAACCGGTCTCCTCCAACCTCTACCTATTCCCGAGTGGAAATTCGACCACATTGAAATGGATTTCGTCACTGGGTTCCCTAAGTCCAAGAAGGGGAATGATGCTATCTTTATAGTCATTGACAAGCTAACCAAAGTAGCTCACTTCCTTCCCGTCAAAGAATCCATCAATGCAGCTCAGTTGGCAGAGTTGTACACTTCCAGAATTGTGTCGTTGCATGGCATTCCTCAAGTCATCTCCTTAGATCATGGAAGTTTGTTCACATCCAAGTTCTAGGACTCCTTTCAGTCAGCCATGGGCACTAAGATTCTTTTCAATACTGCGTTTCACCCTCAGACTAGTGGTCAAGTCGACAGAGTGAATCAGATCCTTGAAGACATGCTCAGAGCTTGTGTCATCTCTTTTGGCATGAAGTGGGAAGATTGCCCCCGTTTGCCGAGTTCTCTTACAACAACAGTTTCCAAGCAAGTGTCGGCAAAGCTCCTTTTGAAATCCTCTATGGCAGAAAGTGCCGTACCCCTCTCAACTGGTCCGAGACTGGTGAACGTCAACTTCTTGGCAATGACTTGATCTCAGAAGCCGAAGAAATGTGCAAAGTCATACGTGAGAATCTCAAAGCCGCTCAATCGCATCAAAAGAGTTACTATGACGGCAAGCATCGTGATTTGGCTTTCAACATTGGGGATCATGTCTATCTCCGTGTTTCTCGTATGAAAGGAACCCAAAGATTGGGTATCAAAGGAAAGCTTGCTCCTAGATATGTGGGCCCTTTCAAGATTCTTGGCAGAAGATGCGATCTAGCCTATCAACTTGAGCTCCCCTCCAACTTTGCAAATGTTCATGATGTGTTTCACGTGTCTCAACTCCGCAAGTGCTTCAAGACACCTGAACGCACGATTCCGTTCGAAGAGATTGATCTTCAACAAGACTTATCTTATAGTGAGCACCATGTTCTATTCTTGAGGAAACTGAGCGCAAGACCCGTAATAACTCAATCAAGTTCTTGAAAGTTAAGTGGTCACACTATACCAACCGAGAGGCTACGTGGGAACGAGAAGATCACCTTCGTTCTGACTATCCTTCCTTCTTCCAGTCCTAGATCTCGGGACGAGATCTTTTTGTAGTGTAGGTGAGTTTGTAATGCCCCATATGTAACACTTTCCAATAATGGCAATAAAACTTCCTCTTTGATCCTTGTCATTATCCTTGGGGGTCCTTGTCATTTATTTTGTTTGCATTGCATACCTTTTATTATTTTGCATCCTTGCATTTCTCATCATCATATCATCATGGCATCATAATTTACTTTATTTTTTGCATGTGTGAGACCTTGCGGTTGTTGTGTGTGGGTCCTAGCTAAACCCTACCCCTCTTCTCTCTTCTTCTTCTTCTTCTTCTTCTTCTTCTTCTTCTTCTTCTTCTTCTTCTTCTTCTTCTTCTTCTTCTTCTTCTTCTTCTTCTTCTTCTTCTTCTTCTTCTTCTTCTTCTTCTTCTCCTTCTTCTTCTCCTTCTTCTTCTTCTTCTTCTTCTCCTTCTTCTTCTTCTTCTTCTTCTTATTCTTCTCCTTCTTTT
>LR738711.1:660447946-660534040 GCA_902687465.1 Secale cereale
TCTTCTCCTTCTTCTTCTTCTTCTTCTTCTTCTTATTCTTCTCCTTCTTTTCTTTCTGGCCTCTTCTTTGCCCTATTGTGCAAGCCACCTAGCCAAGTGCCATTGTGGTTCTTTCTCCTCCTTTAAATCTTGCACCATGTGAGCAACCTCTCCACCAAATATCACCTTATTTGAATATGATTTGGTTGGGTTTTAAAATATCAAGAGTTTGATCCATATTCAAACTCCTTTTATTTTTCTGCCTCTAAAAATGTCCAAGTCAATTTATTTAAATAGGGCATAATTCACTGAGCATGGGGATATTTTTCTTTTCCCTAAACTCTTCTTCTTTATTTCTGTGCTTTTCTTTTTCTTTATCTGCGTGAAGAAATAAAGAAAAAGAAAAGAGGCAGCAGCAGCACAGTGCACCTAGGCCTCCTCCTCCCTCTCTCTCTCACCGAGGCCCATCTCCTTCTCCACCCGCAGCGCAGCGCAGCCCAACTCCACGCAGGCCCAGCCACAGCCGCACAGTCGCGCCGTGGGCAATCCGAGCGCGTGGCCCCACCTGTCTGTGGCTCAGCCCCGTGCCTCCGTCTTCCTCCGTCAGAAAAGTAGAGCAGCGCCGCGCTCACCGTCGCGCCGTCAGCTCACGGACGTCGAGGCCGTGCGCCAAGCCCCTCTTTTAAACCCAAATCATGTCCTCCACTCCTCTATAGGTCTCCCCTTTCCCCTCTCGCCGTCTGGAGAGCTGAGATCCTCCAGATCCTCCGCCCCCATCGACGCCCGAGCGCATCTGAGAGCAGCCTCTCGTCGCCGGCGAGCTCCGCGCCGTCTTCAGCCTCGCCAAAGCTGTCTACCTGCTTCCTCGACGTCGTCTTCTTCCTCTACGTCAACTCCACGGACCCGATCGCCTCGCCATCGAGTTCTTCTTCCTCTTCATCCTCTACGGTGGCCGTAGGTGTTCGAGGCACGCCGTCGTTGACTCTGTCAATGCCTGGGCCAGCCGAGCACTCCGTCGTGCCCGTGGTGAGCTCCTCTCTCTCCCCGAGCCTTTTTCCCCTTTTTACGAGTACTCTAGGCCCCCGTTCACCGAGTGCCCGAGCGCATCGCCGTCGAACCTCGTCGCCGGCGAGTGTCCTGACCCCTTTAGCTATTTCCGTGCTACCCGTTCGCTTCGTCTAGATGCGTAGGACCTCTCTGTTCTGTCGCCGTGCCGCCTAGAGCCTTGCATCGCCTCGCTGTTGCTCCGTCGCCGCCGTGTTGTAGTTGCTCGCCGCCGGTGATGCAGTGCCCCGCAGGTGCAGCTAGTAGCATGGTTGGATGCGGGACTCCTCCAGCTTCCTCTCGCACCCCTCCGCCGTGTCAATTGGTCGCCGGAGTGGCTCCGACGAGCAGCTCCGACGAGGGCCAGTGCCTCCCCTGTTTGCTTGTGCTGTATATTCTTCAGTCGTCCTACCATCTATCTGTCAAAATCGATTCAGTAGCGCAGTGGCTTCTCTCCGTCAGTTTTAGAACGAGGGCGTGGGTTCGATCCTCCGCGGGCGCAGTGGATATTCGCCCCTTTTTCATTTTTGTGTGAGGCTGACAGCAGGGCCCCACCTGCCAGCCTCTCATCTCCAGTCCCAGCCCCCGCGCGCACCCGCATCGCCAGCTCAGCCTCGCCGGGCCCCCTCTATCAGTGTGTAATGCCCAGGATGGGACTATATCTCCTACGTGTCGAGGCACGACTTAGAGACATAACCCCATGCTGGAATGATCGCAAGTCTGGTATCTTTGCACAACTCATGTAAAAGATGGGGATGGAAAACATAAAATAGTTGGCTTACAGTCGCCACGTCACACAAATACAATTCATGAACCAATCATCATACATAAGAACATCACTGCCCTCTAAGGGTAAAATCCAAATGACAAGATACCAAACATAATTTAAAATCCATAGGTCGGATCGAATCCTAGTAGAAGTCTCCACTACTGATCATCAGGATAACGAACATAGTATCGACTACGCTCCTCGTCATACTCCCAGTCTAGCTCGGTGCCATCACCTGGATAGCTCACCACTGGACCTGCATCTGGTGTGGTGAAGTAACTGTGAGCCACAGAGGACTCAGCAATCCCGTTCCCGGGTAACAAGACTATTTAAGCCTTGGGAGAGGATAAGGCTGAAGAAAAGAATAAGAGTCTGCAGCAGCAACTAGCACTAGCTTACGTGAGAGAGTGCGAGAAGAGAAGTGCCTCGGTCGAGAGATGATCACGAAGTGATCCTAGCTAAAGCTCAACAAACATAACCCCACCGTGTTCAACTCCCGAATCCCTATTCGGAAATTGACAGTCACGGTACACACGCTGGTAGTGTATTAGAACAATGTGTCAAGTTATCTACAACCGGATATTAACAAGCTCCCATCTGCCACATAACCGCGGGCACGGCTTTCGAAAGTTCATAACCCTGCAGGGGTGTTCCAACTTGGCCCATGACAAGCCCACGATCCGCGGAGTCGCAACTCCAAGGTGGGAAGACCCGAGTATTCTCGGAATCCCGTGCTCAAGATACTCCGAACTAAGGTAAGGCTAATCCAGCAAATCCTCTCGGCGTGTCGACACCCTGATGGTAGCCGCGCGTATCTAGTCTCAGGACACGACCGGATGGGCGAAGCTACGGGTTTATATCAATCCTCTAGTTCCCTCGTGGTGACCCCGCAGGCTCCCCGTTTCGGACCAACACTCATGTGGAGCACTGCCCCGGGGTTGTTGATTAAGAACTCGGGTTTGCAAGACCCTATGCAAGTTTTATTAGTTATTAGGCGAATAGTACCAATGTTGGGACTTGCTGGAAAAGACATAGCACTTAGCGGTTTATCAAGGGGGTCCCATAAACCCCAACCGTGTGAGGAACGCATAATCAAGGAACATAACACCGGTTTAAACGGTTCCTAGCGGCATGAGTGGAACAAATCACCAAGCAAAAGGCTTAGCCTTCCACCCTTTCCAATATATAGATGATTTCATTTAAGCATTTATATAGTGTGATATAACCCAACAAAACTTCAACATGAAGCAAGCATCTTCAACTTCACCTGCAACTAGCAATGCTATAAGAGGGGCTGAGCGAAGCGTACTTAGCCATTCAACGGTTTGCATAGGTAGGGTGGTTAGACATGGACATGGTTACAAGTAGGAGGCTGACAGGAAAACATGGGCATCGAGGCAAAACTATAGAGCGGAACTACTAGCAATAGGCAAAGATAGTAATGTTATCGGGGTTCGGTCATCTTGCCTGAAAAGTTGTCGTTCGGATCGTAAGAAGGGTCCTCGTTCACAAGCTCGGTGGTATTCTCGTTCTCGTACTCGTACTCGGTCTCAGCTTCCGGCTCTAAACAATACAATCACACAAGGCACGAATCAACAAGATGCAATGCGCACACAAAAATGATGGATGCATGATGGATGCACTAAGGAAGCACACGGAGCACGGAAAATAAGCATTCAAGCAAAAGCTTCAAAGCAAGATAACAATAGGATATTATGAATCTACACGGAAAATCAATCAAGTTTCATATAAGACTTCCTGAAATCGGAGCTACGGGCTAAAAGTTACACACAAAACAATAAACATGCGAAAGCTGAAAATTACAGCAACATAGCAACTTCGGAGCACTAGAAAAAAAAGCTACAGTACTCAAACATCATGGCAAAGAGCATGAACATAAACTAGACATATCCTACAGCAAATAAGTCCAACGGTGCACCCCCAAATAAGTCCAACAGTACTCAAAAGTCAACGGGCTCGATCTGGATCAGGTCGGCCCGGATCGGACCGGATCGGAGGCGGATCGGCGCGTGGGCCGGGAGGAGATGCGGCTGGCGGCCGGCCCGGCTAGAGCGGCGCAGCTCTGGCGATCGAAGGAGGCGGCTGGGCCTTGCCTGGCATTGGCGAACGATGGCCCAAGCTGGGCCTGGCTGGCGATCCGGAGAGGCGCTGGGGCCTTCGGGCCTCGGGCGGTCAGCGGCGGGAGGCGGCCCGCGACGGAGGCCCGGCTGGAGCGGCGGCCTGGAGGCGATGCGGTGGCCTGGAGGGACCTGGAAGAGGGCGGCCCGATGCGGGGTGGCCCGGCGCTGGCGACGCGCGGCCCAGGAGGCAGACGGGCCCTGGCGATGCGGGATCTGCACGGCGGCTCGGGCGCCTCGATCTGAACGGGCGAGGGCTGGCGTTGACCCGATCGGGATCGCCTCCCCGATCTGAAAGTGGTGGTGGCGATGGCTGCTTTGAAGCTGAGGAAGAGGCGGGCGCCGGCGGCTTGAGGCCCCAGGCGGCGGGATCCGGCGGGATCTGGCCGGGACGCGGCTGGCTGGGTGGTGAGGCGCCGGTGGAGGGTGAGAGGAGGGAGGAGATGAGGTGGAGGAGTGGTGAGGAGGATTCCGGCGAGGTGGCTGGAGGTGGAAGAGAAGTGGCTAGGGGAGCTAGGGTTTCCTTAATTTGGGGCAAAAATTGGGGGAGTGGACAAATATATAGGCACAAGTAGCTAGGGTTGTCCAAATGGAGTGCGGTTTTCGGCCACAGGATCAGATTTGGATGGCCTAGATGATAGAAGTGGTTAGGAGTGGTTTGGTGGGCTGTTGGAGGGGTGTCTTGGGCCTCAAAGTGGAGGCACTTTGAGCCCACGAGAATAACTGTTGGGATAGCAAACAGACTCGAAACGCGACGAGATTTGATAGGCGGGTTACACACACCAAAACAACAACACACGACAAGTCTCGCGCCCAACCGGTAACGTTACATGGCCAAACACCAAAGTAGGCCTACGGGACGCCACAGACACGTAAGGGAGCTCCGAAACGCGAAACGGACAACGAGAAGGAACGCGTGGAACCGGATGCAACCGACAACACAAATGCAATGCAATGCACATGTCTACATGATATGAATGAATGCCACACACGCACACAACAAAACGACGAAAAACCCGAAAGACGAAGAACCCGAAATGGAATAGATGAAGCCATAGATATATTATATGCCCAAAAGGGAAAGTATTACATCCGGGGCATTACAAACTCTCCTCTACTACAAAAAGATCTCGTCCCGAGATCTAGGACTGGAAAAAGGAAGGGTACTCGGAACGAAGATGATCTTCTCGTTCCGACGTAGCTTCTCGGTCGGTGTGATGTGACCACTTGACTTTCAAGAATTGGATGGACTTGTTGCGGGTCTTGCGCTCGCTTTCTTCGAGAATAGCAACGGGATGCTCTCGGTAGGACAAATCTTGTTGAAGATCAATCTCTTCAAACGGAATCATGCGTTCAGGTGACTTGAAGCATTTGCGAAGTTGAGACACATGGAACACATCATGAACATTGGCGAAGTTGGAAGGGAGCTCAAGTTGATATGCTAGGTCGCCTCTTTTGCCAAGGATCTTGAAAGGCCCGACGTATCTAGGAGCAAGCTTTCCTTTGATACCGAATCTTTGGGTGCCTTTCATAGGAGAAACACGGAGATAGACATGATCACCAATGTTGAAGGCCAAATCACGATGCTTGCCATCATAGTAACTCTTCTGACGCGACTGAGCGGCCTTGAGATTCTCACGTATGACTTTGCACATCTCTTCGGCTTGAGATCAAGTCATTGCCAAGAAGTTGACGTTCGCCTGTTTCAGACCAGTTGAGAGGGGTACGGCACTTTCTGCCATAGAGGATTTCAAACGGAGCTTTGCCTGCACTTGCTTGGAAGCTGTTGTTGTAAGAGAACTCGGCAAATGGAAGGCAGTCTTCCCATTTCATGCCAAAAGATATGACACAGGCTCTGAGCATGTCTTCTAGAATCTGATTCACTCGCTCGACTTGACCACTAGTCTGAGGGTGAAATGCAGTGCTGAACCTGATCTTAGTGCCCATGGCGGACTGAAAGGAGTCCCAGAACTTTGAAGTGAACAAACTTCCACAGTCTGAGGAGATAACTTGAGGAATGACATGTAGGGACACAATTCTGGAAGTGTACAACTCTGCCAATTGAGCTGCATTGATGGATTCTTTGACTGGAAGGAAGTGAGCGACTTTGGTAAGCTTGTCAATCACCACGAAGATAGAATCATTCCCTCTCTTGGACTTAGGAAAACCAGTGATGAAGTCCATTTCAATGTGGTCGAACTTCCACTCGGGAATAGGAAGAGGTTGGAGAAGACCGGCTGGACGTTGATGTTCTGCTTTCACTCTTCTGCAGACATCACATTCATTCACGAATTGGGCAATCTCCCTTTTCATGTGTGTCCACCAGTAAGATTGCTTGAGGTCTTGGTACATCTTGGAGCTGCTAGGATGAATGGAAAGGAGAGAATCATGTGCTTCTTCCATTATGAGCTTCCTGAGATCACCTTTGGGAACAACGAGTCTGTCCTCGAAGAACAAGGTATCTCTCTCATCAACACGAAAACACTTGTATTTAGGAGTGCCCTTTGCAATACCATGTTTCACCTTCTGCACCATGGCGTCACTGAGTTGGGCCTCACGGACCTGATCTTCCAAGGTAGGAGCAATTTGAAGATTTGCAAGAAAACCCTGCGGAACAACTTGGAGGTTGAGTTTCCTGAATGCTTCACAAAGCTCAGGCTGGAACGGCTTGATAAGAAGGCTGTTGCAATATGCCTTTCTGCTCAAAGCATCTGCAATCACATTCGCCTTGCCAGGAGTATATTCAATGCTGGGATCATACTCTTGGATCATTTCAACCCAATGAGTCTGGCGGAGGTTCAGATTCGGCTGTGTGAAGATATACTTCAAGCTTTTGTGATCAGTGAAGATGTCGACTTTCCTGCCCAACAACAGATGTCTCCACGTAATCAAAGCATGTACCACAGCTGCTAGCTCGAGATCATGTGTGGGATAGTTCTTCTCACTTGGCTTCAGCTGACGAGAAGTGTATGCCACAATTCTCTTATCTTGCATAAGCACACCACCAAGTCCTTGAAGAGAAGCATCACAGAATACTTCATAGGGCTTGGACTCATCTGGAGGAGTAAGAACTGGAGAAGAGACGAGCTTTTCTTTGAGAGTTCTGAATGCCACTTCACACTCTGGAGACCAAGAGTATTTGACATTCTTCTGAAGCAAGTTGGAAAGAGGCTTGGCAATCTTGGAGAAGTTCTCAACGAACCTTCTGCAATAGCTGGCAAGACCCAGAAAACTGCGGAGTTGCTTGACGTTCTGAGGAGCTTCCCAGTTGACAATTGCTTCAACTTTCTCGGGGTTTACCGCAATGCCATCAGCTGAGATGATATGACCCAGGTACAAAACCTTATCGAGCCAAAACTCGCACTTGGAGAACTTGGCATAGAACTTATGCTCACGGAGTCGATCGAGAACAAGATAGAGGTGCTTCTCGTGATCTTCTTCATTCTTGGAAAACACCAGAATATCATCCAGATACACAAGCACAAACTCGCCGGTGTAGGGGTTGAAGATGTAGTGCATCATTCTCGAAAAGGTAGGAGGAGCATTGGCGAGACCAAAGGACATGACTGTATACTCATATGAACCGAAACTCGTTCTGAAGGCAGTCTTGGGAATGTCTTTCTCGCGAATGCGAATTTGGTGATAGCCCATTCGGAGATCGAGCTTAGAGAACACTTTAGCTCCTTTGAGCTGCTCGAAGAGTTCGTTGATGTTGGGGAGCGGATACTTGTTCTTTATTGTCTTCTTGTTCAATGGCCGGTAATCAACGCATAGACGCTCCGTGCCATCTTTCTTCTTGACAAATAAGACACCACAGCCCCAAGGAGACGTACTAGGCCTGATGAGACCCATACGCTCCTGTTCATCAAGCTGCTTCTTCAATTCCTTCAATTCTTTAGGAAAGAGCTTGTACGGACGCCGGCATGCTGGCTCAGTACCCGGCTCGAGTTCAATGACAAATTCCACCTGGCGGTGTGGAGGCATGCCTGGAAGTTCTTCAGGAAAGACGTCTTGGTATTCGTTCACCACCGGAATTTGAGATATGGCATTAATTTCGCCCTTATCATTGAGAGAGAAAAGCCTGATAGTGTTATCCCTGGAGGCAAAGATAATCACATCTTCATCAGGATGAGTCATCTTGACTTCCTTCTATGCACAATCAATGTGAGCATCATGCTGAGAAAGCCAATCCATTCCGAGGATGAGGTCAATGTCGGAATTGCCAAGAACCACCGGTTTAGCCAGAAAGCGATAATCACCCACGCGAATAGAAACATCCGGAGCATACACACTGGAAGTCATACGTCTCCCCGGAGAAATAACTTGCAACCTCTGAGGCAAATTTGAAGTGACAACATCGTGCTTGGATGCAAATGGTTGAGACATGAAAGAACATGTAGCACCCGAATCAAACAACACTTTAGCTGGAAAAGAGTTAACTGAGAGGTTACCCAATATCACATAAGAAGAATTTTCCGCTTGCGCTGCACTCATCAGATTCACCCTTGCTGCCTTTGGATCATGCTTGACCATAGCGGTACCGACAGGAGGAGGAGGCGGAAGGCGCCTTGGGTTGTTGCACTTGTTGGAATAATGGCCCTTCTGGCCACACTTGTAGCAAGTCACCTCAGAAAGTGGACGAGGAGGAGGAACACTTGGTCTTGGAGCTTGGAACTATTGCTTGGACTGCTTGTTGGAGTTGGGTGGGTGGGAGAAACCACGTCCACTAGAGTTCTTGTTGTTGGAGTTGTTGGAGTTGTTGTAAGGAGCTCGAATCACTGGAGGAGGAGGAAGCCAAAATTTCTGTTGTTTCGAGACCATCTGAGACGATGAGGAAGAGTGAACGGCATCTCGGATCCTCTTTCTAGAAGCCTCCATCTTAAGCTGAGCTGCCTCTTGTTTCAAACCCATGTTATAGAATTTGTCGAACTCATCGGGCTCGAACAAGGTGAGAGCAAGTTGAAGTTCATCTTTGAGACCTCCACGAAACTGGTAGATTTTGCTCTTAGCATTAGGAATGTCTTGCTTAGCATAGCGGGCAAGGTTTTGGAACTTGACATTATACTGGTAGACTGTCATAGAGCCCTGCTTCAGGTTGCGGAATTGCTCACGCATACCCTCGATGACACTTGTTGGAATGTGGTGAGAGCGAAAGTCCTTGCAGAAATCCTCCCAAGAGATCACACGACCTGGCCTGGAGTCTTTGTACTGCTGCCACCAGTCAGCTGCTTGGTCTTTGAGTTGGAAGGCTGCAAACTTCACATAGTCCTCTTCCTTCACGTTACTGCACTCAAAATGCTTCTTGATATCGGTTAACCAATCTTCAGCATCAAGAGGGTCGACACAGTAACTGAAAGCTTTTGGATTATTGGCCAAGAACTGGTTGAGAGTAGCATGGTGCTGCTGGTTGAAGAAGTTGCCTTGATTCCCTGGAACACCCTGATTAGCTTGCATCTCCTGCATCATCTGCATCAACATCTGGGTGTTCTAAGCTGTAGTCTGCATAATCGCTCTCCAAGCCTCAGACGGAGGAGGAGGGGAAGGAGGACGATCTGGGACCTCTTCACCCTCTGGGTTAGCGTTGGGAACCCTTTTCGGAGCCATCCTCAAAGAGATGACCACGAATCAGCAATTGATTGACAGAAGGTAAAGCTGAATCAATGGAATGAATTGCAACAAGTCTTCACAATAATCATTCGAACAATAGGAACGAATGAAATCATTCGAACAAGAGGAACGAATGAAATTCACAGTTAAATGATAACAACAATCTTCACGAGAAGCCACATAGGGGACAAAAGGTAAAATAAGAAAAACAACAAGGTACGGATGGAAACAAACACAAGATATGAGCTTCGTTCTAACATCTTTGTGCTGCAAGCATATGAACGCGTTACGAAAGGGTTTTGCAATCCCCGGATCAGCATAGCCAAGGACCCTTTAAGATGCAACTCCCGATCGGAACATCGGTCATAATACCACTTCACTCAATGTAGAACCCCGAACTCGCTAATCTACATTCGTTGGAAGAATGCCTATGATCTACTGGATAAAACCCACCTATTAATTTCCGAAAGATTCCAGTTATGCAATCAGGTGTTGGGGATACAGGGAAAGCACTGCGCAATCAACTCTAAACCTACATCCAGCTGTATCCATCCTTCAACACATAACCAGTCTTTCTCGGAAACTGTCTACCTCGGACCTTCGAAAAGCATCCACTATACCAAGCTATGGCAATACTCCCGAACTACCTCCCCAGTACTGGGTGATGTCGGGGTTATCCTGCCACTAACCGTATAGGAGAGATTTTCGATGTCGGCCGTCTTAAGTATTTAGTACTGCCGCGATATGCTTGTGACGACAATACCCCGAAGCTCAACTCCCCGGGACACTGCCACAACCCCTAATGTCAGGAGGCATCGAGAACAATATTCTCGTCACAAGAACATCGAAACAATCCCAGAATACTCGCGAGATTCCTAAAAAAAATTTGGTGCAATTTTTGAAGATAGAAGAGACAAGAGTAGACGTCAGGAGTCCTCACCAGAGTGAAAGGGGATGAGAAGCAAAGAAATCCTACTCTCCGATATAATATATAGGACTCAAAATATTTTCAGTGTGTGCCTAGACTCGACCGTCAGCGATTCGATCAATCAGTGGGGGCTCCTAGGTCGGAGAAGGCTCTGAATACCAACTTGTAATGCCCAGGATGGGACTATATCTCCTACGTGTCGAGGCACGACTTAGAGACATAACCCCATGCTGGAATGATCGCAAGTCTGGTATCTTTGCACAACTCATGTAAAAGATGGGGATGGAAAACATAAAATAGTTGGCTTACAATCGCCACGTCACACAAATACAATTCATGAACCAATCATCATACATAAGAACATCACTGCCCTCTAAGGGTAAAATCCAAATGACAAGATACCAAACATAATTTAAAATCCACAGGTCGGATCGAATCCTAGTAGAAGTCTCCACTACTGATCATCAGGATAACAAACATAGTATCGACTACGCTCCTCGTCATACTCCCAGTCTAGCTCGGTGCCATCACCTGGATAGCTCACCACTGGACCTGCATCTGGTGTGGTGAAGTAACTGTGAGCCACAGAGGACTCAGCAATCCCGTTCCCGGGTAACAAGACTATTTAAGCCTTGGGAGAGGATAAGGCTGAAGAAAAGAATAAGAGTCTGCAGCAGCAACTAGCACTAGCTTAAGTGAGAGAGTGCGAGAAGAGAAGTGCCTCGGTCGAGAGATGATCACGAAGTGATCCTAGCTAAAGCTCAACAAACATAACCCCACCGTGTTCAACTCCCGAATCCCTATTCGGAAATTGACAGTCACGGTACACACACTGGTAGTGTATTAGAACAATGTGTCAAGTTATCTACAACCGGATATTAACAAGATCCCATCTGCCACATAACCGCGGGCACGGCTTTCGAAAGTTCATAACCCTGCAGGGGTGTTCCAACTTGGCCCATGACAAGCCCACGATCCGCGGAGTCGCAACTCCAAGGTGGGAAGACTCGAGTATTCTCGGAATCCCGTGCTCAAGATACTCCGAACTAAGGTAAGGCTAATCCAGCAAATCCTCCCGGCGTGTCGACACCCTGATGGTAGCCGCGCGTATCTAGTCTCAGGACACGACCGGATGGGGCGAAGCTACGGGTTTATATCAATCCTCTAGTTCCCTCGTGGTGACCCCGCAGGCTCCCCGTTTCGGACCAACACTCATGTGGAGCACTGGCCCGGGGTTGTTGATTAAGAACTCGGGTTTGCAAGACCCTATGCAAGTTTTATTAGTTATTAGGCGAATAGTACCAATGTTGGGACTTGCTGGAAAAGACTTAGCACTTAACGGTTTATCAAGGGGGTCCCATAAACCCCAACCGTGTGAGGAACACATAATCAAGGAACATAACACCGGTTTAAACGGTTCCTAGCGGCATGAGTGGAACAAATCACCAAGCAAAAGGCTTAGCCTTCCACCCTTGCCAATATATAGATGATTTCATTTAAGCATTTATATAGTGTGATATAACCCAACAAAACTTTAACATGAAGCAAGCATCTTCAACTTCACCTGCAACTAGCAATGCTATAAGAGGGGTTGAGCGAAGCGTACTTAGCCATTCAACGGTTTGCATAGGTAGGGTGGTTAGACATGGACATGGTTACAAGTAGGAGGCTGACAGGAAAACATGGGCATCGAGGCAAAACTATAGAGCGGAACTACTAGCAATAGGCAAAGATAGTAATGTTATCAGGGTTCGGTCATCTTGCCTGAAAAGTTTTCGTTCGGATCGTAAGAAGGGTCCTCGTTCACAAGCTCGGTGGTATCCTCGTTCTCGTACTCGTACTCGGTCTCAGCTTCCGGCTCTAAACAATACAATCACACAAGGCACGAATCAACAAGATGCAATGCGCACACAAAAATGATGGATGCATGATGGATGCACTAAGGAAGCACACGGAGCACGGAAAATAAGCATTTAAGGAAAAGCTTCAAAGCAAGATAACAATAGGATATTATGAATCTACACGGAAAATCAATCAAGTTTCATATAAGACTTCCTGAAATCGGAGCTACGGGCTAAAAGTTACACACAAAACAATAAACATGCGAAAGCTGAAAATTACAGCAACATAGCAACTTCAGAGCACTAGAAAAATAAGCTACAGTACTCAAACATCATGGCAAAGAGCATGAACATAAACTAGACATATCCTACAGCAAATAAGTCCAACGGTGCACCCCCAAAGGAGCCACGGATCAATAGCAACAAGCTTGGACATATTGAACTTGACAACAAAATTCTGACAGCAGTAATTTATTGCAACTTTGGAGCCAAAGTTAAATATGCTACAGCCACTCAAATAAGCATGTGAGAACATGAATGGATAGCCAACAATATATACTACAAGGAACCATCAAGAGACACTCCAAAACTATCATGGTTTGTCCTAGAACAGCAAGCAAACATGGCATCGGAACATTACAGATTCCAGACTTAGTGAAAATCCACTAAGTGTTAAAACAGCAGTTTCATCATGGCATCTTTGAGAGCAAGTTTAAGTCACCTCAAAACTAAACATGGCAAGTGGTAAGCACCACATCAAAGTACACATGATGGTGATTCCGAAACATACAAGCATGCATCATGGAGATAAACACAATGATAGCAATGAGCTCAACAAGATGGCATCTCATAACAACTTAAACAACTAAACAGCCACATAGCACTTTGCAACGAGGATAAACATGGCAAGATTAAATCTATCATGCAACCTAACACAAACAACATGTAGAGCATGGCAAGACGAACACGTGGACATGTCATTTGCATCATTCGGATAAACGAGCTAAAAGATATCACTATGCAAAGATGGCATAAAAACAACACATAGCAGCAGTTTATACCGGGATGCACTCTTGCAACAGAAAAATAAGCATCTAGATGATCTCAAACATGCATGGCACAAAGGAATGAAACATAGTGCTAGTCACCACGAACGTCTGGACATGTCATTCACTCAAATCGGAGCAACACACACAAAGATATCCACGTTTGAAATATGCATCAGAGAAAAAAATTACAGGGACTTAGATAAAAGAAGCAACCTTAGATCTGAAGAAAAGTCAACGGGCTCGATCTGGATCAGGTCGGCCCGGATCGGACCGGATCGGAGGCGGATCGGCGCGTGGGCCGGGAGGAGATGCGGCTGGTGGCCGGCCCGGCTAGAGCGGCGCAGCCCTGGCGATCGAAGGAGGCGGCTGGGCCTTGCCTGGCGTTGGCGAACGGTGGCCCAAGCTGGGCCTGGCTGGCGATCCGGAGAGGCGCTGGGGCCTTCGGGCCTCGGGCGGTCAGCGGCGGGAGGCGGCCCGCGACGGAGGCCCGGCTGGAGCGGCGGCCTGGAGGCGATGCGGTGGCCTGGAGGGACCTGGAAGAGGGCGGCCCGACGCGGGGTGGCCCGGCGCTAGCGACGCGCGGCCCAGGAGGCAGATGGGCCCTGGCGATGCGGGATCTGCACGGCGGCTCGGGCGCCTCGATCTGAACGGGCGAGGGCTGGCGTTGACCCGATCGGGATCGCCTCCCCGATCTGAAACCTGCGGCGGCGATGGCTGCTTCGAAGCTGAGGAAGAGGCGGGCGCCGGCGGCTTGAGGCCCCAGGCGGCGGGATCCGGCGGGATCTGGCCGGGACGCTGCTGACTGGGTGGTGAGGCGCCGGTGGAGGGTGAGAGGAGGGAGGAGATGAGGTGGAGGAGTGGTGAGGAGGATTCCGGCGAGGTGGCTGGAGGTGGAAGAGAAGTGGCTAGGGGAGCTAGGGTTTCCTTAATTTGGGGCAAAAATTGGGGGAGTGGACAAATATATAGGCACAAGTAGCTAGGGTTGTCCAAATGGAGTGCGGTTTTCGGCCACAGGATCAGATTTGGATGGCCTAGATGATAGAAGTGGTTAGGAGTGGTTTGGTGGGCTGTTGGAGGGGTGTCTTGGGCCTCAAAGTGGAGGCACTTTGAGCCCACGAGAATAACTGTTGGGGTAGCAAACGGACTCGAAACGCGACGAGATTTGACAGGCGGGTTACACACACCAAAACAACAACACACGACAAGTCTCGCGCCCAACCGGTAACGTTACACGGCCAAACACCAAAGTAGGCCTACGGGACGCCACGGACACGTAAGGGAGCTCCGGAACGCGAAACGGACAACGGGAAGGAACGCGTGGAACCGGATGCAACCGACAACACAAATGCAATGCAATGCACATGTCTACATGATATGAATGAATGCCACACACGCACACAACAAAACGACGAAAAACCCGAAAGACGTAGAACCCGAAATGGAATAGATGAAGCCAGAGATATATTATATGCCCAAAAGGGAAAGTATTACATCCGGGGCATTACACAGTGGGTGTGGCTAGCTGTGTCTGGGTCGTTTTAGACCCTGGCGCCTATTCTGTTTTTATTTCTTTTTCTGTTTTTCTTTTTCTTTTCTGTTTTTCTTATTTAGTTAATATCTGCATATTTATGCTTTAGATGAATATGAGTCCTATATGAAAAGTGCTTAGAATTTTGTGTAGATTATGAATATGTCACTTGATGCCATGTTTAAAAACTTTTAAAATGTTGTTTGAATTTAAATTTGTTTTAAATATGCTTAAACTTGCAAAAATCATAACTAATTCTCTCCAACTCCAAATTTAACAAACTTTATATGCATTTGGGGTAGAAAAATGTGTATAATATTTTGGTGCTGTTGTTTAGCATGTTTGACAACTCTTTCACAGAAGTTTTTCAAATCTGTCCCAAATGCAAATAAATGAATATGGGAGTTTCTGGATATTGTTGTATTTATTTCCAGCCCATTTAAATGTGCTAGCATGTTGCTGTTATGTTAAATTGCACCTTGCCATGTTAACCAACCTCTGTAAAACTTGTTGGTTGCTTGTAAGAATAAACTACATGGACTTGTTAACATGTTCTTTTGTTTGTTCATGTTGGTTTTTGATCTTGTTGGTTGTGATGTTATTGCATTCTTGTGACCCTAGGCCATGCATCATGTTTTTCCTTGTTCACATGCTTCATGTTCATGCATCATGTGATTGAGCACTGCATGTTGATTGATTTTGTTCCGTTGTTGCATTGTTGTGTTTGGTTAGAGCCTGGTGAAGATACTGAGTACGAGATTTCTACCAAGGTTGAGTGTGAGGAGCAAGGTTACGCTCCCTCCGAGGATTCAACAGGCAAGATGACCTGACCCAGATATCTTTACTATCTTTGCCTATGCTAGATGTCTCGCTCTTTAGCTTATTGCCTCGCTGCCTATGTCTGTTTGTCAGCCTCCTATTGTTGCCATGAGCCTCTCTAACCACCCAACCTAGCAAACCTTTGATTGGCTACGTAAGCTTTGCTCATCCCCTCTTATAGCATTGTTAGTTGCAGGAGAAGATTTGAAGATTCTCGCTTCATGATGAAGTTTGTTGGGATATCACACTATATAATCTGTTAAAACTAAATCATCTATATATTTGGCAATGGGTGGAAGGCTAAGCCTTTGCTTGGTGTTTTGTTCCACTCATGCCTCCCTAGGAACCATTTTAAACCGGTGTTATGTTCCTTGATTTTGCATCCCTAACACGGTTGGGGTTTATGGCCCCCCCTTGATAACCCGCTTAGCGCTAAAGCTTTTCCAGCATGGCCCAACTTTGGTTTTACATTTGCCTAATAACTAAAACTTGCATAGGGAGTTATAAACCCTTTTCTTAATCAACAACCCGGGCCAGTGCTCCACATGAGTGTTAGTCCAAACTGGGGAGTCTGTGGGGCCACCTCGAGGAAACTCAAGGGGCGGTAAAAACCAGTAGAATTGCCCATCCGGTCGTGGCCTGAGACGAGATACGCGCGGCTACTATCAGGGTGTCGGTATGCCGGGAGGTCTTGCTGGATTAGTTTTACCTTAGTCGGAATATCTTGAGCACGGGATTCCGAGAACACTCGGGTCTTCCCACCTTGGAGTTGCGACTCCGCAGATCGTGAGCTTGTGATGGGCTAAGTTGGGACACCCCTGCAGGGTTTTGATCTTTCGAAAGCCGTGCCCGCGGTTATATGGCAGATGGGAATTGTTAATATCCGGTTGTAGAAAACTTGACACTATGTTCATAATACACTACCACCGCGAGTAACCGTGACGGTCGCTTTCCGAAGGGGTTCGGGAAGTGAACACGGTGGGGTTATGTTTGACGTGCTTAGATAGGATCACTTCGTGATCACTTTGACGATCGTTGGCACTTCTCTTCTCGCTCTAAACACGTAAGCTAGTGCTAGTGCAGCTGCAACCTTGTTCTTCAGCCTTGTTCCACACCCAAGGCATTGATAGTTTTGCTACCCAGGAACGGGATTGCTGAGTCCTCCGTGGCTCACAGATTCTACACAACACCAGATGCAGGTACCCTAGAGAACTACACAGCTGGTGGTTCAGAGTTGTAGTGGGAGTTCGATGAAGAACATGGGCGATACTACGTGTCTTATCCAGAGGATCAGTAGGGCTCTTACTAGGATGATCGGGACCTTGTGTGGCTTTATTTATGGTATCTTTCATTTGGATCTTCGTCCGTAGTCGGACTGTGATGTTATTTGGATGATGATTGTTTATGTAATGTATTGTGTGACGTGGCGAGTGTAAGCCAACTACTCTTTTGCAATTTCATCCCTCTTTTACATAAGTCGTGCAAAGATACCATACTTGAGATCATTCTAGTATGAGATTATGCCTTTAAGTCGTGCCTCGACACGTAGGAGGTATAGTCTCATACTGGGCATTACAGACGAAGAGAACCATTTTCCTGCTCGTTGAAACGAGGCGGACCAATAGGCAAAGTTCTCGTCCATCGGTGTTTACCGGAATGTTATCAACAATAGTAACAAGGTTTTACTGACAGAGTCGTACTCCAAGGTGTTTAGATAAGCAGAAAATTATTACTGCTTAGATTATATGTAGATCAAAGAAGGGTTAAACAAACAAATGGAAAGGAAAATGTGTTTAAACACAATGAATAGGAGTATATCATTCCCAAGATTAAGCAGGGCATGATATACGTGTCAGGAGATCAAAGCCATGACCATATAGATAATAGGGGTAAGAAGAATTATGATATGTACCCACACAACGATGTTGGATAGTTGATCAAGAAACATTTAGCCTTGCGCTTACAATGTTCTTGTGGATCTTTGGAGTACCACAGACATGCTTCGAGATAGCACCGACTTGGTCATTAGGTAAAGATCAGACTTTAAATACACAAAGGATCCATCAGGAACGACTCATAGAATAAGTCTTACATTTTAAGTAAGGAAAAGATGAGGATGTGGCCGACGGGCTCAGCAACAATTCATCGAGATTCCCATAAGCATGGATTTCTACATTCAAGTGAACAAGATGATAACATTGGACATACCGTAGTATGTTAGAAGAGAACATCCATATGTAAACATTGAATGGAACGTGCACCGGGAAAATGGACTAAGTAGCATGACCAATGTTATATTGGTGATTCAATAACCAAAAGACCGAGAATGGGACTATCAACCATTCACTTCAAAGAAATAGGGTTTCTAGAAGTTTTGAATTCGCACGTCATACTTGACTTGTTGGGTTTTCGGTTAGAAAAAATAGGGGACCAAGGAATGAACTGATATGGCAAGAAGTATCACCTGTATAAGAATTCTTAAGAGGTGGTGAAATTCTCACGACATTCTTGATATGAAAGATAGTAGTACTCCAAGGTAGAGCATATCATAAGTTGTACAACAAGGAACTCAAGGTATAACACAAAACAAGAACAAGTTTGTGTTGGAGGGAATGCAAGAATGTTGTCGATGTTAATACAAATCATCCAGGGGAAAGGATGGTATTTCCCATCATGAATTCGATTCACAACTTGGAAGAAGGCAAATCATCGTTGATGATATCACGACACATTTGTCCAGAGATTTCATTAAGATGTAATCGATCGGCGATGACATCAAGTGAAATGAATGATGGAGCTCAAGGTTATTGAAACCACTAGTACAATACAAACTTGAAATCAAGCTAGTTGTTCAAGGTGAAATGATATGCCGAGGAAGATCGGCGTAAGCTTAGATCACTACCGAAATTGTGCTTCGGGAAGAAGGACCAGGTAGCACAGTTAAATAGATGCACGATAATGATATAGCCGATCAGGATAGATATGACTTGAAGAATTAACAAACTCATAAGCAATGGAGATTACTTAGAGTTATTGAATCGGAGTGCGGAATTGATTCACTTATCGGTGTCCTTGAGTGCCTAACAACTCAGAACCCAGGGAAAATTGGAACCGGTGAGAAGTAATACTTGAAGAAGAACTCATAAGAAGTAATATGGTTCTGTGACATTAGCAAGATACCACGGGGTAATACTCGAAGGTAGATCATAATAGAGCTTGGACAGGTGCATTGACCTGTAGAGGACAAGTGGTTTAACTTGTCCGAGAAATGGTATTTAAAGGAGAGCATGGTCGGAACCACGATTGCAAAAGGCCAGATCCCAGATATAATATGAACTTATATCAAGGGGATAATTAATTCAAGAGAAGCTTTAATGATAAGATCTACATCGTGTCCACGGGCATGAACCGAAAGTTCAGGGTTGACTCCCACTTCTTCAATGCATAAGCTTTCATTCACTGCTCTATTAAAAATGAATTGATTGCAAAGACTTGCCTGGTGAATTACCAGAGGAGTATGAACCTTGGAAAACTTTCGGGTTCACACAGATTAAGGAAGGCATAAGTTCAACCCATCGGGGCATCTTAGATTCATACTACCCAAACTTCAGGAGCAAATTATACAAGCTCGAAAGAAGAGCATGGTTGAGAAAGCAGATGATGTATTTTACCCAAGGCATTATATATCATGGCAGAACTCACAATGTGTTTGAATATGAAGGAAGCTGTCGGATAAAATCCAACAAAGGATCCGGTGGTCTACAAGGGATCTGATGTGAGCATCGGTACTCAACCAGAAGAAGAAAGAATGCAAGGATATCAGTTTATATAAACAACTGACTATTTCAAAACTCAAATGAAAAAGAAATTATGATTTCCAAATCAAGGGATCAAAAGCAAACACTCTGATTAAGGATGGGTAAGTTGAAATGACTTAGGGGTGCAATCGATGACAATTTGGTTGGTCGAGAACCAGCTCATATTCGGAATGGAGTCTGAGCTTGGAGAACGGATTCTAGTTTGACTGATGATTGAGAGTATTTGCAACCTATTGAATCAATAAGATCATAAAGTCAATCACAAAGGATTTTAACGAATATTGCTATACATATGGAATTAACCATAATGCAAGCAGGTAAAACTTCCCAAAGCAATAGGTTGCTGAGGATTTTGGAAGATTGAATAGCATTTTGAAGACCTTTGTGAAACGCATGAACAACTGGGGATGAACGAATCCCCAGTGAGTGTGAAGAATTATTCATACATGTATTCACGCGGAAAAGGAGTTGCGCGGGCACCAAGGATTCTCGGAATATCCGAAGTATTTCAGGGTATCTTGTAATAACAAGATCAATTGAAATGAAGGTATGGACGAAAAGTGTATGCAGCTATCCTTAGGGATTTATCGGTGATATGGAATTGCAATGGCGAAGGGCACAAGGGTCTCAGAATCTTCTGATGAAGCAAGCGACCATCTTGACTGAAGGGGCTCTCCAGGAGGAAGTAATTTCGAGAACCTAAAGTTAGATTTTAGCAAAATCATTTAACCCGAATAGAAGAGAGATCAGAATCCCGGAGTATAGATGAGGAATAAAAGATCCTAATACCACCCAATGCCGACATGGGCCCGTAAGCCACACAACCATGTTAGTAAAAGTTTTGCAATGACTAGACTCGACTTCGGCCAAGGAGTTGGAAAGGGGGATTCCTACAGGCAGTCAGCTATGATACCAACTTGTGACGCCCCTGATTTGACCGTACACTAATCATGCACGCAAATGTGTACAACCACGATCAGGGACTCACTGGAAGATATCACAACACAACTTTAGACACAAATTAAAATAATCAAGCTTTATATTACAAGCCAGGGCCTCGAGGGCTCGAATACATAAGCTTGAAAACACAAGAGTCAGCTAAAGCAATATTATTCGAGTACAGACATAGGTTAAACAAGTTTGCCTTAAGAAGGCCAACACAAATGTAGTAACTATCGGAAAGGCAAGGGCTCCTGCCTGGGACCTCCTAACTACTCCTCGAATCCAAACTTCACGTAGAAACATCCTCGGGATCCTCTGGGTCCTAGACTCCACCATATGGTTGCGTCATCCGAGAAGAAGGGACAAAAGGGGAAAAGGGAGAGCAAAGCAACCGTGAGTACTCATCCAATGTACTCGCAAGCAAGGATCTACACTACATATGCAATGATATCTGTGTAAAAGGGTAATATATGTGGGTTAAACTGCAGAATGTCAGGATAAGAGGGGGATAGCTAATCCAATCGAAGACTACGCTTCTAGCCACCTCCATCTTGCAGTAGTAGAAGAGGGTAGGTGGAAAGTAACAAGTATCCTCGCTTCTGACAGTCTCCGTCTTGCAGTAGTAGAAGGAGTAGATGGTAAGTTCACCAAGTAACAACGTATAGCATAATCCTACCCGATGATCCTCCCCTCGTCGCCCTGTGGGAAAGCGATCATCGGGTTGTATCTGGTACTTGTTTGGGTGTGTTTTATTAAGTATCCAGTTCTAGTTGTCATGACGTCAGAGTACAACTCCGGGTCGTCCTTTTACCGAGGGACCCGGCTATTCGAATAGATTAATTTCCCTGCAGGGGTGCACCACATAACCCAGCACACTCGATCCCATTTGGCCGGACACACTTTCCTGGCTCATGCCCGGCCTCGGAAGATCAACACATCGCAGCCCTACCTAAGCACAACAGAGAGGTCAGCACGCCGGTCTAAGTCCTAAGCGCGCAGGGGTCCGGGCCCATCGCCCAACGCACACCTGCGCATTGCTTACGCGGCCAGTAAGCAGACCTACCCTCTCCTAATACCAGAGTAGGCGTTCCAATCAAATCCGGCGCGCGCCGCTAAGTCACTGACGTCAAGAAGGCTTCGACTGATACCACGACGTCGAGTGCCCATAACTATTCCCACGTAGCTAGTTAGTGCGTATAGGCCAATGTCCAGACTCAGATCAAATACCATGTGCTTCATTGGCTCCCAAGTTGTCTTCTGGTCCAAAAAATCCCTAAAAAGTTTCGCTACCTTTGGACTCCATTTGATAGGGATATTCTATGAAGTAAAATTACAAGAATTGGCACCTAGCACTATGTCAATAGGTTAGTCCTAAAAAATATATAAAGTCGCTATAAAATGATTGTAAGACATCCAAGAATGATAATATAACAGCATGGAACAATAAAAACTTATATATACGTTGGAAACGTATCAGCATCCCCAAGCTTAAGTCCTACTCGTCCTCGAGTAGGTAAATGATAAAAACAGAATTTTTGATGTGGAATGCTCGCTAACATGTTCATCACCTTTTCTTTTCTTTTGTAGCATGGACAATTGGACTTTTAGATGATTCAAAGCAATAGTCTAGTTTTGACATGAAGACTTCAATACTCAAGCATATCAACAAGCAACCATGTCTTTAAAAATATTAGCGCTATAGAAAGTTGTCCCTAACCCATCATGCTCAATCATTGGTCCATTCATGCAACACATCCAAATATTAGCTACATCCAATGCTCAAGTGTGATAATAGTGTTCCATAGGTGGTGCTTTATAAGAGAAGATGAGACTCAAATGAAATAAAAATTGCATAAAGTAAATAGATAGGCCCTTCGTAGAGGGAAGTAGGGATTTGTAGAGGTGCGGGGGCTCAAAGCTTAAATTGAGAGATAAAATCATTTTGAGTGACATTCTTTTCTCGTCAATGAGAAAGACTAAGAGTTCCCAATATCTTCCATGCTAAGTAAATCATAGGCGGTTCCCGAACATAAAATAAAGTTTATTCCTTTCCACTATTCTTTCACAATCCATGGCTAGCCGAATTAATGGGGGCCTTCCATACCAACACATATCGAGGAATTTATTTGTAGTATTTTTTTGCATTTTGTTACAGGGCATCCCTATTACTGCCACACTCTCGTGCAATGACAAGTGAATAAACACTCATCTTGAGAATAACCTACTCAGTATAGGCCACCCCTTGCCGCTTCATGAGCGTACGGGCACACAAAAGAGATGTTTGTTTTGAAAATTAGAGTTGGCACCTACACATTTGCTTAGGACGGCGTGGCAATACCGCATATAGGTAGGTATGGTCGACTGATACGTCCAAAATGCATCACTATTTTGTATTATAATTTATCCTTATTCATTGATATATTTCACGTTATGATGATGTTCTTATGTTGTTTTGGTCTATTTTTACACAGTTTGCAACTTTCCGATACCGAAACAGCAGACGCAGGATTCAGGAGGAAAAAGTGGATGCTGAGTTGCTGAAGAAGAACACCTCCAAATTACCTGAAAATTGACGGGAGGTATTTTTCAGAAGAATAACGAAGACACGCAAAAGGGGAGTCAGAGGGGGGCCATAGGGTGCCTAGGCGGCCTGGGGGCGCCCCCCCTGGCCGCGCCGGGGGGGCGCCTGGAGCCCCTGGCCCACCTCTGGCCGCCCCCTTTTGCATATATGTTCTCCGTCCTCCGAAAACCCTAGGCACGGGACTTTTTACGGAGTTCCGCCGCCGCTTTGAGGCGGAAACCTACAGAGAAGAAAAGGGCATCTCCGGTGGGCAGATTCCGCCGGGGAGATCACCTCTCGGAAGGGGAGATCGTCGCCATCGTCATCACCATCATCACGGGCATCATCGAGATCATCATCAACATCATCCCCAACATCAGCACCATCTCCATCTTCATCCAAATCTCATCTTTCCATCGCAACTCGTGTTGTAACTTGTACTACCTATCCTCTCTACTCCATCGGTGTTGATTACTACTTTGTGGTGAATGCTATTGAGTTTTGTTGGAGAAATATTATTATGTCCAGATTGTTTATCACATATTTATCCCCTCTGATCATGATCTCTTTTATGTCTTGTGAGTAGTTACTTTAGTTCTTGAGGACATGGGGAAAGTCTTGTTGTTAGTAGTCATATGCTGTTGAAGTAATATGTGTTGTTTGATACTTAAGTTGTGTTGTCATTCTACTAGTGGTGTTGTGTGAGTCGAACACCCAACACTTCGCCTTATTAAGGACCTAGGGGAATACATTGTGTATAAAGAATGCTTATGGTGGGTTGCCGGAGTGACAGAAACCTGAACCCCAGTTTGCACGCTTTTGCATAAGGGAATAATGGATCCTCGATCGTATTGCTATGGTTAGGCTTTTGCCTTAAATTCTATCTTGTATTTGCGGATGCTTGCAAGGTGTTTAATCATAAGAGTGCATTCATCTTAGTCTAGAGAGTGCACTAGCATAGATCCACCCACCAACACTTATCAACACATAACATAGTATCGATACGGAATATGGCGAAAGCACATGACTACCTCTCCCGTGTGTCCTCAAGAACGCTTTAGTCTTTATAAGTTCAGTTGCTAGGCCTCTCCTTTGCTAAGAAAGGATTGGGCCACTTGTTACTCTCAGTATCTTTTACATTACTTGCCTTTACATTCCTGTTGCTTATATCGAGAAAAACCCCTAAAAGTTATCTTTCAGTGCTTGCAATAATTTCTTGCTCAGAATCGCTTATCAATACCTTCTGCTCCTCGTTGGGTTCGACACTCTTACTTATCGAAAACGCTGCAACAAATCCCTTACGGTTGAGGGTCATCAAGTACCGTTTTCTGGCGCCGTTGCCGGGGAGCGTAGCGCTATTGGTAAAGTGAAACTGGTAAGAAAGTATTTTTATAATTCTATTTTTATTTTTGTTATTGCTGCTCTCTGTCCTTATGGATAACCATATTATTGGAGCATTGCTTGCGGGAAGACACCCCACACCTGTGGTGGTTGATCCTCCCCCTACTGAAATTGTGCCTTATAAAATACCGGCTGGCATTATCAATTATGTTTTGGCTAATCAGTATGCAGGAGACAGACATCCCGGTGAACACTTGCTATATTTGTCACGACTATGTTCATTATTTAAGCTTGCAGGTGTATCGAGGGAGTTTGTCATGAGGAAATTGTTTGTCGTATCCCTTATAGATAAAGCTTCAGATTGGTATGGGCTTCTCGATAACCCACACTTGCTGGACTGGCAGGAGCTTATGTCTCTCTTTTATACTAAATTTTATCCTCTTCATGAAATTCATCGAGACAGGAATTATATCTATAACTTTAGGTCTCGTGACGGAGAAAGCATTGCTCAAGCTTGGGGGAGATTGAAGTCTCTAATGCTCAAATGCCCTATTCATAAGCTTCCCAAGGAAATTATACTTACAAATTTTTATGCCAGGCTTTCTCGTCAGGATAAGGAGATGCTGGATGCCTCCTCTAGTGGGGTATTTCAGAAGAAGAGTGTTGAAGAAAGGTGGGATCTCCTTGAAAGAATCCAGAGGAATACCGAAGATTGGGAAATTGATAAAGGTATTGAACCCGCTATAAATTATGAACATGATTATATTGAGAGCTATGTAGAAACTGATTACTTCAATACTTTTTGCTCTAAGATTGGTCTTGATTCCCATCTAGTGATTGATTTGTGTAAGAATTTTGCCTCTCACGTTGATTCTTTTAAAAAGAATAGAGACCAGCACCATGCACCTTTTAAAGAAAAACCTATTGATATTTATGTTGTTGAGCCTATTTTGCCTGTAGTTATATATGAACAGCCTCCTTTTCCCACGAGGATAAAGGAGCACTCTCTTGTGACAGGCATAATAAATAAAAGTGAGAGAAAAGTTGATGAACCTGAGGACCAGATCAGGGTCGATCCTCGAGTTGCATTGATTAAAGACCTTGTTACTGATGATGTTTTGGATTCCAATATAACTTTTTGTGCTGTTTCCACTAACCTTGTCACAGCCAAGAACAAAGGCCCAATTTCAGGTACTCCAGTGGTATCTGTTAAAATAGGAGATCACAATTATTATGGGCTATGCGATTTGGGATCGAGTGCAAGTGCTATTCCTTACTCACTCTATGAAGAAATCATCGGTGAGATTTCCCCTTGTGAACTTGAAGAAGTTGATGTTACTATTCATCTTGCAAATAGATCAACTATCTCTCCTATCGGAATTGTGAGGGACGTTGAAGTCCTATGTGGAAAGGTAAAATATCCTACCGACTTTTTGGTACTTGGTTCAACCAGGGACAATTTTTGTCCCATAATTTTTGGTAGACCTTTTCTTAGAACTTGTGGAGCTATAATAGATTGCAAGAAAGGTAAAGTTTCTGTTGAATTCAATGGTGAGCCGTATGAATTTAATTTTTCTAAATTCTCTAAGCAGCCTCGTGGTACTAATTTACCTAGTGATGATAAAATTATTGAAAGTATTGCCTCTATTGCTATTCCCCCTGATGATCCTTTGCAGCAATACATGGAGGACCACAAGAATGATTTACATATGCAGGAAAGAAATGAACTAGATGAAATATTCTTGAGGCAGCCTGCTATCCAGAAGCACAACCTTCCGGTTGAACCTTTGGGAATTTTATCAAAACCGAAAGAAGACCCGGTGTTCGATCTTAAACCTCTTCCCGATACGCTCAAGTATGCTTATTTAGATGAAAAGAAAGTATATCCTGTTATTATCAATTCTAACCTTTCAGGATATGAAGAAGAGCGATTATTGGAAGTACTTCGTCAACACCGAGGCGCAATTGGCTATACCCTTCATGACCTTAAGGGGATTAGTCCATCTATCTGTCAACATACTATCAACCTTGAGCCTGATGCTAAACCAGTTGTTGATCATCAACGACGGTTGAACCCGAAGATGATGGATGTCGTGAGAACTGAGATTCTCAAGCTTCTAGCCGTAGGTATTATCTACCCTATAGCTGATAGTAAGTGGGTAAGTCCGGTACATTGTGTTCCTAAGAAAGGAGGTACAACTGTGGTTCCTAATGATAAAAATGAACTAATACCTCAGAGAATTATTATTGGGTATAGAATGTGTATTGATTACAGGAAGTTGAACAAGGCAACCAGGAAGGATCACTACCCGTTGCCGTTCATCGACCAAATGCTTGAAAGTTATCCAAAAATACCCACTTTTGTTATCTCGATGGTTATTCTGGCTTCTCTCAAATTCATGTTAACACTATCGATCAAGAGAAGACCACTTTTACTTGTCCTTTTGGTACTTATGCTTAGAGACGTATGCCTTTTGGTTTATTTAATGCCCCTGCTACTTTTCAAAGGTGTATGTCTGCTATCTTTCATGGCTTCTGCGGGGATATCATGGAAGTCTTCATGGACGATTTCTCCGTCTATGGAACTTCATTTGACCATTGTCTTCACAACCTTAATAAAGTTTTGCAGAGATGCGAGGAGACAAATTTGGTACTCAACTGGGAGAAGTGCCACTTTATGGTTAATGAAGGAATTGTTCTTGGTCACAAGATTTCCGAAAGGGGAATTGAAGTGGACAAAGCCAAGATCGAAGCTATTGAGAGGATGCCTTATCCAAAGGACATCAAAGGTATTCGCAGTTTTCTCGGTCATGCAGGTTTTTATAGAAGATTTATTAAAGACTTTTCTAAAACCTCGAGACCCCTCACTAATCTTCTCCGGAAGGATGTTCATTTTGCGTTTGATGAAAATTTTAAGGAAGCTTTTGAAATCCTTAAGAAAGCTTTAATAACTGCTCCTATAGTACAACCACCTGACTGGAACTTACCTTTTGAAATTATGTGTGATGCAAGTGATTTTGCTGTTGGAGCTGTTTTAGGACAAAGGGTTGATAAGAAATTGAATGTTATACATTATGCTAGTAAGACCCTTCATAGTGCTCAAAGAAATTATGCTACTACTTAGAAGGAATTCTTAGCTGTAGTTTTTGCTTGTGATAAGTTTAGGCAGTATATTGTTGATTCCAAAGTTATTGTTCATACTGATCATGCTGCCATTAAGTATCTTATGACAAAGAAGGATGCCAAGCCAAGGCTTATTAGATGGGTACTCCTTCTTCAAGAATTTGATTTGCAGATTGTTGATAGGAAGGGGGAAGACAATCCGGTGGCGGACAATCTTTCAAGAATGGAAGATATACCGCATGACCCCATTCCAGTTAACGATAGTTTTCCAGACGAACAACTTGCCGTTGTAAAAGTACAACCTCTTTCCGATCCTTGGTATGCAGATTATGCTAATTTTATTGTTGCAAAGTATTTGCCTCCAGGTCTAACATTTCAGCAGAGGAAGAAGTTCTTTCATGATTTGAGGCACTACTTTTGGGATGACCCACATCTTTTCAAAGAAGGTCCCGACGGGATCGTGATAAGATGCATCCCGGAACATGAGCAGAAGGACATTCTCAGACGGTGCCATGACAGTCCCTATGGAGGACATCATGCCGGCGAAAGGACTGCACATAAGGTTCTTCAATCAGGTTTTTATTGGCCCACTCTCTTTAAAGATGCTAGAAATTATGTTTTAGCTTGTGATGAATGTCAGAGAGTTGGTAACATTAGTAGAAGGAATGAGATGCCTATGAATTACTCACTAGTGATTGAACCTTTCGATTGTTGGGGTTTCGATTTTATGGGTCCTTTTCCTTCTTCGCACAAGTACACTCACATTTTAGTAGCTGTTGATTATGTGACCAAGTGGGTTGAAGCAATCCCCACTGAAAGTGCTGATCACAAAACATCCTTGAAAATGCTTAAGGATGTAATATTCCCTAGGTTTGGTGTACCAAGGTACCTCATGACAGATGGAGGATCACACTTCATGCACGGAGCTTTTAGAAAAGCTCTGGCTAAATACGATGTTAATCATAGAATTGCTTCACCTTATCATCCTCAAACTAGTGGGCAAGTTGAGCTCACCAATAGAGAGATTAAGTTGATCTTGCAGAAAACAGTAAACAGAAATAGGAAGGATTGGTCAAATAAATTGGGAGATGCTTTGTGGGCATATAGAACTGCTTACAAAAACCCCATGGGCATGTCTCCTTATAAAATGGTGTATGGCAAAGCTTGCCATCTGCCATTAGAGCTAGAGCACAAAGCTTTCTGGGCTGTTAGAGAGCTTAACGCTGACCCAAAACTAGCTGGTGAGAAGCGTCTCATGAACTTGACTTCTCTAGATGAATGGAGAAGTGAAGCTTACGAGAGCGCTAAAATGTTCAAAGAAAAGGTAAAAAGGTGGCATGATAGGAAGATTCTGAAACGTGAATTTAATGTTGGTGATAAAGTTTTGTTGTTTAGATCCCGTTTCAGGTTTTCTCCGGGTAAACTACTTTCCAGGTGGGAAGGACCATTTCATATTGAAGAAGTTTATCGGTCTGGTGCAATTAATATTAATAATTTTGAAGGCACCAAACCTCAAGTTGTGAATGGGCAAAGACTTAAACATTACATAGCAGGAGACCCTGTCGATGTTGATGTGAATATAATATACACAACAACCCACGAAGAACATGTTGCAGCCCTGTTTCAGACGCCAGCAGAAGCAGAATAAATAAAAGGTATGTAGTACGGTAAGAAAACACCACAAAACATCATAAAAGTTCCGTATTACGAGTTTTTGAAAAATTAGTAAAATTCCGAGTCGAAGTGGAGCCGGAGACGACCACCAGGGAGTCCAGGCGCCCCCCTGGCGCGCCCCCCCTGGGCCGCGCCGGCAGGCCGCCTGGACACCCTGGTGCCCGTCTCCGACCCCGCTTTGGTCCGTTACCTTCCTTTCTGTGCATAAATTTTTCCTATATATTTGCCCGGGTTGTTCCGGCATCGTATCTTGCGATTTCGCGTGTTTTCTCTTCGATCTGTTTCTGCCAGGAAATCTTTCAGCTAAATTTAGGTGCCATGGCTTCTCCAAGTTCCCCCAAGGACACGTTCGTCGTCAACGTCATCAACCCTTACCTCGCTGAGGTGAAGAAGCACCCTCAGGTTGTTCAGATGAAGGAAGGCGTCCTTCATCAAGAAGATCTGAAGGGACCTATCAAGGAGGGAAGCGTCCAGGCCAGGCTGGAAGAAGTGGAGCAGGAAGTCTTCAAGTACAAGGAGATGATCGAGCATGGTGTCGAAGCTGACGTTGACATCATCAACGAGCTGAAGAACTACTTTCTGAAGGAGATGTGGGAAAGAATCGCCGCGGCTGAAGACAGAATCATAGAACTCCAGGGGCAAATTAATGATCTATATAACCAGAACTGTGAGTATGAACTAAGATTTATGCGCATGAGTTTGGGTGCTGAATGCAGGATTCAGGAGATGAGCCTCTCACAAGAGACTTTAGCAAGATATCCATGGAAGCGTTTCGCCAAGGACTACGTGATTAACGCCAACAAATATGGGTGAAATCTCCATGGGTAATGGCATTCCCTTGGCTTGTTCCAAGCTTGGGGGAGTGCCCGGTATCTTTATCATTTACCTTTTGTCTTTTAGAAGTCAAGTAGAGTCGTATCATGTCTAGGGAGGTTATCATATGAGATAGGTGTGTGCATTGAGGTCTATCGCCCCCTTGGTGAAGAATTGTATCCGTGTGTGTGGAGTCGTCTATGATGGAATATTAATGAGAAGTTTATCGGTTCCTTATTGCTGCACTCGGTATTCTCTTCACGCAATCGACCTTATATGATGATTCTTATGGGGAGTATTAACCTTATGTCAGGTATGGCTATGAAACTTTATTTAATCTTGGCAAACGTAGCTTTGGTCATAACAACAAGCATGATTCTCTTAAAGTATCAACATAGCTAGAACCTTTATGTTATTATACTTGAAGTGTTATGTTGACAAGGAAGACAACTTGATGTGTTATGCTTATTTCAATGTTCATGCTTTATATTGCTTTGCATATTATTCATCATCAGTTGTCTGCTCTTTCAAAACCTTTGCTAGCCTAACTCTGTACTAAGCGGAATTCTGCTTGTGCGTCCATACCCTTAAGCCAATACCTTCCATATGAGTCCACCATACCTACCTACTCGTGGCACCCCACTACCACCTCCTAAAGTATATAATTTATGTGTTATCCTTAAATGTTCAAAATCTTTTATTTTGTGCCTCTGCTTTAGCTCATGAGGAAGTAGTAGCTAATTCATGACCTTTTTGAGTTGGACAAGCTTCACCCCGGGATTGCATGTATAATGTGCAAACCCATAATACGAAAAGGAACTGGCATTGAGTGCGCCCGGCTTAAAAATAATATAACAAACAAACCCTCCTTCACGCTTTGTTCATGAGAAATCAGAAAACTTTGGCAGTGATAAACAAAGGAGAATAAGAGGATGTTATCGTCCTCATACGGGAGCCGTTCCTCGAAACTTGTCCAGTTCAAGAAGTAATTGAGTTATCTATTAGCATTCGTTGACGAATAATGCACCTCTCAAAAAATTTGTTTTCATTCTGTTTGATTTGAGGATAGCACATGAGTTTTCCCTACTACCCTAGAGCAGGGCCTATCTTTTAATTTTAAGTTGAGTCAGTTATTCCTACTTCCTTCTATTTCTCAAAGAGAGCAGACGTTTGATGTTGATAAGGATTCATGCATATAAAGCTGCATTAAGATTTGTCATATCATATCCTTGTTGACATTATCATTTGATAAGTAAGTTGTTTGTCATGCCCAGCTAAGGCAAATATCTTCCTTTGTGTTAACACTTTCACTTCTTGCTTATTAACTTGTTATTTCAAAAAGCTTCAATTAATACCATCAAAAGCAAAAGTTAAAATTATTTGTTGTTCTTTGACCAAAGGACATGTTTGCCATGATATAATGAGTTTCTATTGGTCCTACTTTCGAATATAAGTGTTGACACTCTTTCATAAGAGCCTTATGAGTTGAAGATTGTTGCTGAGGATATTTGAGTTGGTGAAGAGGCTATGATGCTTCTTGTCCGTATTCTATTTATCGACACTTCACTCTCTAAACTTGTGGACAGGTTTACCGAGTTCATATTCGCTTGGGGACAAGCGAGGTCTAAGCTTGGGGGTGTTGATACGTCCAAAATGCATCACTATTTTGTATTATAATTTATCCTTATTCATTGATATATTTCACGTTATGATGATGTTCTTATGTTGTTTTGGTCTATTTTTACACAGTTTGCAACTTTCCGATACCGAAACAGCAGACGCAGGATTCGGCAGGAAAAAGTGGATGCTGAGTTGCTGAAGAAGAACACCTCCAAATTACCTGAAAATTGACGGGAAGTATTTTTCAGAAGAATAACGAAGACACGCAAAAGGGGTGTTAGAGGGGGGCCACAGGGTGCCCAGGCGGCCTGGGGGCGCGCCCCCCTGGCCGCGCCGGGGGGGCGCCTGGAGCCCCCGGCCCACCTCTGGCCGCCCCCTTTTGCATATATGTTCTCCGTCCTCCGAAAACCCTAGGCACGGGACTTTTTACGGAGTTCCGCCGCCGCTTCGAGGCGGAAACCTACAGAGAAGAAAAGGGCATCTCCGGTGGGCAGATTCCGCCGGGGAGATCACCTCCCGGAAGGGGAGATCGTCGCCATCGTCATCACCATCATCACGGGCATCATCGAGATCATCATTAACATCATCCCCAACATCAGCACCATCTCCATCTTCATCCAAATCTCATCTTTCCATCGCAACTCGTGTTGTAACTTGTACTACCTATCCTCTCTACTCCATCGGTGTTGATTACTACTTTGTGGTGAATGCTATTGAGTTTTGTTGGAGAAATATTATTATGTCCAGATTGTTTATCACATATTTATCCCCTCTGATCATGATCTCTTTTATGTCTTGTGAGTAGTTACTTTAGTTCTTGAGGACATGGGGAAAGTCTTGTTGTTAGTAGTCGTATGCTGTTGAAGTAATATGTGTTGTTTCACACTTAAGTTGTGTTGTCATTCTACTAGTGGTGTTGTGTGAGTCGAACACCCAACACTTCGCCTTATTAAGGACCTAGGAGAATGCATTGTGTATAAAGAATGCTTACGGTGGGTTGCCGGAGTGACGAAAACCTGAACCCCAGTTTACACGCTTTTGCATAAGGGAATAATGGATCCTCGATCGTATTGCTATGGTTAGGCTTTTGCCTTAAATTCTATCTTGTATTTGCGGATGCTTGCAAGGTGTTTAATCATAAGAGTGCATTCATCTTAGTCTAGAGAGTGCACTAGCATAGATCCACCCACCAACACTTATCAACACATAACATAGTATCGATACGGAATATGGCGAAAGCACATGACTACCTCTCCCGTGTGTCCTCAAGAACGCTTTAGTCTTTATAAGTTCAGTTGCTAGGCCTCTCCTTTGCTAAGAAAGGATTGGGCCACTTGTTACTCTCAGTATCTTTTACATTACTTGCCTTTACATTCCTGTTGCTTATATCGAGAAAAACCCCTAAAAGTTATCTTTCAGTGCTTGCAGTAATTTCTTGCTCAGAATCGCTTATCAATACCTTCTGCTCCTCGTTGGGTTCGACACTCTTACTTATCGAAAACGCTGCAATAGATCCCTTACGGTTGAGGGTCATCATCGACTCATTTGGCACAACTTGGGTTTCAGGATTTGGATGCACAAGTAGTATTTCTACTTAGTACAAGTGAAGGCTAGCTAATAGATTAAGAAGCAACCAACCAAGGAACGAAAACCATCATAAAAGAACATTAAGCATAACTAACACCGAATAATGCAACACAAGTATGATGTAATTTCATTGCATAACTATTGACTTTCGTTCTTGCATTGGGAATCACAAACCTTAACACCAATATTCTTACTAGAGCATAATTACTCACCAACATGACTCATATATTACTATCATCACATCTCAAAACTATTACAAGGAATCAAGTTTATTTTGTCCAATGATCTTCATGAAGGTTTTTATTATACCCCTTTTGAATATCTATCACTTTGGGACTAATTTCATATGTTGCAATTGCTTTTGACAAGCTCAAACAGATTTAAGTGAAGAACATGAGCATACAAAATTTCATCTCTCAAAATTATATAAGTGAAGCAAGAGGGAATTTCTTCAAAAATTTAATAACTCTCAAATAAATCTAAGTGAAGCATGAGATAATTTCTTCAAAAATATTAAAGCACATGTGCTTAAAAAGATATAAGTGAAGCACTGGAGCAATTTGAAAGCTCAAAAGATTTAAGTGAAGCATAAAGAGCAATTCTAACAAATCATAGCATAATTTCGGCTCTCTCAAATAGGTGTTTCCAGCCAGGATACTAATGACGAAATAAAAAGAAAAAACAATCAAAGACTCATATAATACAAGGCGCTCCAAGCAAAACTCATGATATGTGACGAATAAAAATGTAGCTTCAAGTAAAATACCGATGGTCGTTAGAAGAAAGAGGGGATGCCTCTTGGGGCATCCTCAAGCTTAGTTGCTTGATACTTCTTGAATATTATCTTGAGGTTCCATGGGCTTCCCCAAGCTTAGGCTCTTTTCACTCCTTATTCCTTCATCCATCGTGATCTCACCCAAAACTTGAAAACTTCAATCACACAAAACTTAACAAAACTTCATGAGATCCGTTAGTATAATAAAAATCATCTTTACTATAAGTCTGTAGAAAACCCATTGAAATTTTGTTATTACATTATACCTACTGTATTCTAACTTTACCATGGCTTATACCCCCTCATACAAGCCATAGATTCATCGAAATAAGCACATAATGCAACAAAAACAAAATCTATCAAAAACTGAACAGTCTGTAAAGACGTAACTGTTAGTAATATTTCTGTAACTCTAAAAATTCTAAAAAATTAGGACAACATGGGCAATTTGTATATTAATTTTGTGTAAAACTTTCAGCAATTATTCATGCTCCAGCAACAGCAATTCAGCCACTGGACGCGATTTTTTGTTGATGCACCGAATCAAATCAACTATCACCCAAATCAATCCCAAAGGCTTTGCTTGGCACAAACACTAATTAAAACGCCAAAAACACAATCATTATAGAATTAATCATGTGTATTTATTTAAAAGTATAATAAAAATAAAAAATAAAAAATATAAGTGTTGGGTTGCCTCCCAACAAGCGATATCGTTTAATGCCTCTAGCTAGGCATAACACATAGATTCAAGTATTGTAATCTTTAGTTTTTGCCCCATAGGATGCCCTCATGATTGATTCATATGGAGGCTCAATTCTTGTTCTATGAAAGTGTTCCATACCCTTTCTTAGTGGAAATTGAAATTTAATATTGCCTTCTTTCATATCAATCACGGCACCTATAGTGCGTAATAACGGTCTACCAAGTATTATAGGACAAGACAGATTGCAATCAATATCAAGAACAAAAAAATCTATCGGCACATAGTTCCTATTTTCAAGAATAAGAACATCATTAATTCTTCCCAAAGTATTTTTAATAGTATAATCCGCCAAGTGCAAATTAAGAAATCATTCTTCAATATCTGTAAGACCAAGCACATCCCATCGAGATTTCGGAATTATGAAAAAGTAGAACCAAATCACAAGCACTCATAATTTTTTATCTTGACTTCAATGGTAGGTTCTCATTCATCATGTATTTTTCTAGGAATCGAAATGTCTAACTCCATTTTTTCTTCTAAAGCTTTCATCATGGCATCAACAATTTGTTTAGTAAAAGCTTTATTTTGTTCATAAGCATGGGGTAAATTTATCATGGATTGCAACAAATAAATACACTCAATCAAATAACAACTATCATAATTGAAGTCTATGTAATCCAAAAGAGTGGGCACATCACTAGTTAAAAATCTGACCTCTCCAAACCTACTTTTATCAATTTTTTCATCAAGATTTCCACCCTCTGAATCATTGGGACGCCCTCTAGATAAAGTTGACTCTTATTCAATCCCTTTATCATCAATTTTAACATTACTAAACAAGGAATCAATAGAGGAAACACCAATTACTTTAAGATCTTCATCATTTTTATGAAGCAATCACTAGAAAACGCTTTATCTAAAAAATTCCCCTTTACCTTTAAGCATATCGATTCTTTTCTTACTTTCATCTATAGAAATGATACGTCTCCAACGTATCTATAATTTTTGATTGTTCCATGCTATTATATTATCCTTCTAGGATGTTTTATGGGCTTTTATATACACTTTTGTATGATTTTTGGGACTAACCTATTAACCCAGAGCCCAGTGCCAGTTTCTGTTTTTTCCTTGTTTTTGAGTTTTACAGAAAAGGAATATCAAACAGAGTCCAATTGACGTGCCAATTTTTGATGATTTTGTATGGACCAAAAGAAGCCCCCAGAGTAAAAGAGTTGGGCTAGGAGAGTCACGGGCTGCCCACAAGGGTGGGGGGGGCATGCCCACCCCCCTTAGCGCGCCCCTCTATCTCGTGGACAGCCCGGAGACCCCCATGACTTGTGCCCTACGCCAAAAAAATCCTATAAATACAGAAACCTCTAGAAAATAACTAGACCGGGAGTTCCGCCGCCGCAAGCCTCTGTTGCCACCGAAAACCAATCTAGACCCGTTCCGGCACCCTGTCGGAGGGGGATCCCTCTCCGGTGGCCATCTTCATCATCCCGACGCTCTCCATGACGAGGAGGGAGTAGTTCGCCCTCGGGGCTGAGGGTATGTACCAGTAGCTATGTGTTTGATATATATCTCTCTCTCTCGTGTTCTTGAGATGGCACGATCTTGATGTATCGCGATCTTTGCTACTATAGTTGGATCTTATGATGTTTCTCCCCCTCTACTTTCTTGTGATGGATTCAGTTTTCCCTTTGAAGTTATCTTATCGGATTGAGTCTTTAAGGATTTGAGAACACTTGATGTATGTCTTGCATGTGCTTATCTGTGGTGACAATGGGATATCACGTGATCTACTTGGTGTATGTTTTCGTGATCAACTTGCGGGTTCCGTGACCTTCGAAATCTATGCATAGGGGTTGGAACACTTTTTCGTCTTGACTCTTCGGTAGAAACTTTAGGCACTCTTTGAAGTACTTTGTGTGTTGGTTGAATAGATGAATATGAGATTGTGTGATGCATATCGTATAATCATGCCCACGGATACTTGAGGTGACAATGGATTATCTAGGTGACATTAGGGTTTTGGTTGATGTGTGTCTCAAGGTGTTATTCTAGTACGAACTCTAGGATAGATCGAACGGAAAGAATAGCTTCATGCTATTTTACTACGGACTCTTGAATAGATCGATCAGAAAGAATAACTTTGCGGTGGTTTCGTACCCTACCATAATCTCTTCATTTGTTCTCCGCTATTAGTTACTTTGGAGTGACTTTTTGTTGCATGTTGCTGGCTAGTAATATGATCCAATTATGTTGTCCTTGTTGAGAGAACTTGCACTAGTGAAAGTATGAACCCTAGGCCTTGTTTCCTATAATTGCCACACCATTTATGCTCACTTTTATTATAGGTACCTTGCTGTTTTTATTTTTTCAGATTACAAAAACCTATATCTACCATCCATATTGCACTTGTATCAGCATCTCTTCACCGAACTAGTGCACCTATACAGTTTACCATTGTATTGGGTGTGTTGGGGACACAAGAGACTCTTTGTTATTTGGTTGCAGGGTTGTTTGAGTGAGACCATCTTTATCCTACGCATCCCATGGATTGATAAACCTTAGGTCATCCACTTGAGGGAAATTTGCTACCGTCCTACAAGACTTCTGCACTTGGAGGCCCAACAACATCTACAAGAAAAAGGTTGTGCAGTAGACATAAAGCTCTTTTCTGGCGCTGTTGCCGGGGAGGTTAGTGCTTGAAGGTATATCTTTAGATCCTGCAATCAAATCTTTTAGTTTCTTGTTTTATCACTAGTTTAGTTTATAAAAGAAAAACTACAAAAAATGGAATTAAGGTTACCTCATATGCTTCATCTTTTTAATATCTTTCGTGAAAATGATGGGAAGGAAAATTGTGCTCAAGTAGTAGAAGAAGAGTTACATAGAATGCTTGGCATAAAATATGTGCATGATGAGCATGATTGCAATGTTGTTAGTATGAATTCTTTGAATACCCATGATGCTAATGATATGCAAAGCCACAAGCTTGGGGATGCTATGTTTGATGAAGATGATATGTTTAGTCCCCCAAGTTTTGATGTGCAAATTTATTATGATGAAAGCATGCCTCCTATTTATGATGATTATTGTGATGACTTGTATGCTATTAAGAATAATGATAACCATGAAACTTGTCATCATTATTTTAGTTTTCAATTGGATTATGCTTCACATGATTGTTATTTTGTTGAGTTTGCTCCCACTACTATGAATGAGAAGAATTTTGCTTATGTGGAGAGTAGTAAAATTTCTATGTAAGTAGATCATGAAAAGAATGCTTTATGTGCTGGTTATATGGTCGAATTCATTCATGATGCTACTGAAAATTATTATGAGAGAGGATCATATGCTTGTAGGAATTGCAATAATACCAAGTTTCCTCTCTATGTGCTTAATATTTTGAAGCCATGCTTGTTTTGCCTTCCTATGCTAGTTGATTATTGTTCCCATAAGTTGTTTGCCCACAAAATCCCTATGCATAGGAAGTGGGCTAGACTTAAATGTGCTAGTCATATTCTTCATGATGCTCTCTTCATGTTTCAGTTCTTATCTTTTATGTGAGCATCATTGAAATCATTGTGCCTAGGTAGGGGCGTTAAACGACAACGCTTATTGGGAGGCAACCCAATTTTATTTTCTTTGCTTTTGCTTCTGTTTAGGAATAAGTATTGCATCTAGCTTCTGTTTAGATGTGGTTTTCTGTTTTAATTAGTGTTTGTGCCAAGTAGAACCTTTGGGAAGACTTGTGTGAAGTTTATACGATCATGCTGTAAAAAACAGAAACTTTAGCGCTCACGAGATTAGCTACCAATTTTTACTGGAGAGTGCTTTTTAGTTGATTATTTTTGCACATGATTAATAGACAAATTCCTTGGGTCCACCAATTTATTTCAGAATTTTTAGAGTTGCAGAAGTATTCGAAAGTTACAGATTGCTACAGACTGTTCTGTTTTAGACATATTCTGTTTTCTATGTGTTGTTTGCTTATTTTGATGAATCTGTCAGTAGTATCGGAGGGTATGAACCATACAGAAGTAGGAATACATTAGATATTACACCAATATGAATTTAGAATGAGTTCACAATAGTACCTAAGTGGTGGTTTTATTTTCTTATACTAACGGAGCTTACGAGTTTTCTGTTGAGTTTTGTGTTGTGAAATTTTCAAGTTTTGGGTAAAGATTCGATGGACTATGGAATAAGGAGTGGAAAGAGCCTAAGCTTGGGGATTCCCAAGGCACCCCAAGTTAAAATTCAAGGACAACCAAAATCCTAAGCTTGGGGATGCCCCGGGAAGGCATCCCCTCTTTCGTCTTCGTCTATCGGTAACTTTACTTGAGTCTATATTTTTATTCACCATATGAGATGTGTTTTGCTTCGAGCGTCAATTTGTTTTATTTTGTGTTGCTTGCTGTTTGAATAATATCCCAAGATTTGAAATTCTTAAATGTTAGAGAGTCTTCACATAGTTACATAATTATTCAACTACTCATTGATCTTCACTTATATCTTTTGGAGTAGTTTGTCGTTTGCTCTAGTGCTTCACTTATATCTTTTTAGAGCACGGCGGTGGTTTTATTTTGAAGAAATAGATGAACTCTCATGCTTCACTTATATTATTTTGGGAGTATTTTAGAACAGCATGGTAATTTTCTTTGGTTATGAAATTAGTCCTAATATGATAGGCATCCAAGATGGGTATAATAAAAACTTTCATATAAAGTGCGTTGAATACTATGAGAAGTTTGATACTTGATGGTCGTTTTGAGATATGAGGATGGTGATACTAGAGTCATGCTAGTAGAGTAGTTGTGAATTTGAGAAATACTTGTGTTGAGGTTTGCAAGTCCCGTAGCATGCACGTATGGTAACTGTTGTGTGAAAAATTTGAAGCATGAGGTATTTCATTGAGTGTCATCCTTTGTGTGGAGGTCGAGGTCACGCGATGGTTAACTCCTACCAACCCTTCTCCTAGGAGCATGCGTGTAGTACTTTGTTTTGATGACTTGTAGATTTTTGCAATAAGTATGTGAGTTCTTTATGACTAATGTTGAGTCCATGGATTATACGCACTCTCACCCTTCCACCATTGCTATCCTCTCTAGTACCGCGCAACTTTCGCCGGTAGCATAAACCCACCATATATCTTCCTCAAAACAGCCACCATACTTGCCTATCATGGCATTTCCATAGCCACTCCGAGATATATTGCCATGCAACTTTCCACCGTTCCGTTCAGATGACACGCTTCATCATTGTCATATTGCCATGCATTATCATGTAGTTGACATCGTATTTGTGGCTAGGCCACCATGCATAATTTTTCATACATGTCACTCTTGATTCATTGCACATCCCGGTACACCACCGGAGGCATTCATATAGAGTCATACTTTGTTCAAGTATCGAGTTGTAAATCAATATAAGTGTGATGATCATCATTATTAGAGCATTGTCCCAAAAAAAGAAAAAAAGAAGAAGAAAAAAAGGAAGGAAAGCCCAAAGAAAAAAGAAATGCCCAAAAAAAAGAAAAAAAGAAAAAGAAAAAAGAAGGGACAATGCTACTATCTTTTTACACACTTGTGCTTCAAAGTAACACCATGATCTTCATGATAGAGAGTCTCTTGTTTAGTTACTTTCATATACTAATGGGAATTTTCAATATATAACTTGGCTTATATATTCCAACGATGGGCTTCCTCAAATGCCCTAGGTCTTCATGAGCAAGCAAGTTGGATGCACACCCACTTAGTTTCCTTTGTTGAGATTTCATACATTTATAGCTCTAGTGCATCCGTTGCATGGCAATCCCTACTCACTCACATTGATATCTATTGATGGGCATCTCCATAGCCCATTGATACGCCTAGTTGATGTGAGACCATCTTCCTCTTTTTTCTTCTCCACAACCACCACTCTATTCCACCTATAGTGCTATATCCATGGCTCACGCTCATGTATTGCATGAAATTTGAAAAGGTTTGAAAAAATTAAAGTATGAAACAAGTGCTTGGCTGAAACCAGGGTTGTGCATGATTTGAGTATTTTGTGTGACGAAGATGGAGCATAGCCTAACTATATGATTTTGTAGGGATGAACTTTCTTTGGCCATGTTATTTTGAGAAGACATAATTGCTTTGTTAGTATGCTTGAAGTATTATTATTCTTATGTCGATATGGACTTTTGTCTTGAATCTTTCGGATTTGAACATTCATGCCACAATAAAGAGAATTACATTGAGAATTATGTTAGGTAGCATTCCACATCAAAAATTCTGTTTTTATCATTTACCTACTCGAGGACGAGCAGAAATTAAGCTTGGGGATGCTTGATACGTCTCCAACGTATCTATAATTTTTTATTGTTCCATGCTATTATATTATCCTTCTAGGATGTTTTATGGGCTTTTATATACACTTTCATATGATTTTTCGGACTAACCTATTAACCCAGAGCCGAGTGCTAGTTTCTGTTTTTTCCTTGTTTTTGAGTTTTATAGAAAAGGAATATCAAACGGAGTCCAATTGATGTGCCAATTTTTGATGATTTTTTATAGACCAAAAGAAGCCCCCGGAGTAAAAGAGTTGGGCCAAGAGAGTCACGGGCTGCCCACGAGGGTGGGGGGCGCGCCCACCCCCTGGGCGCGCCCCCTATCTCGTGGACAGCCCGGAGACCCCCCCTGATTTGTGCCCTACGCCAAAAAATCCTATAAATACAGAAACCTCCAGAAAGTAACCTAGATCGGGAGTTCCGCCGCCGCAAGCCTCTGTTGCCACCGAAAACCAATCTGGACCCGTTCGGGCACCCTGCCGGAGGGGGAATCCCTCTCCGGTGGCCATCTTCATCATCCCAGCGCAATCCATGACGAGGAGGGAGTAGTTCACCCTCGGGGCTGAGGGTATGTACCAGTAGCTATGTGTTTGATCTCTCTCTCTCTCTCTCTCTCTCTCTCTCTCTCTCTCTCTCTCTCTCGTGTTCTTGAGATGGCACGATCTTGATGTATCACGAGCTTTGCTACTATAGTTGGATCTTATGATGTTTCTCCCCCTCTACTTTCTTGTGATGGATTCAGTTTTCCCTTTGAAGTTATCTTATCGGATTGAGTCTTTAAGGATTTGAGAACACTTGATGTATGTCTTGCATGTGCTTATATATGGTGACAATGGGATATCACGTGATCTACTTGATGTATGTTTTGGTGATCAACTTGCGGTTTTCGTGACCTTGGGAGTCTATGCATAGGGGTTGGCACACGTTTTCGTCTTGACTCTCCGGTAGAAACTTTGGGACACTCTTTGAAGTACTTTGTGTGTTGGTTGAATAGATGAATCTGAGATTGTGTGATGCATATCGTATAATCATGCCCATGGATACTTGAGGTGACAATGGAGTATCTAGGTGACATTAGGGTTTTGGTTGATGTGTGTCTTAAGGTGTTATTCTAGTACGAACTCTAGGATAGATCGAACGGAATGAATAGCTTCGTGCTATTTTACTACGGACTCTTGAATAGATCGATCGGAAAGAATAACTTTGAGGTGGTTTCTTACCCTACCATAATCTATTCGTTTGTTCTCCGCTATTAGTTACTTTGGAGTGACTCTTTGTTGCATGTTGAGGGCTAGTAATATGATCCAATTATGTTATTGCTGAGAGAACTTGCACTAGTGAATGTATGAACCCTAGGCCTTGTTTCCTATCATTGCAACACCGTTTATGCTCACTTTTATATTTAGTTACCTTGCTGTTTCTATTTTTTCATATTACAAAAACCTATATCTACTATCCATATTGCACTTGTATCACCATCTCTTCGCTGAACTAGTGGACCTATGCAATTTACCATTGTATTGGGTGTGTTGGGGACACAAGAGACTCCTTGTTATTTGGTTGCAGGGTTGTTTGAGAGAGACCATCTTCATCCTACGCCTCCCACGGATTGATAAACCTTAGGTCATCCACTTGAGGGAAATTTGCTATTGTCCTACAAACTTCTATATTTGGAGGCCCAGCAACGTCTACAAGAAGAAGGTTGTGTAGTAGACATCAAAAAACATATGAAGCCTTAATTTATTGATCAACCTTAGGTGGAAATACTTTCATCTTGAGATTTTCTACATCATGGGAAATTCTATCAATGCTTATAAACATATCATCGATCTTATTCAACTTTTCTTCTATCGTAGTGTTGAAAACTTTTTGAGCATTGATAAATTCTTTCATCTTATTCCCAAGATTAGAGTGATTCCTATTGTTATTGTAAGAAGAATCACCTTGGGGGTGCGTTCCGGGGCATCCCCAAGCTTAGTTGCTTGATACTTCTTGAATATTATCTTGGGGTGCCATGGGCATCCCCAAGCTTAGGCTCTTTTTACTTTTTGTTCCTTCATCCATCATTATCTCACCCAAAACTTGAAAACTTCAATCACACAACACATAACAAAACCTTGTGAGATCCTTTAGCATAATAAAAATCATCTTTACTATAAGTACGGTAGAAAACACATTCAAATTTTATTATTACATTATACCTACTGTATTCTAACTTTACCATGGCTTATACACCCGATACAAACCATAGATTCATCAAAATAAGCACATAATTGATGTCTACTACACGCTTCTATTCCTGTAGACAGTGTTGGGCCTCCAAGAGCAGAGGTTTGTAGGACAACAACAAATTTCCCTTAAGTGAGTAACCCAAGGTTTATCGAACTCAGGGAAGTGGAGGTTGAACGTACCCCTTTCAAGCAACCCTGCAATCAAGATACAAGAAGTCTCTTCTGTCCCCAACACACCTAATACAACTAGGAGTTGTATAGGTGCACTAGTTCGGCGAAGAGATGGTAAAATATGGATGATAGGAGTGGCAAAGCAAAGTAATATAAATCTGTAATAAAAAGTGCAGCAAGCAAACAAGTGGTAAATGTGAGCACAAATGGTATTGCAATGGTGGAAACAAGGCCTAGGCTTCATACTTTCACTAGTGGCAACTCCCAACAACATTAACATAATCGAATCACATGATATTTCCCATAATGGAGACGCACTCGGAGGTCATTCCTTTGTGGTCAAGAGAGGACGAGATTTATGTAGGGCTACAAAAGCACACCTCAAAGTTTATAGTTCTCAATCTATGGATTTCCCAATGTCACCGCGGCCATCCAAAGAGAGTACCACAATCACCACAACATATCTCAAGGATAGTCAAAGACAAGCACCAAGAGACTGTCGGGGGAAACTGTCCTCCCACGAGCACCTATGGGACCGGAGCCCCTTCTACGTTGCGGTAAGGGAGCGGAGGGAGCACGGAGAGAAGATCGAGGAGCACACGCGGGCAGTTTACCCTGGTTCGGGCCGCGCGGACGCGTAAAACCCTACTCCTGCTTAGGTTGTATTGAGCTTTCGGGCTCGGGAGCTTGAAGATCTACAGTACCAGCTACACCGAGCGATAGAGTTGTCTAGGTTTCGAACCTCCTCTACGTTGTGCATGGGCTTCCTTTTATAGCTCAAAGGGATCACCGACAGGTGTCAACGTAGAGGAGGGTAAAAGTGTAAATTTGGTGGTAGTTGCAACAGTGCATGAACAGTATATGAACAGTGGTCTTCACCTAACTTTGACAGTGGGGGACAAGGGCATTAAATGCCCGTCGCCGTCACCCCCAAAAGCGTCCGTCCATGCTTCTCCGTTCGCCACGGCGGTAGCCTCGTCACCGTGGCTTGCCACCGTGTGCCCCAGGCTGCAGAGCCGTCTGCCACGCGTCCCTGGAAGGGCCCCAAGGCGACGCGTGGGCAGATGAGCTGGAGCACGGGCACACATCGTAGGTTTCCCCCGGCAAGCACCTTGCCGGGGTCGCGATCTTGCCGGGCCCGGAAGCTTGTCGCTCCCCGGGTCCTGCCGGGGCGCATGATGCGCCGAGGCATCTCTTGAGGTATGTATTCCTTGGCCTTCCTGGCAAGCTCCTCTTGCCAGGGTCTTGTGCTAAAGTGATAACCTTGAGCCTGGTGTGGTCTTCCCGGCAAGCTCCTCTTGCCGGAGCCTTGATCTTCTAACTTGTATACTTTGTTCTTGAATGGCTTCATAGGGACCAGAATGGTTCTTGGCGAGCAAGTGGTAAGCCCGGCCACGGGAAGCTGCTACTGCCCGTGCACAAGTTGGGGTACTAAGGTACCCCTACCTTAGTACACCGACAGGAGCCCCCAGGCCTGGGCCACACACGGTGCCGAGCGCTGTTGGGCCAGGCCCAAGACAGTGCACGGGCACACGCGGCCCACGGCGAGCCGTATCCTCTTCCGTATCCGCCGCATCCCTCCCTAACGGCACGCGTCGATTGCGGCGTCGTGGGAGAGATCGTGGCCTGTTCTTTAATGGGAAATGCGGAACGTCCCCCACTTCCCCCTTAAAAGCAGAGGAAGCAGGGGCAGTTCCCTCCATCGTCTTCATTGCGCCTTGATTCTCCAGAAACTCCCGTCGCCCTCTGCCTCCCCTCAGTTCGACAGAGAGCCAAGCCCCTCCCTTCCTCCGCCGTCTCCCGTATCCGCGGCACCGTCGACCTCCTCGCCTCTTTCCTCGCCGCCCCCGCCATGGCTCCGAAGAGCGACAAGGCGAAGAGTGACAAGGCCAAGAAGGAGAAGTCCGAGCAGGCGGCGAAGCTGGCAGCCCTGCGGAAGAAGTGCGTGGTCTTCGCGCCGAGGCTTGGCGAGAGGGAGCTGCGGGACAAATACTATCTGTTCTGGGAGAGGGAGACCAAAGCTCATCCCCGCACCAGAGTCTTCCCCGCCGTCGCCGCCGACATGTTCCCCGGCGGGTACTTTTTCTTTGCCGCATTCTTCCATTGTGGTCTGTGCCCTCCGTACTCGGAGTTCTTTTGTGATGTAATGAATACGTATGGCCTCCAGCTCCTAGATTTCACCCCCAACGCCATCCTTACGATGGCCGTTTTCGCACATCTGTGCGAAAACTATGTTGGGGTTCATCCAAATGTAGCTCTTTTCTGCCACTTCTTCATGCCTAGAGTAGAGGCCGGTGCTCCCCTCTCCGGCGGCATCTCCTGGATCTTCAGGCTGAACAAGAAAGATGCATACCTGAAGGGAGAGCTCCGCGACAAGTGGGAGGAGTGGAGAGCCGATTGGTGCTGGGTGCTGGAAGCTAATCCTGAGCCCTTTACCTCACCGCGCAAGACTGCCATAGTGCGCGGCAGGGATTGGAGTGAATTGGCCCCGGAGGACAGCAAGCTTCAGATTGCCCTCATTAGGATCATTCGTCTCCGGGTCGCCAATCTGACTGTTGGAGAAGTTGGAGCAGATTTCCTCCGCCGCCGCATCGCCCCTTTACAAGAAAGGAAGAGGGCCGCCTGGGAATTCGGCAATGCGGCAGACATCATGAGGCTGCGCCCTGGATTGAACTACAACTTCACCGTCTTGGAGTTGAAGGGGATGGTTCGGGAGCTCTTCAAGCATGACCCCGCCCACCCAGAGTGGTTCAGACCTTCCCGGGGAGTGGTGCCGCTGTGCAACAGCACTGCCCGCGACTCCATACGCGCGATGATGCCCGAGTGCGACTCCCATGGCATCGTCCCCACTTGGCTGGAGCCTCCACCGGAGACCGTGCTGACCTTCTTAGACAACTTGGTCGAGAAGCCCCGCAACACCGAGGAGCAGAAGGGCCTCACCCGGGATACTACTGGCCGGGATATAGCTTACATCGCCTCCAGGATGGAGGAGGCCGCCGCAGCTGCGGCTGCGGGCGAATTTGGATACACTGTGGACGAGGTAGAGGCCGCGGACGCAGTGAGTCAAGCAGAGGAGGCGGAAATCCTCAAGCTACTGAAGATTTCGCCCGAGGAGTTTGCCGGGGAGCCTTCCGTGAAGCTTGCCGGGACGAGCGAAGTCGCCGGGGGGAGCGAGGCTGCCGGGCATGGCGCTGAGTCCAGCGGGCCTGCCGAGGAGGAGGGGGACGCCGAGGCTGGAGATTCCGATGAAGACTCTGGTGGATCTCTGAATCTTGATGACGATGCCTCCTCATCCTCGGAGAACTCCCCGCCTCCGCCAAGCCCTCCGCAGCAAACGAAGAAGCGCCTCCGCAAGGCAACTGAGACGACAAGGCCGCAGGTGCCTCGATAGCAGCCGGCGCGCCGTGCGACACGCGCCACCAAGACGAGCGAAGTCGTCAAGGAGGCGCCCCGTGCTCAAGCGCCAAGCGGAGGGGGGTCTTCCCGGAGCGGAACGGGTGCTCCTTCTGCCCCTCGGTCCTCGGCGACCACGGAGGCCGGGTCTTCACAGCCCACAGCCCCGGAGACCGCCAAGAGCCCGAGGGAGCCTTCTCCTCCTGCTCCTCGCGCGGGAGCACACCAGGCGGAGTTTGACTTCTCCGCCCTCAGCTCCGACGAAGAGGAAGAGGAGTAAGTACTTGCAATCCTTTTAGTTTCTTTGATTTTGTCTTGATTTTCCTTGCTTGGTTCTGATCTTGTCTTTGCTTTGCTTCGTAGGACCTTGACCCAGCGGATGGCGAAGAGGGCCAAGATCCCTGTGGTCAACATTGAGGACGACGAGCCCGTCGTGGCGACAAGCGACGCACCGGCGACGAGCTTGCCGGATCAGCCTGCTGCTCCGAGGAGCAGCCCCCAGCGCAGCCCCCAGCGTAAGTCCAGTATTTATCTTTCTGCTTGATGGGTGCGCTTGAGGTTATCATCTTGATTGATGTCTTGTTGTCTTGTGCAGAAGTGGAGCCGCAACCGCAGGAGCGCCAGGAGGTCGCCCCCGACGAGCCACTTGCTCCACCCTCCCCGCCAAGGATGAACTCCCCGGCAAGGGAGAACGCTCCGCCAAGGACGGGGACTCCGCCAAGGGCGAGTACCCCGCCAAGGGTGAGCAGCCCGACAAGGGTGAGTACCCCGCCAAGGGAGGGCGCAGGCGGCCCTCCGCCAGCAGGGGCCACTACTCCGCCGCCAAGGAAGAATTCCCCGGCGAGGGACCCCGTCGTCGAAGAAATCCGCGAAGGTAAACTTTGTGACTTCTTCTTCTTGGATTCGTCTTTTTTGGGTATTTGCTTGATTCTTTCTATTTCTTTTTCTTCTGCTAGATCCTCCTGCCCCAGAGCTGATGGAGACGGAGGCCACCGCTGAGGAGGAAGTGCACGGCGACGGCGGCAATGCCACTGCCACTGAGGGAATGGCCGGGGCCGACGAGCCGGCCGCTGAAGAGACCGCCCCGACTGCAGACGCCGCGGCTGGGGAAGGGACCGGCGACCACACTGCTGGCCCGGAGGCCGCAGGAGCGCCGGGCGCTGCACCGGCCGCCGACCCTTCCGCCTCCGCGGCGGGGGAGGGCGTCTATCTGAAGGCCGCCAACGGGGTTTTTATTCAGGTCCCGTGGGCGTCCTCGTCTCGAGCACCCGCGGAGGGAGAGACCTTTGACGTAGAGGTCCTCGCCTCCGCCGGATTGAAGATTGTTGAAGCGCCCGGCAGCAGCGACGAGCCCGAAGAGGAGAAGCTCCTTCGCCGGCTCCTGGCCTTGTACCGGGCCAGGCAGGCGAAGCTGGAGTCTCGGGAGGCTCTGGCTGCCAAGGCTGGTGCTGACCTGGAGAAGCGCGCCGCGGAGCTCTGCGCCGCCAACCAGGCGGCCCTCCGCAACTTGGCGGAGGAGCGTGAAGAGCTTGCCGGGGCGCAGCAAGCATTCATCCTCGAGAAGGCTGAGGTCGAGGAGGAGCAGCGATTGGCCGCCGAGGAGCTGTCTCGGCGGGAAGGAGCACTCAACCAGCGGAAGGTCGAACTCGACGCCCACGAGGACGACCTTACCGCCCGGGAGCAGGCCATTGGCGGGACCCTGAAGGAGGCGAAGGACGCGGCCGCTGCCGCGGAGACCGCCAAGAAGGATCTGGAGGCCAGGGTGGCGCAGCTGGAGTTGTTCCTGAAGGCGAGCGAAGACAGGGTCACCGCACTCAACGTGGCGCGGGAGAAGGACGCCCATACCAACTCGGATTTGCAGGTACGTCTCTCCGAGAAGGGCCAGGAACTCACTGCCGCCAAGGACTCCATTGCTGACTTAGAGCTGAAGGTCTCCACCCTGACTGGCTCGCTCGACGCCGCCCGGGACCGCGAGACGAAGCTGAAGGACGAACTCCGCAAGGAAAGGGCCTTGGTGGAGAGCGCAGCCGTCTCGCAGAACAACTTCACTCGGGCAGTGGAGCAGTGGACTGATGAGCTGGTCACCTCCGCTGCCAACATTGACAGGGAGATGATGGCGCTGAGGGCGGAGCATCTCGTGTACTCCCCGGACGAGAACCTCCCCCACAGCGCCAAGTTGAGTTTGTTCTTCAGGGGAATTGCGCCGGCGCTTGCGCGGCTGCGGGAGAAGATCCCCGTGCAGCTGGCCGACGAGGCGCGTCGGCTCTGCATGGGCACCATGGAGCGGGTCTTGTCGAAGATCGTCTACCGCAACCCCGGCATCAACCTCGTCAACGTCCTCCGCACCTTGCCGCCCGAAGCTGATCAGGAGGCGTTGAAGGCGCAGGTTGCCCACATCGTCACCAAGGTGGGCAAGATCAGGAGGCAGGAAGGCGGCCGCGTAGATTAGATTCCTTTCTTTCTGCTTCCTTTTCCGCTGCAAAGCATGTTACGGACGTGAATCTATTAGTATTGCGGCAAGTTATCTTTGTAATATACAATCTTATTTTGAGCAACCAATGCAGTGTTATCTCTCTTGTTTTGGTCCCTCCACTTTGTATGCATTCCACCCTGCGTTTGTAGGGAACTTGCCGGCAAAGGACCCTTGCCGCGAGCGCTGAGTGCTGGACTCTTAGCAGCCTGCTGGCAATACCTTTACCGGCAAGAAACCTCGCCGCAGCTAGTCGCAGCACACTTAGATTGCTGAGCGAACTCGAAAACGAAATAAGGGCGCGACACTTGTCGCAGCTCACTTAAGTCGTTGAGCGTGCTCGAAACAAAGTAAGGGTGCGGCTAGCAACGGGTAGGTTCCTCCACGCACAGGTTTTCCATACAAAGTGTGGTTGTTCAAGGAAGACAACTAAAAAATTTGAAAAACTTGAATTACTGAAACTTTGGTAACTTAGCTTTCATAAGATGTTTGTTCCCCGACAAGGCTTCTCTTTCTTGAACAGTACTTGGTTCATGCCTCCATCTTCCTTCCCCACCGGCAAACTTGTGCGCGAGGAATACTCCTTCTGCTTAAGAGGGAAAGAAAAAGAGGAGGAAGAACAAGTATAGGGCCTCATGGCTTGCTAGTGCTTACCGGGGACGTGCGTTGCACAAGGTGTCAGATGATGCATGCAAATAACAAAGAAAAGCATGGAAATGACAAATAGTGCGAAGCACAAAAGCTTTACTGATGCACGGGATCTGCGCCCGGCTTTGTACAAAGGTTTACATGCAACAGCGGCAAGACTTGTACAAAAGGTGGTTGCCGGAGCGGATCACGGCAACCGCGCCTTATGGGTGAAACTTGCGAAGATGCTCTATGTTCCAGGAGTTGCTCACCGGTAAGCCTTCTTCGGTCTCAAGGCGGACAGCACCGGGCCTTGTGACTTGTCTCACCCGATAAGGGCCTTCCCACCTCGGCGTCAACTTGTTGGAATTCTTGGCGGACTGAACACGCCGAAGAACAAGGTCACCTTCCTCGAGACTCCTGGCCTTGACCTTGCGGCTATGATAGCGACGCAAGGCTTGCTGGTATCGAGCAGCTCGTACAGCAGCCTGGAGACGTTCCTCCTCAAGGAGCAATGCGTCATCTTGTCGCAGTTGCTCTTGCTCGAGCTCATCACAAGTGAGCACTCGAGGAGATCCGTATACGAGTTCCGTGGGGAGAACTGCCTCTGCTCCGTAGACAAGAGCAAAGGGTGTTTCTCCGATGGCTCGATTTGGTGTCGTCCTGATTGACCAAAGAGCCGCCGGCAACTCCTCTATCCAGTTTCTTCCGCACTTGTGCAGCCTGTCGAAGGTTCTTGTCTTGAGTCCGCGCAGCACTTCAGCATTGGCCCTCTCCGCTTGACCATTGCTCCTCGGGTGAGCAACAGAAGCGAAGCAGACCTTGGCGCCAAGGTCTTGGACGTACTGCATGAAGGTGCGACTTGTGAACTGTGTGCCGTTGTCGGTGATGATCCTGTTAGGGATTCCGAAACGGCAAACAATTGACCTGAAGAACCTGACTGTTGACTGTGCGGTCACCTTTCTCACCGGTTCCACTTCTGGCCACTTTGTGAACTTGTCGATTGCGACGTACAAGTACTCAAAGCCCCCGACTGCGCGGGAAAAGGGGCCGAGGATATCGAGCCCCCAGACCGAGAAGGGCCAGGACAAAGGGATCGTCTGGAGAGCTTGAGCTGGCTGGTGAATTTGCTTGGCATGGAACTGGCACGCTTCACACTTGGTTACTTGTGCAGTTGCATCTTGGAGGGCTTCTGGCCAGAAGAACCCTTGCCGGAATGCCTTCCCGGCAAGTGCCCTTGCGCCAATGTGGTGGCCACATATGCCTCCATGTATCTCTGCCAACAGCTTCTGTCCATCTTCCCTGGAAATGCACTTCAACCTGACACCATTGAGTCTTCTTCTGTACAATTCATTGCCAACGAACTGGTACATACTTGACTGCCTGGTTATTTTCTCTATCTCTTCTGGCTCGTCGGGAAGTTCTCCAGTTTGCAGAAAGCGGATGATTTGCTGTGCCCATGCTGGAGCCTGAGGCTCAACAACAAGGACTAAAGGCATAAGTGCCGCTGCGGGAACCTCAGCTTCTACGGCAAGAACCTGCGGCTCTGCCGGAGCTGATGGTCCCCCGGCAAGCCTGCCGGGGCAAGGCTTGTCGGGAACGCTTGCTTCAATTGTACAGACCCTTGGATCTGCAGGAGCAAACTGTTCCTCAGCATCTTGGCTGTTGATCTTGGGGACCTTGGCGGCGGCTTCGGGAAGATCCGCCGGCAAGTAGTCGCCGGAGACCAACTTTCTCTTCTTGTTTTGCCCAACTGATGGTGTAACAGATGGCTGAGTTAACTTGAGCACGAAGGTTCCTGGTTCCACAGGTAACTTCATGGCAGCACACTTTGAGAGGCCATCTGCAATATCATTCTGAGCTCTTGGGACGTGCTCCATTTGCAGACCCTCAAAGTGCTCTTCAAGCGTCCTCACTTCATCAACATAAGCTTCCATCAAAGGGCTTTGGTAACACTTATTCACTTGTCGGACCACCAACTGTGAATCTCCCCGCACAATCAACTTCTTGATCCCAAGCTCGGCCGCAATTCTGAGGCCGGCAAGCAAACCTTCATACTCAGCAGTATTGTTTGTCGCTTGTTCCTTGGGAAAGTGCATTTGGACAACATACTTGAGGTGCTCTCTGGTGGGCGCTATGAGTACCACGCCGGCACCGGCGCCTTGCAGCGAGAAAGCACCATCAAAGTACATTATCCATTCGTTGCTCGCTTCTTGGACGGGGACGCTTGTCTTTGGGACTTCTTCATCTGGCGTTGGAGTCCATTCTGCTATGAATTCTGCCAAAGTTCTGCTCTGTATGGTTGAAGTACTCTCAAACTTGAGACCAAAGCTTGACAGCTCCAGTGCCCACTCGACGATCCTGCCTGTTGCTTCGGGATTCTGCAATATCCTCTTCAACGGAAAGCGAGTGACCACCGTTATCTCTTGTGCTTGGAAGTAATGGCGCAGCTTCCTTGAGGCCATGAGGAGGCCGAAAAGCAACTTCTGCACCCCAGAGTATCTTGATCTAGCCCCCTGCAGAAGGGAACTTACGAAATACACTGGGCGCTGCACCATCTTCCTTCTTACTTCTCCTTGTTCCTGCGCAGACTTGTCCTTGTCGGGGCCAGAGCTTGTCGGGGAAGCCCCCTGCTTGTCGCTGGAAGTACTTGCCGGAGCTGTGGGCTCTTCCTCTGCCTCCCTTTCCGCTACCAACGCAGCACTAACCACTTGATTGGTTGCCGCTAAGTATAGCAGCAACTTCTCTTGTGGCCTAGGTGCGACAAGTATTGGAGTGGAGGTCAGGTATCCTTTCAAGTCTTGCAGCGCTGCCTCCGCTTCCGGAGTCCATTTCATAGGACCTGCCTTTTTCAAGATTTTGAAGAAAGGCAGGGCGCATTCCGCAGACTTTGAAATGAACCTGCTGAGGGCAGCCACACAACCAGCAAGTCTCCTTACGTCCTTGACGCGCTTCGGGGCTTCAATCTGCTCGATGGCTTTTATCTTGTCGGGATTGCCTTCAATCCCCCTCTGGGACACAAAGAACCCAAGAAGCTTGCCGGAGGGAACTCCGAAGACGCACTTCTCGGGGTTCAGCTTGAGTTGGATCTTGCGCAGATTCTCAAAGGTTTCCTCTAAGTCCTGTATCAGGGTATCTTTGCTCTTGCTCTTGACCACTATATCATCCATGTAGGCTTCTATATTCCTGTGGATCTGTGGCTCAAAAGCAGTGTGCACCACCCTCGCAAATGTTGAGCCTGCATTCTTCAATCCAAAGGGCATGCGTATGAAGCAATATGTGCCGCATGGAGTAATGAATGCAGTCTTCTCTTCATCTTCTTTGGCCATGAATATCTGGTGGTAACCTGAGTATGCATCAAGGAATGAGAGCAACTCACATCCAGCTGTGGAGTCAACAATTTGGTCGATGCGTGGCAAGGGAAAGGGATCCTTGGGACAAGCTTTGTTCACGTCGGTGAAGTCTATACAAAGTCTCCACTTTCCATTAGCCTTTCGCACGACAACTGGATTGGCCAACCACGTGGGATGTATTACGCCTCTAATCAGGCCTGCTGCTTCTAGCTTCTTTATCTCTTCGGCTATGAACTCTTGGCGCTCCACGGCTTGCTTCCTGACCTTCTGCTTGACGGGCCGCGCGTGAGGACAAACAGCAAGCTTGTGCTCCATTACCTCCCTGGGAACGCCGGGGATGTCAGACGGTTGCCATGCAAACACGTCGACATTCGCCCGCAGGAAGGCAACGAGCGCGCTTTCCTATTTGTGGTCGAGTGTAGCACTGATGGTGAAGGTACCACCAGTGCCGTCCTCCTTGGCGGACACCTTCTTGGTTACCGGTGGAGCTGCCATTCCTTTCTTGCACTTACCGGTGGAGCTCGATGGTGCGTCCTCGACGGCAGCGCAGCACTCCGAAGAGGTGCGTTTGCCGGAGTGGGCCCCAGAGCTCTTGCCGGACTTGGTCTTGGTCTTCCCCCCGGGAGCTTCAGCGGCAAGTGTGTTGCTGTCTGCTGCGGCTGCTGCATCCCGGTAGATCTTGTCGGCGCAGATGAGCGCGTCCTTCTTGTCGCCAGGGACAGAGATGACGCTTATCGGCCCCGGCATCTTGAGTACGTTGTATGCATAGTGGGAAGCTGCCATGAACTTGGCGAGGGCAGGACGGCCAAGTATCCCATTGTACGGCAATGGGATATCGGCGACGTCGAACGTGATCCTCTCCGTCCTGAAGTTGAGTTCCCCGCCAAAGGTCACTGGCAGCGTAATCTTCCCCTTCGGCTTGCTCCTTCCCGGGTTGATTCCTTGGAACGTCCCGGTTTCCTCGAGCTCGCCGTCGGGGATCTGTAGCTTCTTGATCACAGCTGAGGAGATCAAGTTCAGGCCGGCCCCGCCGTCAACCAACATCTTGGTGACCTTGAGGTTGCGGATAGTTGGTGAGACCAACATCGGCAAGCACCCGACCGCAGTTGTGCGGTCAGGGTGGTCCTCAAGGTCAAAGATGATGGGCGTGCCGGACCACTTCAGCAGCCTGCGTGACTCGACGGGTGGCTCAGCTGCGTTCACTTCTCGCACCCACTGCTTGAGCTGACGGTGGTAAGTGTGCAGAGAGGCACCTCCGTCGATACACAGAACCTTTGTGGCCTTCTGGAACTCCTGCTCGCTGTTGTCTCCTTCTTCCATGTCATCATCGTTGTCTTCATCCTCATCCTTGTCGCGGCCCCGGGGAGGTCTGTCACCTTGCCGCTGCTTGGCCTTGCCGCGGCGTCCTCCCCGGCCATTGAACGGCCGCTTCTTGCTGGGTTCTCCTCCGCCTCCTTGGGCCTTCTCCTTGTCACGTCGCTCGTATTCAGCCTTCTGCTGCTCTACGAGGTACTCCACTCTTTTGCAGTTCTGGAGATCGTGGCCCTTGGTGCGGTGGATCTTGCAGTACTGCTTGTCGGAGCCGTCCTGCTTGTCGGCTGCCGCTACAGGGGCAGGCTCCTTGCCGGAACCGCCAGCCTGTGCCTTCTTGGCGGGAGCCTCCTTGCCGGACTGCTCGACAACCAGCACCTCCTTGCTCTTCTTCTTCCTGTTGTTCCGCCGCCGGCTTTTCTTTGTCGGGGCGGCATCTTCGCTGTCGCTTCCTCCTGCGCCGGTATCCTCTCCGGGGAGTCTCCTCCCCTCTTCAGCGCGCGCGCACTTGTCAGCCAGAGCGTAGAGCTCGCTGACATCCCGGATCTTGGTCATGGCCATCTCCTCCCTCATCCGGCGATTACGCACGTTCTGGTGAAACGCGCTGATAACCGCGGCAGGGTGGACGTCGGGAATGTTGTGTTGGACGCGGCTGAATCTTTGAATGTATTTGCGCAGGGACTCTCCCTCCTTCTGGGCGAGGATGTGGAGATCGCTCTCCTGGCCGTGGGGTTTGTGGCCGCCCGTGAAGGCGCCAACAAACTGGTGGCACAGATCTGCCCATGAGGAGACGGAGTTCTCCGGCAAGTGCATAAGCCAAGACCGGACGTTTGGCTTAAGCACTAGCGGGAAGTAGTTCGCTAGGATCTTCTCGTCGCGTCCCCCGGTAGCTTGCACCGCGATGGTGTAGATGCTGAGGAACTCCGAGGGGTGTGTCTTGCCGTCGTACTTCTCGGGTACGTCGGGCTTGAAATTCTTCATGCTGGGCCACTGGACTTGCCGCAGCTCACGGGTGAACGCAGGGCAACCTGCCGCGTACGGCAAGTCGCCTGGTTCACCGGGCGTGTCCGCGTCGACAGCGGTCCCAGCGCGTTGATCTGACTGTCTTCGGGTTTCTCGTCGACGCTCGATGCGAGTCCGAGCGTCCTCTTGCCGCCTGTCGTCTAGGACTTGGCGCTGATCGCGGCGAGCCCGCGGATCCGACGACGCCGTAGAGTCGTCGTCGACGTTGATCCGGCGGGGTGGCGATTTCTGCTTCCGCGGCGGGGAGTGCACGGTGGTCGCACCCCCGGCGGTCTTGTCGCCATCGGCCTTCGCTTGGTCGACTTGCCGCGGCCGCGAAGTTGCCGGCTGCTGAGGCGCGTCGTTGTTGGCGAAGGTGATGAGACTCTGGATCGTCGCCCTCCAGTCCTCGGCTTTGTCTACCGCTGGAGGGAAATCGAGGAGCAGCTGGGCCCTGGCCAGGGCCTCTGCTGGAGAAGAGGGGAACGGTGGCGAACGGTGCGAGGAGCGGGACACGCTCGGACTTCTAACCACGTTAGAAGGAGCATGTTCCCGCCCCGGCGACCGCGCCTTGCTCGTACCAGCGCGATGGCCTTGAGCATCCCGCGATCCTCCGGTCTGTCCACGCCCCAGCAAGCGTATGGTACCTTCTGTACCATGGCGCTGCTGGTCTGGCACCTCCTGAGAGGGACGTGGCGCGTGCACAGACACCGAGGCCTTGGAGTTCGCCCGGTCGTCCGTCTTGTCCTTGGACTTGGTGACGCCGTGAGTTTCCTCGCCGGCGACCACCCTTCCGCCGGCGTCTCCTCCACCAACCGTTGGTTCTGGTGGCGGTGGGATCGACGCAGACGGGCCTCCGATCTCCGAAGCCTTCTTCTTCGGAGGCATGCTGATGCTGTCGATGAGGTTGATGAAGCTGGTGAAGTTGCTGAAAGTTGCGCCCGCGTGAGCGCCGGATCAGGTTCGCACAACCTCGACGCCCCCTACCTGGCGCGCCAAAGATGTCGGGGGAAACTGTCCTCCCACGAGCACCTATGGGACCGGAGCCCCTTCTACGTTGCGGTAAGGGAGCGGAGGGAGCACGGAGAGAAGATCGAGGAGCACACGCGGGCAGTTTACCCAGGTTCGGGCCGCGCGGACGCGTAAAACCCTACTCCTGCTTAGGTTGTATTGAGCTTTCGGGCTCGGGAGCTTGAAGATCTACAGTACCAGCTACACCGAGCGAGAGAGTTGTCTAGGTTTCGAACCTCCTCTACGTTGTGCATGGGCCTCCTTTTATAGCTCAAAGGGGTCACCGACAGGTGTCAACGTAGAGGAGGGTAAAAGTGTAAATTTGGTGGTAGTTGCAACAGTGCATGAACAGTATATGAACAATGGTCTTCACCTAACTTTGACAGTGGGGGACAAGGGCATTAAATGCCCGTCTCCGTCACCCCCAAAAGCGTCCGTCCATGCTTCTCCGTTCGCCACGGCGGTAGCCTCGTCACCGTGGCTTGCCACCGTGTGCCCCAGGCTGCACAGCCGTCTGCCACGCGTCCCTGGAAGGGCCCCAGGGCGACGCGTGGGCAGATGAGCTGGAGCGCGGGCACACAGCGTAGGTTTCCCCCGGCAAGCACCTTGCCGGGGTCGCGATCTTGCCGGGCCCGGAAGCTTGTCGCTCCCCGGGTCCTGCCGGGGCGCATGATGCGCCGAGGCATCTCTTGAGGTATGTATTCCTTGGCCTTCCTGGCAAGCTCCTCTTGCCAGGATCTTGTGCTAAAGTGATAACCTTGAGCCTGGTGTGGACTTCCCGGCAAGCTCCTCTTGCCGGGGCCTTGATCTTCTGACTTGTATACTTTGTTCTTGAATGGCTTCATAGGGACCAGAATGGTTCTTGGCGAGCACGTGGTAAGCCCGGCCACGGGAAGCTGCTACTGCCCGTGCACAAGTTGGGGTACTAAGGTACCCCTACCTTAGTACACCGACAGAGACTCTCAATCTTCAATCAACACACAAAAGAGGAAATCACTCATGAAAATATTCTTCTAACCCATGTCCAATAGACAGCTGTCACCTTGGTCTCGGGGATTATACTAGATAAAGACAAGTGAGTACATCAATCCAATACATAGAGGAAGGGGAAATATCATGGGATCGCCCTAGATTAACATAGCCTATGATCACAACGAAGATCACATCATGGGAGAGAGAATTGACCACATAGCTACTGGTAGAAACCTCAGCCCCGAGGAGGAACTACTTCCGCATCATGGAGGGAGGAAGCAACGTCGATGGACATGAATCCGGGGGCACTTCCCCGTCCCGGCAGGATGCCGACATAGGAATTCTGGTCCCCCGAAACTTGGTGGCGATGGCGGCGGAGATCGGAATTGCTTATGGAGAAAAGGGTTCTGGAATCAGGGTTTTCGCGACGGGAGATAAATATATGCCAAAGGGGGTCACCAGAGGCGGAGAGGGGGGCCCAAGCGCCCCCTTGGCGCGGCCAGGGGTGGGGCCGCGTGGGCTGGCCGCCTGGGCTGCCCCTGGCTCCCCTCTGGCCCTGCTTTGGTTTTTCTTGAAGCTCCCGATACGCTGATTTTTCCTGTATTTTTCCCAGAATTTTTAGGGCACTTTTAATATGGGGGAAACCTGAAATAGAAAAACAGCAGAAAACAGGAATTGGCACTGTGGTGCACTGAGTTAATAGGTTAGTCCAAATATGATCAAAAGTGTATGGAAGTGCATAAATATCATAGCAATATCACACAAAAGAGGCATGGAGCAAGCAGAAATTATAGATACGTTTTGGACGTATCAACATCCCCAAGCTTAATTCCTGCTCGTCCTCGAGTAGGTAAATGATAACAAGCATAATTTCTTTGGTGACATGCTACCAACCATATAAGAACTTTTTTAAGTAAAGCAATCAAGGCATGTAATTCAATTCAAGTCATAACAAGCAAGAGTCTATATTAGCATTGTAACAAGTAACATAAGAACATAAAGGTGCAAGAGTTCTCGCTGTCCGTGACTCGAATGTCTCCAAATGGTGTTTGCGTGCAAGAAAGGGGATAGGGATATACGAGAGAGTAAAACATAGTTTTAATATTGTTGAGAACTTAATCTACTAAAGTTTCACACTTGGTCTTCTTTGGAATCTTATCTTGACTCATCCCCAGACCGTCAGCCAGGTACAAGTCAAAATGATCCACTCCCTTTCGATATTTTGAGCACTCATGCAATGGATGAGCGTAAGCAAGAAAGTCAACACTTAGGATGGCAAAGAGAGAAAAATGATAGAGGGGGAAGACAAAAAAGGTGTGAAAGGCTCACATCAATGAGGACAATCATCGGCGAGAGAAAGCCAAATGATAGATATGATGTGAGGAGTAGGGATTGCCATGCAACGGATGCACATATGAGCTAAGGTAAGCTCTCCAATGGAACTAGTGGGGGTGCATCCAACTTGCTTGCTCAAGAAGACCTAGAGCTCTTTTGAGGAGGCTCATCATTGGAATATACAAGCCAAGTTCTATAGTGTAAAGGTCCCCACATAGCTATATGGATGAATGATAATCTCTATGGAGTACAAGGTATAAGATGGAGTACGAGTGTGGATCTCTCAAAAGAAATAGTAGTGTGCCCCCTTCTCTCTTTTTATTTCTTTTTCTCTTTTTTCTCTTTTTTTATTTTTTTGTGGCCTCAATGGCTCTTTCTATTTATCTCTCATTTGTCCTCTTTGGGATCTTTTGATTTTGTCTTCTTTGGGATCTTTTGATTTGTCCTCTTTGGGATCTTTCCCTCACTTTAGGGGCAACACTCTATGTATTACAAGAAGTATAGAAGATCTTTCACACTTTACAAAAGTACTCAACATAAAGAAAATGAAACTATCATGATGTATGCAAATGTATGCCTCTGCCGGTGTAGCAGGATATGCAATGATACTAGCGCATCATGTAGCAATGATTAGGGCAAGGCCCAACTAGCATGCGGCTCATCGATCAAGCAAAAAGCATGTATGACATGAAGATCAAGTCATGAGAAGATGGCTGTTGCATGGCAATGTATCTTGGAAAGGCTATGGAAATGCCTTAATAGGTAGGTATGGTGGCTATTTTGAGGAAGGATATAATGAGGCTTATGATGACAGAGTGTATCGTGCCAAGGATTTGGATGCACCGGCGAAGTATGCGCCAACTCTCGAGGTGAGAAAGGGCAATGCACGGTACCGAAGAGGCTAGAGAAATATGGATAGGTGGAAGTGTCAACTTTCGAGTACTCACATTAGTCCGAAGAACTCATGCACTTATTATCGGTAACTCTTAATCTAATTAGGAGGTTCACAAAGAGACAAGTACCCCGAGGAGGAGTGTATGGGGGTTTGGTTATCCTTGCGCATCCTCGACTCATGGTACGTGAGTGTACTCTAATATTCGATCCCTCCAAAGATTAGTGATCCATCTAGTAGCTAAAGTTCTCAACTATTCTGTAGGTTTTCGAAAATAAACACGGATTGCCCAAAATACGACATCTATCACTAATAGGCTAAAGCTCTTGACACCAAAAGTTCAGACATTACTCATGGCAATACCTCAAAACTATTGCAAGTTACTACTAAAATTAAATAGCAACCTCAATTACCTACTTTAAGTTAAGACACACAACTCAATGCAACAGGCAAACTCTCTTAACAAGATAAACATGAAAACTCAAGAGAGTTCAACAACCAACTAAACAAAAGCTCTTTAAAAAGAAAAGCATGAAAACTAAGAGCTAAACATGACAGCAGCTATGGAAAGACAAAGAACACACACAACAAAGATAAGCATGAAAATCCTATGTTGTGTTCTAGGTTGAAGTGGAGCATGTTTCTCTCCCACACAAAGAAAGCTGGGTTCTAACTTGTTATGAACAGCAAGCAAAGCTAAAGAAACTAAAAATGAAACTAAGAGCAAGACGCTCCAAGCATAGCACATAACGCATGAAGTGATTAAAATATAGTGGAACGAAAGACGAACTGATAATTGTTGATGGAGAAGGGGATGCACGGGGGCATCCCCAAGCTTAGACGCTTGAGTCTTCTTGAATATTTCTTGGGGGTGCACGGGGGCATCCCCAAGCTTGAGCGTTTGACCCTCCTGAATCTTCTTTTATCATCTTCCCTCGCACACTTGAAAACTCCCTTCATACATAACTCATCATAATCTAATTAGCGAGGTTAGTACCCACAATAAAATATTTTTTCCCTACTGGAAATAAGGATAGTCTTGAAGAGCTACTGTTTCTCAAGATTGCCAAAAGGTTTTTGGAAAGAAAAAGCAAGCTCAAGGTTTGCAAAACGAAGAAAAGGCAAAACATGACAGAATCTGTGAAAAACAGACCAGCAGGTAGTAAATAATTTTTTCGGGGCATTTCTGCAACTCAAATCAAAAAACTCAGAACAGATGCCCGAAAGCCAATTGTATAGAGCACGCTGTCAAAACAATTCAGATCAAAAATATGATCTGGTGATTTTATACGATTTTTTCTGTCCAAGGACAGAATCTGTTTTCTGGACTGCACGTCGCAACTTTTGAACTTTCTTGCAATCGGAGGCTAAACTTGGCACAAAGCTGAAAAGAAAAGATACAATGATGTTGCTACAGTAGTAACAAACATCAAGACCACAAAAACTGAAAGAACAAACTGAAAGCAAAGATAACAAGGGTTGTCTCCCTAGAGCTCTTTCTTTATAGCCATAAAGATAGGCTTAAGACTTTAATGATGCTCTCGTAGGAATAAGAGTTGAAGAACAAAAGAGAGCATCAAGAAGCAAATACCAAACACATTTAAGCCTAACATGCTTCCTATGCATGGGAATCTTGTAAGAAAATAAATTATCGAAGCATAAAGCAAGTAGCATAGGAAGGCAAAACAAGCATAACTTCAAATATTCACAATATAGAGGGGAAACTTCCTATTATTAAGATATTTAGAACCATGTCTCCCTCTCTCATTATAAATTTCAGTGGCATCATGGATGAACTCAACAATATAACTATCACATAACGCATTATTTCCATGATCCAAAAGCATAAAAGTGTCATTACTTTTCATATAAGCAAAATCTTTCTTATTAGGAATAGTGAGAGTAAGACTATCATAACCATCATGGTAATCATCGTATTTAGGAGGCATATCATAATCATAATAAATTTTATCCTCAATAGTAGGTGGACTAAAAAGCTCACATTTATCATTGTAATCATCATATATAGGAAGCAAAGTATCATCAAAGTAAATTTTCTCTTCAAAAGTTGGGGGACTAATAATATCATGTTCATCAAACGTGTCATCCCCAAGCTTAGAGCTTTCCATGTCATTAGCAATATTGATATTCAAAGAAAGCATACTAATAACATCACCACCATCATGATTGTTATGCAAATAATAAAGTTCCATAGGTTTTTTAATTTTCTCTTCAAACACATCATGTCCCAAAGCAAGGTAGAGCTTATAAAGCTCTCTCATATTTTTGTTGTTTTCCATTAAGCAAAACTAGTGAAATAAAAACAAGAAACAAAAAGATTTAATTGCAAGATCTAGATAAGGTACCTTTACTTACCTCACTTCCCCGGCAACGGCGCCAGAAATAGCTTGATGTCTACTACACGCTTCTATTCCTGTAGACAGTGTTGGGCCTCCAAGAGCAGAGGTTTGTAGGACAGCAGCAAATTTCCCTTAAGTGAGTAACCCAAGGTTTATCGAACTCAGGGAAGTGGAGGTTGAACGTACCCCTTTCAAGCAACCCTGCAATCAAGATACAAGAAGTCTCTTGTGTCCCCAACACACCTAATACAACTAGGAGTTGTATAGGTGCACTAGTTCGGCGAAGAGATGGTAAAATATGGATGATAGGAGTGGCAAAGCAAAGTAATATAAATCTATAATAAAAAGTGCAGCAAGCAAACAAGTGGTAAACGTGAGCACAAATGGTATTGCAATGGTGGAAACAAGGCCTAGGCTTCATACTTTCACTAGTGGCAACTCCCAACAACATTAACATAATCGAATCACATGATACTTCCCATAATGGAGACGCACTCGGAGGTCATTCCTTTGTGGTCAAGAGAGGACGAGAATTATGTAGGGCTACAAAAGCACACATCAAAGTTCATAGTTCTCAATCTATGGATTTCCCAATGTCACCGCGGCCATCCAAAGAGAGTACTACAATCACCACAACATATCTCAAGGATAGTCAAAGACAAGCACCAAGAGACTCTCAATCTTCAATCAACACACAAAAGAGGAAATCACTCATGAAAATATTCTTCTAACCCATGTCCAATAGACCGCTATCACCTTGGTCTCGGGGATTATAGTAGATAAAGACAAGTGAGTACATCAATCCAATACATAGAGGAAGGGGAAATATCATGGGATCACCCTAGATTAACATAGCCTATGATCACAACGAAGATCACATCATGGGAGAGAGAATTGACCACATAGCTACTGGTAGAAACCTCAGCCCCGAGGAGGAACTACTCCCGCATCATGGAGGGAGGAAGCAACGTCGATGGAGATGAATCCGGGGGCACTTCCCCGTCCCGGCAGGATGCTGGCACAGGAATTCTGGTCCCCCGAAACTTGGTGGCGATGGCGGCGGAGATCGGAATTGCTTCTGGAGAAAAGGGTTTTGGAATCAGGGTTTTCACGACGGGAGATAAATATATGCCAAAGGGGGTCACCAGAGGCGGAGAGGGGGGCCCAGGCGCCCCCCTGGCGCGGCCAGGGGTGGGGCCGCGTGGGCTGGCCGCGTGGGCTGCCCCTGGCTCCCATCTGGCCCTGCTTTGGTTTTTTTTGAAGCTCCCGATACGCTGATTTTTCCTGTATTTTTCCCGGAATTTTTAGGGCACTTTTAATATGGGGGAAACCTGAAATAGAAAAATAGCAGAAAACAGGAACTGGCACTGTGGTGCACTGAGTTAATAGGTTAGTCCAAATATGATCAAAAGTGTATGGAAGTGCATAAATATCATAGCAATATCACACAAAAGAGGCATTGAGCAAGCAGAAATTATAGATACGTTTTGGACGTATCAATAATGCAACTAAAACAAAAATCTGTCAAAAACTAAACTATCTGTAAAGACATAATTTTTAGTCATACTTCTGTAACTCTAAAAATTCTGAACAATTGGGACAACGTGGAAAATTTGTATATCAATTACGTTTAAAAATTTCAGTGTTTCTTCACGCTCCATCAAGCGACAACAATTCTTCCACTAGACGCAAAAAATTCTATTGATGCACTGAATCAAATCAAGTATCACCCAAATTAATCTCGAAGTCTTTGCTTCACACAAACACTAATTAAAACACAAAAAACACAATCATTACAAAATTAATAATGTTTATTTATTCAAAAACAAAATAAAAGGCAAAAATAAAAAAAACTATTGGGTTGCCTCCCAACAAGCGTTGTCGTTTAATGCCCCTAGCTCGGCATAATGCATAGATTCAAGTATTGTCATCTTTAGTTTTTGCCCCATAGGATGCCCTCATGATTTATTCATATGGTGTCTTAATTCTTGTTCTAGGGAAGTGTTCCATACCCTTTCTTAATGGAAATTGAAATTTAATATTGCCTTCTTTCATATCAATCACGACACCTATAGTGCATAAAAATGGTCTACCAAGTATTAAAGGACAAGACGGATTGCAATCAATATCAAGAACAATAAAATATATGGGCACATAGTTCCTATTTGCAAGAATAAGAACATCATTTATTCTTCCCAAAGGCTTTTTAATAGTAGAATCCGCCAAGTGCAAATTAAGAGAACATACTTCAATATCGGTAAGACCAAGCACATCACATAGAGATTTCGGAATTGTGGACACACTAGCACCCAAAATACATAAAGAAAAGCACTCATAATTTTTTATCTTGAATTTAATGGTAGGTTCCCATTCATCATGTAATTTTCTAGGAATTGAAATATCTATCTCCAATTTTTCTACTAACGCTTTCATCATGGCATCAACAATATGTTTACTAAAAGCTTTATTTTGTTCATAAGCATGGGGTGAATTTACTATGGATTGCAACAAAGAAATACACTCAATCAAAGAGGAACTATCATAATTGATTTCTTTGTAATCCAAAAGAGTGGGGAAATCACTAGTTAAAGTTTTGACCTCTCCAAACCCTTTATCAAATTTTCATCAAGACTTTGACCCTCCAAATCATTGGGACACCCTAGCTAAAGTTGACTCTGCTTCAGTACACTTATCATCAATTTTAACATTACTAAACAAGGAATTAGTAGACAAAACACCATTAATTTAAGGTCTTTATCATTTTTATGAAAGCAATCACTAGAAAACGCTTTTTCTAATAATTCTCTTTTAGCTCTAAACATAGTTGTTCTTTTCTTGCTTTCATCCATGGAGACATATAAAGCCTTAGTTAATTAATTAACCTTAGGTGGAAAAGCTTTCATCTTGAGATTTTCAACATGATGGGAAATTCTATCGATGCTTCTAGACATATCATCGATCTTATTGAACTTTTCTTCTATCATAGTTTTGAAAACTTTTTGAGCATTGATAAATTCTTTAATATTATTCTCAAGATCAGAGGGGTTCCTATTATTATTGTAAGACGAATTACCATAGGAATTACCACAATTATTAGAGCAATTTCCCGAGAAAGGCCTAGGATTACTGTTACCTCTATAAGTGTTGTTATTAAGATTGTTTCGCGAGACATAATTCACATCTACGGGGTCACTATTTTTCTCAATAAAAGTGGAGAAAGGCACATCATTAAGATCAATAGGATCATTCTTACTAGCAACCAATTTCATAAGAGCATCAACTTTTTGACTCAAAGTATTAATTTCTGAATTAACCTTTTTCATTAGTAGGTGCTCTTTCGGTATGCCATTGTGAATAATTTGCCATGATATTATCTAGCAATTTAGTAGCATCACCCAAAGTAATCTCCATAAAAGTACCACCCGCGACAGAATCTAGAACTTTTCAAGAAACAAAATTCAACCCCGCATAAATTTTTTGTATGATCATCCAAAGATTCAAACCATGAGTAGGAAAATTTCTCAGCATCATTTTCATCCTTTCCCAAGATTGGGCAACATGCTCATGCTCAAGTTGTTTAAAATTTGTGATCTAATTTCTAAGAGAGATAATTTACGCGGGAGGAAAATATTTTGTCATACAATCATCTTTGCGCTTATCCCAGGAATCAATAATATTTCATGGCAAAGAAGAAAACCAAATTTTAGCACGATGAGGCAAAGAAAACGGGAATAATTTCAACTTCACGATATCATTGTCCACATCTTTTTTCTTTTGCATATCACACTATTCTACGAAAATGTTTAGATGGGATGAGGCATCCTCATTAGGAGTGCTAGAAAATTATTCTTTCATAATAAGATTCAACAAAGCAGCATTGATGTCATAAGACTCCACACTAGTGGCGGGAGGAATCGGCATACTAATAAAATCATTGTTGTTGGCATTGGAAAAATCACACAACTTAGTATTCTCTTGAGCCATCGTGATTATGCAAACAAGACTGCAAGCAAAAAAGATAGATCTAACGAGAAAAGGCGAACGCAAAAGGAGGCGAATAAAACAACAAATTTTTAAGAAGTGGGGGAGATGAAAATGAGAGGCAAATGGCAAATGATGTAAATTGCACGGAGATGAGATTTGTGATTAGGAACCTGATAGATGTTGGCAACATCTCCACAGCAACGGTCCCAGAAATTCCTTTTGACGCAGCTTGAAACTGCGTCGGTATTTCCCCAAGAGGAAGGGACGATGCAGCACAGCTACGGTAGGTATTTCCCTCAGATGTGAAACCAAGGTTATTGAACCAATAGGAGAATCAGGCAACACTATGTAAACGTTACCTGCACACAAAGAATAAATACTTGCAACCCGACGTGTAAGAGCGGTTGTCAATCCCTCCTCGGTAAAAAGATAGATTTGTTTGCATGAGATTGGATAAATAGATCGTGCAAGAACACAAAATAAAAGATGCAAATAAAAAGTGCACCAAGGTATTTTTGGGTTTTTGGAATAACATATATGGACGCAAATGTGATGAAAAATAGATCGGAAAGAAATATGATAAAAGATAGACCCCGGGGCCGTAGATTTCACTAGTGGCTTCTCTCAGAAAAATAGCACACGATGGGTAAACAAATTACTGCTGAGCAACTGATAGAAGATCAAATAATTATGATGATATCCAAAGCAATGATCATTATATAGGCATCACGTCCAAGATTTGTAGACCGAAATGATTCTGCATCTACTACTATTACTCCACACATCGACTGCTATCCAGGATGCAGCAAGTGTATTAAGTTCATGGAGAAATGAAGTAATGCAATAAGAATGGTGACATGATGTAGTCAATATCTATTTATGTAGGAATAGACCCCATCTTGTTGTCCTAAATAGCACTGATACGTGCCTTGCTACCCCTTCTGTCACCGGGTGAGGACACCGTAAGATCGAACCCATCGCAAAACACCTCTTCCCATGACAAGAAAATCGATCTAGTTGGCCTAACTAAACCAAATATTCTAAGAAGAAATACGAGGCTATAAGTAATCATGCATATAAGAGATCAAGGAAGATTCAAATAATATTCGTGGATATAGATCTGATCATAAACTCGAAATTCATCGGATCCCAACAAACACACCACAAAAAGTCATTACATCAAATAGATCTCCAAGAGACCATTGTATTGAGAATCAAAAAGGGATAAGAAGCCATCTAGCTACTGCCTACGGACCCGTAGGTCTATGGTGCACTACTCGCGCATGATCGGAAAGGCACCAATGAGGATGATGAACCCCTCCGTCATGGTGTTAGATTGGACCTTGTGGTTCTGAAACTTGCGGCGGCTGGAATTGTGTTTTGTCTGCTCCCCTAGGGTTTCTGGAACTTGTGAGGATTTATAGAGCGAAGAGGTGGTGGAGGAGACCCCCTTGGGCCCACAACCCATTAGGGCGCCCAGGGACCTCTGGCGCGCCCTGGTGTCTTGTGAGCCCCACGGACCTCCCCCTATGTGCTTCTTTGGCTCCCAAGTTGTCTTCTGGTCCAAAAAAATATCCAAAAAGTTTTGTTGCATTTGGACCTTGTTTGATAGGGATATTATGCGAAGTAAAAAAAACAAGCAAAAACAGCAACTGGCACTTGGCACTATGTCAATAGGTTAGTCCCAAAAAATGATATGAAGTTGCTACAAAATGACTCTAAAACATCCAAGAATGATAATATAGCAGCATGGAACAATGAAAAATTATAGATACATTGGAGACATATCAATCATCAGCTAGTGTTAAATCCTAAGATGAAAGAAGTGGTAAGAAATGGAATCTTAAAGCTGTTGGAAGCAGGTATAATCTATCCTATAACTGATAGTAGATGGGTAAGTCATATTCATTGCGTCCCTAAGAAGGGAGTTTTACTATTGTTCTGAATGATAAAAATGAAATTATCCCACAAAGAAATATAAGCGGCTATAGGATGGTAATTGATTTTGGAGAACTAAATAAAGCTACTAGGAAATATCATTACCCTCTACCTTTCATTGACCAAATGCTAGAAAGACCATCAAAACATACACATTTCTGCTTTCTAGATGGATACTCTAGTTTTTCCCAAATACGTGTGTCGCAAGAAGATAAAGGAAAAACTACATTTACATGCCCTTTCGGTACTTTTGCTTATAGACGTATGCCTTTTGGTTTATGTAATGCACCTGCTACCTTTCATAAATGTATGAGTGTTATATTCTCTGACTTTTGTGAAAAGATTGTTGAGGTTTTTCATGGATGATTTTTTTGTTTACGGGACATCTTTTGATGATTGCTTAAGCAACCTTGATTGATTTTTGCAGAGATGTGAAGAAACTAATATTGTCTTGAATTGGGAGAAGTGCCACTTTATGCTTAATGAAGGTATTGTCTTAGGGCATAAAATCTCTCAACGTGGTATTGAAGTTGATAAAGCTAAAGTTGATGCAATCAAAGAATGCCGCGTCCTACTGACATCAAAGGTATAAGAAGTTTCCTTGGTCATGCCGATTTCTATAGGAGATTTATTAAAGGCTTATCCAAACTTTCTAGGAATCTTACTAATCTGTTGCAAAAAGATGTTCTATTCGTTTTTAATGATGATTGTGTAGAAGCCTTTGTAATTCTTAAGAAAGCCTTAATCTCTACACCTATTCTTCAACCACCTGATTCGAACATACCCTATGGGTGATGCTAGTGTTTATGTTGTTGATGTTGTTCTATGACAAAGAGTTCAAAGAAGTTATGCTACCACTTAAAAAGAATTTTTAGCAGTTGATGTCTACTACACAGCTTGTTCTTTTTTTAAATCTACACAACTTGTTCTTTTAGACTCGTGTTAGGCCTCCAAGCGCAAAGTTTAGTAGGACAGTAGCAAATTTCCCTCAAGTGGATGACCTAAGGTTTATCAATCCGTGGGAGGTGAAGGATGAAGATGATCTCTCTCAAACAATCCTGCAACCAAATAATAAAAAGTCTATTGTGCCCCAACACACCCAATACAATGGCAAATTGTACAGGTGCACTAGTTCGGTGAAGAGATGGTGATAAAAGTGTAATATGGATAGTAGATGTTGATTTTTGTAATAGTAACAATAAAAAACAGCAAGGTGGCAAGTGATAAAACGGAGCACAAACGGTATTGCAATGCTTGAAACTGAGGCCTAGGGTATGTGCTTTCGCTAGTGCAATCTCTCAACAATACTAATCTAATTGGATCATATAACCACCCCTCAAAGTGCGATGAAGAATCACTCCAAAGTTCCTATCTAGAAGAGAACATAAGAAGTAATTGTTTGTAGCTATTCTTTTTGATTGATATATCCAAGAGTTCGTACTAAAACAACATCAAGTTATTCTTTCCAATCGATATATCAAGAGTTTGTACTAAAATAACACAAGTTTTTTTCTGATCGATCTATCAAGAGTTCGTACTAAAATAACACCAAAACAAATTCATATTCATAATACTCAATCCAACACAAAGAACTTCAAAGAGTGCCCCAAGATTTCTATCGGAGAAACAAAGACAAGAACGTGCATCAACCCCTATGCATAGATTACCCCAATGTCACCTCAGGAATCCGCGAGTTGAGTGCCAAAACATATATCAAGTGAATCAATACGATACCCCATTGTCACCACGAGTATTCAATTGCAAGACATATATCAAGTGTTCTCAATCCATAAAAGTATTCAATCCAATAACAACGAAATCTCAAAGGAAAAAAACTCAATTCATCACAACATAGAGTGGGGAAAACACCATATGATTCGACTATATTAACAAAGCCCGCGATACATCCGGATCATGGCATCTCAAGAACACGAGAGAGAAAGATTAACAACATAGCTACTGGTACAAACCATTAGCCCTGAGAGTGGACTACTCCCTCCCCACCATGGTGGCCGCCGGTGATGATTTCCCCCACCGGCGGAGTGCCAGAAAGGGATCTGGATTGGATCTCGTGGACTACAGAGCCTTGCAGCGGCGGAACTTCTGATCTAGGTTCACCCTGAAGGGTTTCATAATATTTGGGAGTTTATAGGGCGAAGAAGGGGTGCGGGAGGACACCGAGGTGGGCACAACCAACCTGGGCGCACCTGGGCCCCCAGGCGCGCCCAGGTGGGTTGTGCCCTCTCGGGGCACCCCAGGCGCTGCTCTGGCCCATTGGTGGTCTTCGGGGTCCATAAAAAATCCACAAAAAGTTTTGCAGTGTTTGGACTCCGTTTGATATTGATTTCCTGTTATGTAAAAAACATGCAAAAATAGAACTGGCACTTGGCACTATGTCAATAGGTTAGTCCCAAAAATGATATAAAATGATTTTAAAACATCCAAGAATGATAATATGACAACATGGAACAATCAAAAATTATAGATACGTTGGAGACGTATCAACAGTTGTGTTCGCTTGTGATATATTCAGATCTTACATAGTTGATTCTAAAGTAATTGTTCACACTGATCATGCTACTATTAAGTACCTCATGGAAAAGAAAGATGTTAAACCTAGATTCATTAGGTGGGTTCTCTTGCTACAAGAATTTGATCTACATATTATTGATGGGAAAGGAGTTGAGAACCCCGTAGCGGACAACTTGTCTAGGTTAGAAAATATTCTTGATGACCCACTAGGTATTGATGATAGCTTTCCTGATGAAAAATTAGCTGGCATACAAGCTTCTCATAGTACTCCTTGGTATGCAGACTATGCTAACTATATTTTTGCTAAATTTATACCACCTAGTTTCACATACCAACAAAATAAAAGGTTGTTCTATGATTTAAGACATTACTTCCGGGATGACCCACAGCTTTATAAAGAAGGAGTAGATGGTGTTATGAGACAATTTATACTTGAGCATGAACATGAACAAATCCTACGAAATTGTCACTCTGAGGCTTACGGAGGACACCATGCTGGAGACAGAACTGCACATAAGGTATTACAATCTGGTTTCTATTTGTCTGCTCTTTTCAAAGATGATCGTAAGTTTGCCTTGGATTGTGATGAATGTCAAAGAATTGATAACATTAGTAGACATGAGTAAATGCCTATGAATTATTCACTTGTTATTGATGTTTGGGGATTTGATTATATGGGACCTTTCCCTTCCTCTAATGGGTGTACACATATTTTGGTCATTGTGGATTATGTTACTAAGTGGGTGGAAGCTGTCCCAACTAGTAGTGCTGATCATAACACCTCCATTAAAATGCTTAAAGAAGTTATTTCCCAAGGTTTGGAGTCCCTAGATATTTAATGACAGATGGTGGTTCACATTTAATTCATGGTGTTTTCCGTAAATTGCTTGCTAAGTATGATGTCAACCATAGAATTGCATCTCCATATCACCCTCAGTCTAGTCGCCAAGTAGAATTAAGCAATAGAGAAATAAAGTTGATATCTTGCAAAAGATTCTTAATAGATCTAGGAAGAATTGGTCTAAGAAACTTGATGATGCATTATGGGCTTATAGAACTACATATAAAAATCCTATGGGCATGTCTCCTTATAAGATGGTTTATGGAAAAGCATGTCACACTTACCTCTTGAATTAGAACATAAATGATGCGGAGCATCCCTCAACTATCCCATGGACTCTACTACGGCTACACAAGCTCCAAAAGTACCAATGACAAGGGCTCGCGCAAGGGCCATCGAAACAAAGGTGAACTCACTCCTACTAGAGCTCAACATGCATATGGACAGAACTTGGATGCTACCTCACCAAAATATACTTTGTGTCATTAGGTACGAAGAAGAACACCTCCAAGCAGCTAAGGTACATCACCAAGAAGGTGGAGAAGGACCCCAAGGCCATAGAGAAGGAAAAGGAGGATATGAAGAAGAGGGCAGAACCTCCTAGGCAACCTCGTGCCCACGGGCCATCCAAACCCCGTGCGCACGGGCCGCCCAGGAGGCTTATGTGACCGGAATGCGCACCCCATGGGCACGGGGCCCAAAACCCCGTGCGCACGGGCCAAGGCCGCTATAGCACCCCTGCGCACGGGCGTGTACCGTGCACACGGGACCCCGTGCGCACGGGCCCAATTTACTCCATGCGTACGGGGCCTACAGGAAGGTGACTGAAGTTTGTGTTATGGGCTTCCATTTTGTCCCCCATCTTCCCCTCTCTCTATATATTCTGTGCCCAGGACATGTTTTAGGGTCAGAAAAGTATTGAGAGACATTTGAGAGCTTTGCTCCTTGTATCCACTCCTCTAGGAGAATCAAGACCTCCTAGGAGAAGATCCCTAGTAGATATCAATACCCCTTCAAGGGAAGGATCCCCATCATAGGATCATCAAGACCTCATCTTTCTTGTGGATTTGGGAAGAACTTTACCTTTGTGCCTTGGAATGACCTTGTATACTTGTGGATCTCATGTATGCTATCCTAGTGGATGTGTGATTTGGGTTTTGTTTGAGTGATTTCTCTCTTGTGTTCTTCCTCTTTTCCCCTCCAAGTGTGAAAATATCCTCCTCTAGGGTTCCACCCTACATCAATACAACTTATTGGGCAAGAACTCAACTATGATTTCAAACTTGCTGGTGAAAAGAGGTTATTTGACATTATCTCACTTGAGGAATGGAGAACTCAAGCCTATGAAAATGCCAAGTTGTTTAAAGAAAAATGTTAAAATATGGCATGCCAAAAGAATACAAAAGCGGGAATTTAATGTAGGTGACCAAGTCTTGCTATACAATTCTTGTTTAAAATTATTTGCAGGAAAACTTCTCGCCAAATGGGAAGGGCCTTATACTATCGAAGAAGTTTGTCGTTCCGGTGTCATCAAGATCAACAACGTCGAAGCCAACAATTCGAAAGTGGTGAATGGGCAAAGAATCAAAGATTATATCTCAGGTACTCCTTTAAATATTGAAACTAACATTATTCATTCCATCAAACCGGAGGAGTACATAAAGGAAACTTTCCAGAACGCTCCAAAACCCTGAAACGGAATAGGTATGTGATACGGTAAGTAAACCGACCCAAAAGTTTTCTGAAGGCAATTTTACTCCATTTTGGAATATTTAAAAAATTAGGAAAATAAAAAGTAGTCTGGAAAGCACACGAGCAGGCGACAACCCTGGGGGTGCGCCTCCCGAGCTTGTGGCTACCTCGTGTGCCCTCGGGACTCCTTTTTCTCCCAAAATACTTGTTTTTCACGGTAAACATTCATTATATAATCTCTCGAAGGTTTTGACCACTGTATTACGACAATATCCTATGTTCTTGTTTCGAGTTATTTTTGTAGAAGATTTAGAGCAATATGTCTTCGCAAGAGTCGGTCGGGGAGAGTCGGGTCTCTCACCCAACACCGGATCCAAGAGCATACAACAAAGCTAATCCCTTTGGGTGGTCAACGGAGGAAGATATAGAACCGACCTGAAAAGAGTGGATGCCGTGGAAGAGTATCAAGAAGTCACTTCTCTCCCTCAACTTGGAGCAATGCATGTGGAACCCGATGACTCGAGGCTCCCAAATTCGGTCAAACCTCCCAGTGCCAAATTTATATCTTACAATAACTTGAAAAGGAGTGTTGCTTTGTCTTCTGCAGCCGAGATGCATTCGTGGGTGGACGGTGATTTAACCGTCACATGGAAGCTCTGCAAGGAAATTATGGATCTCATGCATGAAATTAATATGCTCGAAGGGGAGAATCACATTCTGAAGGGCATCATTGCCAAAAATATTGCACCACCACCTCTGAAGAAGGAGACCTGAGTATATGGGTATGGCCACTCCCATTGGCTTGTGCCAAGCTTGGAGGAGGTGCCCCAATATCATATCATCACTACATCTTTATCGCTTATCATAGTTTGATCTTTTTGGTTAAATCGTGATCTAGTAGAATAAAAGATTTTAGTATGATCTAGTCTTTAAGTTTTTGCTTTGTGTTCTATCTATGTAATCAAGTGTGAGAGTTATATAATATAGATTAGTTTTGAATTGAGGGTTTTGCTTTCTTGCTTTGATATTGGGATAGAAAAAGAAAAAAATAAAAAAATAAGGATTATATAATAATCTTTTGGAGAGTGATGACTTGACATATAAGAAGTTTGATACATGAAATTAGTTGAGGGTTGGCAAACATAGTATCGGCCATTGTTGCAATTAATAGGAAGTAATAAAGAAAGAGAGGTTTCACATATAAATACACTATCTTGGACATCTTTTATGATTGTGAACACTCATTAAAATATTATATGCTAATAAGTTGATGTTGGACAAGGAAGACAACATAATGGGTTATGTTTCCTTATATCCAAATAGAAGTTATAATGTCATGGATCCTCCATCATGATAAGCTGGCTTTCTATCCTATGCTAGCCAAATATTCCGCACCAAGTAGAGATACTACTTGTGCATCCAAAAACTAAAAACCCAGTTTCATGTCATGAGATTCCACTATATCTACCTATGGATTCAGTAAGATCCTTCAAGTAAGTTGTCATCGGTGCAAGCAATAAAAATTGCTCTCTAAATATGTATGATATTTTAGTGTGAAGAAAATAAGCTTTATACGAACTTGCGTAAGGGCATATTTCTCCCTAAGTAGTTTTGGTGATTGATGACAATGCTTTTGCGGACTAATTGTGTGCATTGAGCATTTCAGATATCTCATGCCTAGGCACAAGACGATTAAGTGCCCCTCAGAACCTATTGAAGACGGCGTTTCCTTTTGTTTCTTTTCGATGGAATTGAGTCATACGAAAGCCGTACTATTAAGAGGGGTCCGCTTCGGAAAGGTTAGGGTGGAATCAACACATACACATCTATTCATTCGCACCACCTTTCCTTCACTTCATTGGAGCTCCGGCTATTTTCTTTGTCTTTGCAAAAACAGTGGTGTTCTACTACTTTCACTCTGAGGCATGCGGTAGTACTGCTCAAAGAAAGCGGTAGTACCGCACGGCCTCACGGTAGTACCGCACACCGCGGTAGTACCGTACCAAGGATGCGGTAGTACCGTGTGTCCGGCCCCAGCGTCGTAACTAGTATGGAAGTAGGAGTGGAAGTAAAATTTTACTTCCGCGCCCTACACGGTAGTACCTGTCGGATTTAGGGCTCCGCAAAACCCGTTAAATTCGAACACAGGGGCATGAACAAAGATCTCTCCCACTCTCGTCTACCTAGCGCCTCGCCCTCGTCGCGGTGGAAGGATTCAAGCAAACAACGAACAAAACACACAAGAGTTTATCCAGGTTCGGGCCACCGCGTGGTGTAAGACCCTACTTCCTACTTTGGTGGATTAGCCTCGGGCCAGCTGGGATACAAGCTAGTACATTGGTACCTCGGCTCAGGAGGTGAGCTCAGGAGGGTCAGGAGGCAAGTGTTCTTGCTCCTTGCGTGGTGGTCGAGTGTATCAGTCGATCCCCTTTGCAATGGGAGCTCCAGCTACTTATATAGGCGGCCACGGTCCTCTTCCCTCGAAATGTTTAGGCGGGAAGGGATCCCACAACGGCCATTTTTGAGCGGGAACACAAGGACGTTCCTACCCTGACAAAAGTAGTCTTCGCCTGCAAAAGGATCAGGCGATGACGCGGTGGTGGGCTCGACGATGACATCCTCCTTGTCGTCCTTGCGGTCTTCGGTCTCGTTGCACCAATGAGGAAACCTTTGCCCCGCTCCTCGGGAACTTGCGGCTGCGCTGTCCCCCTTGCACCGAAATGGTAACTGCGCCACTGGCGTGCTCTGGCACCTGCTGGCGCGGTGCATCGCTGTTGAAATCACCGCCTCCTCCTGAGGCAGGCTTGGCCTTGGATTCTCCGCCTCTCCGGAGCACCTTGCTGAGGCTACTCCTGGGGAGGTCTTGACTTCGTTCTCCTCGTGAGGCTTGGCTCCCTCGCGAGGGTCTTGGGTAGCTGGTCGATCAGCTGGGCCGTACCAGGCCATAGTAGGAGCTCGTCGTGGCCCGCAAACAGGCAAGTCTGGGTACCCTGGTTCTGAGTACGCCGACAGTAGCCCCCGGGCCCAAGGCGCACGCGGAGTTGGCTTTGGGGCGAAGCCTTAGTCGAGGACGAAGCGCCGCGGGCCCTAAAAGGCTGCGGGCCAAGCCAGCGTGCCATTGTTGGATGGGACGTGGCGGCTCTGCTTCCCACGCAGCCTTGGTGATCGTGCGACTTGACAACTCCTTGGCGCAGGCGACGAGGGCGTAATGGCTGCGATGCCATTGGCTGGCGGTTGGGCTCCTCCACCCTATAAATGGGACTAGGGGGAGCCCCCAGACCGTTTCCAAGCCAGCGCCGTCTTCTCCTTGCTTTTCCTTCTCTCTCTCTCTCTCTCTCTCTCTCTCTCTCTCTCTCTCTTGTTGCAAGATCTTCATGACGCCGCCGAGGAAGCCATCCTCCGCGGAGAAGGGGAAGACCCCGAAGGATCCAGTCCCATTGCCGCCAAAGAGGGGTCGCGATCGCGGAGGAAGAGGGGGCGCGCAACGGTGCCTGCTGGTCGCGCGTCCTCCACGCACACAACTCCATTCCTTCGATGTGTCGTCGAAGTTCATGGTGTGGGCGGAGAGGCCCGGCGGCCCGTGGCTCAGGCTTCCCCGCTCGTTTGGCGACGTGTTACCGGCCGGAGGCCTTGGAGGTATATGGCTGCAGGCCGACGGTTGCTGCAGCGGTGTGTCCTGGGTGGAGGTTGATGTGGCTCCCTCGGGCGATGTGTTCCTGGAGCATGGCTAGCAGTCGTTTTCTCGCGCACGTCGGCTGCAGGGGAGGTGTGCGCTCCACTTCAGGTACGATGGCGTCTCCACGCTGTTCGTTAGGGTTTTCTCGGAGGAAGGGAGGCGCCTTGGGTGCTGTCCCGAGGCTGATGACGAGGAGGACGACGGGGAAGACGTCCGGAGGAGCAGTTCCTCCTCCGAAGACGACCTCAGTCCTGGGGGGGCGCCGTGGGGCCCCCTCTGTGGCATCAGCAGCTCCTCCAGTAGTGGTGGCCGCGACGAACCACCACACTGCCGAGCTCGGTACGACGAGGGGAGGGGATAGCCACGCCGCCGTGGTTCGGTGAAGCCAGAGGAACTGGAGGACTCCGACTGAGCGGGAGCGGCTTCTGCTTATTCTCCTTTCTTTTCCTTCATGTCCTTTCTGCATCAAAATTTCAAGTTGCCTTGAGGAGGCGTGTAATGGGTTGTGATATATGTAAGAAGCGAGGACTCGCTCTCATGCTTTTGTTGCCTGGGTGAAATCACTTAGCTTTTATGCGTCATGTTGTCCTGAGGTGGAGTCCTCCTGACTCCGGCATCATGAGCCCCATCGGGTCATGACGAGGTGGCTGAGACGGGCTCGTACAGCCCCCGAGCGGGGGTCAATCGCTGAGATCTGCTGAGAATGCCGAGCGCGGATTAGAGCACCAAAGCCTGTGTGGTTCAGTAGATAGGTTGCGCGGACTGAGAAGCCCGGCGCCAGAGCCTGAGAAGGCTTGGCTAGGAAAGCTCACGCGGCCACGGCGGACGGGGGCCGGTTGTGACGCCCGAAGACCGACGTCCCAGAAGATTCCAGAAGATTTCTAGAAGATTCTAGATGTTCCGGGTTCTCCCGTGTGTTCTTTGTGCTTGTGTTATTTATTTTTGCATTGCATCATGTCATCATGCCATCATCTCATTAATTTTTGCAACCAAATAAATTGTGTGGACCTTCGGTCCATTTAAATCGAGGGAAGGTGACTTCTCTTTATAACATATAAAAGTCTCTCAATATTTAGGGAGCTATATAATAAATATTCCATTGTTTGGAATTACCCGCAACACACTTGCAATATTTCCCCATGTCTTTTTCACTTCGAGTTCTCCTACAAAAACCTTGCCAATAATTCTTTCCGTTGTTTCGAGGTTCCTCCAAAAATTTGAACATTTTTGGACACTTCAATAATCATGTCTTAGTTCAAACCTATTTGAATTAAATTCAAATATGTTTGAATTATTTTCGTTCACGCCTTTTCTATTTTTCTCGGACCGTGCTCATTTTTATGAGCCCGAGAAAAATCCTCCCATGTGTTATCTTTTCCCTAACCTCCCTCCTCATCCTCTTCTTCTCTCTATTGTTTTTTCTGCTAAAAATCAAATAAAAGAGAGAGAGGGTGAGCAGCCTCTTGGGCCTCCTCCTCCCTCTTGGCCGAGCCGGCCCAGCCATCTTCCCTCCTTTAGCCCAGCAGCTTAGGCCCATTTGGCCCGATCTCCCCTAACCCTAGCGCTCAGCCGAGCCATCCCTCGCTCTCCCTCTCTCCCGCACGACCGCCGCCACCCTCTCATCCCCCCCACATCCCTCGCTCGTTTCCCTCGCTGCGGACCTCCCATCACCCCGATTCCCCTCGCGCTCCCCTCGAGCCTTCCCTCTGCCCGATCTCTCCCTCGCGACCCCGCAGCCCCGATTCCCTCTCCCCTTCCCTCGTCGCCCCCTCGTTCCCACGACAACAAGGCAGCAGCCGCGCCCCGAGCTCTCCAAGTCGCCCGAAGCCCCGCGACCTCCACCTTCTGCGCCCGGAGCCGCCTCCCTCCCTTCTCCAGCGACGGGCCGGCCAGCAGCGCGACGACCGCCCCCATCCCCAGCACCCCGACCGGCCGCCGTGCCCGTTCCCGCCCTGCAGCGCCGGGGATGACCGCACCGTCCGCAGCGCCTAGGCCGCCGCGCCTCGGGCCTCCAGCCACCTCTCCTGCACGTCCCTCCGTCACCGTCCAGCAGCGCGTGGCCTTTTTCCCTCCTCGACGGATCCCGCGCCCAGGTTTTTCCTCCATCTCTAACGACCGGGTTCCGTGCCTTCAGCGCCATGGCTCCGTCCTCCAGCCTCGGCCAGGCAGCACCTCCGTCGCCAGGGCTTGCAGCCCCTCGAGCAGCTCGTTGCCGTGACCGTGCCGTTTGTGTTTGTGTTTGTGTTTGTTGCTGTTGTTTATCTCAAGTTCTACAACGAGTCCGGCAAGTACCACGACGACCTTATGAAAAGTACCACGACGACCGAACGGCTACGATGGCGAGTACCTCTCCGATGAACGTGAACAACTACACGGCGATGCGACAAGTACCCCTACGGAACGTGTACCACTACCGTCGCCTCGAAGATGTCCGACGCCGCAAGTACCACGACACGATATCGAAACGACTACTTCCTCTTCGGAAACGTGAACCACTACTTCCTCTACGACGTGAACGAATCCTACCTCTACGATCTCGAACCATCCCGAAACGAGTGTTTCGAAGGTATAACCGCCGAGCCGATGACCCGTGGATGCTTGTGTTGTATGAAATGTTTCCCGTGTGTGCACCATGCCGTTTCATCTTTTGACATGTTCCTCGGTTGCCTCGTCGCCGACTCGTGGGAACCCGGTGACGGGATCGCCCCACCTTTCATCTCATTTGACTCGCTCACGTCATCTTTTGCACCGGACTCTCAACGAGTTACCGGAACCGATATGATGCCGTTGCATCATTTTCGGATCGTCGCCGTGGCACCCTTTCTTTCCACCACGGTGACAAATACTCCTTTTCATCTTCATGTCAACTTAATAAATTGCATAAACTTGTTCATGTCATCCGCATCATGTTAACAACATTTAATATGTGTGTAATTGTTGTTGCTTTATAATTATTAAACATGCTCATGGGGATTTTCCGGATATGTTGTTGTTATTTCCGGCCTCATTTAAAATGTCTAAATAGTGTAGTTTCTTTATGCTTCACCTCTTGCCATGTTAACAAACATTTAATCTTGTCTTATAAATAAACGAGAGTCAACTAAATAATTAAATGTGGTGTTTCGTCAATATGCAACTCGTTGCATATTGAGCTCCACTTAACTTGTAGTGTTGTTTGTGCACTTTGCCATGCATAATTAAACCGGACATGCATCATACTTGGATGTGCATCGTATGCCATGTTTATGCTTGTGTGTTTACCGTGTTGTTTCTTTCTTTCCGGTTGCTTCTCTTGTTAGCTTCGGTTTCGTTCCGGAGTTGTGAGGATTCGCTCGTCTCTGTTGCTCCGTCTTCTTCATGGACTTGTTCTTCTTCCTTGCGGGATTCCAGGCAAGATGACCGAACCCAGATACCATTACTATCTTTGCCTATTGCTAGTAGTCTCGATCTATAGTTTTGCCTCGATGCCCATGTTTTCCTGTCAGCCTCCTATTGTAACCATGATCCTGTCTAACCACCCTACCCATGCAAACCATTGATTGGCTATACGTAGGCTTCGCTCAGCCCCTCTTATAGCACTGCTAGTTGCAGGTGAAGATTGAAGATGCTTGCTTCATGTTGAAGTTTGGTTGGGTTATATCACACTATATAAATGCTTAAAAATGAAATCATCTATATATTGGCAAGGGTGGAAGGCTAAGCCTTTTGCTTGGTGTTTTGTTCCACTCATGCCGTTAGGAACCGTATAAACCGGTGTTATGTTCCTTGATTATGCGTTCCTAACACGGTTGGGGTGTATGGAACCCCCTTGATAAACCGCTAAGTGCTAAGTGTTTTCCAGCAAATCCCAACATTGGTACTATTTGCCTAATAACTAATAAAACTTGCATGTGGACTAGCTATCCATTTTATTTTAATTCAACCCCCCGGGCCAGTGCTGCACATGAGTGTTGGTCCGAAACGAGCAGACTGCGGGGCCGCCTTGGGGCAACCCGAGGTATCTGGCATACACCTGTAGGATGACTCATCCGGTCGTGTCCTGAGACTTAGATACGCGCGGCTACTATCAGGGTGTCGACACACCGGGAGGATTTGCTGGATTAGCCTTACCTTAGTTCGGTTTAACTTGAGCACGAGATTCCGAGAATACTCGGGTCTTCCCACCTATGGAGTTGCGACTCCGCGGATCGTGGGCTTGTAATGGGTCAAGTTGGAACACCCCTGCAGGGTTTGAACTTTCGAAAGCCGTGCCCGCGGTTATGTGGCAGATGGGAGCTTGTTAATATCCGGTTGTAGATAACTTGACACCATGTTCCAATACACTACCAGCGTGTGTACCGTGACTATCAATTTCCGAATAGGGATTCGGGAGTTGAACACAGTGGGGTTATGTTTGACTGGCTTTAGTTAGGATCACTTCGTGATCATCTCTCGACCGATGCGCCTTCTCTTCTCGCTCTCTTTTACGTAAGTTAGTGCTAGTTGCTGCTGCAGACTCTTGTTGTTCCTTCACCTCTTGTTCTTTCTCCAGCCTTGTCCTCACCCAAGGCTTAAATAGTCGTGTTACCCGGGAACGGGATTGCTGAGTCCTCTGTGGCTCACAGTTACTTCACCACACCAGATGCAGGTTCAGCCGAGTTTGATGCAGGAGCTGGATCAGTACTTCACCAGGAGCTCGATGAAGAGTTTGGCCGTTGGCTTGTGACGTTTCGACGATCAGTAGTGGTTCTTCTACTAGGATTCGATCCTGACCTGTGGCTTTATGTTGTTTTGGTATCTTTCTTTTGGATCTTACCCTTAGATGGGCTGTGATGTTATGAATGATGTTTTGCTTATGTAATGTATTGTGTGAAGTGGCGAGTGTAAGCCAACTATCTTCTTTTGCATTTTAATCCCTCTTTTACATGAGATGTGCAAAGATACCAAACTTGAGATCATTCTAGGATGGGCTTATACCTTTAAGTCATGCCTCGACACGTAGGAGGTATAGTCCCATCCTGGGCATTACAAGTTGGTATTCAGAGCCTTCTCCGACCTAGAAGCCCCCACTGATTGATCGAATCCTTGACGGTTTAGTCTAGGCACACACTGAAAATGTTTTGAGTCCTATATATATATCGAAGAGTAGGATTTCTTTTGCTCCTCATCTCCTTTCTCTCTGGTGAGGACTCCTGACGATTACTCTTGCCTCTTCTACTTTAAAAAAATGCACCAAATTTTTTTTAGGATCTCACGAGTATTGTTTGGATTGTTCCGATGTCTTTGTGACGAGAACATTGTTCTCGATGCCTCCTGTCATTAGGGGTTGTGGCAGTGTCCCGGGGAGTTGAGCTCCGAGGTGTTGTCGTCACAAATCCATCGCAGCAGTACTAGAATACTTAAGACGGCCGACATCGAAAATCTCTCCTATACGGTTAGTGGCAAGATAACCCCGACATCACCCAGTACTGGGGAGGTAGTTCGAGAGTATTGCCATAGCTTGTATAGTGGATGTTTTTCGAAGGTCCGAGGTAAACAGTTTCCGAGAAAGACTGGTTATGTGTTGAAGGATGGATACACCTGGATGTAGGTTTAGAGTTGATTGCGCGGTGCTTCCCGTGTATCCCCAACACCTGATTGCATAACTGGAAACTTTCAAAAATCTATAGGTGGGTTCATCCAGTAGTTCTAGGCATTCTTCCAACGAGTGCATGGTATGAAGTTTGGGGTTCTACATTGAGTGAAGTTGTTTCATGGACTTGTTCTGATCGGGAGTTGCATCTTAAAGAGTCCTTGGCTATGCTGATCCGGGGATTGCAAAACCCTTTTGTAACACGTTCCATGAGCTTTCAGCACGAAGATGTCGAACGAAGCTTCTATCTTGTGTTTGTTCTATCTGTTCCTTGTTCCTTTTTATTTATCTCTTGTTCTCCAAGTGGCTTCTCGTCAAGCTGATGTACCTACGGAATTAATCCGTTCAATCCTCTGTTTGGATGATATTGTGAAGATCATGTTGCATATCTATCATTTGTTTTGTTTGATTCTGGTATTCGAGTTGCTTCGATGTCAAATGTTGATTCCATACCTTTCCAATCGGTGTTCTCATATTTCTATGGGAGTGCTAGTCCTTCTTGATCATCAAGATCTTCTTGTTTATCCTTTACAACTGGTGTGCTTTCTCTTCAAAGTTATTCCATACGAACGTTGTTGAGAAATCTGACGGTGTATGTTTCATTCACCCCAAGTTGTCTTTGTTTTTCCCGCCCTCCCACCCTTCTTCTTCTTGGTGCTAGAATTCTTAATGAAATATCCATTTTATTCATGAGATATTTCTTCATTCTTTTCCTTCAATGTTCTTATCCGGTGATTTATCGTGAAGATGCTCAAGAGCTTCAAGTTCATCATTCTTTTGTTCTCTAATTCTGCCGGTGGATGTAATTCAAGATTTCGGTGTTGATCTTATCCTTTTTCCTCATTTCACAATGCTTTCTTATTCCGGTGCACCAACTAATCATTCTCCTCTTGCTATTCATATCCGGAGTGCTGAAGATTCATAATTCCATTCTTATCCCGTTCAACTATTTTGAGGATTGTCATCTTACTCAAGCCATTTAATTCAACCGGTGCAATATCTCTTAAGCAATCTTTTTCAACGGTGATTTCTTTAGTGGGCCTTAACCCACAGGTCTTTTCCTAGGATCTTACCTGACTCTTCTATTTTTCTGGAGTTATACTCAAATTCTTTTCAAAGTGTGACGTAAGAATGATTTCCATCAGTCACATGCCTTCTCCAAGATCGTTTTCAAATTCTTGTTCATCATTGGTTCAACCTTTTTAATTATTCATTCCAGAGTGCTCAACAATTCTTATGGCTTTTCTCGTCTTCATTCTCAACATTTGGAGACCGGAGAAGTGTTTCTCTTAAATCTTGGCCCCTTCTATTGGAGATTCGTGGTTCTAGCTTCATGCCATCCTCATTATCGTTTGATTGTGAGGAATTCTTTTACACCCATCCGAAGCATTTCATGAATTCTTCTTATTGTGATCCTCCGAAGGCCATCATTTCATAATATTTCTTCGTTCTCAGTTTTCAACTTCGTCCTCCAAATATTCTTCATTGATGTATCTTCGTTCGTCTCCTAATTCTTACGGTCGTTCTTTCAAGATTACCCTTCCGTTGTTATCGTTTTAATTCATTTGTTCTTTTCATAATCCTACCGGTGGTTCGTTGAGATTTACCCAAGTTTGTGCGAGATCTCTCTTTAATCCTTTCCAACGAGAATAAGTAGTATGCCAAATCCTTTGGTTGTCATCAATTTAAATTGGTGAAGGAGATGCATTACATAATTCTTATTCGTATTCCTTCAAGGTGATTTAATTGTTTTGTCTGGAATTTGTTCATCATATCATATTCTCGGTCCTAAGTTGTTCATCTTGTTTTCCGGAGCTCCAAGTTATTTCTATTATATCTTTTCAAAGCTACATCTAATTCATCGCAGGCCTTGAATCTTATTCTTTTCATCTTTCACTTCTCATCCCTTTTGTTACCGGAGTTCTCATGGTGGTTCATCATCATTTAATTCATCCTCGAAGTCTTCTTCTTATAATTCACCTAAAAGCTTTCCTTGAGAATTGTTGCTATTATGGTGTTTATAAATGACCCAAGTTCTTCATTTATCATTCCGGTGATATAAGTTTTCATATCCTTGTTGATCTCAATCCAATCAATTGTTTTCGTCAGTGGCTGGTTGTCACCTCTTATTTTGAGATGTTTTCCATAAGCCCACATCGAGCTTATTCTTTCCGTTGTTGAATTCCAACAACTCAGTTCAACCCTTCTCCGTAAGGAGGATTTTCTAATTCATTCGTGGGAGAAGTTGTCATCTTCTTCTTCGATCTTTTCTTTCCAACGATCTAGCATCTATTCTTTCGTTCCGGAGGCTTTGTAATGTTGCTCTCTCCAAACCATCATCTCGTTTTTATCGGGATCATGTTCTTTCCCTTGTTTATCATTTAACCAGAGTGTTGTATTTTCATTCTAGTTCCGTCATCTTATCTAGATTTCCTCTGTTTTCAACCGGAGTGCTGTCTGAAGTCTTTCTTAACCTTGTGCCATTCTTTCAATTATTTCGGAGGCAATATGTTGTTCATTTCATCAAGTATCACTCCATCTCCTCAAGTTCATGTTCAATTCCTTCCATTTTCAGACGGAGTGCTGTCCAAATTCTGTCATTCTTATTCCTTGGCTATACCCTTGCAGTTTCATATTCTTTTGGTCCGTGAGCTCTTGTTTAATGTCTTTCAACTTACAAGGTTCTCATTGTGTTCCTTGTTCCTCTTTTCTAACGGAGTTTTCATATTCGTTCATCTCCGTTGTATTCTTCTTTCATTTTGGTCAACCTCTCAAGGTTCCTTGGTTTCACTCGTCTGTCAAAGAAGCAACTTTGTTTTTACCTCTTCCTCTTCCGTTTTTACCCGGTGATATCTCCAGGATCTCGGGTCGAGATCCTCTGTTAGTGTGGGAGAGTTGTGACGCCCGAAGACCGACGTCCCAGAAGATTCCAGAAGATTTCCAGAAGATTCTAGATGTTCCGGGTTCTCCCGTGTGTTCTTTGTGCTTGTGTTATTTATTTTCGCATTGCATCATGTCATCATGCCATCATCTCATTAATTTTTGCAACCAAATAAATTGTGTGGACCTTCGGTCCATTTAAATCGAGGGAAGGTGACTTCTCTTTATAACATATAAAAGTCTCTCAATATTTAGGGAGCTATATAATAAATATTCCATTGTTTGGAATTACCCGCAACACACTTGCAATATTTCCCCATGTCTTTTTCACTTCGAGTTCTCCTACAAAAACCTTGCCAATAATTATTTCCGTTGTTTCGAGGTTCCTCCAAAAATTTGAACATTTTTGGACACTTCAATAATCACGTCTTAGTTCAAACCTATTTGAATTAAATTCAAATATGTTTGAATTATTTTCGTTCACGCCTTTTCTATTTTTCTCGGACCGTGCTCATTTTTATGAGCCCGAGAAAAATCCTCCCATGTGTTATCTTTTCCCTAACCTCCCTCCTCATCCTCTTCTTCTCTCTATTGTTTTTTCTGCTAAAAATCAAATAAAAGAGAGAGAGGGTGAGCAGCCTCTTGGGCCTCCTCCTCCCTCTTGGCCGAGCCGGCCCAGCCATCTTCCCTCCTTTAGCCCAGCAGCTTAGGCCCATTTGGCCCGATCTCCCCTAACCCTAGCGCTCAGCCGAGCCATCCCTCGCTCTCCCTCTCTCCCGCACGACCGCCGCCACCCTCTCGTTCCCCC
>LR738711.1:660540177-660565180 GCA_902687465.1 Secale cereale
CACATAAAGGGCTTATAAAAGAAAATAATGCCACAGTCGGACGTCTGAGCGACATTACATAAAGGGCTTATAAAAGAAAAGAATGCCACAGTCGGACGTCTGAGCGACATCACATAGAGAGCTTATAACGTAAATAAATAACAAAAATGCCACAGTCGGACGTCTAAGGGACATCACAAAAAGGGCTTATAAATAACAGTATATAAAATGATGAAATACTTCGGAAAGTAAAATCAATATAGAGATAGTGGTGAGTTCATTTACCAAATGAACTTGATGACAACACTATTTTGGTTACTCACAAGAATATACTAGAGACGGTCACCGGGTTGACATGAATATTGATCCTAGGCCATAAATATGGCTACTGAAGGAATTTAACTCTGCAGAGCTTGTACTAGTAACTCATAGCCAACGGGTTCTACTAGCCACGTGGGCTAGTCCCGTCTACGGTGTTTTAGTAGGAACCCAACTAACCAGTACACACCCATTTAACATCCTGTCGTCCGGAATCACCCGCGACGACATTCACGGAAAACTTTAAGACGGGGAGGCTACAACCTCGAATAGCATGGGATCAAATTTATATATGCGCGCTCTAAGGGGTGCCCCCTCTCGGTCCCAACCGGAAACACCCATGCCCCCTGACCGGATGACGGGCTTTAATCCAGGGTCATGGAACCCTCATCCCGGCCCCTCTACTTGGTGTGTACTCGGAAAGTGGTTTACAACCGACTAGACTGTAATCCCAACGGATGGCCTATGATAGTACTGAAAAAAGGAGATGAACGGAATCATGAAATGATCTCCGTTGATACTGAGTTGACCAACTACTGGCATGCTCCAACAATACCAGCATTCCACCCCATCACATCACCATATGATCGAGGTGGTTCATTATTCTCCTTCGCGACTCACCCGAAGCCTACTTGCATGAAATATGCCATACACATATGCCCATATGATCATGCTTATGAACGAGCTACTCGAGCAAACATGCAACACACTCATCATATCAAGAGTTCAAACATGCTTGCCAGGTTCTGAAAAGTCGGAGCCTAACTCGGCGTGATTCGCGTCTTCGTCACGACCTCCGGTATCTATGTATTCAAACAAAAATATATACTAACATAAATACCGTGCGTGCAAATAAAGTTACTCAGAATATTTCCACATAAATATGACAAAAAACTAGACAGAAAACCAAGGTGAACAGAAAAAGAATCAACTCAAAATCACTTTTAGTTTAAAATATATAAAGGTTTCTGTCCAGGGACCCATCTGTAATGAAACAGAAAACATCCAGGGGCTAGAACAGAAAGTAACGAAACGAACCGGTACGCAGTACGTCACCCGCAGAGGGAAAACGCACTTTGCTAAAATGCGCCAACAGAAAACGGTTCGAAGGAGAGATGTGAGAGACTGACAGAGGGACCCCACCTGTCAGGTTTAAAAAAGGAAACAGAGCCGCGCCAGCGCCGGTGCTGCGGTGATCGCCGGCGTCGATCCACGGCGAGATAGGGGAGGGGAGTGGTACCTATGGCTTCACGGTGGTCTTCCGCATCAAACGGTGGTGGAGTTGGGTGCTGGCGAGTCCCACATCGACGGCGAGCTTATCTCCGGCAGACAGTGGCTCGGGTGTTCGTGGACCTCGTCGGAGAAGGTTTCTGGAGAGAAATTGGGTTGGGGGTTAGGACTAGGTGGATGCCAGGGTACTACGTTCAAGTTCACGGCGGCGGAGAAGCCCTCACCGGAGTGAACGGAGCTGGAGCCCGCGGCGGAGGCAGCTGGCCGGAGCCGGGGAAGAAAAGCCTCTCGGGGCTCTTCCAGAGGTTGGGCGCGGTCTAGGGAAGTAGTGGAGGCGTGTGTGCTCGAGCACGAGCTCGGGGTGCCTTTTATAGGCGGCTCGAGGTGGCTGCCGCGAACGGATAAGTCTGGCGAGCCAATTACGGCGCTGCAGTGGTCGGACGGCGGGGCTAGGGGCTTGAGCATCATCTATGATCTGTAGGAGCTCCATTCCCGCGCTTAACTTAGCAGTAGAGGTGGAGTTACGGCCTGCCCTCGACGGAACAGCCGCGCGGCTTGTCGGCGGCAGAAACGGCGCTCTGCGCGTGCCATGCCGCGACGACGGTATGCCAGGCGTGCGTTGGCTGTAGGGAGGGACACGCGGAGCACTGGGATGGTCTGGGCGGCGCGAAACGGCATGGAGCTGCGGCGTTGCTTCTGTCAGCCGCCATGGGCGGCGCTGTGGCCGTGGCAGCCGCCGGCGCGGTCTGGCCAGGGCGCCACCGACGCCCAGAAACGGCCAAGCGACCGTGCGGCGCATGGATAAGGAGAAGCTGTAGTGCAGCGTCGAGCCAACGGAGATATAGACGAGGTTTTTTCGCCGTGCCGACGACTGTCGAAACTGACGAAACTGACGAAGTGTTGAACTGTCGACAGTTTAAGTTAACAGCTAACAGTTCAATGTAGGCTAGGTGTTTGATGAAATGATTCTGGTATTTGTGTAATGTCTCAGGGGCTGATTTTTGGTGGAGTGGCCTCTTGATGTATCTAGAGGCTACATGATTTTTCACAAAATTTTTGGATGAAGATAAATATGAATTTCACCAAATTTTGCAAATCTGGTCCAAACTTGCAGTAGGTGAAATTTGAAAATTTTGAACTATGGATCAGTGAAACAAGATGGATCTAGGCTGTGGGTACTAAGGACTATCTAGGAGAGTTGGTTTGGAGCCAAATAGGTAGATGAAAATTGTGGTTCCTTTGTAAATCACCAAGGTCCACTATAAAAGACAGAATTGTTTTTGGAATGAAATAAATAGAAGAAAAATCCCAATAAGCTCACAACTTGCTGGAATTGAAGAAATGCTTGTCCCATGGTGTGAAGAGAGTCTTGGAGAGGATTTTTCCTGTTGGGATCATGGCAAGATGAAGCTTGGAGGGGAGGTAAGTCAAGGTTAAACTTGAGAATTTTAAAACAAGAAGTGGTGATCTCAAACAACTCCTTTTGAATCTCAACTTGTGCTTGAGCCAAACACAAGAGAAGAACTTCGAGGCCAAAAACCAAGCTTGAGAAGACACACACAAACTTTGGCCAAAAAGGGATTTTAGAAGAGCAAAAGAAAGGATCAAACAATTCCCCTTTCAAAAAGGCCAAAAGTTTGCAAGAAAAAACAGCTCAAAATTTTGGGGTGTTACAGGAGGCCGACTCGGGAGCTGATGGTGCTGCTGACGGCTTGAGTAGCCGCTCCTCGAAGACGCCTGGCCTTCGAGGCTCCCGTCTGGAGGCTCGCTTGGCAATGTCGTCTGCTTCTTTGTTGGTGCCTCTCGGCACGTGCTGCACCTCCAGCCCTTGGAATCGCTTCTCCATTCTGCGCACCTCCTCCAGGTATGCCCCCATGTACTCATCCTTGGGCTTGTACTTCTTGTTGGAGAAGTAGACGAGGAGTTGCGAATCGCCCTTGATGGTGAGACGCTTGACCCCTAGTGCGGTGGCGGCCTTGAGCCCGAAAATCAGGCCCTCGTACTCGGTGATGTTGTTCGAGACCTTCTCGCCCTGCTGGAAGCAGATCTGCATAGCGTAGTACAACTTATCCTAAGTGGGAGATACCAACACGGCGCCAGCCCCCACGCCGAGGAGTGAGAAGGCGCCGTTGAAGTACACTACCCATTCGTCTGGGGCTTCTTCGTCGAGGGCCAGCGAACGGTCTTCGCTGACCCCCCGCTCCGGTGCGTCAGTCCATTCCGCCATGAAGTCTGCCAGAGCTACTCCCTTGATCACCTGCGTGGTGCTGAATTCCAGCTGGAACACTTGAAGCTCGATGTTCCACTCGGCGACCCTCCCGACGACATTCGGGCCCCGTAGCACCTTCTCGAGGGGATACGACGAAACAACCTTGATGGGGTGGCCTTGGAAGTAGTGGCACAGCTTCCTGGGGCGACGATGAGCGCCAAGAGCAGCTTCTGGGGCATTGGGTAGCGCAAACGCGCATCGCACAATACTGTGCTGATGAAGTACGCCGGGTGCTCCACGAGTGTTGGCGCAGCAGGGTCCGCTAGCGCCTCAGGAGCCTCTGGAGCTCCTTGCTGAGCGGTGGGGCCGTCGGTGCCCGCGGTCGAATCCGCCCCTGAGGCCGCGTCAGGGGGCGGCGTGGGCCCTGAAGGTGCCGAGCTGCCCGGTGGCCTTGGGATCCAGAGCCTTTCCTCGCGCTCCACGACCAGTACTGCGCTGGCGGAATGAGGCGTTGCGGTGAGGTAGAGTGTCATGGGCTCCGAGGGTCTTGGTGCTACCATAACCGGTGAGCTGGTGAGGTATTCCTTGAGATCCCGGAAAGCGGCATCGGCCTCCGGAGTCCACTTAAAGGGCCCTTTCTTCTTCATGAGCTTGAAGAACGGGAGGGCGCGTTCCCCGAGCTTAGAGATGAAGCACCCCAGGGATGTCACACATCCGGCGAGCTTCTGCATTTCCTTTAGGATTGTGGGCGGCCTCATTTTCTCGATGGCCTCGATCTTCTCTGGGTTGGCCTAAATGCCCTGGTGCAAAACCAGGAACCCTAGCAACTTGTCGGAGGGTACACCGAACACACACTTCTCCGGGTTGAGGCAAAGCTTCACCTTGCGCAGGTTGGCGAATGTTTCTTCTAAGTCCTGGATGAGGGTCGTGGCCTCCTTGGTCTTAACCATGATGTCATCGACATAGGCCTCTACATTCCTCCCGAGCTGAGGGCTGAGGGTGATGTGCATCAGGCGCTGGAAGGTAGCACCCGCGTTCGTCAGCCCAAAAGGCATGCACGTGTAGCAGTAGACCCCGCATGGGGTCAGGAACGCCGTCTTCTCCACGTCTTCTACCGCCATCTTGATTTGGTGGTAGCCCGAGAAGGCGTCAAGGAAGCAGAGTAGGTCGCACTCAGCCGACGAATTCTCGATTTGGTCGATGCGCGGGAGAGAGAAGGGGTCCTGAGGGCAGAACTTGTTGAGGCTCGTGAAGTCGACGCACATGTGTTCCTTGCCTCCTTTCTTCGGGACGATGACGGGATTGCCCAGCCACTCCGGGTGCCATACTTCCCGTACGACACCTGCTTCCTCCAGCTTCCTAACCTCCTGGACGATGAAGGCCTGCTTCTCTGGGGCTTGTCTACGCGCCTTCTGCTTGATAGGGCACGCGTTGGGGCACACCGTGAGGTGATGCTCAATGACATGCCTAGGCACCCCGACCAAATCTGCGGCCTTCCAGGCGAACACATCCTTGTTAGCCCCGAGGAAGCTGACCAGTGCCGCCTCTTGCTCTGGATCCATGCCCATGCCGATGGTCAAGGTGGCTCCTGAGCCTTCTTCATCGACGGGCACTTGCTTCGTCTCGACGGGGTCCTGATAAAGGAGTTGCTTCTTCTTGGCAGGCGCGGCCTCCGGAGGTTCCGAAGCCCCCTTCGCCCCTGGGTGAGCTGCGGCAGCGGCGGCCTTGTAAGTGCGCCCAAGGACCTGAAGGGTGGCCTTAGGGTCCCCTTTGATGGTGATGACGCTGCTGCTCCCAGGTATCTTGACGGTGTTGTAGCCCGGGTGAGTCGCCGCCATGAACTTTGCCAAGGCTGGGAAGCCGAGGACGGCGTTGTACGGTAGGTGGATGGGCGCAACGTCAAAATCGATGAGCTCGGTCTGGTAGTTAGCCGGTGTGCCGAAGGTGACCGGGAGGCGGATCTGGCCGAGCTGAATGGCCGAGCCCGCGATCCCCGAGAAGGGCTTGGTGGGAAGGAGCTGTATGTAGGACACAGGCAGATGACCGAAGGCTTTGGGAGAGAGGATGTTGAGGCCGGTGCCGCCGTCGATGAGAGTTCTTGTCACGTCCACCCCGTAGATGGTGGGTGTGCATACCGTGGGGAGAGCATCGGTGCCGGCCGCTTCGGAGGCGAGGTCGCCGTGGCCAAAGGTGATGGCGAGCCCTGGCTCGCTCTGCGCCCGCAAGGCCTCCAGCGGCTGGGCGGCAGCTCCAACCTGCCGAAAGTGCGACTTGGCGTGCCGGGCAGACGCCGGTGCTTGGGACCCACCGAGGATGCAGGCGACCCCGCAGCAAGGCCGCTCCCTGCAGGCGACGCCCCGCAGCTCGCAACTGCGGGCCGTCCGTGTGGCGCGGGTCTCAGCGGACGGCCGGTGATGGGCCCGCCGTTGTCCCATTAAGAGTGTGACCAGCGAGGCCACTGGAGGCGGGAGTGGTGGTGCAGGCCGTCCTCCAGTGGCCTGGCCGGCAGGAGCGTCGTTGAGGAAGGAGGAGGGGCGCCCATGGGTGGCGCGGTCCGCTGATTTTGCTCGGTCGATGGGGAGGAAGCCAGCCCCCGCGCGGCTGTGGCTGGCCGCAGCCATCGTAGAGGCGCCGAACCGGAGAGGGGAAGCGAGGTCGTCGGAGAGGCGAGATTTCGACACGCCCCCCTACCTGGCACGCCAAATGTCAGATTCAGGGCTCCGCAAAACCCGTTAAGTTCGAACACAGGGGCGTGAACGAAGATCTCTCCCACTCTCATCTACCTAGTGCCTCGCCCTCGTCTCGGTGGAAGGATTCAAGCAAACAACGAACAAAACACACAAGAGTTTATCTAGGTTTGGGCCACCGCGTGGTGCAAGACCCTACTTCTTGCTTTGGTGGATTAGCCTCGGGCGAGCTGGGATACAAGCTGGTACATTGGTTCCTGGGCTCAGGAGGTGAGCTCAGGAGCGTCAGGAGGCAAGTGTTCTCTCTCCTTGCGTGGTGGCCGAGTGTATCAGTCGATCCCCTTTGCAGTGGGAGCTCTAGCTACATATATAGGCGGCCACGGTCCTCTTCCCCCGAAATGTTTAGGCGGGAAGGGATCCCACAACGGCCATTTTTGAGCAGGAACACAAGGACGTTTCTACCCTGAGAAAAGCAGTCTTCGCCTGCAAAAGGATCAGGCGATGACGCGGTGGTGGGCTCGACGATGACATCCTCCTTCTCGTCCTTGCGGTCTTCGGTCTTGTTGCACCAATGAGGGAACCTTTGCCCCGCTCCTCGGGAACTTGGGCTGCGCTGTCCCCCTTGCACCGAAATGGTAACTGCACCGCTGGCGTGCGCTGGCACCTGCTGGCACGGTGCGTCACTACTGAAATCACTGCCTCCTCCTGAGGCAGGCTTGGCCTTGGATTCTCCGCCCCTCCGGAGCACCTTGCTGAGGCTGCTCCTGGGGAGGTCTTGACGTCGTTCTCCTCGCGAGGCTTGGCTCCCTCGCGAGGGTCTTGGGTAGCTGATCGATCAGCTAGGCCGTACCAGGCTATAGTAGGAGCTCGTCGCGGCCCGCAGACAGGCAAGCCTGGGTACCCTGGTTCCCAATACACCGACAGTACCACTCCAAGCAAGCGGTAGTACCGTGTCGGGTTTTTGCATCGATCGAAACTCTACGGAATAGCCGCTGATGTAATTTAATTAGTCCATGCTCTTCCCCGACCGGTCTGACCCTACCTTGCGGTAGTACCGCAAGGACGTGCGGTAGTACCTCTTCGGCAGTACTACCGCCCGTTGTTATACGCAATAGGGGCTAGGTCTGGCTCATGCCGCGCCAGCGGTAGTACCACACCTAGAGTGATAGTACCGCAGGGCCGTGCGATAGTACCGCAAGTCAAGTGCGGTAGTACCGCATGTTGCGGGCGGAGTTGGTGGATAACGGTTGGATTTGTTCTTCCACTATATAAGGTGAGTCTTCTTCCTCAAGAAGACTCACCTCTTCCTCCCCAAGCTCCATTGTTGCTCAAAGCTCCATTTCTGCCCGATCTTTCTCCCTAGCCAATCAAACTTGTTGATTTCCTAGGGATTGCTTGAGAAGGCATCGATCTACACTTCCACCAAGAGAAATTTGATTCCTCCCCACTAATCCCTTGCGGATCTTGTTACTCTTGGGTGTTTGAGCACCCTAGATGGTTGAGGTCACCGCGGAGCCATAGTCCATTGTGGTGAAGTTCTGTGGTGTTGTTGGGAGCCTCCAATTCGGTTGTGGAGATAGCCCCAACCTTGTTTGTAAAGGTTCGGTCGCCGCCTTCAAGGGCACCACTAGTGGAATCACGACACCTTGCATTGTGTGAGGGCGTGAGGAGAATACGGTGGCCCTAGTGGCTTCTTGGGGAGCATTGTGCGTCCACACCGCTCCAACGGAGACGTACTTCCTCTCAAAGGGAAGGAACTTTGGTAACACATCCTCGTCTTCACCGGCTCCACTTGTGGTTATTTCTTACCTTTACTTGTGCAAGCTTTTGTTGTATATCTGAGCTTGCTTGCTTGTGTGCTTGTTATTGTTGCATCATATAGGTTGTCCATCTAGTTGCATTTCTAGACAACCTACTTTGTTGCTAAGTTTAATTTGGTAAAGAAAAGCTAAAAATTGTTAGTTGTCTATTCACCCCCCCCTCTAGTCAACCATATCAATCCTTTCAATTGGTATCAGATCCTCGTCTCTTTATTAAGGACTTCACTGTCCAAAGAGTATGGGTGACAACGTAGTTGAGACGAAGGTACACTCCGATGGAACTCCGTCCTTTCCTACGGCCGATGGGGGGACCTCGGTCTCTCGTGAGGAGTTCAATGTGGCTATGGACACATTGAAGGACCCACTAGCAACCGAGGTAAAAGGCATGTTCAAAGAATTTCTTGAGGGACTTAAATTACCCACCGCACCGTTGGAAGTGGTTCGTCCCGCCACCAATGTGTCGGATGCTATTCCCGACAAGGTAGAAGCAAGTAGTGAGCAAGTCCCGGTGACTAAAAATGGGAGTGTGATTTTTTGCCCATTGCACGCCTCCTACACATTATGGAGGACCCATCCCTACTCCGCACTTAAATTCGGTTGGCCCTCCCCCTAAGTTTGTGAAAAATTCTGATTTTTCTACTTGAACGTTTCGCTTTAAACGTCATTTAAATCATTGTTCTACTAATATTGGGAGAATCATTGAGCAAGGTTTCTACCCGCATGATCCTTACAACTTAACTCCAAGAGAAGCTGCAGATCATCAATTCAATGAGTCCGTTCTTTGCATACTTCAAGAAGCGATCCCTCCTGAAGACATTGCACATCTTCGGCCCTTCACCGTGGCCTAGGAAGCTTGGGAGCATGTTGGTTCCTTGTACAAGGGGAGTGCAAGCATTCAATGCTCAAATTATGAAGTTGTGCAAGACGAAGCCGATGAGTTTGCCATGATCGAAGATGAAGATCCTCGTGAACTTTATCGGAGATTGACCACTCTTGCGGTCTCACTTCGAGATCATGGGAGCAAGGACACAGATGGCAATTGGATCAAGCGCAAGTTTCTCAAGGCCATGATGCCTTATCACAAGGCCATGTCCTCTCTCATCCGCCAAAGACCGGACTTCCACACTTTGTCATCAAGTGAAGTGTTGGATGAGTTCGTTGCCATGAGGATCTTGGATAAGACCGCTGACAATGTGGTATTGCGAGCTCAACGATCAAAGAAGCCCAACCTTGCTTTGAAGGCCAAGGCTTGTGTGGAAGAAGAGGATGAAGAAGATGAATATGAGTGTTGCCCCGAAGACACCAAATATGCCTATCATGAGCACATGACTCTTGCCTCATGGAAATTTTGGGGCAATAAGAAGAACTCAAGGCCCAATTTCAACAAGAACAACTCAAGTGGCATCAAGGGCAAGCAACGAGTGAGGACGTGCTACAATTGTGGCAATGTGAGCCACTTTGTGGTAGATTGCCCATATGAGAAAAGAGAAGACAATGGTGGCAAGCTCATCCAAAAGGACAAGGCCAAGTCTTATCCCAACAAGAGCAACTTCAACAAGAAGACCCCTCCCAAAGGATTGGTGGCCCAAGAAGAATATGTTTAGGATGATGATGATGATGATGATGAAGATGATGAGATGGTCACTATGTCCACCATTGCTATTGCAACGACTCCACGAACATCCCTCTTCAACTCACCAAATGAGAACATCACGGCCAAGTGCCTCATGGATAAGGCCGCCAACAACGTAGCCTCCAACATCAATACTACCATCACTTCTAATCCTTCATTGACGGATTGTATTGATGAGAGTGAGGGGGCGGAGCAGGAGGAAAATGAATTTGAGCTGTTTATGAGTAAACTCAAGGGCAAACCCAAGAAGCACTTCGTTGCTCTCTTGGAACAACTTGGTGAAGCCAATGACATGATCGAGGCTCACGAGGAGACCATTTTTAAAATGGAGGGTCATAGTCGAGACTATGCTGATGAGATATCGGATCTCTCTAATGCTCTTGAGGAAGAGCATGGTCTTCGTTTGTCTCTTGAGGAGTCAGACAACGATGATCATGCTAAATTAAAGAAAGATCTTGATCATGCTTTAGTTGTCTCTCGTGTGCTCAATTCCGAGAAGGCAAAGCTTGTGATTGACCATGCTAGACTCAAGGAGGACTTTATTACGCTTGACAAGGCTCACAAGGTCTTGAAGAGTGTACATACTAGCCTCAAAGAGTCTCATGATCAACTTCAAGTTTCACTAACCAAGGATAAAGCTACCTTTCCTCTCATGGTTTTAATTGATAATGCAAATGCTACTAACCCATTTTGCAAGCATGTGCAACTTGTTGAAGAGAATGCCAAGTTGAAGAAGCAACTTGAGAAATGACTTGTGTCTTGTATACAAGGTGAGAAGAACCTCAATGATCTTTTGAGCAATGAAAAGGATGTTATGGCGAAGGAAGGAATTGGGTTTGCTCCCAAGCCCAAGAAGAAGAAGAACGACAAGACCAAACAACCTCCTCCTCTCAAGCAAACTTTTGTAAAAGAGGGAGAGGGTGCTCCTAATAAGAAGAAAATTTTGAAGAGTGGCGAAGTAAAGAAAAACACCGCCACGCCATCCAACAAATCCGGCGACTTTAACCCTTCATATGTTGTATGCCGCGCTAGTGATGAACATGTGTTTGCTAAATTTGTTGATTCTTCTTATGAGTACATTGAATGGTCTATTTGGGTTCCTAAGACCCTAGTTACTAACCTCAAAGGACCCATTACAAAATGGGTACCTAAATCCAAGCATTGATCTCTTGTAGGAGTTTGCTTCCGGTGGGGGATCATGGTTGCTCGATAGTGGAGCCACAAATCATATGACCAGAAGCAAAGACTTGGTGGTGGACGTACACCAAGGTTCATCTATGGCCACCAATGTTGAATGGGGTCATGCTTCATCTTCTAAGGTATTGGGGCTTGGCAAGGTTGATGTTTCTCATGATCTCACGATCAAGAAAGTCATGCTTGTTGAGTCCCTTGCATACAATTTACTTTTTGTTCGTCAACTTGCACTCATGGGCTTTGCCACATTCTTTGATATTTATACCATGGCCCTCTTGTGGAGCAAGACTCTTAAAGTAGCCTATGTTGGGCATGTAGAGAACGGTCTGTTGGGGAACGTAGTATTTTCAAAATTTTCCTACGATCACGCAAGATCTATATACTAGATGCATAGCAACGAGAGGGAAGAGTGTGTCTACGTACCCTCGTAGACCGAAAGCGGAAGCGTTTATCAACGCGGTTGATGTAGTCGTGCACCTTCACGATCCGTCCCGATCTAGTACCGAACGTACGGCACCTCCGCGTTCAGCACACGTTCAGCTCGATGACGTCTTCACCTTCTTGATCCAGCAAGACGGGCGAAGTAGTAGATGAGTTCCGGCAGCACGACGGCGTGGTGACGGTTGTTGATGAAGAACAATCTCTGCAGGGCTTCGCCAAGCACTACAGAAACTAGACGGAGGATAAACTAGAGGGTCGGGGTAGCCGGCACACGGCTTGGTGTATCTTGATGTGTCTTGGGTGCTAGCCCTACCCCTCTATTTATATGTTGAGCCTAGGGGTCGAAACTTGGAGTAAAAGCCTTCACAAAGTCGGTTTCACCCGTAAGGCAAGAGTCCTTCTCGGACTCCAGGGCCAGACGCCAGGGTTCCCGGCGTCTGGACCCAGACGCCAGGGACCCTGGCGTCTGGCCCCTGGACTCCGCAAAACTTCCTTTTGCGCCTTCCAAAAACCTTGTGTGCTTTCCCTTTTGGCCCAAATAAAGTGTTCTTGTACCCAAACACTTCGGGAAACATCCAGAACCCCTTCCGGTGAATTCCGGAACCCTTCCGGAGGTCAAACACTATTATCTCATATATTAATCTTTATCTCCAGACCATTCCGGAGTTCCTCGTCATGTCCGTGATCACATCAGGGACTCCGAATAACATTCGGTCACCAACATACATAACTCATTAAATACTATATCGTCAACGAACGTTTAAGCGTGCGGACCCTACGGGTTCGAGAACTACGTAGACATGACCGAGACATCTCTCCGGTCAATAACCAATAGCGGAACCTGGATGCCCATATTGGCTCCTACATATTCTACGAAGATCTTTATCGGTCGAACCGCATAACAACATACGTTGTTCCCTTTGTCATCGGTATGTTACTTGCCCGAGATTCGATCGTCGGTATCTCAATACCTAGTTCAATCTCGTTACCGGCAAGTCTCTTTACTCGTTCCGTAATACATCATCTCGTGACTAACTCATTAGTCTTTGCTTGCAAGGCTTATTATGATGTGCATTACCGAGAGGGCCCAGAGATACCTCTCCGACACTCGGAGTGACAAATCCTAATCTTGATCTATGCCAACACCACGAATACTTTCGGAGACACCTGTAGAGCATCTTTATGATCACCCAGTTACGTTGTGACGTTTGATAGCACACAAGGTGTTCCTACGGTATTCGGGAGTTGCATAATCTCATAGTCATAGGAACATGTATAAGTCATGAAGAAAGCAATAGCAGTAAAACTAAACGATCATAGTGCTATGCTAACGGATGGGTCTAGTCCATCACATCATTCTCCTAATAATGTGATCCCGTTGATCAAATGACAACTCATGTCTATGGCTAGGAAACATAACCATCTTTGATCAATGAGCTAGTCTAGTAGAGGCATACTAGGGACATACTGTTTTGTCTATGTATCCACACATGTACTAAGTTTCCGGTTAGTATAATTCTAGCATGAATAAAAGACATTTATCATGATATAAGGAAATACAAATAACATCTTTATTATTGCCTCTAGGGCATATTTCCTTCAGTCTCCCACTTGAACTAGAGTCAATAATCTAGATTACAAAGTGATGATCCTTACACCCATGGAGTCCTGGTGCTGATCATGTTTTGCCCGTGGAAGAGGCTTAGTCAACGGGTCTGCAACATTCAGATCCGTATGTATTTTGCAAATCTCTATGTCTCCCTCCTTGACTAGATCGCGGATGGAATTGAAGCGTCTTTTGATGTGCTTTGTTCTCTTGTGAAACCTGGATTCCTTCGCCAAGGCTATTGCTCCAGTGTTGTCACAAAAGATTTTCATTGGACCCGATGCACTAGGTATTACACCTAGATCGGATATGAACTCCTTCATCCAGACTCCTTCATTTGCTGCTTCCGAAGCAGCTATGTATTCCGCTTCACACGTAGATCCCGCCACGACGCTCTGCTTGGAACTGCACCAACTGACAGCTCCACCGTTCAATAAAAATACATATCCGGTTTGTGAATTTGAGTCATCCGGATCAGTGTCAAAGCTAGAATCGACGTAACCGTTTACGACGAGCTCTTTGTCACCTCCATATACGAGAAACATATCCTTAGTCCTTTTCAGGTATTTCAGGATGTTCTTGACCGCTGTCCAGTGATCCACTCCTGGATTACTTTGGTACCTCCCTGCTAGACTTATAGCAAGGCACACATCAGGTCTGGTACACAGCATTGCATACATGATAGATCCTATGGCTGAGGCATAGGGAATGACTTTCATTTTCTCTCTATCTTCTGCAGTGGTCGGGCATTGAGTCTTACTCAACTTCATACCTTGTAATACAGGCAAGAACCCTTTCTTTGACTGATCCATTTTGAACTTCTTCAAAATCTTATCAAGGTATGTGCTTTGTGAAAGTCCAATTAAGCGTCTTGATCTATCTCTATAGATCTTGATGCCTAAAATATAAGCAGCTTCACCGAGGTCTTTCATTGAAAAATTCTTATTCAAGTATCCTTTTATGCTATCCAGAAATTCTATATCATTTCCAATCAATAATATGTCATCCACATATAATATTAGAAATGCTATAGAGCTCCCACTCACTTTCTTGTAAATACAGGCTTCTCCAAAAGTCTGTATAAAACCATATGCTTTGATCACCTCATCAAAGCGTATATTCCAACTCCGAGATGCTTGCACCAGTCCATAGATGGATCGCTGGAGTTTGCATACTTTGTTAGCACCTTTTGGATCGACAAAACCTTCTGGTTGCATCATATACAACTCTTCTTTGAGATATCCATTCAGGAATGCAGTTTTGACATCCATTTGCCAGATTTCATAATCATAAAATGCGGCAATTGCTAACATGATTCGGACAGACTTAAGCATCGCTACAGGTGAGAAAGTCTCATCGTAGTCAACTCCTTGAACTTGTCGAAACCCTTTCGCAACAAGTCGAGCTTTGTAAACAGTAACATTACCGTCTGCGTCGGTCTTCCTCTTGAAGATCCATTTATTTTCGATGGCCTGCCGATCATCGGGCAAGTCAACCAAAGTCCACACTTTGTTCTCATACATGGATCCCATCTCAGATTTCATGGCCTCAAGCCATTTTGAGGAATCTGGGCTCATCATCGCTTCCTCATAGTTCGTAGGTTCATCATGGTCTAGTAACATGATTTCCAGAACTGGGTTGCCGTACCACTCTGGTGCGGAACGTAATCTAGTTGATCTACGACGTTCAGCAGAAACTTGATCTGAAGTTTCATGATCATCATCATTAACTTCCTCACTGATTGGTGTAGGAATCACTGGAACAATTTTCTGTGATGTACTACATTCCAATTCGGGAGAAGGTACAGTTACCTCATCAAGTTCTACTTTCCTCCCACTCACTTCTTTCGAGAGAAACTCCTTCTCTAGAAAGGATCCATTCTTAGCAACGAATATCTTGCCTTCGGATCTGTGATAGAAGGTGTACCCAACAGTCTCTTTTGGGTATCCTATGAAGACACATTTCTCCGACTTGGGTTCGAGCTTATCAAGTTGAAGCTTTTTCACATAAGCATCGCAGCCCCAAACTTTAAGAAACGACAACTTTGGTTTCTTGCCAAACCATAGTTCATAAGGTGTCGTATCAACGGATTTAGATGGTGCCCTATTTAACGTGAATGCAGCTGTCTCTAAAGCATAACCCCAAAACGATAGCGGTAAATTGGTAAGAGACATCATAGATCGCACCATATCCAATAAAGTACGGTTACGACGTTCGGACACACCATTACGCTGTGGTGTTCCGGGTGGCGTGAGCTGTGAAACTATTCCACATTGTTTTAAATGAAGACCAAACTCGTAACTCAAATATTCTCCTCCACGATCAGATCGTAGAAACTTTATTTTCTTGTTACGATGATTCTCTACTTCACTCTGAAATTCTTTGAACTTTTCAAATGTTTCAGACTTGTGCTTCATTAAGTAGATATATCCATATCTGCTCAAATCATCAGTGAAGGTCAGAAAATAACGATACCCGCCGCGAGCTTCAACACTCATTGGCCCACATACATCAGTATGTATGATTTCCAACAAATCTGTTGCTCGCTCCATAGTTCCGGAGAACGGAGTTTTAGTCATCTTGCCCATGAGGCATGGTTCGCAAGCACCAAGTGATTCATAATCAAGTGATTCCAAAAGTCCATCACTATGGAGTTTCTTCATGCGCTTTACACCAATATGACCTAAACGGCAGTGCCACAAATAAGTTGCACTATCATTATTAACCTTGCATCTTTTGGTTTCAATATTATGAATATGTGTATCACTACAATCGAGATCTAATAAGAATAGACCACTCTTCAAGGGTGCATGACCATAAAAGATATTATTCATAAAAATAGAACAACCATTATTCTCTGATTTGAATGAATAACCGTCTCGCAACAAACAAGATCCAGATATAATGTTCATGCTCAACGCTGGCACCAAATAACAATGATTTAGGTCTAAAACTAATCCCGAAGGTAGATGTAGAGGTAGCGTGCCGACGGCGATCACATCGACTTTGGAATCATTTCCCACGCGCATCGTCACCTCGTCCTTAGCTAATCTTCGTTTAATCCGTAGTCCCTGTTTCGAGTTACAAATATTAGCAACCGAACCGGTATCAAATACCCAGGTACTACTACGAGCATTAGTAAGGTACACATCAATAACATGTATATCACATATACCTTTGTTCACCTTGCCATCCTTCTTATCCGCCAAATACTTGGGGCAGTTCCGTTTCCAGTGTCCAGTCCCCTTGCAGTAGAAGCACTCAGTTTCAGGCTTGGCTCCAGACTTGGGTTTCTTCGTGGGAGTAGCAACTGTCTTGCTATTCTTCTTGAAGTTCCCCTTCTTTCCCTTGCCCTTTTTCTTGAAACTAGTGGTCTTGTTAACCATCAACACTTGATGCTCCTTTTTGATTTCTACCTCCGCAGCCTTAAGCATAGCGAAGAGCTCGGGAATTGTCTTTTGCATCCCTTGCATATTATAGTTCATCACGAAGCCTTTATAGCTTGGTGGCAGTGATTGAAGAACTCTATCAATAACTCTATCCTCGTCAACTTTGCAACCAAGTTGAGTCATATGATTGTAGTACCCAGACATTCTGAGCAAGTGTTCACTGATAGAACTATTCTCCTCCATCTTGCAGCTGTAGAACTTATTGGAAATCTCATATTTCTCAATCCGGGCATTTGCTTGAAATATTAACTTCAACTCCTGGAACATCTCATATGGTCCATGACGTTCAAAACGTCGTTGAAGTCCCGGTTCTAAGCCGTAAAGCATGGCACACTGAACTATCGTGTAGTCATCAGACCGCGACTGCCAGACGTTCAAAGCGTCTACATTAGCGGGAGGGGGCTTGTCACCTAGCGGTGCTTCAAGGACATAATTCTTCTGTGCAGCAATGAGGATAATCCTCAAGTTACGGACCCAGTCCGTGTAATTGCTACCATCATCTTTCAACTTAGCTTTCTCTAGGAATGCATTAAAATTCAAGGGAACGGTAGCACGGGCCATTGATCTAAAACAACATAGATATGCAAAAACTATAAGGACTAAGTTCATGATAAATTAAAGTTCAATTTAATCATATTAATTAAAGAACTCCCACTTAGATAGACATCCCTCTGGTCATCTAAATGATCACGTGATCCAAATCAACTAAACCATGTCCGATCATCACGTGAGATGGAGTAGTATCAATGGTGAACATCTTATGTTGATCATATCTTCTATATGATTCACGCTCGACCTTTCGGTCTCCAGTGTTCCGAGGCCATATCTGCATATGCTAGGCTCGTCAAGTTTAACCCGAGTATTCTGCGTGTGCAAAACTGGCTTACACCCGTTGTATTTGAACGTAGAGCTTATCACACCCGATCATCACGTGGTGTCTCGGCACGACGAACTTTCGCAACGGTGCATACTCAGGGAGAACACTTATACCTTGAAATTTAGTAAGGGATCATCTTATAATGCTACCGTCGTTCTAAGCAAAATAAGAAGCATAATAAGATAAACATCACATGCAATCAAAATATGTGACATGATATGGCCATCATCATCTTGTGCTTTTGATCTCCATCTCCAAAGCACCGTCATGATCACCTTCATCACCGGCGCGACACCTTGATCTCCATCGTAGCATCGTTGTCGTCTCGCCAACTATTGCTTCTACGACTATCGCTACCGCTTAGTGATAAAGTAAAGCAATTACATGGCGGTTGCATTTCATACAATAAAGCGACAACCATATGGCTCCTGCCAGTTGCCGATAACATTACAAAACATGATCATCTCATACAAAGCCGTATAACTCATCATGTCTTGACCATATCACATCACAACATGCCCTGCAAAAACAAGTTAGACGTCCTCTACTTTGTTGTTGCAAGTTTTACGTGGCTGCTACGGGCTTAGCAAGAACCGTTCTTACCTACGCATACAAAACCACAACGATGTTTCGTCAAGTATGTGCTGTTTTAACCTTCACAAGGACCGGGCGTAGCCACACTTGATTCAGCTAAAGTGAGAGAGACAGACACCCGCCAGTCACCTTTAAGCAACGAGTGCTCGTAACGGTGAAACCAGTCTCGCGTAAGCGTACGCGTAATGTCGGTCCGGGCCGCTTCATCTCACAATACCGCCGAAGCAAAGTATGACATGCTGGTAAGCAGTAAGACTAGTATCGTCCACAATCTTATTGTGTTCTACTCGTGCATATCATCTACGCATAAACCTGGCTCATGATGCCACTGTTGGGGAACGTAGTATTTTCAAAATTTTCCTACGATCACGCAAGATCTATCTACTAGATGCATAGCAACGAGAGGGAAGAGTGTGTCTACGTACCCTCGTAGACCGAAAGCGGAAGCGTTTATCAACGCGGTTGATGTAGTCGTGCACCTTCATGATCCGTCCCGATCTAGTACCGAACGTACGGCACCTCCGCGTTCAGCACACGTTCAGCTCGATGACGTCTTCACCTTCTTGATCCAGCAAGACGGGCGAAGTAGTAGATGAGTTCCGGCAGCACGACGGCGTGGTGACGGTTGTTGATGAAGAACAATCTCTGCAGGGCTTCGCCAAGCACTACAGAAACTAGACGGAGGATAAACTAGAGGGTCGGGGTAGCCGGCACACGGCTTGGTGTATCTTGATGTGTCTTGGGTGCTAGCCCTACCCCTCTATTTATATGTTGAGCCTAGGGGTCGAAACTTGGAGTAAAAGCCTTCACAAAGTCGGTTTCACCCGTAAGGCAAGAGTCCTTCTCGGACTCCAGGGCCAGACGCCAGGGTTCCCGGCGTCTGGACCCAGACGCCAGGGACCCTGGCGTCTGGCCCCTGGACTCCGCAAAACTTCCTTTTGCACTTTCCAAAAACCTTGTGTGCTTTCCCTTTTGGCCCAAATAACGTGTTCTTGTACCCAAACACTTCGGGAAACATCCGGAACCTCTTCCGGTGAATTCCGGAACCCTTCCGGAGGTCAAACACTATTATCTCATATATTAATCTTTATCTCCGGACCATTCCGGAGTTCCTCGTCATGTCCGTGATCACATCCTGGACTCCGAATAACATTCGGTCATCAACATTCATAACTCATTAAATACTATATCGTCAACGAAACGTTAAGCGTGCGGACCCTACGGGTTCGAGAACTATGTAGACATGACCGAGACACCTCTCCGGTCAATAACCAATAGCGGAACCTGGATGCCCATATTGGCTCCTACATATTCTACGAAGATCTTTATCGGTCGAACCGCATAACAACATACGTTGTTCCCTTTGTCATCGGTATGTTACTTGCCCGAGATTCGATCGTCGGTATCTCAATACCTAGTTCAATCTCGTTACCGGCAAGTCTCTTTACTCGTTCCGTAATACATCATCTCGTGACTAACTCATTAGTCATTTGCTTGCAAGGCTTATTATGATGTGAATTACCGAGAGGGCCCAGAGATACCTCTCCGACACTCGGAGTGACAAATCCTAATCTTGATCTATGCCAACACCACGAATACTTTCGGAGACACCTGTAGAGCATCTTTATGATCACCCAGTTACGTTGTGACGTTTGATAGCACACAAGGTGTTCCTACGGTATTCGGGAGTTGCATAATCTCATAGTCATAGGAACATGTATAAGTCATGAAGAAAGCAATAGCAGTAAAACTAAACGATCATAGTGCTATGCTAACGGATGGGTCTAGTCCATCACATCATTCTCCTAATGATGTGATCCCGTTGATCAAATGACAACTCATGTCTATGGCTAGGAAACATAACGATCTTTGATCAATGAGCTAGTCTAGTAGAGGCATACTAGGGACATACTGTTTTGTCTATGTATCCACACATGTACTAAGTTTCCGGTTAGTACAATTCTAGCATGAATAAAAGACATTTATCATGATATAAGGAAATACAAATAACATCTTTATTATTGCCTCTAGGGCATATTTCCTTCAGTCTCCCACTTGAACTAGAGTCAATAATCTAGATTACAAAGTGATGATCCTCACACCCATGGAGTCCTGGTGTTGATCATGTTTTGCCCGTGGAAGAGGCTTAGTCAACGGGTCTGCAACATTCAGATCCGTATGTATTTTGCAAATCTCTATGTCTCCCTCCTTGACTAGATCGCGGATGGAATTGAAGCGTCTTTTGATGTGCTTTGTTCTCTTGTGAAACCTGGATTCCTTCGCCAAGGCTATGGCTCCAGTGTTGTCACAAAAGATTTTCATTGGACCCGATGCACTAGGTACTACACCTAGATCGGATATGAACTCCTTCATCCAGACTCCTTCATTTGCTGCTTCCGAAGCAGCTATGTATTCTGCTTCACACGTAGATCCCGCCACGACGCTCTGCTTGGAACTGCACCAGCTGACAGCTCCACCGTTCAATAAAAATACATATCCGGTTTGTGACTTTGAGTCATCCGGATCAGTGTCAAAGCTAGAATCGACGTAACCGTTTACGACGAGCTCTTTGTCACCTCCATACACGAGAAACATATCCTTTGTTCTTTTCAGATACTTTAGGATGTTTTTGACCGCTGTCCAGTGATCCACTCCTGGATTACTTTGGTACCTCCCTGCTAGACTTATAGCAAGGCACACATCAGGTCTGGTACACAGCATTGCATACATGATAGATCCTATGGCTGAGGCATAGGGAATGAATTTCATTTTCTCTCTATCTTCTGCAGTGGTCGGGCACTGAGTCTTACTCAACTTCATACCTTGTAAAACAGGCAAGAATCCTTTCTTTGACTGATCCATTTTGAACTTCTTCAAAATCTTATCAAGGTATGTGCTTTGTGAAAGTCCAATTAAGCGTCTTGATCTATCTCTATAGATTTTGATGCCTAATATGTAAGCAGCTTCTCCGAGGTCTTTCATTGAAAAACTTTTATTCAAGTATCCTTTTATGCTATCCAGAAATTCTATATCATTTCCAATCAACAATATGTCATCTACATATAATATTAGAAATGCTACAGAGCTCCCACTCACTTTCTTGTAAATACAGGCTTCTCCAAAAGTCTGTATAAAACCATATGCTTTGATCACCTCATCAAAGCGTATATTCCAACTCCGAGATGCTTGCACCAGTCCATAGATGGATCGCTGGAGTTTGCATACTTTGTTAGCACCTTTTGGATCGACAAAACCTTCTGGTTGCATCATATACAACTCTTCTTTGAGATATGCATTTAGGAATGCAGTTTTGACATCCATTTGCCAGATTTCATAATCATAAAATGCGGCAATTGCTAACATGATTCGGACAGACTTTAGCATCGCTACAGGTGAGAAAGTCTCATCGTAGTCAACTCCTTGAACTTGTCGAAAACCTTTCGCAACAAGTCGAGCTTTGTAAACAGTAATATTACCGTCTGCGTCGGTCTTCCTCTTGAAGATCCATTTATTTTCGATGGCCTGCCGATCATCGGGCAAGTCAACCAAAGTCCATACTTTGTTCTCATACATGGATCCCATCTCAGATTTCATGGCTTCAAGCCATTTTGCGGAATCTGGGCTCATCATCGCTTCCTCATAGTTCGTAGGTTCATCATGGTCTAGTAACATGATTTCCAGAACTGGGTTGCCGTACCACTCTGGTGCGGAACGTACTCTGGTTGATCTACGACGTTCAGCAGAAACTTGATCCGAAGTTTCATGATCATTATCATTAACTTCCTCACTAATTGGTGTAGGAATCACTGGAACAATTTCCTGTGATGTACTACTTTCCAATCCGGGAGAAGGTACAATTACCTCATCAAGTTCTACTTTCCTCCCACTCACTTCTTTCGAGAGAAACTCCTTCTCTAAAAGGATCCACTCTTAGCAACAAAGATCTTGCCTTCGGATCTGTGATAGAAGGTGTACCCAACAGTTTCTTTTGGGTATCCTATGAAGATTTACTTCTCCGATTTGGGTCGAGCTTATCATGTTGAAACTTTTTCACATAAGCATCGCAGCCCCAAACTTTAAGAAACGACAACTTTGGTTTCTTGCTAAACCATAGTTCATAAGGTGTCGTATCAACGGATTTAGATGGTGCCCTATTTAATGTGAATGTAGCTGTCTCTAATGCATAACCCCAAAAGCGATAGTGGTAGATCGGTAAGAGACATCATCGATCGCACCATATCTAATAAAGTACGGTTATGACGTTCGGACACACCATTACACTATGGTGTTCCAGGTGGCGTGAGTAGTGAAACTATTTCACATTGTTTTTACTGAAGGCCAAACTCGCTAACTCAAATATTTTACCTCTACGATCAGATCGTAGAAACTTTATTTTCTTGTTACGATGATTCTCTACTTCACTCTGAAATTCTTTGAACTTTTCAAATGTTTCAGACTTGTGCTTCATTAAGTAGATATACCCATATCTGCTCAAATCATCAGTGAAGGTCAGAAAATAACGATACCCGCCGCGAGCTTCAACACTCATTGGCCCACATACATCAGTATGTATGATTTCCAACAAATCTGTTGCTCGCTCCATAGTTCCGGAGATCGGAGTTTTAGTCATCTTGCCCATGAGGCATGGTTCGCAAGCACCAAGTGATTCATAATCAAGTGATTCCAAAAGTCCATCACTATGGAGTTTCTTCATGCGCTTTACACCAATATGACCTAAACGGCAGTGCCACAAATAAGTTGCACTATCATTATTAACCTTGCATCTTTTGGTTTCAATATTATGAATATGTGTATCACTACAATCGAGATCCAATAAGAATAGACCACTCTTCAAGGGTGCATGACCATAAAAGATATTATTCATAAAAATAGAACAACCATTATTCTCTGATTTGAATGAATAACCGTCTCGCAACAAACAAGATCCAGATATAATGTTCATGCTCAACGCTGGCACCAAATAACAATTATTTAGGTCTAAAACTAATCCCGAAGGTAGATGTAGAGGTAGCGTGCCGACGGCGATCACATCGACTTTGGAACCATTTCCCACGCGCATCGTCACCTCGTCCTTAGCTAATCTTCGTTTAATCCGTAGTCCCTTAATGAGTTGATATATGTCAAACAACCCCCGGGGTTTGAGCATCCTAAGTTCCCCAATCACGTGTATCAACTCGATAAGGCGCTCTATGGCCTTAAACAAGCCCCATGTGCGTGGTATGAGCATCTTACCGAGTTGTTGCAAGATCGTGGGTTTGAAATTGGGAAAATCGACCCCACTCTTTTTACTAAGATGGTCAAAGGGAAGTTGTTTGTTTGCCAACTATATGTTGATGATATTATCTTTGGTTCACCTAACAAAGCTTTCAATGATGAGTTTGCCGCACTCATGACCGCACAATTTGAGATGTCCATGATGGGTGAGTTGAAGTTCTTCCTTGGGTTCGAGATCAAGCAAAGAAGAGAATGAATCTTCATCAAGCAAGCCAAATACACTCAAGACATGCTCAAGAGGTTCAATCTAAGTGATGTCAAGCCGGCTACTACTCGAATGCCTACCAAGTGCCAACTTGACATTGATCCCAATGATAAAGCGGTGGATCAAAAGGTATATCGTTCTATGATTGGATTGGATCCTTGCTTTACCTTTGTGCATCTAGACTGGATATTATGTTGAGTGTGGTGCACGGTTTCAAGCCTCATCTAAGGAAAGTCACTTTGTGGCAGTCAAGCGAATCATTTGATATTTGGCTCATACCCCAAACTTTGGCTTATGGTACCCAAGAGGAGCAAACTTCAACCTCGTAGGTTTCTCGGATTTGGATTGGGCGGGAGACAAAGTGGATAGGAAGTCCACTTCCGGAGGGTGCCAATTCCTTGGTTGCTCTTTGGTAAGTTGGTCTTCTAAGAAGCAAAGTTGTGTGTCTCTCTCGTCCACCGAAACGGAGTATGTGGCGGCCGGCAGTTGTTGTGCACAACTTTTATGGATGAGGCAAACTTTAAAGGATTACGGTGTCACTTGTGACAAAGTGCCTCTTTGGTGTGACAATGAAAGTGCCATCAAGATTTCTCTCAGCCCAGTGGAACACTTCAAGACGAAGCATATTGAGATTCGGTATCACTTCATCCGGGACATATTCAGCGAGGAGAAATAGACCTTCATTATGTCAACACACATGATAAGCTTGCAGATATCTTCACGAAGCCATTGGATGAAGCAAGATTTTGCGAGCTAAGGCATGAGCTAAATATCATAGATTTGAGCAATGTGGATTGAAACCTTGCACACACTCCTCCCACTCCTCATGATCATCTTGTCTAGGTGTAGGCATGGACATAGGGGGGTATTGTTCTCTCAATGAACTCTTCCTCCCCTCATTATGCATAAATCGATCAAGTCTTTATTGTTTGCCATTTTAGATGGTAGTAGTGCTTCAAGACGAGTGTTGGTCATGGGCCCAAGGATAATTCTTAACGGTGCCATACCAAGTAACTCAAACATAGGTGGCTCCGGCCACCGACCTCTTTTAAAAAGGGGTGTCTCGTGTGTGGTTCTAGTTGTCTGTTGTCTTTCTTCCCTGTTGCCGTGTTTGTGTGTTCTTGGTCGGTAGTTGTTTTGCATAAGCCTTCTTTTTTTGAAACTTTCACTTTCTTGGGGGAGCGGCACTACCGTGGTCTGGCACGGTACTACCGCATGAGAGCCTCATGGTACTACCACAACCAGCACGACAGTAATTTTTTACTGCCGCTGGTGAGCTGTACTACCGTCCTATGCGCGGTACTACCGCCCGGGCGGTACTACCACAAAGATACGCAGTACTACCGTGTCGTTATGAGCGGGTGGGGGTTATAAGCGGGCAGGAGGAGTTCTAACTCCCCCATACCCATTCATCTCGTTTTCCCCACATTCTCTCTCTCTCTCTCTCTCTCTCTCTCTCTCTCTCT
>LR738711.1:660565306-660576038 GCA_902687465.1 Secale cereale
CTCTCTCGCCCAAGAACGGCGCCGGAGGACCTCGCCAGATCTCCATCTCCAGCCACTCTCCACGCATTCCGACCGGTGGGATCGTTCTCACCTCGCCCTCTTGCCATGGAACAATGTCTCTCCCCGAATCCTTTCTTCTTTTGCCCTTTGTTTTATCTCTAGGTTTTGGGGAGATGCATGTTGTTCTTGAGATCTCTTAGGCCTTATCCATGCAAGAATAGGGCGTAGGAGAGTAGTTGTGCAGTAGAGATGCTAGTTAGTATGCTGCTACCAAGGAGTTGTGGTCGAACGTAGTACCGCTCAAGTTGTCTCGCGCGTTCATAGACCGGATCCGCATTCGGATCTGACCCCGAGCGGTACTACCGCAGGTTGCCTGCGGTACCACCGCTCTGACGCATATCGCGCACGGTACTACCGCTTCTCTGACGTGGTACTACCGCGCTCGACGCGGAAGTAAATTTTTAGTACCGCTCCAGATGCGGTAATACCGTGGCACCCCGGCACGGTACTACCGCACCGAGAGCAGTAGTAAATTTTTACTTCCGCATCTTCGAGCAGTACTACCGTTCACTCCACACCTTCTTCGTAGCCCATACTTATTATCATTTTTACATGTTTGCTGTGCTTTGCTGTGGCTTTTGCATTGATTCTCTTTGCTTCTCTTGCGTGTTTTTGTGTTTGTGTCATCGGTGGTGGCTCTGGTTCAAATGTCCGTCGCTCGAATCCCAGCCGTGACACAGGGTCGAAGCATCTGCGCAACCAAGATGATGTTCCTGAGGGCTCCAATGCCCCCCAACGCTGAACCAAGTCCACTGCCACCAAGAACAAGGAATCAACAATGGGTATGGATAAGATTCCATCAGCTTAGTTCATCGCTAGGAGGAAGATCAATCCGTATGTGAATCCCCGGGCACAGTTCAGAGGAGATGATTTGTTATGGACCAACCAGCGGTATCTTATCTTCACAGAGGTGCTCAAGAGCAAACACAACTTATATGTGGATGCACACTGAATTGATATGAATCACATGAGGAAGGAGGAGCACCGGGCCTATTTTGCTGAGGCTTTGGACCTCGTGGAGAAGTTTGGCATTGAGCACGTCATGTCTTTTCATATGGACTTTGACCCAAAGATTGTGGCCCAGTTCTTTGCTTTGATCCACTTCCATCCTAAGATGGAACGCAACATGTCTTGGATGACCAACGGACAAAAGATGACCGCTACTTGGAAGGATTTCATGGATTTGCTTCAGGTTGCTGATGAGGGGCTCCATACTCCTGTTGGAATTTGCCCTCATGCCAATCAAGAGTCTGCCAATAAGAACAAGCTGCAACCCTATTCGACACGAGAAAAATCTTGTGGGCACTCCATGAGAAGGGAAGAGAAGGAGTATGGATTTCTCTCATGCGTCGGGGAAAAAGAAAAATGTGGGTGTGCCAGTGTACCGTAGTACACAAAAAAAAGTGATACGGAAAACAAGTATTTCATTTATCTCTTTGGATGAACAAAATTACAAGATCCCATAAAAAATTGTTGCGCTCCGTGGCCTACTAGCGCGGCCTGCCTCACTATGGCGATGTACGGTCTCCTGGTTCCCGGGGCCTCGAAAAACTCCCGGTTAATTACTCCCGCGGGTTGCTCCACGAGATACCTCCGATTAAGTCTTGTGGTCGTCTTCATCATCTTCGCTTCACGTTCTCCATGCATGATGATGAAGGTGTGTGTGGTGTGGGAGGCAGCAAAGCCCGTGTCCTTGTCGGTACACGTGCCGCTCAAAACATGGCTTTGTGCCGGCCATGTTCGCCATCGCCGTCGCGCCTCATCGGTCTTGACAGCGTTGATGTAGTCGGTGTTGACGTTGCATGGGTCCTGCTCTGCTCGTACTTCTTGACGATGTAGCAGTTTCGTCGGGATACGCAAGGGGTTCGCCTCGCGGGATTATTCTTTTGGAGACCGGCGTCAGTGTAAAACCAACGCACGCCCATATCGGCAATGCCGGTGTGGATGGCGCCTCGTCTCGGCTGGACGCCGTATTTACGGCGGTCCTCCAAGACAAGGGCACCGCCTTGCAGGGCCATCGGGATTTAGTGTTGGTGAAGTCATGTCGCCTGCTCGCCACCACACCTCATCTTCACGCGGGCTCCGTGTCACGAAGAGCACCATGTAGTGGTAAGAGTCGGTGAAGCCATGTCATTGCGTAGCGCCGTCTTCTTCACATCGCGGGCTCCGTGTTGCAAACAGCACCGAGGACGTGTATCATCTTCATGGCTCCGGGTCGCGGGCTCCATCTTGATGAGGTAGACATTGGTGGTGATGTCCCGCGAGCTCCACGCCTCCGTCCTCTGCGGCACCAGCTTGATGATGTTGATGATGAACGTCATCCAGACGAACTCCATGTCCTTGTCGTCCTCCGCGGCACGCGGCGGCATCCCCGCGAGCTCCATGCCTCCAGGGTCCAGCTTGATGATGTTGATGTTGGTGGTGTCCTCCTTGCGAGCTCCATGCCATGATCCTCCGCGGTACCGAGTTGACGATGTTGGCGATGGGCATCGTCTTGGCGAGCTCCACGCCTACGTCCTCCATGGCACCGGCTTGGTGATGTTGTCGTTGGTGTCGTCTGGGCGAGCTCCGCGCCGCTATCCACCGCGGCACGGCGGCAGCATCCTTGCGAGTCTCCACGCCTTTGTCCTACATGGGCGCCGGCTTAATGAAGAAGACGACGAGATTCGTCCTAGCGAGCTCCGTCTCGCCATTCTCGGCATGCGGCGGCATCCCTGCGAGCTCAACGTCTCCGGGCTCCAGCTTGATGAAGTAGACGCTTGCGGCATCCCAACGGGCGCCACGCCTCCGTCCTCTAACTCCAGCATGACGAAGTAGATGGTGGGCATCCTCCTTGCAAGCCCCCCCTCATGATCCTTGCAGCACCAGGTCCATCCACGGCGGCGCGGCGGCGGCATCCTCGCGAGCCTCCACGCCTTCGTCCTCCATGACGCCGGCTTGATGAAGTTGACACTGACGTCGTCTAGGCGAACTCCATGCCGCGATCCACCGCGGCACGGCGGTGGCATCCTCGCGACCCTCCACACCTTTGCCCCCCATTGCACCAGCTTGATGAAGAAAACAAGGGCGTCGTCCTAGCGAGCTCCATGTCGCCATCCACGGCAGCATCCTCCCGAGCCTCGCGCCTCCGGGGCTCCAGCTTGACGAGGTAGACGTCGTCGGTCGGCCTCATCACCAAGGGCGGCCACCACCACAAAGGAGTCTAGCGGGCTGCGCACCGGCAGCACAGCTGGTATGCCATCGTCTTTAAAGTCTTTTCGCGGTGAAGTACAAAGAGTAGTCTCGTCGTCTTGGTTACTTGATGAAGATGATGATAACGCCCAGGAAGTGCTGCATGTTCATGAGGTCCACCGCGCCACCACGTGATGTGCATGCATGCAAAATAAAGGATGAATGAGAGATTAGATGATAACTTTATCGTTCGGGAAGATCGACTTGATGTTCATGTTGCTGCCGAGGCGCCGCTTCTTGTACGGATGATCGTGAATTCTGGGACCGTGGTGGCTGGATGGGTTCGGATGTGGTTGATGTGCGTGAGTTCTGATGCGTGAGTTCTCGGTTGTGTAAGGTCATCATGTATTTATAGGCTGGAGGCGGAACCATCGGCCGGCGCCGTATGCTGGTGCAAACTTTCCAATACTTCTTCTTCTTGCCCTGCACACCTTGCACAAGTAAAGAAAGAATCTAATACTTACCCTGTTTTAGTCATGCATGCCTTCCAATGATGATGAACAAAGTCGGTCTGCCTTTGTTTCCGAAATTAGGCAAACTTCCGATTGCACGCATACGTCCGGTCGTGCCTTGCACCAGATTTTTTTTTTTTCTTTTTCTTAGGATTGCACCAGGTATTCGGGTATACGTATACACGCGCTTGCCGGACGGCCGAGATACCCGAATACGTATACATAATACTTGGCAAAGCTTGTCACGTGCATGCCAAATTTTTTCTTCTTCTTTTGAACGTGCATGCATAACTATTATTGTATGTGGGTAGGGGTACTTGATACCTATGATCTGCACTTAAAATTCATACAAGATTAAAAAAAAGTGAGTCCTTCAAAATAACAATAATTATAAAAAACTCATTGAACAAATGCCCCCTTGTCGAGTTGACCTTGATTGCGAAGCAAATCAAGGTTGACTCGACGAATATTTTTTTGCTCGGCGCATAATTGACATGCAGCCAAGAGAATTTGTTCAGAGATGACATCTTCACGATGAAGTGCACAGATGATTGATTTGTAACAATATGAATTAGTGTAGGCATGTCCATCCACACGTGTGTTGTCAAGGGAAATCGTCAGATCTATAATAAGCACGATGCCAGACAACGAGGTAACCCTATCGCGTCTTCACACTAGTAGAAAACAGGGCATTGGTCCAGCCCATTAGCCCCGGTTCAATCTAGAACCGGGACCAATGGGGGTACTGGACCCGGTTCGTTAGCCCAGGGGGCCGGCCGGGCCACGTGGGCCATTGGTCCGGTTCGTCTGGACCTATTGGTCCCGGTTGGAGCTAAAAACCGGGACCAATGGCTCTTGCTCCTGGCCCACCACTATTAGTCCCGGTTTGTATTATGAACCGGGACCAAAGGCTCCCCTTTAGCCCCGGTTTGTAGCACCAACCGGGACTAGTGAGTTGCCTATATAAACCCCCTCACTCAAGAGCAGAGCTCACTGCTCTGTTTTTTTTTCTGGCCGAGGGAGAGAGGGGTTAGTGGTGCTCTAGCTCACCTCCTATGCACACAACATGTTCGGTGGAATGCCCGAGCCACACTAGTTAAGCTTTTCTGCTCTCGAAGCTCTATTTTCTCCGAGATTTGTCTAGGTTTAGCGGTCCGTCACGTCCTGTCCCCGTCTTCGCCGTCGTCGATCGCCCCCGCCGATCTCGTCACCGGCACCACCGTGGTGAGCCTCTTGTTATGTCCATGCTTTTCTTACTTTTATTATTGCTTTAGATAGATATTTGTCTAATTTTCTTACGTTTATTATTGCTTGTTATTATATAGTGCGATGGTTTTGATATCCGCCCACGTGGGCCCTCGTCCGGTCTACGATTCGGATGTGTATATTATCTTTAATTTATAACTATTTGTTTTAGTGCTTATGATAGTTATGCCGACCAACCTGACATGCATAGATGTTTTATTATGTCTAGGAGGTAGTTGAACCGGAAATTCCAACCGACCCTCTTGTGGAGAGGTTAAATTTAGTTGAAGAGGAAAACATTTCGTTAAAGAAAAAGTTGGAAATTATGGAGGAGGAGAAGATGGAATTGGAGTTGCATGTTGCGGAAGTTATCGATGATCACAAGATCAAGATGGAACCTATTGTCGAGAGGTTAAATTTAGTTGAAGAAGAAAACAAATTCTTGAAGGAAAAAATAAAAAAAATTGTGGACGAGAAGATGATATTGGAGTTGCATGTTGCGGATGTCGTCGATGATCACAAGATCAAGATGGATGCAATGCGGTTGAAGATTAAAAAGATTAGAAAATATGCCATTAATACCGAGGCTTGGTATCATTATGTCGTTGGATCAATTGTTACCTTGGTTGCGATTATGATAGCATTTGTTTTCGCGTTGAAATGTTTTACATAGTTTCGATGTGTATGGAGAGCTATATATGTTGTTAGATGAGAACTATATATGTATGTACTTTGGTTTTAATGTGATGATGAACTTTTATCCATTTGGTCACTTAATTATCTATTTATGATGTTCTGTAATGGTTTTTGACACACTTAATTACATATAAATGCACGCAGATGAACCGCCAATGGATGTACGGTGACAGACACACCTCCGAGTACATTAAGGGCGTGCGTGAGTTTCTAAATGTGGCAGAGGCAAACAAGCAGAATGGTTTTATGTGTTGTCCATGCACTCAATGTGTGAATACGATGTCTTACTCTAACCGAAAAATCCTTCACTCCCACCTGCTTTACAAGGGTTTCATGCCACACTATAATGTTTGGACGAGGCACGGAGAAATAGGGGTTATGATGGAAGACGGCGAAGAAGAAGAGTACGATGACAACTATGTGCCCCCTGAATACGGTGATGCTGCAATGGGGGGAGCTGATGAAGATCAAGAGGAACCAGACGATGTGCCCAATGATGCTGCAACGGGTGAAGCTGCTGAAGATCAAGAGGAACCAAATGATGATCTTCGCCGGGTCATTGTCGATGCAAGGACACAATGCGAAAGTCAAAAGGAAAAGCTGAAGTTCGATCGCATGTTAGAGGATCACAAAAAGGGTTGTACCCCAATTGCGAAGATGGCAACACAAAGCTCGGTACCGTACTGGAATTGCTGCAGTGGAAGGCAGAGAATGCTGTGGCTGACAAAGGATTTGAGAAGCTACTGAAAATATTGAAGAAGAAGCTTCCGAAGGATAACGAATTGCCCGACAATACATACACAGCAAAGAAGGTCGTATGCCCTCTAGGATTGGAGGTGCAGAAGATACATGCATGCCCTAATGATTGCATCCTCTACCGCGGTGCATATAACGATCTGAACGCATGTCCGGTATGCGGTGCGTTGCGGTATAAGATCAGACGAGATGACCCTGGTGATGTTGATGGCGAGCCCGCCAGGAAGAGGGTTCCTGCGAAGGTGATGTGGTATGCTCCTATAATACCACGGTTGAAACGTTTGTTTAGAAACAGAGAGCATGCCAAGTTGATGCGATGGCACAGTGAGGACCGTAAGAAAGACGGGAAGTTGAGAGCACCCGCTGACGGGTCGCAATGGAGAAAAATCGAGAGAAAGTACTGGGAGGAGTTTGCAAAGGACGCAAGGAACGTATGGTTTGCTCTAAGCGCGGATGGCATTAATCCTTTTGGGGAGCAGAGCAGCAATCACAGCACCTGGCCCGTGACTCTATGTATGTATAACCTTCCTCCTTGGATGTGCATGAAGCGGAAGTTCATTATGATGCCAGTTCTCATCCAAGGCCCTAAGCAACCCGGCAACGACATTGATGTGTACCTAAGGCCATTAGTTGAAGAACTTTTACAGCTGTGGAATGGAAACGGTGTATGTGCGTGGGATGAGCACAGACAGGAGGAATTTGACCTAAAGGCGTTGCTGTTCGTGACCATCAACGATTGGCCCGCTCTCAGTAACCTTTCAGGACAGACAAACAAAGGATACCACGCATGCACGCACTGTTTAGATGACACTGAAAGTATATACCTGGACAAGTGCAGGAAGAATGTGTACCTGGGCCATCGTCGATTTCTTCCGACCAACCATCAATGTCGAAAGAAAGGCAAGCATTTCAAAGGCGAGGCAGATCACCGGAAGAAGCCCGCCATGCGTACCGGTGATCACGTACTTGCTATGGTCAATGATTTACCCGTAATCTTCGGAAAGGGCCCCGGCGCACTAGCTGTTCCGAATGACGATGAGGGACACGCACCCATGTGGAAGAAGAAATCTATATTTTGGGACCTACCCTACTGGAAAGACCTAGAGGTCCGCTCTTCAATCGACGTGATGCACGTGACGAAGAACCTTTGCGTGAACCTGCTAGGCTTCTTGGGCGTGTATGGAAAGACAAAAGATACAGCTGAGGCACGGGAGGACCTGCAACGTTTGCACGAAAAAGACGGCATCGCTCCGAAGCAGTATGAAGGTCCTGCCAGCTATGCTCTTACGAAAGAAGAGAAAGAAATCTTCTTTGAATGCCTTCTCAGTATGAAGGTCCCGACTGGCTTCTCGTCGAATATAAAGGGAATAATAAATATGGCAGAGAAAAAGTTCCAGAACCTAAAGTCTCATGACTGCCATGTGATTATGACGCAACTGCTTCCGGTTGCATTGAGGGGGCTTCTACCGGAAAACGTCCGATTAGCCATTGTGAAACTATGTGCATTCCTCAATGCAATCTCTCAGAAGGTGATCGATCCAGAAATCGTACCAAGGCTAAGGAGTGATGTGGCGCAATGTCTTGTCAGTTTCGAGCTTGTGTTCCCACCATCCTTCTTCAATATCATGACACACGTCCTAGTTCATCTAGTCGACGAGATTGTCATTCTGGGGCCCGTATTTCTACACAATATGTTCCCCTTTGAGAGATTCATGGGAGTCCTCAAGAAATATGTCCGTAACCGCGCAAGGCCAGAAGGAAGCATCTCCATGGGCCATCAAACAGAGGATGTCATCGGGTTTTGTGTTGACTTCATTCCTGGCCTTAATAAGATAGGTCTCCCTAAATCGCGGTACGAGGGGAGACTGACTGGAAAAGGCACGCTTGGAAGGGACTCAATAATATGCAGGGACGGATATTCTTGGTCTCAAGCACACTACACAGTTCTATAGAACTCTACATTGGTGACCCCGTATGTCGATGAACACAAGAACAGTCTGCGCTCCAAACACCCGGAGCAGTGCGACGACTGGATTACACGTGAACACATCAGGACTTTCAGCAGTTGGTTGGAAACACGTCTCAGAGGTGACAACAGTGTTTGTGATGAGTTGTACTTGTTGTCCAGGGGACCATCTTCGACTGTATTGATTTACAAAGGATACGAGATAAATGGGAATACATTTTACACGATTGTCCAAGATCAAAAGAGCACCAACCAAAACAGCGGTGTCGCTTTGATGCAACAACCGAGAGGGGAAAGGACACATATTATGGTTACATAGTGGACATATGGGAACTTGACTACGGACATGATTTTAAGGTCCCTTTGTTTAAGTGTAAATGGGTCAATCTGTCAGGAGGCGGGGTACAGGTAGACCCACAGTACGGAATGACAACAGTGGATCTGAAAAATCTTGGATACACTGACGAACCGTTCGTCCTAGCCAATGATGTGGAACAGGTTATCTATGTGAAGGACATGTCTACCAGACCGAGAAAAAGAAAAGATAAGGAAGCGAATACATCATACGATGAGCCAAAGCGCCACATAGTTCTTTCAGGAAAAAGGGACATCCTGGGAGTGGAGGGCAAGACAGACATGTCTGAAGATTATGAAAAGTTTCATGAAATTCCTCCCTTCAAAGTCAAGGCTGACCCAAGCATCCTGATAAACGATGAAGATTATCCATGGTTACGGCGCAATAAGCAAATGACACAAGCGAAGAAAAAGTGAAGAGTTATTTCCGCAACTATTATGATGATACCATGCCAACTTTGTAACAAACGAGTATGATACCATTGTACGTTTGTACTATTCAAATTTCAATACTACTTGCACTAACAAAACAAAACAAAACAAAACAAACTTGAAAAATAAATAGCAACAATAAGTATTTTGTTGTAAGTATAAACAAAATAAAATAAATAAAGCAACAAAGAAAATGAATAAAGAAAGTAAAATAAATAAAGCAACTCTAAATACAGCAAAAAACAACTTAGAAATAAACAAAGAAAATAAAATAAATAAAGCAACTCTAAATACAGCAAAAAACAACTTAGAAATAAATAGCAACAATAAGTATTTTGTTGTAATTAAGTATAAACAAAATAAAATAAATAAAGCAACAAAGAAAATAAATAAAGGAAGTAAAATAAATAAAGCAACTCTAAATATAGCAAAAAACAACTTAGAAATAAACAAAGAAAATAAAATAAATAAAGCAACTCTAAATACAGCAAAAAAACAACTTAGAAATAAATAAAGCAAAAAAGGAAAAAAAAATATTGGGCGCTGCCCAGTGAGCCTGCAAGGCCTATAGCACAGGATCCACCTGTAATATAAGGCCCAGCAAGCTCACAGGGCAGCGCGCAGAGTTAGGCCCAGAAGCCTGCATTTGAGAGGAGCTCGAGAGGGTGGGAGCAGCAGCCCTTATAAACCACTCTCGAGCTCCCTCAGCTAGCGAGGTGGGACTAAACATCCCACCGCACCCGCGCCAGCTCAGGGCCTTTGGTCCCGGTTGCTGCCACCAACCGGGACTAATGCCCCCGTTTAGTCCCGGTTGCTGCCACCAACCGGGACTAAAGGTCCCTCCTTCCCGCCCTTTGGGCTGCTGAAAAGAAACAAAATAAAATAAATAAAGCAACAAAGAAAACAAATAATTTCAAATTTAAACTATTCAAATTTGAATACTACTTGCACTAACAGAAAGTTCGTAATTGGTTTTACAAAAGAAAATAAATAATGCAGAAAACAAAACAAAAAAACTTGAAAAAAAATAGCAACAATAAATATTTTTTTGTAAGTAGAAACAAAATCAAATAAATAAAGAAACAAATAAAACAAATAAATAAAAATAGCAACAGTAAGTATTTTATTGAAAGTAGAAACAAAACTAAAAAATAAAGCAACAAAGAAAAAAAGAAAAAAATATGCCACCTGCTGGGCCCACACGGCCTGAATACGACTAGAAACCCAACCATGGGCCAGGATTCAGGCCCGTAGAAAGACCAGCAAGTCCACAGGCAAAGCAGTGTCAGTTTAGGCCCTTAGGCCTGCAGTTTAGAGGAGTTCGAGAGGAGAGAGGCAGCGGGGCTTATAAACTGGTGCTGCTCTCCCTCAACTAGCGAGGTGGGACTAAACTTCCCACCGCACCGCGGCAAGGCCTTTAGTCCCGGTTGCTGCCACCAACCGGGACTAAAGGGTGGCATTAGTCCCGGTTGCTGTCACCAACCGGGACTAAAGGCCTCACCTTCCCGCCCTTTGGGCTGCTGAAAAGGGACCTTTAGTC
>LR738711.1:660583939-660631187 GCA_902687465.1 Secale cereale
CGTGGCGTGCTGGGTTTCCGGACGCAGGAGGCTACAAATGCCACGACAGGAGGAAGAAAATGGAGATGACCGAAATCCAGGCGCTGCGGGCCAGAATACAAGCGATAGAGGAACGGGAAGCAGATCGGGAAAGAATTGCCGAAGCTTCCCCCGAAGCTACCCCGCCATCTCAGCGGAGAAGCAGCGTGGCTTCCACCGAGCTGCCTCAGCCAGAGCTTGCCTTGACGGCTACTGCCAGGAATCCTATGGATGCTATCACGCAGGCACAAAATTGCCACCTTATGGCACAGTGGATGAATCTGAAGGTCAAGGCGGCTGCTGGCTCTGTTTATCCTTCTGGACCAGACGACACTTTTCACTGCCGGCCGATTCCAGAAGGATATGCTAGGGTGATGGTCGACGAAATAACGGAGGGATTTGAGGAGCTCCAGCTTGACCACCCTACCGGTGAAGGGGAGACTCGGCTGGGTTCTTCACTGAAGACTCCATGCCTATGGCGGAAGGACCTAATCAACATTCTGAACTGGACGCCTCCGCCTCCTCCTCCGACGACGACGAGTCAGGGCACTCCGCCTCCTCCACCGCCTCCTCCTCCGGTGAGTGACCATCAGGGCACTCCGGCTCCTTCTCCGGCGAGTGACCATCAGGGCACTCCGGCTCCTTCTCCGGCGCGTGGCGGCACACCGCCTCCTTCGCCGCCGGCGCGCCCGAGCAGACAGCCAGCTCCTCCTTCGCCTAATCAGCAAGGGCGGAAGAGACCTGCCGCCGCTCCGGCTGCTCCTGCTCCGGCGCCTAAGCAAGTAAAAAAGACAGCCGCTTCGTCTGGTCCGGCGATGTCTACCAGTACAGCCAGAGGCGGGAGGCGATGCAGATTCGATCCTTCTCTCACGCCTCTAGAGAAGTTACCGTATGAGAGGTCCGACGAGGAAAACACGAAGATCGCTGAAGGCGAAGTGAAGGACTTTTTTGAAGGGTTGAAAGCACAGAGACATCCACCTCCAGAGGAGAAGATAGATGCGGTGAAAGCAAAGCGCACTCTTGCTGCCCTGAAGCAACCAGCGAAAAGTAAGCCAAAGGGCAACTATGACCGCATTATTCAAAAGACATTTCAAGATGCCAAGCGGTCCGGAAGTACAAAAAGTGATCAGAGGTTAGCAGAAGGGCGAGCTGGGAAACAAATTGCCCAGCTCGGCGAACAAGCGAACCAATCGTGCCCCCCGCTCAAGGTGTCTAGCGACATGGTCGCTAATGATCCGAGGATGGTGCCCGGTTATACCAATCTTGCAGATTACGCGTCCGACGATGTACACTATGATTTCATGGACGTGCAGATAGAAAGATACGAGTACAAAAAGCCTCTCGTCAAAAATGAAAGATCTCTATCAACAAATATGCGAAGATTGCATGATTGGTACATGAAAATCTGCAGAGAGTCTGGGGGGAGGAATAACTTGTATTTGAGAGTTAAACCGGAGCATGACCTCGTTGGAATTGACCTGTTGCCTGTTCCATTTGAGGAGTTCTATCAATTTTTCAATCAATTGGCCCTCGATAAAACAACGATCACCTGCTACTGTCTGTAAGTAGTACTACTTCTGTCATTAAGTCTCTCTATATAGCTGATCTTCATTGCATGTATTTATAATTATCCTCACTATATTATGCAGATTGAAGATCGTCGAATTGAAGAAAAGACAAGTAGGTGATATTGGGTTTATTAACACATACCTCATAGATGCAACCGAGGTTAAATTGCGTCCCGACGATACCGAGACCAACTTGCTACGATCGTTGGTGGTAAATGAAAACAAAGATATAATACTCTTTCCTTACAACTTCAAGTGAGTGTTAATGTCTTGTGCATATTTGGTTTCCCTTATATATCATTTAAGTTTATAGTGATGTAATGATCTCATGCATTCGTGCGCAGCTTCCACTATATTCTCTTAGAGATTAAGCTTGAGAAGGGAATAGTAACTGTCTTCGACTCTAAACGTAAAGATCCCGAGGAGTATGCGGACATGACTCAAATACTAGCCAGGTAAGTTAAATCGATCAATATTATCCACCATGCATATATATCAGCAACTTCATTTCTGATATCAACTAATTGTTTCCTTTGTCTGGCAGGGCTTGGAAAACATTCATCAAAAAAGCTCCGGGACTGCCGAAGAAGCTACAATTTAGATACCCGAAAGTAAGTACAATATAGTAGCATGTTCCGCGCGCGCATCTCCTATATCTTGATTCAAGCGCTAGCTAGTTTCATCAATACCAATTTGGCATTCTTGCTTATCAGTTTGATTGAGCTCTATTTCTTGTAAAGTGGTTGTGGCAGGAACCCGGGAATGATTATTGTGGATACTACATTTGCGAGTCCATCCACCACACGACCTGTGAGCGGGGCTACACTGATGAACAATTTAAAGTGCGTAAGCAATCAATAATATTCACAAATTTATAGCATCATTTCATGTATTGACCCCCTACTTCAAATTAGATGTTTCGGATGCGGGATGAACTCCTAACACCAGATCGTCTGCGAGCAATTCAAGAGGAATTGGCGGCATTCTTCCTTGAACACGTGATCGCTGAAGACGGAGAATACTATGTGGACCCTGCATCCATGTGTTAGGAGATTATTTTTGTAAAAGATAATTATTGTATATATGTGCCCGGTAGTGTCGGATAGATATACGAGAACTTGTTGTTTGACCAATCTCTCGGAGAAGGAGAGGTGGTCGATATTATTACTTCTCTCTGTATGCATATATATATATATATATGTTGATTATATATACGAGATCTTCTGTTCCTTCGTTTGCTTAGTAGCTAGCAGCTAGCTAGCTAGCTAGCGTGACTCTAGTCCATATATATACGTATGTGTAGTATGTAGCGTCGACCAAAAGCACGGACATAAGAGAGAACACTTCTCTCTATTAATTAGCTAGCTAACACAATATATCAAACACCTAAATTAACCCCCAAAACCTAAAACCCCCCCTCCCCTTTCAAAAAAAAAACAAAAACCACAGCCACAGAAATGCTGACACGTGGATGCCTTTTGGTCCCGGTTGGTACCACCAACCGGGACTAAAGCCCCTCCTGCCTGGACTCGGTGCACAGGCCACGTGGACACCCTTTTGCCCCGGTTCTGGATTGAACCGGGACTAAAGGTTCAGAGCATTAGTACCGACCCTCTTGTCCCGGTTCCAGAACCGGGGCTAAAGGCCCAGATGAACCGGGTCTGATCCCCCTTTATCTACTAGTGTCATTCCATGGCGAACTAAATTGCCTTGTCCTGAAAACAAGAATAGACAAAATTGACCAATTTTGTCGCGACCGCCTTGCTGCTACAGTGCCAACCGACTTGATCGGAGGGTTTCACAGATTCACGCTGGCCACACTGGCGTGTTGCACTGCTCCCATGATCTCTAATGTGTTGATGTAGGCGAGGCGTCTGTAGACCGTTTGACAGCTCCCCTTCATCGAGAATCACCACTCCATTCATTGCGAGGCAATCTTGGTGGTACACCGGAATGCCATCGGCCTTATGGATGATTGGGGCGTTGCTGTTGCCCCCATGCTTCATTGTTGTTGAAGACGGGGCCACGGATATACGCCGGCACCAGCTTCATGAGCTTAGGTGTTGCCTCCTGGCGCCCATTGTGCCCATCGGTGTAGACCATTGGTTGTTGGGGTGTCGTCGGCGTTGTCATGGACGCATCTGTATTGCTGCCCACAAACACCCATGATGTAGTTTGATGTAGTGGTTTGTCGTCAGGATGTCGTTGATGATGATAGGAAGCGCTTCTCCATGGATGCAAAGATGTTGGAAGAGCACAACTAGAAACACCAAATGACAGCAGGCAGGAAAAAAAAACTTTGTGGGTTTTTAAAATGTTGGCTTTCCCGTTATACACCAGCTATTGGGCATGATATCCGAGAAGGCTACCGAAGGACTTGTCATTGGGAACCGTCAAAAGACCTTGACTATTGCAACTCAACAACTTAAATAAGCTTCGGTGTACGTGTATGAAGACGCCGTGTTTCGCGATGCTTCCGAGAGGCAATGGAAATTCATACTCTAGCCCATCATCATATTGAGGACCCGCACAATTCAACATGCCCCTGCACACGCCCCATGAACCCAGAGACTTGGGTGTGATAAGTTCAGGGTAAATGGTTTTGGGACGACGGCTTGACGATTTTTTTCTTCATGCATATTGAGGGGTGGTGAACAGCTACCTCCCGCCTTCCTTCCAATGGGTTCCTTACTACTTGGGACCTCTTGATTGCTTCTTGGACTGTTGGAATTTTCTTTCTTGAATTTGCTTCTTGGACTTTCGGAATTTCATCTTGATTGCTCACGCGGATGATTGATTTGCCGCGGACTTCATGGACCTGTTTTGTTATTCGGCTCGAACTTCTTGACGATTCTTCTTCCGGGATTTCTTGGGGACCCACCTTAGGAATTTGGAAGAGAACTGCTCACCTCTCTGGACTAGGAAAAACCCTCTAGCACTTTATATGGGGCTTCTGGTGGCGCACCCCAGGGTTGTCATGTGACTACGCACCAAACCAACTTGTGTCGGGTCAGGCAGCCCTCCATGATCTTTTCCTATAGTCTTCCCTGGAGTACGAGCCTATGTGAACACGAGGCATGCCGGGAAACATAAAGAGTGAGGGGTCTCAATACTCAGAAGTGCCCAAGTAATCATATCCGCTGCCTCCGGAAGCATACACCTGGTACGTGTCGTGCATTGTGAGTGTAGGAGCCGCTCCACCTGCAAATCGACACATTGTGCCGCCCTCCAACAAGTCCTAGGATAGCCGAATCTTCAATCAACAGTGTAGTGCGATAGGGGAAGGAAATTTTTTGTTGTTGGACTTAGTCCGTAAAAATTGGGGAAAACTAGATATATCCACGAAATGCTAAGGAGAATGCATTGTGGATCGGAAAGCCCACAGAAAAAAAATTCCCAATGAAAATCCGAAAGGCAACAAAAGAGGCAAAAAATTAAGCAAAATATTTTTTGAGGAACCTTCCGTTGATTGGGGGCATTGGACGGACTCCCTGAGAATCGATGAGCTGGTATGCTCCCCCGTCGTAGACTTGCTCGATGACGTATGACCCTTCCCACTTTGGCTCGAACTTGCCCTTTGTCTTGTGTGTCACGATGATGGGTCGCCTGATCACGAGAACCAACTCGCCTTTTCGAAAGACGCGTTGCTTGACGAGCTTGTCGTAAGATCTCACCATATTATGGCGGTAAAGCTCCAGGTTCTGTAGGGCATTAAGTTTCCCCTCTTCAAGGGCGTCAAGCTCCTGAAACCGCAGTTGCACCTGTTCATCATGGGTGAATTCATCTTGGATAGCCACCCTCAAAGAGGGTAGCTGGATCTCCAGTGGTAGGACCGCCTCACTCCCGTACGAGAGAAAACGGAGTCGCCTGTGTTGGGGTATGGACTGTGACACGATACGCCCATAAGGACTCGAAGAGACGATCATGCCAGTCTCTCTGATTCCTTGTCACCGTCTTCTTGAGTATCTTGCTGAGCGTCTTGTTGAAAGCCTCGATCGCACCGTTAGCTTGAGGGTAGTAGCCGGTGGAGTAGTTCCACTTGATCTTGTACTTCTCCGTGAACATGTACATCTTGTTTGACTTGAAGGCCTTGCCATTGTTGGAGGTGATCCGATGAGGTATCCCAAAGCGATATATGATGTTTCGCTCTAGGAAGTTGATGACATTGTCACTCTTCACCTCCCGTAACGGAGCAGCTTCCGCCCACTTCGAGAAGTAGTCCGTCGCGGCGAGGATGAAGCGGTGCCCCCTGGAAGATGGAGGGTCGATAGGGCCGATGATGTCAATTCCCCAGGCATCGAATGGCCAAGAGGGAATGGTAGGGTGAAGAGGGACCGGCGGCATGTGCTTGAAATCACCATGAACTTGACAACTGTGGCACGATCTAGCCACCTGAAGGCAGTTTGCCATAATGCCGGGCCAGTAGTATCCTACTAGATGTATACTATGATACATCTTGGCCCCTCCTTTGTGCCCGCCACAGACTCCATGATGCATCTTCTGTAGGATCTTGTCAGCTTCACTTCGGTTAACGCATCGAAGTAGGACCTCCTGCCCATGGGAACGCCTATATAGGACACCTGCTTCAAAAAGGTAGAAAGGAAGACGTCATTGTAGTTGGCGCCTCGTGACAGGGTCGTTGGGGAGGCTCCCATGCTTGAAGTAGTCAAGGAATGGTTGCAGTCACTCGCCCTCCTCTACGGCATTTGTCATGATGGTATCGACTTCGTACTCCGCCGGGATGAGCTCCAAGACAGCCGGGAGTAGCCACCTTTCTTCCACATTCACCTGCATTGTCTTATTATCTGGAAGCACCAATGTCGCTGCTAGTTTTGCTAAGGCATCAACAGGTGCATTCCTACTTCGTGGGACATGAAGAACTTCAACATGTTAAAATTTTCCCATTAGATTCCGGGCCGCGGAATAGTACGACAACAATTCAGGCTTGCGAACTTCATAGATGTCGTTGACTTGACGGATGATGCGTTGAGAGTCTCCATAAGCCTGCAAGGAACAAACCTCCATGGAGAGTGCCAAGAGGAGGCCGAAGATGAGCGCTTCGTACTCTGCTTCGTTGTTGGAGCATTCTTCCTTGAGGCGTCTTGAACACCAAACCTGCACCAACTCTTCATCTTGGGTTACCATCGGGGTCGGCGTCCATGCGGGAGGCACCGTCAAAGTAGAGCTCCCACGAATCGTCGAGGTTGACGTTAAAAACCTCCTCATCAGGAAGGTCCATGACAAGAGGTGAGTCGTCTGGAATTGGGTGCGCTGCGAGAAACTCCGCCAAGGCTTGACCCTTGATTGATTTTTGAGGCACAAAGGTGATGTCAAACTCCATCATGATAAGTGTCCATTTTCCAAGTCGCCCCATGAGCGTGGGCTGACTTAAAACGTACCTCACGGGGTCCGCCCTCGCGACGAGCTGGACTTCATGCTTCAACTGTAGTGCCTGAGCTTCTTCAAAGCAAAGATTAGGGCCAAGCACAACTTCTCTATAGAAGAGTAGTTTCGCTCAGCCCCCACCATGGTGCTGCTCAAGTAATAACATGCCACCTCCTTCCCCTCGTCATTTTTTTGGGCGAACAAAGCGCCTATCGAAGTAGGCTGCGCTGCAATGTATAGGATGAGTGGGTGCCGCTTTACGGGAGCTGCCAAGACAGGTGGATTAAGGAGGTACCTTTTGATTTCATCAAATTCACGTTGGCATCCTTCATCCCACACGAATGGAGCTCCTTTCTTCATGAGGCTCGAGAAGGGATGGATGTGTCCAGAGAGGTTGGAGATGAAGCGCCAGATGTACGCTAGCTTCCCTTGCAATGACATCAACTCCTTGAGATCTCGAGGCGGCGGCATGTCGAGGATGGCCTTGATCTTCTTACGCTCGATATCTATGCCTCTGTGACAAACAACAAAGCCAAGGAAGAGGCCTGACTGAACAGCAAAGGCACACTTCATCAGGTTCATCTTGAGTTGGTGTTCACGTAGCCGCTCGAAGACAACTCAAAGATCCTCCTGATGATGCTTGCGATCCTTGGTTTTGACTACCATGTCATCAACAAAGCATTCCATCGAATGGTGGATTAGATCACCAAGAACACATGTCATGGCACGCTGGTAAGTTGCACCAGCATTGTTCAGTCTGAATGGCATGACGGTGTAGTAGAAATTTCCCTTTGGGGTCCTGAAAGCGGTGTCGATGGCGTCATCAGGATCCATCTTGATCTAGTTGTAGCCTGACGAACCGTCCATGGAGGAAAGTGCGCCATGGCATGTGGTGGAATCGATGATGATCTCTGGGATTGGGAGAGGAAAGTCATCCTTTGGGCAGGCACGATTGAGATTGCGGAAGTCCTGGCAGATTTGTATCTGCCCATTCTTCTTCTCCACCGGGATAATATTGGCGAGCCACCGTGGATACTTCGTCTGCTTGATGAAACCTGCAGCAATTAACTTGTCAACCTCTACAATGACATCGTCTTCGAGTTCTGGCCGTAACCGTCGTGGTTGCTGCTTGATGGGAGAGAACCGTGGGTCAATCGCCAACTTGTGCGTGGCGACACGAGGGTCCAAACCTGGCATCTCCTTGTAACTCCAGGCGAAGCAGTCTCGGTACTCCATCAAGAAGCTTTGGTAGTTCTCCCGCTCCTCTTCCGTCAGCGTGGCACTAACAAAAGTGGGGTGTGGGACGTCCTCCGTTCCAAGGTTGACTTGGATGAGATCATCGATGGTGGGCTGCCCTCTGTCTTCCAACTCATGTGGTGCTGATATGGAGCTAAGTTCCTCGGCGTCACTTGGCTCACCGTTGGCAGAGTGTTGTTGATGAGGAACAACGGACAAAGTGTTGGACTCATCGCTCGATGAGACGGACATGGCGTAGCAGTTGACTCGTGTTCCGACACCGAGCTCCTCCTCTTCATCGGCAGGGACGTCATAGGTACATCATTCCATCGTATGATGTATTGGATCGCCAAGGACAGATGTCATGGCATACTGGTATGTGGCACCCGCATTCTTCAAATCAGAAGGCATGCCGGTGTTGTAGAAGTCGCCTTTGGGCATTGGTCGTCCTTTGTCTTCTGGTTCTCATGGTGCTAGTGTGGAGTTGAGCTTTTCCTCATCGCTGGGGGCGTCGAGGTTGATGTAGCCAAGCCCAAACTTTGGTTGAGCTTTGCCTTTTTGCTTGATGAGGTCTTCCGCTTGTCCCCACCATTCCTCGCATATGGCAGGTGGTGGAGGCATCTTGTTGTTCCGCCCAAGAGTGATCCCGGCCTTCTCCAACAAGCAAACCATCTTGGGCTCCGCCTTCATCGTCAATAGTACCTCCGCTGGATCACTGCAAGCTTGGGGAAACTCAAATGCAAAATCACATTGTTTTACCCGCGGGACCTTGTAGAAAATGGTCTGGACAAGAGATCTAGAAAAATTGGGGATAGCCGAAACCTCCGATGGGGAAGTCACTGAGACATAGAGCGACGGGGGCTGTACGCCTTCAGCTCCCCTTGCGACTTCCTCCACCTCTTTAATTCTTCTTCTATCGGCTATTAGTATGGGCACATGCTCTTCCTTCCGGGGGTTACGTGCCCGTAGCGTGATGGGTGGTGGTGCATCATTGCCGCCTGTTAGCATCCTGGAGACTTCTTAGGCACCTACAGAGCTTCCAAGTGTTAAACAAATGGGCTCTCGGCGCACCAAGGTTGATGAAGAAGTGGCAGCCTCTGTAGAAATTGTTGTAGCCGACATCAGCATGATTGGTGTCGACGTCGGGAACCTTACCTTCAACAATAATGGGGTCACTGGACCAGGCATAGAAGATCTTGTTCCACATGATGTCGAAGTAGAGGCCCCTACCTGCAATTGGGAAGAGGGGCTATAGTCGTACCGCATAGATGACGATGACCGCCTACGGACTTGGCCCATGTAGCTCCAAGAGGAGGAGCCCTTTGCATCAGCAAGTGAGCTCGACATAATGGGGCGCTTCATCTCGGCTGCTGGCCCAAAACCTGGTTTGGTCGAGAGATCCACCGAAGGTGTTGTGCGGCCCAACTGCTGGTCACTGTCTACAATGGGTAAGTAGTACTTCGCATCTGCATGGTGAGACTCCTGCACAATATAAGGAGATATGTTGCCGATGATGCGCTTTTGTGTGCCGCTGGCGTCGAGGAACTTCAGGCATTGATGGAGGGTGGATGGAACGACGCGGTACTTGTGGATCCACGGCCTTCCTAGAAGGGCGGAGTAGGAGGTATTCGCCTCGATGACGAAGAACCGCACCTTGAAGCTAAAAGTTGACAGCTGGATCTTCAATGTAATGGCACCTAGCGTAGGCTTCCCTTGGTTTTTGAAGCCGCCGATCATCACGTCAGTAGCCTCCAAGTCATCCACCGTAAAACCTGCTCGCGTCAAACTCCGAAGAGGGAGATTGTTCACGGCAGACCCTGGGTCTATGAGGATCCTGTGAAGATGTGCAACACCAATATTACCTTCCACATACAATGGCCGATTGTGGTCACCATCATCTATGAGCTTGTCCTCCTCATCGAACATGATCTCGTTCACCAACACGGGGCTGGAGCAAAGATGGTGTTTCGCCATGGACACCTCGTAGAGTTCCGGGGCTTGGAGCGCCTTGATAAGGGCCTCGCGAAGGTCGGGCACCATCATGAGCGCGTCATGCACACTCAAAAGTGCGGGGATCCGTTTGAGGTGGGCAATGATGTTGTAGTCGACGTCACGTGCCTTCAACTTCTCTTGGCCCTGGTGTTCAGATTCCTCCACCTGCAAAGGTGCCTCCTTTGGGGCGGTTGGCTTCTGCACCCTTGTCGGCTTGATCTTTAGTGCTTCAGGTAGGATTTTGCCCCCACGCAGGTTCATGTTCGCTTCTTCCAATCGCACTTCCTTTGTTGCCTCTTCGGCGTGAAGGACTGCCTTCTCTTTAGGAGTAAACACGTCTTCGGAAGGGGTGTCATTGCAGTCATGGATGACGTTGCAACTCTCTATGCTTGGTGATTGGGATGAGTTGGCTTCTTCTTGAACTTTCTCCCCCCCCCCCCATTTGCCGGTGCTTGCCCCCAGCCGGGTGGCCAGAACTGCGCCAAGGTTGGTAGCACATGCCCTCGTCGAGGAAAAGGCTCGTCTCCCTCTGACATAGGGACAAATCTTGGCGGAGGTCGGCATTGACTTGGATCGAACCGCCTTAGAATTCTTGGGGGAGCACGTTCTGGCGAAACCGGACGAGGATGTCGAGGTGGATGCCTCCTTGCATACGGCCTTCGGTGCACCATCCTCCAAGGCTCCTCCTCAGGAACGGTTGAGGTCACATGCGGCCGAAAGGGAGATGCCTGCGTCTTGGAGAGGACGAGGTTGGATAGCTGGTCTTCAACTTGGGCCAGTGACACCCATGTTTCTTCGAGCTCTGTGTCTTCACTTGGCGGAGCCGGTAACTTCATGCTCACCGTGTTTACTGCATGGTAATCTGGGTTGATAGCTTCTGGGTCGAGGTTGATCCTCCTCTCATTAATGGCTCTTTGGAGCCATTCTTTGAACGCGACACAATCTTCAATGACATGTCCCACATACCTGTGATATGGGAAAAATAAAGGATTATCTGTCATCCTCACCTGATCAGGCCTCCAGGCTCTGGTAAGTTCAAGGCTCGATGCTCCATCAACTGGTCGAACATGTCCTTGATGAGCTCCCGACGAAAGACGTACTGCTTCTTGAGGAGCTCCTGCATCGACGGGCGTTTCCTCCCTCCGGCTTGTTCGCCCCTTGCACCCAAGATGGGCACATGGCCTTGCGGTGCAGACGAGAAGACCTTGGTGGTGTTTGTCTCTGCTGGTGCCTTCACCCTGCTACCGTTGTTGATTTTATTGGACGTCGAGGTAAAACGCTTGGCGGGATCAAATGCACTGGCATTCTTATAGAGCTCCATTATCTGCGGTGATTTCTCAAACTCAAATTTCGTAGCCGCTACCGCCGTGCTGAGGGCACTAAAAGTTCTAGGCTCACGCCGAGAGACTTCAAGTGACCAATGTTGCTGCATCCCGTGGACGCACATCTCAATGGCATCCTCAAGGTGCATCTCCCTAGCGAGACGCACACTGTTGCGGAAGCGAATGATGTAGTCATCAATGGACTCATCACATCGTTGTCGGACTTGCTCCAGCTCGACAACAGAGAAGTCCTTCTTCATGGCGACGAAGTGCTTCTTGAAAACCTCCTTCATGGCTGCCCAACTCCCAATGGACCCAACTTGTAAACGGCTATACCAATGGAAGGCGGGCCCGATTAACGACCCTGAAAATTGGCGAAGGAGAAGTGACGGGCTGTTTGCTGTGTCGCCGCATGCCGCCTCAAAGTATGCCAAGTGCTCCCTTGCATCACCGGTTCCATCAAATTGACGGAACTTTGGTGGGTGCCACCCTGCGGGATACGCCATCATGTCATGCCACACCACGTAAGGATTCTCCAGCTCACTCTCGGAGGTGCGAGGGGCTTGATCTATCGCCATTTGCTTCAACTTCTTGTCCACCATATCCCCGACCATGTCGTGGTAGTCCTTCAGCATAACCGCGTGTGGTACTGCGTTGGCAGAACCAGCAGGGCTAACCCAAGTCCGAGCTTGTGTGTTGGGGTCGTGTTGAGGCACATCATTTAAGGGCACCCTAGCAGGAGGGCCCACCTGGAATTCCTCCTCTTGCGGATCCACCACACGCTGCAGCACGCCTTGTGGAGGAACGCCTTGGTTGTTCATCATGAGCTCAATGAACTGGTCAAGCTTTGACGCCAACTGGTCAATCGTCTGGCACTGGCTTTTGACCTCTTCTTCTAGAGACACTTCTTGTGGTGCTACTTTGTTTACAGCACTTGGTCCTGGGTGCCATCAACGGGTGACTTGGTAGCAGGATCTTGATCCACGAGGCTATCATCGTGATTCACCATGCAAACGGGCGCGGTGTGGAGGTCTTCATCACCTCCCTCATGGTGTGACAAAACCGATGAAGTTAGTTCATGGTAACAAGGGGAGTGTGGGCGACTCTCCAACGATGGCGAGGAAGATGAGTCGAAGAAGCCTTCTTCATCATCAACATTGTCTTGGCGTTCTCCATCTCTGGTAAACCCATATGTCACGCCTTGACGGGCGATGGATTTTAATCTTGTATTGGCCCCTGGCTGGTTTGCAACTTGTCATTGTCCTTCAAGGTCTTAAGGAAGCCTTGATGTAATGTTGGTGTAGTGACGCTTGTATATATCTTCATTTCATGAAGTGCTCCCTCCACCTAATGAGCCTTTCCCTGTTGTCACAGGAAGACACGTGGCCCTGGATCTTGCAGCTTCTTGCAATGTCGATGAGCTTGTCTTGGCATCCGCCTCCGCACCCCTGAGGCATGCACGAACATGGCCAAGGCGCGGTAGGAAGGTCCTCTGGAAGTCCGCCTTTTGGTTCGGCACAATCTCTTCTTCAGAAGGATAGCCGAACTCCTCGATGATGGTGGGAGGTAGCCATCCATTACTTGACCCTTCACTTGGCTGCACTCCAAGAGTACCGCACAAGGCAAGGTTCTTCTCAGTTGATTCCTTTGCTTTTTTAGCCTCCTGTTGAGCTTGAGCTTCTCCATCTTGGACCATCCTTTCAGAGGGAACAAGAGGAAGCTCCGTCGGAAGTATTATGTCTGGTGGGAGGATAGCGTTGGCTACACCCTCGAAAGCTACTTCGTTGTTGGAGGAGAACGTAAGCTTGGCTTCTTTGACGCCTTCCATCGGTGTGGCCGTCGGTGCTGGCATCTTCTGATTCTCTAGTGGGAGTCCTAGTGCAGTCGCCTTCGCATGTTCATCATTCATCTGGGGAAGGAATGAGGAAGGAACCACCCTGTTCCCCTCCTCGGTACTTCTCGTGGAGGTCTTGTGTGGTTTCGGCGCCAACTGTCTAAGCAGGTAGCTATACCGCTCATGCCGCTCCAAGTCCGGGGAGATGCGAAATTTGATCCTGTCATTTTCTTGAACAACCCCACCATCGGGTCGTAAACGTACCTGAGTGTGTCGAAGGACTAAGTCCTCAAGCTCCTTATAAAGAACATGGCGGTTTCTCCGACGCCTTTCGCGCTTGCGCTGGTTCTCCGTTGGAAAGATACCATCCCTTTGTACCGGTGGCGTGTGTAGGAGTGCTGGTGCATGGTGCCTCGTGGATGATGGAGTCTTATCCGTCATCGCCTGCAGCTATGGACGATCTCCATGCCTAGGAGGTGACGAAGGTCGTGGTGGAAGTGTCGATCGCAAAGGTTCCCGTGGTTGCCACTGTTGAGTGGGCTGAGGGTGCCTCTCTTTGCCTTGATGTCCCTGCCTGGGAGGTGACGAAGGTCGTGGTGGAAGTGTCGGTCGCAAAGGTTCCCGTGGTTGCCACTGTTGAGTGGGCCGAGGGTCCCTCTCATCATCTTGATGTCTTGACCATCGGTTCTAATGTGGAGGCATGTTGGGATATCTTCGTTGAAGGAAGTGTCAATTTGGTGAAGGTTGTCGCCGAGGCACCAAAGTCTGGCGCTCGTGTTGAGGACGATGGCTTGGGGCTTGATACCTCATCCTTCCCACAGCTTGAGTCGACGATGCACTTGGCGCCGTTGGGTCTTGAAGCCTCCTCTGGATATGGTTCATCTGCTCTTAGAGTTGGCAAAATTCTCACCGTAGGTCATCGTCCCGTGGTGCGGGTGCTTCGTGCCGAATGGTGGAAAACCTATTGTTGTTGGGGAGGGACTTTCCGTCGACCGCTGAGTTGTGGAGACACGGCGCCCACGCACCCCTTCGAGTGTCGCTAATGCTGAGGGAGACAGTAGAGCCTGGTAGAACGGGCTCTTTGCGTGAGCGCCGCTTCCAGAACTCCTTCATGATGGTGCGTCTCACCAGTTGTTTGACTTTGCATGGCTCGTGTGCCCAATCATCGGGGAACAAGTCATACGGAGGGGTTAAAGTTCTTCGGTAAGTGAACACCTTATCAGCTAGGTCCATGGCGTCGAGGGACCAATCCTCCTCCGGCACCATGCTCTGAGCGATGCGGGAAGCTATCTGTTGGTGGAGTGATTGTACCTTGCGATGCTTCCTCCTGTAGTTGCATAGGGGATGAGGGCTATCCGACAAACGAGCGTTGGCCATGAGCCTACGCAAGTTATGGAACATGACCTCCAAACCCTCGAGAAGCTCTACCTCGGTGCGCCGCGGAGTCGGTTTCAGCGGCTCCGAGTGTGTAGTCGCGGTAGGGGTGTGGAGGGACGCCGCACTAGCCCGCCTGTTGGCGGCCTTGGTGCGAAGGCGTTAAGCTGACTCCACATCTCCTTTCATATCCGCCCTTGTTGATTCCTTCAACAGGGCACATGCCTCAAGCATTAGCTCGCGGCGCTCCTTCTTCATCTTGGCAGCCTCCCGCCTTAGCGCCTTATTCGACTACACAGTTTGATCCTAGGCTTGGTGGATGTAGACCTTCTCGCCAAGCTCAATGACGACCATGGGTGGCATCGATCCAAACTGGATCATTACCGGCACCGAGTTGCTGCCACGGGAGATTCCACCTGCATGAAAGGGATCTTGATGAGCGGAAACCCTCGCCGACGCCTTGTTATGCAGCATGATGTGCAGGTTGGGAGACGAGCGAAGACGATTTAGACGACCACAACGTAGCGAAGATGGGAGGAGAACCATGTTCCACTGGGCGTGCCAACTGTTTTGGCACGAGAAAACTCTTATGGGCACTCCGTGAGAAGGGAAGAGAAGGAGTATGGATTTCTCTCATGCGTCGGGGAAAAATAAAAATGTGGATGTGCCAGTGTACCGTAGTACACAAAGAAAAGGGATACGAGAAACAAGTATTTCATTTATCTCTTTGGATGAACAAAATTACAAGATCACATAAAAAATTGTTGCGCTCCGTGGCCTACTAGCGTGGCCTGCCTCACTATGGCGATGTGCGGTCTCCTGGTTCCCGAGGCCTCGAAAAGCTCTTGGTTAATTACTCCTGCGGGTTGCCCCATGAGATACATCTGATTAAGCCGTGTGGTCGTCTTCATCGTCTTCGCTTCGCGTTCTCCATACATGATGATGATGGTGTGTGTGTGGTGTGGGCGGCGGCAAAGCCTGTGTCCTTGTCGGTACACGTGCCTCTCAAAACATGGCTTTGTGCTGGCCATGTTCGCCCTCGCCGTCGCGCCTCGTCGGTCTTAACAGCGTTGATGTAGTCGGTGTTGAAGTTGCATGGGTCCTGCTCTACTCGGACTTCTTGACGATGTAGCAGTTTCGTCGGGATACGCAAGCGGTTCGCCTTGCGGGAGTATTCTTATGGAGACCAGCGTCAGTGTAAAACCAACGCACGCTCGTATCAGCAATGGCGGTGTGGTTGGCGCCTCGTCTCGGCTGGTTGTCGTATTTACGGCGGTCCTCCAAGACAAGGGCACCGCCTCGCAGGGCCATCGGAAGTTAGTGTTGGTGAAGTCATGTCGCCTCCTCGCCACCACACCTCATCTTCACGGGCTCCGTGTCGCAAAGAACACCATGTAGTGGTAAGAGTTGGTGAAGCCATGTCATTGCGTAGCGCCATCTTCTTCACATCGCGGGCTCCGTGTTGCGGACAGCACCGAGGAAGTGTATCATCTTCATGGCTCCGGGTCGCGGGCTCCATCTTGATGAGGTAGACATTGGTGGTGATGTCCCGCGAGCTCCACGCCTCCGTCCTCTGCGACACCAGCTTGATGATGTTGATGGTGAACGTCATCCTGGCGAGCTCAATGTCCTTGTCATCCTCCGCGGCACGCGGCGGCATCCCCGTGAGCTCCATGCCTCCGGGGTCCAGCTTGATGATGTTGATGTTGGTGGCGTCCTCCTTGCGAACTCCATGCCAATGATACTCCGCGGTACCGAGTTGACGATGTTGGCGATGGGAATCGTCTTGGCGAGCTCCACGCCTACGTCCTCCATGGCACCGGCTTGGTGATGTTGTCATTGGTGTCGTCTGGGCGAGCTCCGCGCCACTATCCACCGCGGCACGGCGGCAGCATCCTTGCGAGCCTCCACGCCTTTGTCCTCCATGGGCGCCGGCTTAATGACGAAGACGACGAGGTTCGTCCTAGCGAGCTCCGTCTCGCCATTCTCCACGGCACGCGGCGGCATCCCTGCGAGCTCCACATCTCCGGGCTCCAGCTTGATGAAGTAGACGTCTACGGCATCCCAACGGGCGCCGCGCCTCCGTCCTCTAACTCCAGTATAACGAAGTAGATGGTGGGTGTCCTCCTTGCAAGCTCCCCCTCACGATCCTTGCGACACCGGGTTGATGATGTTGACATTGACGTCGTCTTGGCGAACTCCGTGGCTCCATCCACGGCGGCACGGCGGCGGCATCCTCATGAGCCTCCACGCCTTCGTCCTCCATGGCGCCGGCTTGATGAAGTTGGCACTGACGTCGTCTTGGTGAACTCCACGCCGCGATCCACCGCGGCACGGCGGTGGCATCCTCGCGAGCCTCCACACCTTCTCCCCCATTGCACCACCTTGATGAAGAAAACAAGGGCGTCGTCCTAGCGAGCTCCATGTCGCCATCCACAGCCGCATCCTCAGACTCGCGCCTCCGGGGCTCCAGCTTGACGAGGTAGACGTCGTTGGCCTCATCAACAAGGGCGGCCAGCACCACAACGGAGTCTAGCGGGCTGCACGCCGGCAGCACCGCTAGTTTCCCGTCGTCTTTAAAGTCTTGGCGCGGTGAAGTACAAGAGTAGTCTCGTCGTCTTGGTTAGCTTGATGAAGATGATGATAACGCCCAGGAAGTGCTGCATGTTCATGAGGTCCACCGCGCCACCACGTGCTGTGTATGCATGCAAAATAAAGGACGAAGGAGAGATTAGATGATAACTTTACCATTCGGGAAGATCAACTTGGTGTTCATGTTGCTACCAAGGCGCGGCCGATCTCTCTTCTCTCCTTTACTTCTTGCTGCGTGAATTCTGGGACCGTGGTGGCTGGATGGGTTCGGATGTGGTTATGCGTGCCTGCGTGAGTTCTGATGCGTGAGTTCTCGGTTGTGTAAGGTCGTCATGTATTTATAGGCTGGAGGCGGAACCATCGGCCGGCGCCGTATGCTGGTGCAAACTTTCCAATACTTCTTCTTCTTGCCCTGCACGCCTTGCACAAGTAAAGAAAGAATCTAATACTTACCTGTTTTAGTCATGCATGCCTTCCAATGATGATGTACAAAGTCGGTTTGCCTTTGTTTCCAAAACACAAAGTTAGGCAAACTTCCGATTGCACGCATACGTCCGGTCGTGCCTTGCACCAGATATTCTTTTCTTCTTCTTCTTAGGATTGCACTAGGTATTCAGGTATAGTATACACACGCTTGCCGGCCGGCCGAGATACCCGAATACGTATACATAATACTCCCTCCGTTCTAATTGTTTCAAATTAGATGACTCAATTTTATACTAACTTTAGTACAAAGCTAGTACAAAGTTGGGTCATCTATTTTATAACGGAGGGAGTACTTGGCAAAGCTTGTCACGTGCATGCCAAACTTTTTTCTGCTTTTGAACGTGCATGCATAACTATTATTGTATGTGGGTAGGGGTACTTGATACCAATGATCTGCACTTAAAATTCATCGAAGATTTAAAAAAAAATATGTGAGTCCTTCAAAATAACAATAAAAAAATTTAATTAAAAAAACTCATCGAACAAGCCCTATTATGTGGAGAAGATGCTTGCAAGTGACAAGAAGACTTGGGTTCTGAACCCCTTTCTGGATATTATGCATTGGATCTTCCGCAACTCTATGTTTCCTCGCATTGGGAACAAGGACAAGGTACATGCATATCTCGTGGACATGATGCTCATTTGTGAGGAGGCACGTCATGCTCAGACTCAACCACTTGATATCTCACATATCATGTGGTGTGAGTTACGTTTTGCGGTGTTCACCCGCAAAGTGCCTATCTATGGTCCGTACATATTTCTGCTGATCACCAAGACTTGGGAGAAGCTCTATCCTAATGAAGAGTTTGAGGCTCCTCACTGGGTTCGTCATGAGCCTATCAAGCTCCGCATCAAGAGCCAGTGGGCTAACACTAGTACCCGTGCTAAGGCTGCATCGGCTCAGATGGACGTAGATGAGGAGGATGCAGCTGATGAGGACAGTTCTGGAGGGTATACTCCCTCCTCGTCTGAGCCCTCGTGGGCCAAAAAGCTGAAGAGCAAGATGAAGGCTCTGTTTTGTATGCAGGCCAAGGGGCAACACAAGTCACATGTCACTCAGAAGCAGGTTCGCCAGCGCGACAAGAAGATCTTAAGGACTTTTGGCGATGATATGTCTAGTGGCTCTGAGAAGATCATTACTCCAGAGGCTGAGTGGATTGCCAAGCAGGACTACAAGTGGTCTGATTCCGAGGAGGAGCAGCAGGAGACTGACGAGGCGCGTGACGACTGATCGCTTCCGCCTGAGCTGCCACTTATATCATAGGAGTCTTCTCTTCCCTTTTGGTGTCTCGATGCCAAAGGGGGAGAGAGTGTAGGATTTGTGTGTGTCTTGTGTCGTGTATTTTGCTTTCGTTCGATTGAACCTTGAATTTCGTTTTCTTTCTGTTGGTTTGTGTCGTGTGTGTGAGACCTATCATATGGTGTGAGACATATGCACTCTACTCCTTATAGCTTCATTATGTCTATGCTATATAGTAGGTTGTGAGCATATGCTTCACTTGCCCTGTTACTCTTTGCTCACGATATCCTCCTTGCATCCATGCGTAGCGTTATATTATTAGTTGCAAGGAGTGTGTTGTTTATAAAATATAGGGGGAGTGTTGATCCTAGTATGTGCGATGTGCAGTCCAAAGTATCTTCATAAGAATGCACACATCTAGGGGGAGCTTGCCCATATTTTTTATTCATTTTGGAGTTTGCTTATTTTATATATATATCTATGTGCAAATCCCGTATTGTCATCAATCCACCAAAAAGGGGGAGATTGTAAGGGCATATTTCTCCCTAAGTAGTTTTGGTGATTGATGACAATGCTTTTGTGGACTAATCATGTGCATTGAGCATTTCAGATATCTCATGCCTAGGCACAAGACGATTAAGTGCCCCTCGGAATCTATTGAAGACGGCGTTTCCTTTTGTTTCTTTTCGGTGGAATTGAGTCATAAGAAAGCCGTACTATTAAGAGGGGATCTGCTTCGGAAAGGTTACGGTGGAATCAACACGTACACATCTATTCATTCGCACCACATTTCCTTTGCTTCATTGGAGCTCCGGCTGTTTTCGTTGTCTTTGCAAAAACAGTGGTGTTCTACTATTTTCACTCTGACGCATGTGGTAGTACCGCTCAAAGAAAATGGTAGTACCGCACTGCCACACGGTAGTATCGATCAACGGTTCCGGTAGTACCGCACAACGCGGTAGTACCATACCAAGGACGCGGTAGTACCGTGTGTCCGGCCCCAGCGTCGTAACTAGTACGGAAGTAGGAGAGGAAGTAAAAAAATTCTTCCGCGTCCTACGCGGTAGTACCACTCCAAGCAAGCAGTAGTACCGTGTCGGGTTTTTGCATCGATCAAACCTCTACGGAAATAGCCGCGGATGTAATTTAATTAGTCCGTGCTCTTACCTGACCGGTCTGACCCTGCCTTGCGGTAGTACCGCAAGGACGTGCAGTAGTACCGCTCTCGCAGTACTACCGCCTGTTGCCATACGCAACATGGGCTAGATCTGGCTCATGTCGCGCCAGCGGTAGTACCGCACCTGGAGCGATAGTACCGCAGGGCCGTGCGATAGTACCGCAAGTCAAGTGCGGTAGTACCGCATGTTGCGGGCGGAGTTGGTGGATAACGGTTGGATTTGTTCTTCCACTATATAAGGTCAGTCTTCTTCCTCAAGAAGACTCACATCTTCCTCCCCAAGCTCCATTGTTGCTCAAAGCTCCATTTCCGCCCGATCTCTCTCCCTAGCCAATCAAACTTGTTGATTTCCTAGGGATTGCTTGAGAAGGCATCGATCTACACTTCCACCAAGAGAAATTTGATTCCCCCCCACTAATCCCTTGCGGATCTTGTTACTCTTGGGTGTTTGAGCATCCTAGACAGTTGAGGTCACCGCGGAGCCATAGTCCATTGTGGTGAAGCGTCGTGGTGTCATTGGGAGCCTCCAATTCGGTTGTGGAGATAGCCCCAACCTTGTTTGTAAAGGTTCGGTCGCCGCCTTCAAGGGCACCACGAGTGGAATCACGGCACTTTGCATTGTGTGAGGGCGTGAGGAGAATACGGTGGCCCTAGTGGCTTCTTGGGGAGCGTTGTGCCTCCACACCGCTCCAACGGAGACGTACTTCCTCTCAAAGGGAAGGAACTTCAGTAACACATCCTTGTCTTCACCGGCTCCACTTGTGATTATTTCTTACCTTTACTTGTGCAAGCTTTTGTTGTATATCCTAGCTTGCTTGCTTGTGTGCTTGTTATTGTTGCATCATATAGGTTGTCCATCTAGTTGCATTTCTAGACAACCTACTTTGTTGCTAAGTTTAATTTGGTAAAAAAAAGCTAAAAATTGTTAGTTTCCTATTCAACCCCCCCCCCCCCTCTAGTCAACCATATGGATCCTTTCAACTTGTGATGGAGAAGTAATAAAAGTGACGGAGTGCATAATAAAGTTCTCTATCACAAGTGGCAATATAAAGTGACATTTCTTTGCATTAAGATTTTGTGCATCCAATCAAAAAGCGCATGAAAACCTTTGCTTCGCTCTACAAAGGGCATATCTTTTATTTTATTGTCTACCTTCATGCAAGAGTCATGGTGATCTTCACCCTTCCTTTTATATTTTCTCTTTTGGCAAGCACTATATGTTTGAGAAAGATTCATACATACATATCCACTTGGATGTAGGTGATCATAAACTATTATTCTTGACATTACCCTTGAGGTAAATGGTTGGGAGGCGAAACTATAAGCTCATGTCTTTCTAAGGGTATGATTGAAGCTTTGATCTCATAAGTATCGCGTGAGTGTTAGCATTTATGAAAGATTAAATGATGCTTGAGTACGTGAACTTGCTAAATAAGAGCTCTTACATTGACTCTTTCCTATATTACGACAAATTCAATTATTTCAATGACTGAGACCATGGTTTGTTAGATTTCAATAAAGTTTTTGGGTTCATACTTTACCTTGTGAATGAATTATTACTTTAGCATAAGAAGTTATATGACAATATATTGTTTTTATAAAAGATTATCATGATGCCTTCATGTCTGTATTTTATTTTATCGACACCTCTATCTCTAAACTTGTGGTCATGATTATCGATTTCAACTTTCGCTTGAGGACAAGCGAGGTCTAAGCTTGGGGGAGTCGATACGTCCATTTTTCATCATGCTTTTATGTTGATATTTATTGCATTATGGAATGTTATTTCACTTTATGATACAATTCTCATGTCTTTTCTCTCTTATTTTACAAGATTTACATGAAGAAGGAGAATGCCGACAACTGGAATTCTGGACCGGAAAGGAGCATAAGTAAACTAACTATTTAAGCAATTTAAATGAGGCCAGAAATAACAACAACAATTCCGGAAAATCCTCATGTGCATGTTTAGCAATTTTAAGCAAACAACAATTTTAACAATTTAATTGTTGTTATCATGATGTGAATGACATTTGCAAGTTTTTATGCAATTTTATGAAAACTTTGGCGTGTTATATATGGAGCATTTGTCCCCACGACGGAAAGAAAGGGGTGTCATGGTGGCGAAAACGGAAACGGTGCCACGACAACATTCCGGTCATCCGGTAACTCATGGAGAAACCGATGCAAAGAAACATAGGAGGTGTGGAAGGTGCAAAAGCAATGGGGAGTGATCCCTGATAACGGGTTTCCCACGGGTCGGTAGCATGGGAACGAGGGTTGTGCACGAAACAATTCGGACATGGTGCAAGCACGGGCATCGCATACACACAAGCATTTGTTCACGGGCATCTCGGCGTTATACCTTTGAAGCGTGCGTTTTGGAGCGGTTCAAGTTCGTCGAGGGAAGTAGTGGAAGTAGTTGTTCTCGGGGCGTCGTGGGAAGTAGTCGTTCACGTTTCATAGTCGTACACGTCGGCGGTAGTCAAACTCATATCGTCATGGGAGTAGTGGTACATGACGACCGTAGAGGTGCTCACGATCTTGGCGATGGTAGTGGTACACGTTGTCTTGTCGAATCCACGACGGCGGTAGACGTGCATGTTACGTAGATGAACTTGACAAATTCGAGCTCTTCGGGGTCGACGACAGTGGTACTTGATGGTCTCGGGTCTTGGTGACGGTAGGTGTACATGTCGGCGGTAGTTGAACTTGGTGTATCCAAGGTCTTGGTGTCCAGGGATTCACAACCTCGCGTCGAAGGCACTTGCGCTTGGCAGCGGCGGCACTGTGCAGAGGCAAACAGAGGCGCTTGTACAGGGAGTGGAACCGATCTGGATGGACAGAGGCGCTTGTACAGGGAGTGGAACCGATCTGGATGGACCTCAGCTCCTCGGTGAGAAAGCGATGCAGGGGCGAGTGGAACCAAGGCTAGGCCGGTCGGACCAGGAAACGACGAGCGTGGCAAGAGAAGGAGGCGATGGGAGAGGCTGGAGATGGTGGTGGCCTGGTGCATGGGCAGAGCAGCCGGAGGTCAAAGGCAACCCGTCGGGGTGAATCAACGGCGATAAGCGGGTCGAACGTTCGGCGCCATGCCCGGGGTTGGACTGGCGGCTGAAGGAGGCGGCCATGGCGTGGCCGTTTGTGACACCCCGAGACCGGTGCGCCAGGTGTCAGCTAGTTATTCGTCGTCGTTGCCATGTCATCTGCTTGCGTGTTGCATCTTGCCATGTCATCATGTGTGTTGCATCATCATGTTTTCAAAACTTGCATCCGTCCAAGTCCGTCCGTCCTCTCCGTTGTCCGTTCTGAGCCCAGACACACTTGCACGCGCCCGCGGTGCCTCCGAATATTTATTTTATGAGTAGCCGGAAAATGTTCTCGGAATGGGTTGAAACTTGGCGTGTGGTCTTATTATAGCATAGGCAGACCGCCTGTCAAGTTTCGTCGCGTGCGGAGTTCGTTTGATAGCCCAACGGTTAACCGTGTTAACCGTCGGAAGCCTTTTCTCTTTTGGCCCAGCACCCCTTTCACACAGCCCACCAAGCCCATTCTAACCCCTCCATTCTCTTGGCTGTTCGATCACGATCGCGTGGCCGCGAACCGCTCCTCATTTGGACACTCCTAATTCCCTCTACCTATATATATGTGCCTACCCCCGAAATTTTCGCGGATGAAACCCTAGTCTCCTCCCTCTCGCGCCGCCGGACATGTCCATCCGCGCCGGACATGTCCGCCGGACACGTCGCTCCGTCCAATCAGAGCGCGCCACCTCACCCGCGCCGCCGCCCCGAGCCAACCAGAGGCTGCCACGTGGCCTCCCCACACCTCCACTCCGCCGCGGAACGCGGAGCCCAACGCGGGCCTGCGCGAGCCCGCAGCCGCCGCCGCCAGATCCCGCATCCCGCGCCTCGCCTCTTCCGCCGTCGGCAGGCCAGCGCCTTCGTTGTTGGGGAACGTAGTATTTTAAAATTTTCCTACGATCACGCAAGATCTATCTACCAGATGCATAGCAACGAGAGGGGAGAGTGAGTCTACGTACCCTCGTAGACCAAAAGCGGAAGCGTTAGAACAACGCGGTTGATGTTGTCGTACATCTTCATGGCCCGACCGATCAAGCACCGAAACTACGGCACCTCCGAGTTCTAGCACACGTTCAGCTCGATGACGTCCCTCGAACTCCGATCCAGCCGAGTGTCGAGGGAGAGTTCCGTCAGCACGACGGCGTGGTGACGATCTTGATGTTCTACCGTCGCAGGGCTTCGCCTAAGCACCGCTACAATATTTATCGAGGAGAACTATGGTGGAGGGGGGCACCGCACACGGCTAAGAGATCAAGAGATCAATTGTTGTGTCTAGAGGTGCCCCCCTGCCCCCGTATATAAAGGAGGGAGGGAGAGGCCGGCCCTAGAGGGGGCGCACCAAGTGTGGGGAGTCCTACTAGGACTCCCAAGTCCTAATAGGATTCCCCTTTCCTTTCCGGAGTAGGAGAGAAGGAAAGAGGGGGAGAGGGAGAAGGAAAAAGGGGCTGCACCCCTTGTCCAATTCGGACCAGAAGGGGGTGCACGCCTCCTTCCTTTTGGCCTCTCTCCTCTATTCCCGTAACTCCCCGGTACTCTGAAAATACTCGAATCACTCGGAACCTTTCCGATGTCCGAATATAGTCGTCCAATATATCGATTTTTACGTCTCGACCATTTTGAGACTCCTCGTCATGTCCCAGATCTCATCCGGGACTCCGAACTCCTTCGGTACATCAAAACTCATAAACTCATAATAAAACTATCATCAAAACCTTAAGCGTGCGGACCCTACGGGTTCGAGAACTATGTAGACATGACCGAGACACGTCTCCGGTCAATAACCAATAGCGGAACCTGGATGCTCATATTGGCTCCCACATATTCTACGAAGATCTTTATCGGTCAAACCGCATAACAACATACATTGTTCCCTTTGTCATCGGTATGTTACATGCCCGAGATTCGATCGTCGGTATCTCAATACCTAGTTCAATCTCGTTGCCAACAAGTCTCTTTACTCGTTCCGTAATACATCATCCCGCAACTAACTCATTAGCTGCAATGCTTGCAAGGCTTATAGTGATGTGCATTACCGAGTGGGCCCAGAGATACCTCTCTGACAATCGGAGTGACAAATCCTAATCTCGAAATACGCCAACCCAACAAGTACCTTCGGAGACACCTGTAGAGTACCTTTATAATCACCCAGTTACGTTGTGACGTTTGGTAGCACACAAAGTGTTCCTCCGGTATTCGGGAGTTGCATAATCTCATAGTCATAGGAACATGTATAAGTCATGAAGAAAGCAATAGCAGTAAAACTTAAACGATCATAGTGCTAAGCTAACGGATGGGTCTTGTCAATCAGATCATTCTCCTAATGATGTGATCTCGTTGATCAAATGACAACTCATGTCTATGGCTAGGAAACATAACCATCTTTGATCAATGAGCTAGTCTAGTAGAGGCATACTAGGGACACTCTGTTTTGTCTATGTATTCACACATGTATTAAGTTTCCGGTTAATACAATTCTAGCATGAATAATAAACATTTATCATGATATAGGGAAATAAATAGTAACTTTATTATTGCCTCTAGGGCATATTTCCTTCAGTCTCCCACTTGCACTAGAGTCAATAATCTAGTTCACATCGCCATGTGATTTAACACCGATAGTTCACATCGTCATGTGATTAACACCCAAAGGGTTTACTAGAGTCAATAATCTAGTTCACATCACTATGTGATTAACACCCAAAGAGTACTAAGGTGTGATCATGTTTTGCTTCGTGAGAGAAGTTTAGTCAACGGGTCTGTCACATTCAGATCTGTATGTATTTCGCAAATGTCTATGTGTCTACAATGCTCTGCATGGAGCTACTCTAGCTAATTGCTCCCACTTTCAATACGCATCCAGATTGATACTTAGAGTCAGCTGGATTTAGTGTCAAAGCTTGCATCGGCGTAACCCTTTACGACGAACTCTTTATCACCTCCATAATCGTGAAACATTTCCTTAGTCATCCAGTTACTAAGGATAATTTTGACCGCTGTACAGTGATCTACTCCTGGATCACTATTGTACCCTCTTGACAAACTCATGGCAAGGTACACAACATGTTTGGTACACAGCATGGCATACTTTATAGAACCTATGGCTGAGGCATAGGGAATGACTTTCATTCTCTCTATATTTTTCTGCCGTGGCCTGGCTTTGAGTCTTACTCAACTTCACACCTTACAAGTCAGGTAAGAACTCCTTCTTTGACTAATCCATTTTGAACTACTTCAAAATCATATCAAGGTATGTACTCATCGAAAGTCTTATCAAGCGTCTTGATCTATCTCTATAGATCTTGATGCCCAATATGTAAGCAGCTTCACCAAGGTCTTTCTTTGAAAAACTCCTTTCAAACACTCCTTTATGCTTTCCAGAAAATTCTACATCATTTCCGATCGACAATATGTCATTCACATATACTTATCAGAAAGGTTGTAGTGCTCCCACTCACTTCTTGTAAATACAGGCTTCACTGCAAGTCTGTATAAATCTATATGCTTTGATCAACTTATCAAAGCGTATATTCCAACTCCGAGATGCTTGCACCAGTCCATAGATGGATCGCTGGAGCTTGCACATTTTGTTAGCACCTTTAGGATTGACAAAACCTTCTGGTTGCATCATATACAAGTATTCTTTAATAAATCCATTAAAGAATGCAGTTTTGTTATCCATTTGCCAGATTTCATAAAATGCGGCAATTGCTAACATGATTCGGACAGACTTAAGCATCGCTACGGGTGAGAAAGTCTCATCGTAGTCAACTCCTTGAACTTGTTGAAAAACTTTCACAACAAGTCGAGCTTTGTAAACAGTAACATTACTGTCAGCGTCAGTCTTCCTCTTGAAGATCCATTTATTTTCGATGGCTTGCCGACCATCGGGCAAGTCAACCAAAGTCCACACTTTGTTCTCATACATGGATCCCATCTCAGATTTCATGGTCTCAAGCCATTTTGCGGAATCTGGGCTCATCATCGCTTCCTCATAGTTCGTAGGTTCATCATGGTCCAGTAACATGACTTCCAGAACCGAGTTGCCGTACCACTCTGGTGCGGAACGTACTCTGGTTGATCTACGAAGTTCAGCAGTAACTTGATCCGAAGTTTCATGATCATCATCATTAGCTTCCTCACTAATTGGTGTAGGAATCACTGGAACCAGTTTCTGTGATGTACTACTATCCAATTCGGGAGAAGGTACAATTACCTCATCAAGTTCCACTTTCCTCCCACTCACTTCTTTCGAGAGAAACTCCTTCTCTAGAAAGGATCCACTCTTAGCAACAAAGACCTTGCCTTCGGATCTGTGATAGAAGGTGTACCCAACAGTTTCTTTTGGGTATCCTATGAAGATTTACTTCTCCGATTTGGGTTCGAGCTTATCATGTTGAAACTTTTTCACATAAGCATCGCAGTCCCAAACTTAAAGAAATGACAGCTTAGGTTTCTCGTCAAACCACAGTTCATACGGTGTCATCTCCACGGATTTAGATGGTGCCCTATTTAACGTGAATGTATCTGTCTCTAATGCATAACCCCAAAAGGGATAGTGGTAGATCGGTAAGAGACATCATCGATCGCACCATATCTAATAAAGTACGGTTATGACGTTCGGACACACCATTACACTATGGTGTTCCAGGTGGCGTGAGTAGTGAAACTATTTCACATTGTTTTTACTAAAGGCCAAACTCGCTAACTCAAATATTTTACCTCTACGATCATATCGTAGAAACTCTTATTTTCTTGTTACGATGATTCTCCACTTCACTCTAAAATTCTTTGAACTTTTCAAATGTTTTAGACTTGTGCTTCATTAAGTAGATATACCCATATCTGCTCAAATCATCAGTGAAGGTCAGAAAATAACGATACCCGCCGCGAGCTTCAACACTCATTGGTCCACATACATCTGTATGTATGATCTCCAACAAATCTGTTGCTCGCTCCATTGTTCCGGAGAACGGAGTTTTAGTCATCTTGCCCATGAGGCATGGTTCGCAAGCACCAAGTGATTCATAATCAAGTGATTTCAAAAGTCCATCACTATGGAGTTTCTTCATGCGCTTTACACCATTATGACCTAAACAGCAGTGCCACAAATAAGTTGCACTATCATTATTAACCTTGCATCTTTTGGCTTCAATATTATGAATATGTGTATCACCACGATCGAGATCCAACAAACTATTTTCATTGGGTGTATGACCATCGAAGGTTTTATTCATGTAAACAGAATAACAATTATTCTATGACTTTAAATGAATAACCGTATTGCAACAAATATGATCAAATCATATTCATGCTCAACGCAAATGCCAAATAACATTTATTTAGGTTTTACACTAATCCCGAAAGTATAGGGAGTGTGCGATGATGATCATATCAATCTTGGAACCACTTCCAACACACATCGTCACTTCACCTTTAACTAGTCTCTATTCATTCTGCAATTCTCGTTTCGAGTTACTAATTTTAGCAACTGAACCGGTATCAAATACCCAGGGGTTGCTATGAACACTAGTAAAGTACACATCAATAATCTGTATATCAAAATATACCTTTGTTCACTTTGCCATCCTTCATATCCGCCAAGTATCTAGGGCAGTTCCACTTCCAGTGACCATTTCCTTTGCAGTAGAAGCACTTAGTTTCAGGCTTGAGTTTTATCTTTGGGTTTCTTCACGGGAGTGACAACTTGCTTGTCATTCTTCTTGAAGTTCCCCTTCTATCCCTTTGCCCTTTACTTGAAACAAGTGGTCTTGTTAACCATCAACACTTGATGCTTTTTCATGATTTCTACCTTCGCCGACTTCAGCATTGCGAAGAGCTCGGGAATTCCTTTCGTCATCCCTTGCATATTATAGTTCATCACGAAGTTCTACTAACTTGGTGATAGTGACTAGAGAACTTTGTCAATTACTATCTTATCTGGAAGATTAACTCCCACTTGATTCAAGTAATTGTAGTACCCAGACAATCTGAGCACATGCTCACTGGTTGAGCTATTCTCCTCCATCTTGTAGGCAAAGTACTGTCAGAAGTCTTATACCTCTCGACACGGGCATGAGTATGAAATACTAATTTCAACTCTTGGAACATCTTATATGCTCCGTGGCGTTCTTAACATTTTTGAAGTCCCGGTTCTAAGCCATAAAGCATGGTGCACTTAAACTATCAAGTAGTCATCATACCGAGCTTTTGTCAAAACGTTCATAACGTCTACATCTGCTCCTGCAATAGGTATGTCACCTAGCGGTGCATCAAGGACATAATTCTCTGTGCAGCAATGAGGATAATCCTCAGATCACGGAACAATTCCGCATCATTGCTACTAACATCTTTCAACTTAGTTTTCTCTAGGAACATATAAAAAATAAACGGGGAGCAACATCACGAGCTATTGATCTACAACATAGATATGCTAATACTACGAGGACTAAGTTCATGATAAATTAAAGTTCAATTTAATCATATTACTTAAGAATTCCCACTTAGATAGACATCCCTCTAGTCATCTAAATGATCACGTGATCCAAATCAACTAAACCATGTCCGATCATCACGTGAGATGGAGTAGTTTCAATGGTGAACATCTTATGTTGATCATATCTACTATATGATTCACGCTCGACCTTTCGGTCTCCAGTGTTCCGAGTCCATATCTGCATATGCTAGGCTCGTCAAGTTTAACCCGAGTATTCTGCGTGTGCAAAACTGGCTTACACCCGTTGTATTTGAACATAGAGCTTATCACACCCGATCATCACGTGGTGTCTCGGCACAACGAACTTTCGCAACGGTGCATACTCAGGGAGAACACTTATACCTTGAAATTTAGTAAGGGATCATCTTATAATGCTACCGTCGAACTAAGCAAAATAAGAAGCATAATAAGATAAACATCACATGCAATCAAAATATGTGACATGATATGGCCATCATCATCTTGTGCTTTTGATCTCCATCTCCAAAGCACCGTCATGATCACCTTCGTCACCGGCGCGACACCTTGATATCCATCGTAGCATCATTGTCGTCTCGCCAACTATTGCTTCTACGACTATCGCCACCGCTTAGTGATAAAGTAAAGCAATTACATGGCGATTGCATTTCATACAATAAAGCGACAACCATATGGCTCCTGCCAGTTGCCGATAACTTTACAAAACATGATCATTTCATACAAAACCGTATAACTCATCATGTCTTGACCATATCACATCACAACATGCCCTGCAAAAACAAGTTAGACGTCCTCTACTTTGTTGTTGCAAGTTTTACGTGGCTGCTACGGGCTTAGCAAGAACCGTTCTTACCTACGCATACAAAACCACAACGATATTTCGTCAAGTATGTGCTGTTTTAACCTTCACAAGGACCGGGCGTAGCCACACTTGATTCAACTAAAGTTGGAGAAACTGACACCCGCCAGCCACCTGTGTGCGAAGCACGTCGGTAGGACCAGTCTCGCGTAAGCGTACGCGTAATGTCGGTCCGGGCCGCTTCATCCAACAATACCGCCGAATCAAAGTATGACATGCTGGTAAGCAGTATGACTAGTATCGTCCACAACTCGCTTGTGTTCTACTCGTGCATATCATCTACGCATAGACCTGGCTCTGATACCACTGTTGGGGAACGTAGTATTTTAAAATTTTCCTACGATCACGGAAGATCTATCTACCAGATGCATAGCAACGAGAGGGGAGAGTGAGTCTACGTACCCTCATAGACCGAAAGCGGAAGCGTTAGAACAACGCGGTTGATGTTGTCGTACATCTTCATGGCCCGACCGATCAAGCACCGAAACTACGGCACCTCCGAGTTCTAGCACACGTTCAGCTCGATGACGTCCCTCGAACTCCGATCCAACCGAGTGTCGAGGGAGAGTTCCGTCAGCACGACGGCGTGGTGACGATCTTGATGTTCTACCGTCGCAGGGCTTCGCCTAAGCACCGCTACTATATTTATCGAGGAGAACTATGATGGAGGGGGGCACCGCACACGGCTAAGAGATCAAGAGATTAATTGTTGTGTCTAGATGTGCCCCCCTGCCCCCGTATATAAAGGAGGGAGGGAGAGGCCGGCCCTAGAGGGGGCGCACCAAGTGTGGGGAGTCCTACTAGGACTCCCAAGTCCTAGTAGGATTCCCCTTTCCTTTCCGGAGTAGGAGAGAAGGAAAGAGGGGGAGAGGGAGAAGGAAAAAGGGGCTGCACCCCTTGTCCAATTCGGACCAGAAGGGGGGTGCACGCCTCCTTCCTTTTGGCCTCTCTCCTCTATTCCCGTAACTCCCCGGTACTCCGAAAATACTCGAATCACTCGGAACCTTTCCGATGTCCGAATATAGTCGTCCAATATATCGATTTTTACGTCTCGACCATTTTGAGACTCCTCGTCATGTCCACGATCTCATCCGAGACTCCGAACTCCTTCGGTACATCAAAACTCATAAACTCATAATAAAACTATCATCGAAACCTTAAGCGTGCGGACCCTACGGGTTCGAGAACTATGTTGACATGACCGAGACACGTCTCCGGTCAATAACCAATAGCGGAACCTGGATGCTCATATTGGCTCCCACATATTCTACGAAGATCTTTATCGGTCAAACCGCATAACAACATACATTGTTCCCTTTGTCATCGGTATGCTACATGCCCGAGATTCGATCGTCGGTATCTCAATACCTAGTTCAATGTCGTTACCAACAAGTCTCTTTACTCGTTCCGTAATACATCATCCCGCAACTAACTCATTAGCTGCAATGCTTGCAAGGCTTATAGTGATGTGCATTACCGAGTGGGCCCAGAGATACCTCTCTGACAATCGGAGTGACAAATCCTAATCTCGAAATACGCCAACCCAACAAGTACCTTCGGAGACACTTGTAGAGTACCTTTATAATCACCCAGTTATGTTGTGACGTTTGGTAGCACACAAAGTGTTCCTCCGGTATTCGGGAGTTGCATAATCTCATAGTCATAGGAACATGTATAAGTCATGAAGAAAGCAATAGCAGTAAAACTTAAACGATCATAGTGCTAAGCTAACGGATGGGTCTTGTCCATCAGATCATTCTCCTAATGATGTGATCTCGTTGATCAAATGACAACTCATGTCTATGGCTAGGAAACATAACCATCTTTGATCAATGAGCTAGTCTAGTAGAGGCATACTAGGGACACTCTGTTTTGTCTATGTATTCACACATGTATTAAGTTTCCGGTTAATACAATTCTAGCATGAATAATAAACATTTATCATGATATAAGGAAATAAATAATAACTTTATTATTGCCTCTAGGGCATATTTCCTTCAGTCTCCCACTTGCACTAGAGTCAATAATCTAGTTCACATCGCCATGTGATTTAACACCGATAGTTCACATCGTCATGTGATTAACACCCAAAGGGTTTACTAGAGTCAATAATCTAGTTCACATCGCTATGTGATTAACACCCAAAGAGTACTAAGGTGTGATCATGTTTTGCTTCGTGAGAGAAGTTTAGTCAACGGGTCTGTCACATTCAGATCTGTATGTATTTCGCAAATGTCTATGTGTCTACAATGCTCTGCATGGAGCTACTCTAGCTAATTGCTCCCACTTTCAATACGCATCCAGATTGATACTTAGAGTCGGCTGGATTTAGTGTCAAAGCTTGCATCGGCGTAACCCTTTACAACGAACTCTTTATCACCTCCATAATCGTGAAACATTTCCTTAATCATCCAGTTACTAAGGATAATTTTGACCGTTGTACAGTGATCTACTCCTGGATCACTATTGTACCCTCTTGACAAACTCATGGCAAGGTACACAACATGTTTGGTACACAGCATGGCATACTTTATAGAACCTATGGCTGAGGCATAGGGAATGACTTTCATTCTCTCTATATTTTTCTGCCGTGGTCTGGCTTTGAGTCTTACTAAACTTCACACCTTACAAGTCAGGTAAGAACTCCTTCTTTGACTGATCCATTTTGAACTACTTCAAAATCATATCAAGGTATGTACTCATCGAAAGTCTTATCAAGCGTCTTGATCTATCTCTATAGATCTTGATGCCCAATATGTAAGCAGCTTCACCAAGGTCTTTCTTTGAAAAACTCCTTTCAAACACTCCTTTATGCTTTCCAGAAAATTCTACATCATTTCCGATCGACAATATGTCATTCACATATACTTATCAGAAAGGTTGTAGTGCTCCCACTCACTTCTTGTAAATACAGGCTTCACCGCAAGTCTGTATAAATCTATATGCTTTGATCAACTTATCAAAGCGTATATTCCAACTCCGAGATGCTTGCACCAGTCCATAGATGGATCGCTGGAGCTTGCACATTTTGTTAGCACCTTTAGGATTGACAAAACCTTCTGGTTGCATCATATACAAGTCTTCTTTAATAAATCCATTAAAGAATGCAGTTTTGTTATCCATTTGCCAGATTTCATAAAATGCGGCAATTGCTAACATGATTCGGACAGACTTAAGCATCGCTAAGGGTGAGAAAGTCTCATCGTAGTCAACTCCTTGAACTTGTTGAAAAACTTTCGCAACAAGTCGAGCTTTGTAAACAGTAACATTACTGTCAGCGTCAGTCTTCCTCTTGAAGATCCATTTATTTTCGATGGCTTGCCGACCATCGGGCAAGTCAACCAAAGTCCACACTTTGTTCTCATACATGGATCCCATCTCAGATTTCATGATCTCAAGCCATTTTGCGGAATCTGGGCTCATCATCGCTTCCTCATAGTTCATAGGTTCATCATGGTCCAGTAACATGACTTCCAGATCCGGGTTGCCGTACCACTCTGGTGCGGAACGTACTCTGGTTGATCTACGAAGTTCAGCAGTAACTTGATCCAAAGTTTCATGATCATCATCATTAGCTTCCTCACTAATTGGTGTAGGAATCACTGGAACCGGTTTCTGTGATGTACTACTATCCAATTCGGGAGAAGGTACAATTACCTCATCAAGTTCCACTTTCCTCCCACTCACTTCTTTCGAGAGAAACTCATTCTCTAGAAAGGATCCACTCTTAGCAACAAAGACCTTGCCTTCGGATCTGTGATAGAAGGTGTACCCAACAGTTTCTTTTGGGTATCCTATGAAGATTTACTTCTCCCATTTGGGTTCGAGCTTATCAGCTTAGGTTTCTCGTCAAACCACAGTTCATATGGTGTCATCTCCACGGATTTAGATGGTGCCCTATTTAACGTGAATGTATCTGTCTCTAATGCATAACCCCAAAAGCGATAGTGGTAGATCGGTAAGAGACATCATCGATCGCACCATATCTAATAAAGTACGGTTATGACGTTCGGACACACCATTACACTATGGTGTTCCAGGTGGCGTGAGTAGTGAAACTATTTCACATTGTTTTTGCTGAAGGCCAAACTCGCTAACTCAAATATTATACCTCTACGACCATATCGTAGAAACTCTTATTTTCTTGTTACGATGATTCTCCACTTCACTCTGAAATTCTTTGAACTTTTCAAATGTTTTAGACTTGTGCTTCATTAAGTAGATATACCCATATCTGCTCAAATCATCAGTGAAGGTCAGAAAATAACGATACCCGCCGCGAGCTTCAACACTCATTGGTCCACATACATCTGTATTTATGATCTCCAACAAATCTGTTGCTCGCTCCATTGTTCCGGAGAACGGAGTTTTAGTCATCTTGCCCATGAGGCATGGTTCGCAAGCACCAAGTGATTCATAATCAAGTGATTCCAAAAGTCCATCACTATAGAGTTTCTTCATGCGCTTTACACCATTATGACCTAAACAGCAGTGCCACAAATAAGTTGCACTATCATTATTAACCTTGCATCTTTTGGCTTCAATATTATGAATATGTGTATCACCACGATCGAGATCCAACAAACTATTTTCATTGGGTGTATGACCATCGAAGGTTTTATTCATGTAAATAGAATAACAATTATTCTATGACTTTAAATGAATAACCGTATTGCAACAAATATGATCAAATCATATTCATGCTCAACGCAAATGCCAAATAACATTTATTTAGGTTTTACACTAATCCCGAAAGTATAGGGAGTGTGCGATGATGATCATATCAATCTTGGAACCACTGCCATGTTAATCTCTGTTGCAAAAGTGCATCTGGCTGTTAAGTGCTGAAACTTGTTATGGGATGCTGATTTCACTTGCTCATTACTATTGGTGTGTTTGTCTTCATGCCACATGTCAATATGTTTTAGAAGCACAATCATATGGTCTTTGCTGTGGTGCAATCCACTTTTCATGATATGCCTTGAGGTGACTTAAACAAGCTTGTAAACATGCCATGTTGTTGTTGTTATTTTATACTTAGTGAAAAAACTGCTAATTCTGGAATCTGTTATAACCTGATGTTATGTTTGCTTGATGCCCCACTCAAATCCATGCTTGTTTTGGAGTGGCCAATGATCATGTCTTGTTGTCCATGTTATTTTCTATCCATTCATGCCTTTACTTGCTCATATGGCTTGTTGTAGCTTATTTATTTCTTGCTCTCAAGTTGCTATAAATTTAACCTGTCAGGATTTTATCAGCATGATCAATTTGGTGTAGCTTGTTGCTATTGATCCATGCCTCCTATGGAGTTGCTCCAATGGAGCTGTTTGTTGTATGTGATGTCTACTACATGTCCATGATCTTTATATACTTAGTGGAGTTGATATGCATATTGTTTTGTGCCTCCGAAGGCAGCATCGTGATGATGTTTTAGCCTTCCCAGATTTTGACCAAGTCTGGATAATTTTATTGCAACTTGCCATGCTTGGTTAATTGTGTTCCAGCAAGCTTTTGGGTGTGTTCTAAGTTCATGCTTGTTAAGGAACATGTCTATTTCACATCCATGCTTCTTGCCATCATGTTTGAGTGTTGTAGCATATATATACCATGCTCCAAAGTTGCTATGTGGCTGTTAACTTCAGCTTTGCCTTGTAACTTGTTTTGCTCGTATCTTTTAGTCCGTTGCTCCGTTTTGAGAGTGTCCTATATGAAACTTGTGTGATTTTGCATGTAGAAGCATAATATCATGTTGTTTTCAAGTTTGGAGTGTGTTTTCTTGATGCTTAGGTGCATCTTGCACCGTTGACTTGTTTGACTTGTTTTGCTCATATCTTCTAGGCCGTAGCTCCGAATTAAACAAACTTCATATGAAACTTGACTAGAATTTCGAGTAGATCATCTTGTTGCATGTTAACTTGCTGTTTAACCACTTTAACTTAAAGTTTGTTCAGATCTGGACTAATTTCAAATTATGCATATGAGGACTTACCGGAGTTGTTATATGTTGATTCCGGCCTCATTTAAACTTGTTGGGTGATGTTGATCTTGAGTGCGTCATCCCTTGCCATGTATTGCATCATATATAGACTTTTCTTGCATCATACTTGGTTGAGCATCTTGTCATGTCTTGTGTGGTGTGTTTACCGTGTTGCTTGCTTCTTCTCGTTAGTGCTTTTTCCGTTGCGATCATGAGGATTCGTTCGACTACATGTGGTTCTTCTTCAAGGCTTATTCTTCATCTACTTCATGGACTCATTCTTCTTTCTTGTGGGATCTCAGGCAAGATGACCATACCCTTGGATACCTTTACTATCGTTGCCATGCTTAGTTGTCTCGATGCTATCGTTATATGTCGCGCTACCCATCTTTATTGGCAGCCCCTCTCCTTGTTGCCATGAACCTCTAACCTTTGACACCTTCCCAGCAAACCGTTTTTGGCTATGTTACCCGCTTGCTCAGCCCCTCTTATAGCGTTGTTAGTTGCAGGTGAAGATGAAGATCGCTCCGTGTTGGAACTTGTTGTTGGAATATCACGATATCTATTATTATTATTAACACACCTATATACTGGGCATGGGTGGAAGGCTTGGCCCTTTGCTCGGTGTTTTGTTCCACTCATGCCACCTTAGGAGCCAATAAACCGGCATTATGTTCCTTGATTTTGTGTTCCTTACACGGTTGGGTATATGGGGACCCCTTGACACTTCGTCTTTGAATAAAACTCTTCCAGCAAGGCCCAACATTGGTTTTAATTTGCCTCATAATAACAACTTAATTAATTAATTAAATTTGCATAGGGGGTCGCACCCTCGTGGTTTCTTCTACATAGCAGGGGGCCAGTGCTGATGGTGTTGGTCCCAAACTAGAGCCACTTGCGGTGCCACCCAGTTATCTGGGGTCTTCGGTTGCTGTATGTATTGCTCATCCGGACGTGGACTAAGACGAGATACGCGTGGCTACTATCAGGGTGTCGGCACACCGGGAGGTCTTGCTGGACTTGTTTTACCATTGTCGAAATGTCTGGTGCACCGGGATTCCGAGCCTGATCGGATTGTCCCTAAGATAAGGGGTGATAATATTATTATTACTTCTGCTGATCGTGAGAGCTTGTGATGGGCTAAGTTGGGACATCCCTGCAGGGTTATGATCTTTCGAAAGCCATGCCCTCGGCTATGTGGCAGATTGGAATTTGTTCATGTCCGGTTGTAGAAAACTTGACACAGGATCCGAGTTAAAACAAACAACCGTGTGAGTAACCGTGACTGTCTCTTTTCACTTTGAGAAGAGAACACGGTGGGGTTATGTATGACTCGTAGGTAGTTCAGGATCTTTAGCGATCACTACTAGTTTGCGACCGTTGGCGTAGATGCTCATCTTATTCTTGTACTCATAAGTTAGCCACCATACTTATGCTTAGCCACTGCTGCAACCTAACCACTTTACCTCTTCCTACCCTTTAAGCTTTGCTAGTCTTGTTACCCATGGTTATGGGATTGCTGAGTCCTCGTGGCTCACAGTTACTACAACAGCAGTTGCAGGTGCAGGTGTCCGATGACTTGACGTGAGAGCGATGTCCTTTGTGTTGGAGTTCTTTCTTCTTCTTCTTCTTCTTCTTCTTCTTCAGTCTTGGGTTAGGTTATGGGTCGGCAGCCTGGGATAGCAGATGGATGTCTTTGTGCTTTTCTTGTTTGCATCCGTAGTCGCATGTCTTGTATTGATGTTGTTGTATTCATGTGACTTGTATGTATTGTTGTATCCCCCATGTATGTATGTAATGGTACGATGTAATGATATCCATCTTGCTAAGCGCCCGAAATGCGGTTGTGCCCCAATCACGTAAGTGTCGCGTGATCAGGATAGAATCGCATCTTGGGCCTGACAAGTTGGTATCAGAGCCTCGACCGACCATAGGAGCCCCCTTGATTGTTCGTAGCTTGGCCGTTGTTGAGTCTAGCAGAAAACTTTTTCAGAGTCTAGTTATATCGGAGAGTAGGAATTCTTTTTACTCCTCAGCCCCTTCTGGTGAGGAATCTTGACGTAGGTGTTTTGAATTACTCCTCTTCCCCTTCAAATTTTTTTAGGATGACGTGGTTAGTTTCCGTTCATTGCGTTGTTAGTTCTTTCATCTGGTGCATCTCTCGTCAAGTGGACTCGACCCTCTTCTTCTTTGCAAGTGCAACCCTCATTTCTTTTCAACCGACGGTGTTTTCCCCGTCCGATGTGTTCCTTCATTTTTCCCACCCGCCCACCCTTTTTCTTCTCGGAGACGGAGCCCATAATCGAGTATCCATCCTACTCGTGTCATCCTCTGCATTCTTCCTCAGTTTTCAACCGGTGAATTCTCGTCTAGCTCGTCATCATTCTTCTCCTTTATTCTCCAATGAATTCTCCTCTCGTTCGGCATTCTTCATCTCTTTTCTTTCCGGTGGTTCTAATTCTATTAGTATCTGGTGCTCTTCATATTCTTTTCCCTCTGCTCAAGTGTTTTCCCCCTTGCTCGTTTACCTCTCGCCATTTAATTGTTCCGGAGTTCCGAAGACATCTCAGGAGATTCGTCCCTGTTCAAATAAATTAGAGGTCGTCACCTCATTCGAGTTTTTCAATCGTTCCGGTGCTTCATCTCGTTTCGATCCTTTCAACGATGTTTCTTTTCGGCGGACTCATAACCCACAGGTATTCCCAGGATCTCACCTCACTCTTTTATTTTCCGGAGTGTTCCGAAATTCTTTTCAAGTATGACGTAAGTATGGATTCCATCAGTCATATGCCTTCTCCAAGATCGTTTTTAATTCTTTTCATTCTTGTTTCAAGCTTTCTTCTTTTCATTCTTCCGGAGTATTTCATGAATTCTTTTCTTTGTGTTCCTCCGAAGGCCATCATTTCAGAAGATTTATTCGTTCTCAGCTTTCAACTTCGTCCTCCAAATATTCTTCGTTGATGCCTCTTCGTTCGTCTCACATTCGTCCGGTGCTTCCTTCAAATATTCTTAATTAGTTCGTGATCTCTTCGTTCTCTTGTATCTAAATTCCCCAAGTACTTTATTCTTCCCGGTGATTCATTCTGTGGTATTCACTCAATTTCAATTCTTTACGGTGGTTTGTTCCTTTTCTTCACTCGGTTTCAATTCTTACGGTGGTTCGCTCAAGAGTTCTTTTCCGGTGCTATCATATCAATCCATTCATTTTATTCCAATCGTACCGGTGTTTCATGAAGACTTTCTCAAGTTCGTGATATATCCCTCTGTAATCATTTCAACGAGAATAAGTGATATGCGAATCAATTGCTTCTCATCAACGTAATTGGTGGAGGATAAGCATAACGTAATTCTTATTCTTCAAGTCGATTTATCCTTTCCTTCGAGTTTATTCTTGACGAATAAATTCTAGTTTCAAGTGTTTTATTCTTTTCTTTTCCGGAGTTCATAGTTTTCTCGGCTATCTCGTCGGTACCTGCATCTAAATCATCACAAGGCTTTAATCTTATTATTTTCGTCCGTCATTTCTATATCATCATCCCTTTGGTTACCAGAGTTCCTCGTGATAGTTCTTCATGAGATAATTCATTCTTCAAACGTTCATATAATTCTTCTGGAGAAGCTCAAGCATTCTTATTCTTTTGTCTCTCGAGAGAAATTAATTCTCCTTATTCTTTTGAAATGGAGTTTTGCATTTCTTTCTTCATTCTCAGCTAATCCATCTTTTGGTTGCGGCATAATTCACCTCAAGTTTTGAGATGTTTTCATAAGTCCACAACAAGCTTATTCTTTTGTTGTTGATTTTTTCAACAACTCCCTTCAAACCTTTATCCTAAGGATGCTCTTTTAAATTCATTCGTGGTGTAAGTTGTCATCTTCTTCTCCGTTCTTTTCATTTCACTCTTGTAATTCTTCCGGAGGCAATGTCTTGTTCATTTCGTCATGTTTTTATTCCATCTTCTCAGGTTCTTGTCCTATTCCATTAATGTCAAACAGTGTGCTATTTCTTTCAGTTTTAACCGAAGTGCTGCCCAAATTACTTCGTTCGAATTCCTTTTCTATCTCTTATTACTGGCGGGGTTTCGAATTCATTCTTGTTCCTCCAGCTCTAGTTTCATGCCTTTCAACCTTATTGAGCATCGTCGTATTCCTTCTTCCTCTTGTCTAACAAAGTCTTTGCAACTTCGTTCATCTCCATTGTATCCTTTCTTTCAAGTTGTTCAACCTCTCAATATTCCTTGGTTTCACCTCTTTGTCCTCGAAGAACTTTGTTCTTCCTTTTTCTCTTCCGTCTCGTTCCTAAGATCTCGGGACGAGATCTCTTGTTAGTAGGGGAGTGTTGTGACACCCCAAGACCGGTGCGCCAGGTGTCAGCTGGTTATTCGTCGTCGTTGCCATGCCATCTGCTTGCGTGTTGCATCTTGCCATGTCATCATGTGTGTTGCATCATCATGTTTTCAAAACTTGCATCCGTCCGAGTCCGTCCGTCCTCTCCGTTGTCCGTTCTAAGCCGAGACACACTTGCACGCGCCCGTGGTGCCTCCGAATATTTATTTTATGAGTGGCCGGAAACTTTTCTCGGAATGGGTTGAAACTTGGCGTGTGGTTTTATTATAGCATAGGCAGACCGTCCGTCAAGTTTCGTCGCGTTCGGAGTTCGTTTGATAGCCCAACGGTTAACCGTGTTAACCGCCGGAAGCCTTTTCTATTTTGGCCCAGCACCCCTTTCACACAGCCCACCAAGCCCATTCTAACCCCTCCATGCTCTTGGCCATTCGATCACGATCGCGTGGCCGCGAACCGCTCCTCATTTGGACACTCCTAGCTCCCTCTACCTATATATATGTGCCTACCCCCGGAATTTTCGCGGATGAAACCCTACTCCTCCCTCTCGCGTCGCCGGACATGTCCATCCGCTCCGGACATGTCCGCCGGACACGTCGCTCCGTCCAATCAGAGTGCGCCACCTCACCCGCGCCGCCGCCCCGAGCCAACCAGAGGCTGCCATGTGGCCTCCCCACACCTCCACTCCATCGCGGCCCGCGGAGCCCATCGCGGGCCCGCGCGAGCCCGCAGCCGCCGTCGCCAGATCCTGCATCCCGCGCGTCGCCTCCTCCGCCGCCGGCAGGCCTCCATCGCTGCCCCGCCACCTTCGCCACCTCTGGCCGGCGAGCCGCCGCCCGCCGGAGCTGCACCGCCGCCGCCTCGACTCCACGCCGCCGAAGCTCGCCGCCGCCCTGGAGCTCCGATGCCGCCGCCTCAGGGGATCTGCTCCGGCCCGATCCGGCGAGGAGCCGCCGAATCCGGTCGGCCCCGACCTCCCCGACCCTTCCCGTCGCCGGTGCCGGCCATGGCCGCCGCCGCCCCTGCACCTGCCCGTGCGCGAGCACGAGGGCAGGAGGACGACGAGTGACCCCGTCCTCGCTCGTGTGGGCCGACGCCCCCTCTGCCTTGTGGGCTTGTGTTGACTCGGCCTCCCCAGGGCCCACTTCTCCTCCGGCGGCCCGTCTCTGCTCCCTCCGGCCCCAAGGCCCAACCGAGTCCCATTCCAGCCGACCCCAGTCTCCACACCGGCCCACCTCCTCCTCTCCAGATCTGGGCCAGGCCCATGGTGAGAAACCTCTAAGCCCCGCCCCGGTCACGTTGTAGATATAATGCGCTCATTTGTGTTTTTTTTTACTATGTCTATTTTTCTGCTAAGTCCCTGAATTCAGTAGTTTTGTTGCATCTTTGCATGCCCGTAACTATTTGTGTGTGTGTCCAAATTGAGTGAATGATATGTCAAAATGATCGTGGTGATATGCTCTACACTTTGTTCCATTGTGCCATGCTTGTTTGACTTCATCTTGATGCCCTAATCCTCGTTGTAAGAGTGCTACTTGTTCAAAACTGTTGTTAGTTGTAGATTTGTTGCATGCTTGTGATACTTGTAACTTTGTGCACGTTTATCCAAATGGAGCATATGATATGTCAAAATGTTCATTGTGAAGTTCTCTACATGTTGGTTGCTGTAGCTTTCATGTTAGGTGCCATATTGCCATGTTAATCTATGTTGCAAAAGTGCATTTGACTGTTAAGTGTTGAAACTTGTTATGAGATGCTGATTTCACTTGCTTATTGCTATTGGTGTATTTGTCTTCATGCCACATGTCAATATGTTTTAGAAGCACAATCATATGGTCTTTGTTGTGGTGCAATCCACTTTTCATGATATGCCTTGAGGTGACTTAAACAAGCTTGTAAACATGCCATGTTGTTGTTGCTGTTTTATACTTAGTGAAAAAACTGCTAAGTCTGGAATCTGTTATAAGTTGATGCTATGTTTGCTTGATGCCCCACTCAAATCCATGCTTGTTTTGGAGTGGCCAATGATCATGTCTTGTTGTCCATGTTATTGTATATCCATTCATGCCTTTACTTGCTCATATGGCCTGCTGTAGCTTAATTATTTCTTGCTCTCAAGTTGCTATAAATTTAACCTGTCGGGATTTTATCAGCATGATCAATTTGGTGTAGCTTGTTGCTATTGATCCATGCCTCCTATGGAGTTGCTCCAATGGAGTTGTTTGCTGTATGTGATGTCTACTACATGTCCATGATCTTTATATACTTAGTGGAGTTGATATGCATGTCGTTTTGTGCCTCCGAAGGCAGCATCGTGATGATGTTTTAGCCTTCCCATATTTTGACCAAGTCTGGATAATTTTATTGCAACTTGCCATGCTTGGTTAATTGTGTTCCAGCAAGCTTTTGGGTGTGTTCTAAGTTCATGCTTGTTAAGTAACATGTCTATTTCACATCCATGCTTCTTGCCATCATGTTTGAGTGTTGTAGCATATATATACCATGCTCCAAAGTTGCTATGTGGCTGTTAACTTCAGCTTTGCCTTGTAACTTGTTTTGCTCGTATCTTTTAGCCCGTTGCTCCATTTTGAGTGTGCCCTATATGAAACTTGTGTGATTTTGCATGTAGAAGCATAATATCATGTTGTTTTCGAGTTTGGAGTGTGTTTTCTTGATGTCTGGGTGCATCTTGCACCGTTGACTTGTTTGACTTGTTTTGCTCATATCTTCTAGGCCGTAGCTCCGAATTAAACAAACTTCATATGAAACTTGACTAGAATTTCGTGTAGATCATCTTGGTGCATGTTAACTTGCTGTTTACCCACTTTAACTTAAAGTTTGTTCAGATCTAGATTAATTTCAAATTATGCATATGAGGACTTACCGGAGTTGTTATATGTTGATTCCGGCCTCATTTAAACTTGTTGGGTGATGTTGATCTTGAGTGCTTCATCCCTTGACATGTATTGCATCATATATAGACTTGTCTTGCATCGTACTTGGTTGAGCATCTTGTCATGTCTTGTGTGGTGTGTTTACCGTGTTGCTTGCTTCTTCTCGTTAGTGCTTTTTCCGTTGCGATCGTGAGGATTCGTTCGACTACATGTGGTTCTTATTCAAGGCTTCTTCTTCGTCTACTTCATGGACTCATTCTTCTTCCTTGCGGGATCTCAGGCAAGATGACCATACCCTTGGATACCTTTACTATCATTGCCATGCTTAGTTGCCTCGATGCTATCGTTATATGTCGCGCTACCCGTCTTTATTGTCAGCCCCTCTCCTTGTTGCCATGAACCTCTAACCTTTGACACCTTCCCAGCAAACCCTTGTTTGGCTATGTTACCCGCTTGCTCAGCCCCCTCTTATAGCGTTGTTTGTTGCAGGTGAAGATGAAGATCGTTCCATGTTGGAACTTGTTGTTGGAATATCACAATATCTATTATAATTATTAACACACCTATATACTGGGCATGGGTGGCAGGCTTGGCCTTTTGCTCGGTGTTTTATTCCACTCATGCCACCTTAGGAGCCGATAAACTGGCATTATGTTCCTTGATTTTGCGTTCCTTACACGGTTGGGTATACGGGGATCCCTTGACACTTCGTCTTTGAATAAAACTCCTCCAGCAAGGCCCAACATTGGTTTTAATTTGCCTCATAATAACAACTTAATTAAGTAATTAAATTTGCATAGGGGGTCGCACCCTCGTGGTTTCTTCTACATAGCAGGGGGGCCAGTGCTGATGGTGTTTGTCCCAAACTAGAGCCCCTTGCGGTGCCACCCAGTTATCTAGGGTCTTCGGTTGCTGTACGTATTGCTCATTCGGACGTGGCCTGAGACGAGATACGCGCGGCTACTATTAGGGTGTCGACACGCGGGGAGGTCTTGCTGGACTTGTTTTACCATTGTCGAAATGTCTTGTGCACCGGGATTCCGAGCCTGATCAGATTGTCCCTAAGATAAGGGGTGATAATATTATTATTACTTCTGCTGATCGTGAGAGCTTGTTTTGGGCTAAGTTGGGACACCCCTGCAGGGTTATGATCTTTCGAAAGCCGTGCACGCGGTTATGTGGCAGATTGGAATTTGTTCATGTCCGGTTGTAGAAAAGTTGACAGAGGATCCGAGTTAAAACACACAACTGTGTGAGTAACCGTGACTGTCTCTTTTCACTTTGAGAAGAGAACACGGTGGGGTTATTTATGACTCCTAGGTAGTTTAGGATCTTTAGTGATCACTACTAGTTTGCGACCGTTGGCGTAGATGCTCATATTATTCTTGTACTCGTAAGTTAGCCACCATACTTATGCTTAGCCGTTGCTGCAACCTAACCACTTTACCTCTTCCTACCCTTTAAGCTTTGCCAGTCTTGTTACCCATGGTTATGGGATTGCTGAGTCCTCGTGGCTCACAGTTACTACAACAACAGTTGCAGGTGCAAGTGTCCGATGACTTGACGTGAGAGCGATGCCCTTTGTGTTGGAGTTCTTTCTTCTTCTTCTTCTTCAGTCTTGGGTTAGGTTCCGGGTCGGCAGCCTGGGATAGCAGATGGATGTCTTTGTGCTTTTCTTGTTTGCATCCGTAGTCGGATGTCTTGTGTTGATGTTGTTGTATTCATATGACTTGTATGTATTGATGTCCCCCATGTATGTATGTAATGGTGCGATGTAATGATATACATCTTGCTAAGCGCCCGAAATGTGGTTGTGCCCCAATCATGCAAGTGTCGCATGATCGGGATAGAATCGCATCTTGGGCCTGACACCGTGAGCGCATAGCTCAGGTCGCGGGCGAGGAGGAGAAGCACCAAAGTTTGCGGCGGAGAAGAAGGATTCCGGGAGGGGCTCGCCGGCGCAACACTTGCCGGAGCCTGCGGGCAGCACGGGCGGAGAAGGGCGAGGCACGGCAGATCCGTCGGGAGGAGGTTCAACGACGACCAGTGTTGGGGCTCTGGCGAGCTCCGGCCAAAACGACGGGGATGAGCGCCGTGGAGGACGACGGCTGAGGGCATCGTCGCGCGGAGGGGCGGCGTAGAGGAGAAGGTCAAGCGCGGGGTCACTGGATTGGGAGGAAGGGGACGAAGGGAGATGCCTGCGCGCGATGGGTGGCGGCGCACGAAGGGGGGCGAGAGGGAGAGGGAGATCGGTGGGAGTGGATCGGGCCAGGTTTAAAGAGGCTCGCACTACAGAAAAAAGACACATCCGTGACATTTTGGTCCAAACGAAACTTTTTTCTGTCATACTTATGACACTTCTATGACAGTAATTGTGACAAAACACGGTATCATCATAGATGTGGTGGGGTCCTACTTCTATGACAAAAAATCATGACAAAAAATGGGCTTTTCGTCCTGGGCGGGCCGGAGACGCGGCTGCATGACATTCTTTGGGCCGTCCATGACGGAAAAAAACGTGGTAGAAGCGAGGGCGAGAAAAATATCGGGGTGTTCCCGATTACGGTGGGTGGTCGGGGCCGAGCGATGCGCGTTTCTCTCGTACACGCACGCGCGTGAGTGCGAGGCATTGGGCTCTAACTAAACCCGAGCAAGGCGTTGGGCTCTAACTGAACCCGAGTGATTGCACTGCAGGCTATGCGTTACTGAACCCGAGCGATCGATCGATGGCTGTTAACTGAACCCGATCGAGCGATTCCTTCACTACTGCTGCTAACTGAAGCCGGTCGATGCTGCCTCTGCATGAACAGTGAGCGTTGCTGGGGGGGTTGGATGAACAGTTCCCGGTGGGGGTGGCTGAACATGACCCGTGGTGTTGCCTCTGCATGAACAGGACCCCGTTCGATCGAGCCGGTTGGGGCTGCATGAATAGGACCCCGTGGAGGGCTGGATGAACAGGACCACCCCATGGAGGGCTGCATGAACAGTAGACAGTGGATGGCTGGATGAACAGTAGCCCGTGGAGGGGTGGTTGAACAGGAGCCCGTGGAGAGGGCTGGTTGAACAGTAGCCGGTGGAGTAGCACGCGGTGGAGGCTGAATAGTCGCAGGTTGAGGCTGGAGGAGGTCGATGGTGGATGAACAGTAGCCCGTGGACGCTGGAGGAGGTCGACGGTGGTGATGAACAGTATCCCGTGGAGTCCCGTTTTGCGGTACGCCACACCCCTCCCGATGAACAGGACCCCCGTTTCGACCGTAGCGCTCCAACACAAGTCTGTTTCCTCCGTTTTGCGGTACGCCACATCCCTCCCGATGAATAGGACCCCCGTCTCGACCATAGCGCTCCAACACAAGTCTGTTTCCTCCGTTTTGCGGTACGCCACACCCCTCCCGATG
>LR738711.1:660631250-660678929 GCA_902687465.1 Secale cereale
TGAGGCTGGAGGAGGTCGATGGTGGATGAACAGTAGCCCGTGGACGCTGGAGGAGGTCGACGGTGGTGATGAACAGTATCCCGTGGAGTCCCGTTTTGCGGTACGCCACACCCCTCCCGATGAACAGGACCCCCGTTTCGACCGTAGCGCTCCAACACAAGTCTGTTTCCTCCGTTTTGCGGTACGCCACACCCCTCCCGATGAACAGGACCCCCGTCTCGACCGTAGCGCTCCAACACAAGTCTGTTCCCTACGTTTTGTGGTACGCCACACCCCTCTTGATCAACATGACCCTCGTTTCGACCGTAGAAGGTCCGTTTCCTCCGTTTTGCAGTACGCTAGACCCCTCCCAATGAACAGGATTTCGTTTTGAACGTGGCCGGTCGAACACAAGGCCGTTTCCTCCGTTCTGCGGTATGCCAGGCCTCGTTTCCATCGGCTGTTCCATCCAAGCCCTCCCGATGAACACGACGACGCATTCTGTTCCGACCCATCCGGTTGGCTCCCCATGAACACGACGACGACGATGTTTCTCCGTTCCGACCCAGCCATGTACACGAGCCATGGCCGTACGTACGCACGAGTAGGCGTTCGAGACCCTGCCCGTATGTACGTACGTGGCCGTATTTTCTTTCTTCCACACTTGCTGTTATACGTACGTGTACATGCTACATGCGCGCCTCTACTACGACACGTGCGCGCCTCTACATCGACCAGTATGTACTTACACGTTCACGACAAGAATGACAACGCTACGTATGCTTCGACCAGGTGGGTCCCGACTGTCAGGCACTTCCTTGCGTGCGAAGATGTTGCTGGTGGGTCCCGGCAGTCAGGGGGCGAATCGTTTTTTTTTTGCCCGGACGCACTTCCTTGCGTGTGAAGATGTAGCTGGTGTGTCCCAGCAGTCAGGGGGCAACATTTTTTTCACGAAATACGGTTGCCCGTCCGGTGGGTCCCCGCTGTCAGGTGGAGGAATAATTATTTTGCGCGTAATAAGGAGGCACTTCCTTGCTGCGGCCGTGGACACAGCCGTCAGCCTCTCCACGTAGAGTCCATGTCCGATGGAAGTCGTTCCTTGACCATGTTGACCACGCCGCGCTGAGAGCACCAGGGCGATGGACGACGGCGAGGCCTAGGAAGGGAACGGCGCGGAGCCGGGGAAGACGCGGCAGTGAATGCCCACGCATAGAGGAGTACGAGGGTTCAGTGGTTCGCTGCGGTGTGAGGCTGCCGTCGTCGCAGAATAACAGGGGGTGTGGGTGAGTAGAGGGATGGCCTGGCCAGCGGTCGGAATAGTAGGGGGCGGTGAGGCCTCCGCGGCAGCACAGCCGACCACGTAAGGCAGGAGCATGCGCCACGACCAACGCTGCTTTGGGCGGCTGGAGCAACAAGACCAAAGGTTGAACAAGCACTAAGACCATTGGATGGACATCGTAAGGGTCACTGGAGCTAGAATCGTTCATATTGACTAAGTTGACAAAGCACTTCGTCCCCGTCAACTTAGTAGGCCCACAAGTCAGCCTCCCACCAAGGTGGGTCCCAACCAGCAGGGGGAGTATTCATTTTTTTGTGCGTAATAAGGAGGCGCTTCCGGTGTGTCCGAGCTGACAGCGGGGGGAACGTTTTTTTCGCACAATACGATGGCCCGTCCGCTGGGTCCCAGCAGTCTGGGGGGAAACATTTTTTTCGCGAAATACGGTGGCCCGTCCGGTGGGTCCCCGCTGTCAGGTGGAGGAATAATTATTTTCCACGTAAGAAGGAGGCACTTCCATGCTGCCGTCGTGGACCCAGCTGTCAGCCTCTCCACGTACAGTCCACGTCCGATGGAAGCCGTTCCTTGACCATGTTGACCACGCCGCACCGAGAGCACCAGGGCGGCGAACGACGGCGAGGCCTAGGAAGGGGATGAGCGGAGTCGAGGAAGACGCGGCAGTGAATGCTCACGCGTAGAGGAGTATGAGGGTTCACTGGTTCGGCTGCGGTGTGAGGCTGTCGTCGCCGCAGAATAACAGGGGGTGTGGGTGAGTGGAGGGATGGCCTGGCCAGCGGTGGGAGTAGTAGGGGGCGGTGAGGCCTCCACGGCAGCACAGCCGGCCACAGGAGGCAGGAGCGCGAGGCACGACCGGCGCTGGTTTGCTAGCTTGTTTGGGCGGCTGGAGCAAGAAGACCAGAGGTTGAAGAAGCACTACGGCCGTTGGATGGACATCGTACGGTCACTGGAGCTAGAATCGTGCATATTGACTAAGTTGACAAAGCCCTCCGTCCCCATCAACTTAGTAGGCCCACAACTCAGCCTGCCACTATACTGGGTCCTAGCTAACAGGGGGAGTATTTATTTTTTTGCGTAATAAGGAGGCACTTCCTTGCGTGCGAAGATATAGCTGGTGGGTCCGATTTGTCAGCGGCGGTAACATTTTTTTCGCGAAATACAAAGGCCCTTTCGGTGGGTCCCAGATGTCAGGTGGAGGAATCATTATTTTGCGCGTAATAAGGAGGCATTTCCTTGTGTGCGGCCGTGGACCCAGATGTCAGCCTCTCCACGTACAGTCCACTTCAGATGCATGTCGGTCGTTGACCATGTTTACCAGGCCGCGCCGAGAGCACCAGGGCGGTGGACGACGGCGAGGCCTAGGAAGGGAACGACACGGAGCCAGGGAAGACTCGGCAGTTATTTCCCATGCGGAGGAGTAGGAGGGTTTACTGGTTCGTCTGTCGTCCCCGGAGAAAACAGCAGGTGTGGGTGAGTAGAGGGATGGCTAGGCCAGCGATGGGAGTACAGTGGGGCGGTGAGGCCTGCGCGGCAGCACAGCCGGCCGCGGGAAGGACAGAGCCGGCAGTCCCGCCGGCGCTTGTTTGAGCGGCTGGAGCAGGAAGAGCAGAGATTGAAGAAGCACGATGGCCTTTGGATGGAAATCCAATAGTCACTGCTTGTGCGTCAACCTATTTTTAGGAAAGCCTCAAATCTGTGGAAAACATCATACAGCCCATCTGCCATTATTTCTAATAATTTACATCCCAGTTGCTAATCTTAAGGTTTTTTTTGGAGCCCATATTCTTTTTATTAGCATTACAGCCCATATTGTGGCCACGGTTTAAAAATTATACGAAATTTTGCATATTTCGGTGCGGTCCGAACTGTTTTTAATCCCGAAATTTTGAGTCACATTTATACTGATTTTAACAATAAATGTATATCAATATAAAATCCAACAAATTGTCCACACATAAAAATCAATGCAATTTAAAATCTCGAAATGAAAAAAAAAAGAAATTTGAAACTAATTGCCGGTTTGATGTGTTTTAAAAATGCACAGCCCATTTCTCATCACTGATAGGACATTTTCTCGGCCAGCCTAATGAAGCTATCCTCGTCTTGAAAGATTTTCCGCCCAACAGGTCTGACAAAGCGACTTACTTGGCAAATCGCAAAAAAAGGGGTTGTGGCAGTGGACCCAGCTGTCAGCCTCTCCACGTACAGTACTCGTCTGATGGAAGTCGGTCGTTGACCACATTGACCACGCCGCGCCGAGAGCACCAAGGCGGTGGATGACGGCAAGGCCTAGGAAGAAGACGACGCGGAGCCGCGGAAGACGCCACAGTGGATGTCCACGCGGAGAGGAGTACGAGGGTTCACTGGTTAGGCTGCGGTGTGAGGTTGTCGTTGCCGTAGAATAACAGGGGTGTGGCTGACTGGAGGGATGGCCTAGCCAGCGGTGGGAGTAGTATGGGGCGGGTAAGGCCTCCGCGGCAGCACAGCCGGCCACGGGAGGCAGGAGCAAGCGGCACGACAGACGCTGCTTTGGGCGACTGGAGCAAGAAGACCAGAGGTTGAAGAAGCACAATAGCCATTGGATGGACATCGTACGGTCACTGGAGCTAGAATCGTGCATATTGACTAACTTGACAAAGCCCTCCGTCCCCATCAACTTAGTAGGCCCACAACTCAGCCACCCACTATGATGGGTCCTAGCTAACAGGGGGAGTATTTATTTTTTTGCGTAATAAGGAGGCACTTCCTTGCATGCGAAGATATAGCTGGTGGGTCCGAGCTGTCAGCGGCGGTAACATTTTCTTCGCGAAATACAAAGGCCCTTTCGGTGGGTCCCAGATGTCAGGTGGAGGAATCATTATTTTGCGCGTAATAAGGAGGCATTTCCTTGTGTGCGGCCGTGGACCCAGCTGTCAACCTCTCCACGTACAGTCCACTTCAGATGCATGTCGGTCGTTGACCACGTTTACCAGGCCACGCCGAGAGCACCAGGGCGGTGGACGACGGCGAGGCCTAGGAAGGGAACGACACGGAGCCAGGGAAGACTCGGCAGTTGTTTCCTACGCGGAGGAGTAGGAGGGTTTACTGGTTCTTCTGTCGTCCCCGGAGAAAACAGCAGGTGTGGGTGAGTAGAGGGATGGCTAGGACAGCGATGGGAGTACGGTGGGACGGTGAGGCCTGCGCGACAGCACAGCCGGCTGCGGGGAGGAGAGAGCAGGCAGTCCCGCCGGCGCTTGTTTGATCGGCTGGAGCAGGAAGAGCAGAGATTGTAGAAGCACGACGGCCGTTGGATGGACATCCAACAGTCATTGCTTGTGCGTCAACCTTTTTTTTAGGAAAGCCTCAAATCTATGGAAAACATCATACAACCCATCTGCCATTATTTCTAATAATTTATAGCCCATTTGCTAATTCTTAAGGGTTTTTTTGGAGCCCGTATTCTTTTTGTTAGCATTATAGCCCATATTGTGGCCATGGTTAAAAAATTATACGAAATTTTGCATATTTCGGTCCGGTCAGAATTGTTTTTAATCCCAAAATTTTGAGTCACATTCAAACTGATTTCAAAAATAAATGTATATCAATATAAAATCCAACAAATTGTCCACGCATAAAAATTAATGCAATTTAAAATCTCGAAATGAAAACAAGAATTTTGAAATTAATTGCCGGTTTGATGTGTTTTAAAAATGTATAGCCCATTTCTCATTACTGATAGGCCATTTTCTCGGCCAGCCGAAGGAAGCTCTCCTCGTCTTGAAAGATTTGCAGTCCAACAGGCCTGACAAAGCGACTTATTTGGCAAATCACAAAAAAACTGGGTTGTGGCCGTGGACCCAGCCGCGGCCATGGACCCAGCTGTCAGCCTCTCCACGTACAGTACCGAGAGGGGGGAACGTTTTTTTTGTTTGCAAAATACAAAGGAAGTTGACCACATTGACCACGCTGCACCGAGAGCACCAAGGCGGTGGACGATGGCGAGGCCTAGGAAGGGGACGACACGGAGACGGGGAAGACGTTGTAGTGGATGCCCACGCGGAGAGGGGTACGAGGGTTCACTGGTTCGCCTGCGGTGTGAGGCTGCCGTCGCCGCAGAATAACAGGGGGTGTGGGTGAGTGGAGGGATGGCCTGGCCAGCAGTGGGAGTAGTATGGGGGCATTGAGGCCTCCGCGGCAGCACAGCCGGCCATGGAGGCAGTTGCAGGCGGCACGATTGGTGCTGTTTTGGGCGGCTGGAGCAAGAAGACCTGAGGTTGAAGAAGCACTATGGCCGTTCGATGGACATCGTACGGTCACTGGAGCTAGAATCATTCATATTGACTAACTTGACAAAGCCCTCCGTCCCCGTCAACTTATTAGGCCCACAAGTCAGCCACCCACTATGGTGGGTCCCAGCTAGCAGGGGGTATTCATTTTTTTGTGGGTCATAAGGAGGCACTTCCTTGCGTGCGAAGATATAGCTGGTGGGTTCAACCTGTCAGCGGGGGGAACATTTTTTTTTTGCAAAATACAAAGGCCCTTCCCGTGGGCCCTAGCTGTCAGGTGGAGGAATCATTATTTTGCGCGTAATAAAGAGGCATTTCCTTGCGTGCGGCCGTGGACCCAGCTGTCAGCCTCTCCATATACAGTCCAGTTCCGATGGATGTCGTTCTTTGACCACGTTGACCAGGCGACGCCAAGAGCACCAGGGCGACGGACGACGATGAGGCCTAGGAAGGGAACGACACGGAGGCAGGGAAGACTCGGCAGTTGTTTCCCATGCAGAGTAGTACGAGGGTCTACTGGTTCGTTTGCCGTCCCCGGAGAAAACAGCAGGTGTGGGTGAGTAGAGGGATGGCTAGGCCAGCGATGGGAGTACGGTGGGGAGGTGAGGCCTGCGTGGCAGCATAGCCGGCCGCGGGAGGAGGGAGCAAGCAGTCCTGCCGGCAATTGTTCGAGCGGCTGGAGCAGGAAAAGCCGAGATTGAAGAAGCACGACAGCCGTTGGATGGACATCCAACAGTCACTACTCTCATGTGCATTATTTCTAATAATGTATAGCCCATTTGCTAATTCTTAAGAATTTTTTTTGGAGCCCATCTTCTTTTTGTTAGCATTACACCCTATATTGTGGCCACGGTTAAAAAGTATACGGATTTTTTGCATATTTTGGTGCGGTCAACTGTTTTTAATCCCGAAATATCGATTCACATTCAAACTATTTTGAAAAATAATTTATATAAATATAAAATCCAAATAATTGTCCGTGCATAAAAATCAATGGAATTTAAAATCTTGTAATGAAAAAAAAATTGAAACTAATTCCCGGTAAAAATGGACAGCTCATTTCTGGGCAAACCAAATGAAACTCGCCTCATCTTGAAAGATTTGCAGCCCAGCAGGGCTGATAAAGCAAGTAGGCCTCGTTTGGGTATTTCTTTAAAAGAAATAGAACTGGGCTAGCCTTTTTCAGCAAGAAAAAAACACAACTGGGCTCATGATGTGGTAAACATAAATAAAACCCTCGCTAGACGGGCCACAGCCCCCGCACAGCCCCGTTGTTACTATTTACTAGGGTGGATGGGCTATTTTTTCTTGGGCCCAGAGAAACAATTACTACTAGTACATTGGAGACACTCTACAGCTACACAGAAAAACAATTACTACTAGTACAGTGGATACAATACCGCTTCTGGCTCCTCCTAGGTCATCGAAACGTCTCCCTCTACTGAATGTCGTTATACTTTTGTTCACCGACATGCGGGCCATGCAGCGCGCGGGCCCAAATGCCATCCACCAAATTAGAAGGCGGTATCCAGGCGGAGAGTCACCCCAGTCTTAGCGCGGCAATAACGAGCCATCGTATCACAAAACCCCACCTCCCCGTAGTCTAAGTTTGATGGATGAAGCAACCATCATTTCACTCTTCGCTGAATCCCCTTCTCCCTCACCGTCTTCAAGAAAGGCAACACTCACATCTGCCACTGTTCTTCTCCCCCAATGAAGGGAAGGTAAGCGGATACGTGACGTTGGTATATTTTCGTTCAGAGAAAAAACTTTTGCAAAGCAGTAACCGATCCTCACTCTCTTTTTTGTTTCATTGTCATTGCGATTGTGTTTTCCTTTCAGTGGTCTCCTAGTATTTGTCAGTTTCATGATGGACCAAGGAGAACCAGGCAAAGATCTGCTGATATTGGAGAAAACACGGGAGGTTGATCCCCACGAGACAGAGAGCTCCAAGAAGATGGAGGCAGCCACCGAGCCGACCCCAGATACTCTCACGGCCACTATTGAGATGGTCAACGCCCCGTTTGAGGTTACATCCCTCGTGGCACTGTAGGAGCAGTTTTCCCCTTCGAGGATGTGCCCCCCCCCCCCCGCTGAGCTGCCCAAGGTGATTTTCTTCTTTGCCGATCTCGATTGTGGTTTTTCATCTAAGTATGTGGTGATGAATAATGCAAAATTTTATTAGCTTCGATGCCATGCTATACATAGTGGTTTAAATAACTTGTGTTTCTTATACTGGAAAGTAAATTAGAATTTGTTTCTGTTTCAATTAGAGCCCTGATGCAGACAAGGATTGTGTGGTTGTACATGTCACTCGCTATGAGACGGATGACCTGAATATACGCACTGGGAAAACAGAGTTTTTAGGCTATTGGATCCTGGAAGCCATTTGCGCTTATACTAATGAAGAGTTGTATTCCAGCCTCACTATTGTCAGGCGTGTTGTCCAGGGTGTACTAAAGCACAAGAAGTTCAAAGCTACCCCTTCGTTTGTGAGGCATACTGTTCTTGTCAAGCTTACGCAGGAAGATGACGTGGCATGCCTCCACAAACAAGTTTATGAGTGGCAAGGCCACAAGGTTGTCTTCATGAAGGTTCACAGGATTGAGCTGCTACCGGACGTCCTCGATGATGTTCATGGCAAGGTCCGTCTTGTGTCCAGCCCAAATTAGATCGAGGCATGAAATACTTGCCCCAGCTAGTGTTTAATAGTAGTTTGGATTCTGTCTAATTATCTGAACCTTGCATGTTATCGAGCCCTCTGGGGCTAGTACTCTGTTTGAATCCGTCTATGGGAACTGCTGCTACTTTTGTGTGCCCATGAATCATCGTAATTGTTGCCGAAACAGATGCGTCCTCACTAGTTTTATCAGACGAGCATTGTGAGTTTTGATGAAATAGAGTACTCGTTTGAGAACTGTGCGTCGACGTATACATAAGTACTTCTAAACATTGTTGGTGCTACCCCACTTGTAAGGAGTTGTGCAAAACACGGCACACTGGCTCATCTCGCTTCAACACTAGGCTATCGACCAGCTAACAATCAACAATCTGTTGTCTGACATATAAGCAACTATGTATCTTTACAGTGGTTCATGCAGTTAATTGAGGCCACAATGTAAATTCCAAACATTCACACGCTAGTCCAGCGTTCATGTGGAACACTCACATTAAAAGCATAAGTGAAGCAATTTTATGCATCTCAATGATTCATAGAACATAACAAACATATACTAGTTCACAGCAAAAGACAAAGTTGTGAGAAGGTTTACAAATCAGGAAAAAACAAGCAAGGCTTCTCTGAGCAAAGGGCCTCCCGGCAGGCTTAAATTTCCTAGAGTTCACTCTGGTTTTTGCTTGTTGCCACCATCCAGGGTTAGGTTCTCTCATTCTAGAATAACCAATTATAATTATGTTCTCAGCTGGAATGCTGAACTGAACCATGTAGTGTACTGACCAGCTGAAATTCTTGTGCCTTCCACTAAATTTAAGCACCGCTATTTGCAGAAATAAGCAGACCACAATGCCTCTTGTCCGCGCACCTGTCCAAAAAACCGCCGTGCAGCCGTGCCAGCGAGTCCTTGGTCCATGTATGAACTGGTAGAAAGTGCATTCCGCACTAGGATGCAGTTGTTTTCGCTCGTCCCTACACTACAATCAGGAAGTAAAAAGTACGAATCAACTTCTTTTATATTGTGTTGGTCATTCTACCTAGTAACTACCAATGTAGGAATACCTGGAAAACGGGTGGTTGGAGGACGACAACGAGGGATAGCCATCTCATTTTGCGCAGTTCTACTAAAACTGAGGCGTGTGCTTTTGATTGCGCGGATAGAAACGATACGGAGGCAGACATCCCGAAACGATATGGAGACAGACATCCCTGTTTGCGCAAATACGAAATACAGTTATTTAAACAGTGGTAGATATTTGCAGTGGCGTATGATTAACAGCAGCATCTATTGTGTTATACTTGGCACTAGATTGACAGTATGAAATTGTCCTTAAGTAAGTAGCATCACATCACATCAACACTGCCACTGGATTAACATGCAGAACAATAGCATTAGTATTACTGTCATGAGAGTAGCACATGGTCAGTAAATGTGCAATCAAATTTGTGCAGTTCCACTGGGATGAAGCAATGTTAGCAGTGTGAGATTTAAGTGTAACTACAAAAACACAATTCATGGGAAATAAAGCAAGACGGAAGCACTTCATAAAATGGTGGTGGCATTGCTTCAATTTATCGACAACACTAGACCATTACTTATAGTGACATTAGGTGGCATTGCTTAATGCTTCATGTGATTTTACATTAACGGTAGCAATATGGGCGTAGGGACAGCAGAGGCATAAAGTGGTGAAGTAGATGTGGTTGCCGAGAGCGGCAAACACTCAGACAGCATGTCTGCATTTGTCCCATTTTTTATCACCTCGGCGACATTTTCCTATGTGAGCATAGGAAATCTAGACCTGCTCATTCTCATTTGCGCTGTCCCCCAACAACCGTCACTTTCTTTCCTTTTTCAACCAAGAGATAGGTCCACTTCCCACCACCCTTCGCCATCCACCATGCTTTCTTCGTCTTTTCAACCAAGAGAACGGTTTGGTAGCCAGTATCTACTACTTTCCCTCGTTTCCTCTTAGAACCAAGTCCTAGATTCATGCTACAGCTTTCCCACTTTCTTCCCTATTTGAACCAACTCTTAGAGTCGACTGTATGAACTAGCTTTACCACTAATAATAGTAAAAGTCTAGGTGGCTTTGGAACAGCGGACGGAAGTAGAAAAAGATCCACACGAAGCCAAGTGGGGAGCTGGGGTAGTAGAGCAAGGCAGGTTATGCCTATGTGAGCAAGGAAGTAGAGCTGGGGCAGTAGAGCAAGGAATATATACCTGAGGGTCGTCGGCATGTGGCAAAGACGGCGTCGCGAGGCCGCATCTTGGCCACAATACCGCGGGGAGGAAGAAGGGGTCAGAGGCCCTCCGGAGCCGGCGCTCTCTCGGAGAGAACGGCACGGCCGCCGATCGAGACGCGCGGGCAGCCGTTGGTCTCATCCCTCGCCACCGACGACAGCGTGTACGGTGCACCTACACCCCTGCCCCGGTCGAGGTTGTCCGGCCGGATTTGTGACCAGCCGTGAGCTGAGAGAGAGTGTGGCCACCTATGTCTTGCTTAGATCTGGAGAGCATGAGAGAGTGAATGAGAGTAATCCTAGTAAAGCAAGCGCTAAGGCTCCTGCTTATATATATAGTGGAGTGATTTTGTTGTGCCAGCTTCAAAAAAATGCGCTCCTACGTGTACCCGCGAGTGGGTGTGAGAGAATTAGTGCGTGCGTGCACCGCTTCTCTTCGTGAGAGTACAATATACTATGCCCAAAGAACGTTCGCCACAAGAGTAATAGTATAAGTGTGTGACGTGTGAGCTAAAATAAAATGTGCGCGACGTCTTTTGTTTTTTAGAAGTTCTGAGGGTAGGGTGTGAAGAGCACATATGTGTGTGACATCTACCTGCAGATAGACGATGGGTGTGAGAGGACTCGGGAGGGTGCGTGTGCTTGAGAGAGAGGGGGGCACGTATCAATGCAATGCATGTGTCCGTAAATCATTATCCGACAAACGTTCGCCACAAGCCTTTTCCTGACGAACGCCGTAAGAACCTTTACATCCGCATCCGAGAGTGTCAGTTTTGCCATGTCAATTTACAGAACAGCCACTCCTCCTACACACAAATCTTCCACGTGAGTGTAAGCAACTGCCGTACGCTCCCTTCGTTCCAAAATGCAGTGCATATAGCTTTATTGAAAATTTGAACCTCGCAAACTTTTACCGAGTTTTCGTGTACCAATTTGCACATGTAGAATATTCATTGATCTTCGAGAGGTAACTATAAAGATGGGGGAGGAGTCTACAAAGAAAGGCCATCGTATCACCTGCAGCAATTTCAACCATCCTTTGGTGTGGAGGAATATCATAGGAACTCTATATGATATGATTTTTATAGGATTATTTCCTTTAGAGCCAACTGGTTCATAGGAATAGATTCATATACTCCACATTTCAAAGGAAATAAGGGCTTCTTTGATTCAAAGGATTATCAAAGGAATTTTGAAGGATTCAATTCCTTAGGATTTTTTCCTATGTGGGTTGTTTGATTCACATGATTGTAAACCATAGGAACATTTTCATAGGATTCATTTGCACAAGATTTCATAGGAAATTTCAATTCACTCTAACCTCTCCTACATTTTTTCTATGCACGATCAAACACTCATAGAATCATATAGGATTCAAGATGACATGCCACTCCAATCCCACGTTTTTTCTATTCATGTGTTTTGAAAATCCTACGAATCAAAGAGGCCCTAAACATGATATCATTTCTATAGCTTTAGAGCCACTTGGTTCATAGGAATGGATTCCTATACTCCCATAATTTCAAAAGAAAATAAACATTAGCGTATATTCAATAGAAAATTTCCTATGATATGAACCAAATTACATCTCTTTTCTAATCCCTCCTCATAGGAATTGAGATGCATGTCATCTCAAGATTCAATAGAAAAGTTTCTATGATGTCAACCAAATGACATCTCTTTTCCAATCCCTACTCATAGGAATTGAGATACTCCATGTCATCTCTTTCCCTATAACTTCCATGTATACATATTCTATTCCTAAATAGCTAGTACAACCCACTAGTAGCTTTTTTCCAAGACATGCAACTACGACACAAGAACTATATAGTGTGCGAATAACTTGAAAGATGGTCGCTGGATGAAGCTAATCCGATAGTGCAGAGATGGCAAATCCGAGCACTACTGGCCGTTGGATATCATCAACATTCCACCAAATCTGCCACATGTACAATTTAGAAGACTCCGTGGTTGAACTTAAGCATAATGCACAAACCTCAAAACACAAGCACTTCTCCTTTGTTCTAGAATCTTCCATATCATAATTGATTTTTTTTCTCAATGAATTGCCATTATTTGTTTTTTACTTTATGCTTTACAATGCACAACCCCATGAATCTTAACATTTTTATAAAACTAATTGATTTTGAATGAGATGAACTATAAGAACTAAACGAACATCTACATCATGCATATATGACTCAAACCTTTGCATGCTATAGTGTGTATTTATTCATAATTTGGTTTCGAAATCTCTTGTGTTCAATGCATGTGTACCTTACTAGTTTTGAGTACAGTAGAAAATTTCACGCTGCCCCGGTATATCAAAATGCAGGGCCCATGCATCATTGCCTTTCGGTCAAACCTACGTCCACAATTTTTTGTACATACTATATCTCCACTAGTCCCTAAACCCAAAATGCTGCCTCGTTCCCCTAAAACCAAGCGGCCCACACATATTTAAGGCGTTGACGCGAACTCAATCCCTCTCCCGTTTACTACGACGTGGCCCCGCACACCCTAGTAGTACTCCTACAAACCCTACCGTCGCACGCATCATCGGTTTTCTTCAAGAGGACGAGGGAGAAGCCGATTTGTAGTGAAGGCACTTTCAAAAAAAAGAAAAAAAGATCTGTAGTGGAGACCCCTACCCTAGGGTGCCCTAGGTAGCTGCCGCACGCATCATTGGTTTTCTCTTTTCTTTATGCTCTTGCCCCCTAGAGTGAAATGATGGTTGCTTCATCCGTCCAGCTTAATGCGGGAAAGGTGGGGCTTTGGGATTTGACCCCTCATCGCTCATTTTTTACTACTGCGGTGCTACGACCGGGGTGCCTCCAATTCCAACCGCTGCTCCAAACTGTATGTGGAACAAGACGATGGATGAGCCACATGTCGGCCAAAGGGGTCCTGTTCAGTGTGTCGCCATTTCGTGTGCGGACTGACCCTGCTTGAGTCGCTACGCCAACACGACAGGCCGGTGCAGCCTACCACTTGGTTTTGCTCCTTGGTAAATCCCGACTATATTGATCTAAAGAGATACGTACTGAACTACCCTCTCCGTGTTGTTTTTTTAGATGTCTCGGTTTATATGGCGTGCACGTAGTTCTAGGTCATCCATTTGACTAACTAAATCTGAGTTACTATGTCACAAAAAGTATATCATTGGATTATTAAGCGGATGTAGTTTCTAAACATATAATGTTCATCACATATATAGCCAGTTAAATTCTCAACCTAGAAAGACGTGCACGCCATGTAAACCGATGCGGAGGAAGTATAGTAGTAAAAATGAGGTGATTTTACCGAGCGATCGGCGGGGGAGCATGGCTTGTCATGCGGTCTCATGTGTCATGATGTACCAAGGCGATGCACATGTCCCTCTTGAGGCAGAAGCAATACTACGTGGTTTGAGATGATGGCGAACCGTCTGGGAAGGTGCAGCATTGTGATTTGACGTCTCATTGCTCATTACTACTACTGGGGCGGTACGATTGGGGTGCGTCCCCCCCCCCTATTCTGCATTGTTATTTGGTGCTTGACACATCGACCCGGTTGCTATATGTCCCACATGTCGGCGACAGGAAGTACAGAATTCATGAAAGCGAGCGTCGACGGAGGAGTACAAGACATGGCTTTGGTTTTTACTGCTTCGCGCGATCCATCGATACAAACCCGGACTAAAAAAAGGAGAGGGCGGGTCTTTTCCCACGCGGCAGGCAGGGGAGTTTGGCATAGTCTATTTGAGTCAAGGAGGCATGAAGGGAAACAAGCAAATAAAGGTTGAGCGACTTAGTTTTGGGAAAATCTGATTTTACGGAGTACGTAACCACCAGGGTTTATAGGGCTCATCTAAAAACATTCGTTTTTCCGTTTTATAGGTCTCAATTCTACTACTAGTAGTAGTACCATCACATGTTGGATTTCGAGGTGCGTTAGATCACCCGATGCAAGCTGTGTCAAGAGAAAACTCTCTAACCAAGGTAGTAGGGACGAGGAGTAAACGGAGGGAGTAGTAAAATTTTCTCTCTAACCAAGGTAGACTGACATGTATTTTTTTATAGTGGCCTTGTATAAGTAAATGGAGGGAGTACTAAAGGACATATATATTCCAAACAATATGATAATCTCTCTAACCAAGGTAGTAGGGACGAGGAGTAAACGGAGGGAGTAGTAAAATTTTCTCCTCGTCCTACGAGCCACCGCGCGTGTGGGCGAGGGAGCGGGCGTAAGGCGTAGTAAGCAAGCTTCACCTCATCCTGCGAGCCACCGCGCCCGTGGGCAGGGGAGACGGCGTATTAAGCAAGCTTCTCCTCGTTCTGCGAGTTGACGGGACACATCAAAAGTACTCCAGTGTATAGAGCCTTGCCTCTAAGGTAGGCCCCACATGGTTTTCCTCTTTTTTAACATAACGCGTCAAGTCACAATTTGTTTGTTCACCCGTGGTAGACGATCCTCCCTCCATCTAGTGAACAACCAGTACACGTGTCAAGTTATCACGTGGGCTGCCTTTTCATACAGAAATGAGCTCCACCGTGTACCCGCGCGGGTGTGGTTGGGAAAGAGACGGGAGTATGTGCACCGTGCGTGCACCTCTTCTCTTCGTGCACGTCCCCTACCTACGTGGGTGTGTGTGAGAAGGACTATAGAGATACAAACCTAGACATGATGCGCCGTCCATCCCCATGCCTCCGCCCAGTCCGACCACCAGTCACCACCACGCCCCACTCCTCCTCACCTTATATCTCATCTTTTTCCCTCCATTTTTATATACATGGCCACTATCAAAATTACATTTTGCAGATATATAAGGCCACTAACACTAATCAATGCAATATTAATGGTGTTTGCCTCATAGTACAACTAGCAAAGGAGGACACTAATTATCCCTTGCATGCATGCGGGAGTGTGAGCATTGGCTTGATGTGCATGAAAGAGAAGAATACACATTAATTTACACGGCAAACAAGGAAACAAGGTGGCTTGCAACATTGAGTTAGAAGACATTAATTTTTGCCTTGGTACCTGTAATATGGGTTTGTGGCCTTGTATACAAAAATGGAGTCCAATAAAATTCTCGAGATACCATTTCATATAAACAACGACAGAAATCATATAAGATACCTGATTTTCATACAAACATGACGGATTTCATTACATTCAAATGGACTACGCGGTGCTAGTTCTAGACAGCACAAGTATATAATACCTGGCCTAAATGGTCGCCCGCCGATCGATTTCTGTTCCCAGCACGATCACCGGACTGACACGAGCCCCGAAGGTATATGCAGGGTCGACGAAGGTCCTCGCAACAAAAGGATCCGGCAAGACACCAGATGTATACGCTGGCGTCGCCTCCGTGGTGGCCTTCATGGGGACCCAAGCGGCGGCGGCCTCCCATTTTCTACTTCTCTTCGATGATGGCGGCGGACGCGGAGGCGCTGGCCACCGACTCGTCGCTCTCTGTGCACCCGGCTTCTGTCGCTGCTTGCATGGCGCGGCCATCGGCATGGGAGTCTCGGTCACAAAAATGGGAGACGCGGTACGAGGCGGCGGCGTGGACGGCAGCAACGACGCCCGTGCGCCGCTCCTCGTCGAGCTGGCCTGGAGCGGCGAGTTGCTGAACCGCGCGCCGGCTTGGGGCGGCAATTGGCTCCGTCGGGCGAGGGGAGGGAGGTGGATCAGTGAGATGCATAGCTCGTATCCGGCGGTCTCGGCGGGCCACCCAACCGGCTTGGATGCGGCATAACTACTCTTCATAAGCCATTGTAAGAGTGGACAAAATGGTAAAGGAGGAGATAGGGGAGCGGCGGAGGTGTGCGATTCTTGGCCGGCATTTGGCCTCATTTAAATAGGAGATTAAATAGACGGCGGACGGGAGGAGCTCGGACGGCGTTGCATTTAATGATGGCCCGGTCATGAACGGACGTGTGTCCAGAGTGGGTACCTCGGCTTCCACACGGGTGGGTTTCATGGAGGCGTTTGAATACGGCAAGGAGGCGTGTTCAGCCGAGCATGCAGCGAGTGGCGCCCTCGATTCTGACGTAGGACAGCGCGCCGTTCTTCCACTGACGTGTGGGCTCTTTGGGTACATGGCCTACATGTCAGTGACCCAACGCACGCAGCGCACAGCAGAGGAACCTTTGGTGGGCCAGGGCGATCAGAAGCGGGCATTTCATAAACCGATGATTGTTCATTGAGTGTGACGTCATCCTTTTTGTGTTGATAGCCCGTTCGATACGTTGTGATTCATAAAGACCACTACAAACATCAATGTTCTGCTTATCACAGATAAGATTGATTAATACCCGTAACAATCCATGTCCTTAACAAAGGGTGCATGCACGTATAGGTTGAGCGTGTGTCTTGCGTCGTGTGTTGTGTGCATGCAGGCGTGCGAGTGTTGCGTGTGTGCAAGGGTACGTTTCAGTGTTGCATGCATGTATGCATACGTGCGTGTGTTCGTGAGTGCATGTGTACGCGTCAGTGTTGCACGCCTGCATGCGTGCGTGTGTTCGTTATGTGTACGTGTGAGTGTTGCACGCCTGCATGCGTGCGTGTCTTGCGTGCATGCATGTGTACGTGCGGGGTGAGGCTACACGTTAGTCGACTGACTTTTTCATCTCTGGTCATTAGATTTTCCAGCTGTTGGATACGAAATCAAGGGCCTGCAGTTTATCATCAAACTCCACCCCCCTGAGCCGCCAGCCACCGCCGGCCGAACCGTCGGCCCCTGCAGCCCGCGGCCGGCCCGCGCCGCCACGCCGCCCCGCCCGCCCCGAAACCACTCCTCACGGCCGGTCCGCCGCCGCACCGGCCATCCCTATAGGCCCCCCTCCCCCGCGCCGAGCTTTTTCCCGGCGATCCCCACCCCACCGCCCAATCAACGCCCCCCTCCCCCACCGCCGACGACTGCCAACCAGAGGTCTCATGACTTCGAGTACCCACCGACCACTAATTTATTACCATTTCTGTCCTTCATATACGCGCTGACGGGTGGGCCCTATGGTAATGTGCGCTGCTGAATGTGGACCGTTTGACTGGTCAATTGATCGTGTCATCAACAAATTACGGAGCTGTATGGTGAGCCAGTGACCGTATGATCACCCAAAAATGTACTTATTTTATTAACACAATACAGACTCAAACTACCATTTCTTTCTTTCATATATGGGCTAACAGGTGGGCCCCACGGTTAAGCGCCCCGATGGTGCACTAGTTGCACCACGTGGAACGTTTGACTGGTCAATTGATTGTGTCATCAACAAAATACGGACTTGTACGGGTGAGCCAGTGACTGTATAATCATGACATGTATTTTTTTAACATGGTACAGACGCAAGGGCTCATATATACGCACAAGCACTCACTGCTATAAGCGCACACACACAGACCCTACCCCTATGAGCACCTTCGAGAGAGTGGTCCAGCATATGATATTGAGATTTTACGAAGTCACCATAGGTGCCTCGTAGTCGAGTGGAACGTCTCCTCCCACTGAACGCACATCGCCAGAAAATACTAAAATTAACCCAGGATAAATGCGAGCACCGGGACTTTAACCCTGGTGGGATCGAGAAACCACTGTCCTCCTAACCATCCAACCACATGTTGGTTAGCATGACAAAATGTATGTGGTGACCGTGATGAGCTTATTCTGAAGTCCAGTGACCATATCGTGCTTTCGCTTCAAATACAATGACCGTAAGTGTCGTCAACAAAATACGGAGCACGCATCAAATGCAAAGTCCGTCAGTGTCATCAAGAAAATACGGTGTCATCAAGAAAATACGGAGACATATCATGAGCTAGATACCGTATGATCACCACGAGAATGTATACGATGACCGTAATGAGCATATTCTGGACTCCAGTGACTGTATAGTGCTTTAGCTTGAAATACAATGGCCGTCATGCATGAATGTGTCGTGGGCATGCATACTTTTAGAGGGCCGAGAAATAGTTTGTGTGTGTACGTGAAAGTGGTGTAGAAAGAGGGGATGTCCGGTGGAGACAAGGAGAGATATGCCCTTCATTTCTCTTTCCCGTGACTAATATTTTAGGAGAATATATAAACATTCACAATGCAGAACAAATATTTTTGGATGCACCATGCAATTAACTTTCATGTATAACATTGTACTATTGTATATGCTTATTTTCTTAGTGGCCGATTGTGTGTGTGGTGTGGTGGGCACATCATTTCTAGTTGTGGTGGGTCAACATGAGGACTCATGGGTCGGTTCCATCCTGCGCCACATAGGTTGGATCGAGACGCGCTATACGAAGACCCATGTGGAGGACTCGGTGTACAACACGAACTTAGCTACCAGAGTCACGGAGGACTCTATCCCCACTGGTGATAAGCCAACTATATATGATTTGTAACCCTAGGCCCCAAGTATGTTATAGAAGCTTGGGGGCTAGTTCGTCGATAGTATACACACACGCACAACGCCTGGTATCCACGTGTACTTTGTACACACCCCTATCACTAAAATACAGTACCAGGAGTAGGCTTTTTCCTCAACTACAAGGGTCCGAACTAGGGTAAAACTTTGCCTCGTATTACCATCCAGCCTAACAGTCAGGGATATCCTACCGAATGATATGATGGAATCATATCTGCCAATTACTAAGAGAGAGGTGTCTTTGGGGGGGCAATGTGTGCGAGAGAGTCCTAAAGATAATGTGCGTGTGGGAGACACGTAGGCACATATACGTGCGTATAAAGGGCTAGTAGAGACCATGCGTGTGTATATATGCATGTGAGAGAAATAGTGTTTTTCAACTGAGATTAGTGAAAAGAGTGGTACATAGTAGTCAGAAAGAGAGAGAGACATACACAGAGAGCATGTGCGTGAGACTCCCCGACACCCGGAGAAAGATTGTGAGCATGTGTGAAAGAGAAATGTCGATGCATATAAAGTGTGTGCACTTATGTGGTAGATAGAGAGAGATATAGCATGTTTGTGAGAACGGGCCGATGCATAGTGCATCAACGTGTAAAAGGCGTTCTACGCATTAAATTAAAATATAAATGGCATTATTATTTTTGGATGAGATCATGAATTTTGCAAATTGCGTATTGACGAAAATCGGTCTATGAGACACCCATACTCTATTGAATTCTAGCATGTGCATGCGTTTATTTCATATTATCGATCCTTAGTGTGAGAGCGGTTTGAAATACACGCAATGGATGCTTTTGCAATTCATATATAAACATTAATTAGTGCACTCCATGTTGTTAGTGTGAAGCACTTTATACATTTGTCACTTGCATGGATACATTCCAAATTGCTAGCTACGAAATAGAATACATACCGAATTCAACATAAAGGGGGTTTCGAAGATTCGAAATCATAGGAAGTGCATTCATCTATTTGAACCTGAGATAATGGCATTTGTAAATCAGATGTAAAAGGGGGCATCGATCTTTGTTGTGTGTTTGAACATGCTATATATATTCATACGCATGTCTAACTTTTTTTTTGCAACCAGGGAGATTATATCTGGAACCATGCATGAACTGAGGTAAGTTGCATATTTTTTAATATATATACTCGTGTACAATGTATATTCAAATGTACCACCTCCATTCCAAAATAATCGTACCTTTAGGATTTTAAAGAGTAAAGATTTGTGAAGTTTGACAAATCCTGAATGTTCATTTCAAGAGAACCGAAAACGTTAATGCTTCTGCTCCCAAATATTGAATGAAGCGCCAAATAGGCCTCTGGTCACCCGAAACCGCGCGAGACTAATGTTTGGCGGTAGGAAATTACTGTCCTGACTCTGGCCCGTGTAGCCTATCGGCCCGATGTCCAAAGGTCTAAACCGGGGTAGGTTTGTAACTTCACCAAGACGCCAGTCTCAATCGCTTCCGAGAAGCATTCATACGCCGTGGGCACCTAAACACCCATGCGCTCGGCCGAAATCTATCCCGCCCACATTTGGGACACCTAAGATTACTGTCCTACCCCCAATCTGCAATATGTCCGAAATTTTAGATGGGGCCAAAGTTTGTAACTTTCCCCAAATTTCAAACAGGCGCGTCCCAAACCGAAACATTGTTCCCCCTCAGTTCCCCGCCTCCCTCCGTTTCCCCATTCATACTCCGTGGGCGCCAAAACACCCTCTCCACCAGCCGCGAAACCCCAGCCTCCTCCGTCCTCCACCCCATAGTGCCCAATCCACCGCCACCCAACTCCATCACGCTGGAGCCGGTACCCCGACGTCATCGTCCAACGCAACCGCAACCGCAACGCCCTCAAGGACTTAGCAGCTGAAGCCGAGGTAGAGCTGCCTTCACGATGCCGACGCCAACGTGCGCCGTACCAGAACTACTCCGACCACGCCGTCATGCGCCTCACTACTGCTGCTCCACTGTCGCAGATGTCCACCGCACCAGAGTTGTTCCCGCTACGCTGTCGTTCGCCGCCTCGGATCTGCTTCCACGCCGCCGACAGACGGCCACCGCACCACACTCAACAGCTTGGCCATGGGTTCGTCCAAGGCTGCACCGTCCTCCACAACTTCTCGTTTCCAGCGAACCACAAGAAGATCGTTGGAGAAACAGAAGGAGGACACAACACTACCATCAGAAAGAGGTACTCCTCTTCCCTTATTCGTGCAAACCTTACGTCTCTGCTCACACCGTATTCATCCCACGAAAGAAACTAGTTGACCGCTTCTTACTGCATCTTCTTCGTGATACTAAATGCACAAGGTTTCCTCCCTTTACTATTTCACCTTTGCTAGAGGTCAGTAGCCCACCTGGACTTCAATTCAAGGTCAGTCGAACCGCAATTAAAAGAAGCAGCACCCGCTTAGGCACGCGGAGCACCTAGTCCGCCTGTTCGTCGGGGAAGCGGTGCATCGGTGTCTGTCATAGGGGTGTGGGGCGCAGGAGCTGCTTGCACCTGATCTGGTGGTCGGCGGGGCTTGAATGGATTGTCGGGGGGCGGTGCCAAGCACGGCGGTGCGGTGAGGTCAAGGGGAGGGCGCAGGCAGGGGACTGGGCCAGTGGTCGCTGCCATTTCGAGGAAGATCGTCAACACTGACTGGCTGGAGGTGGATGAAGGCGATCTGCCCGTTCTTTGTACATCGGACGGTGTAGAAAAAATGGACTGACCTATTTGTTTTCAGTCGAATGTTATTTTCATATAATCATGTAGTAATTTAGTGTGCCATGCATGTTGTAGAGCTATCATATGTCTCCCGTCATTTATTTCTCACCGACCTGCTATCTGCTACCTTTACATTGTACTAATTGTGCACACACTTCATCCATACTCACACTATTGTTTTTTTATGCATGGGTATTTCAGACTCTGACGCGGTGTTGATGAATGCTGAAAAGAAAAGGCAGAAGTCGCTCCAGTGTAATTCGAAGATAAGCACTAAGCGTCTCAGCGCTCTAAAAGATGTAGTGTCAGCAGTTGGAGACAGTAAATGTAGCTCTGTAGTTTATGATCTCAATCACCACACACAACCATCACAGGTGCTTGCTTTAACTCCGCGCTGTCAAATGTGGTTGCATGTTGCATATGGTGTCTAGCTTGTATTGCTTCCAATTTGGTTAAGTTGCATCTGCTTACTTTACACATTATACCTTTGATAATGACATGCCTTCCTGTTTTTGATACATACTACATATGTCTATTAACCGTGTTTGTACATCAAACTAATGCTCTTTTGTATCCCTCATCAATCACTTATGATGAGACTGTCATCCAGGTGGGTTAGTGCGAGACGCCATACTTGTTTAAAGAGTGCAATGTCATCCTCCCCACATGATTCTCAAGAAACAGCAAGGCTAAATGAAGATAGTCAACGTAGCTCTCTAGTTGATGACCGCAATTCCCCCACACCACCATCACAGGTGCTTGCTCTAACTTCGCAGTGTGATATGTGGTTGCATGTTGCATACGGTGTCTTGCTTGTAATGCTTCTAATTAGGGTAAATTGCATCTGCTTAGTTTACACATTATACCTGTGAATATGACATGCCTTCCCATTTTTGGTACACACTACATCTATGTGTTAACCTTGTTCTTACATGAAACTACCTCTCTTCTGTATCCTGCATCAATCACTTATGATGAGTCACCTTTATTCGTTGCATATTGCATATTATTTCTAGCCTGCTGCCATGTATTGCTTCTAATTTGGTCAAATACATTTGTTAGGGCACCCTTTTAATTTGGCAGAGTGATATTGGTTTCATCTTTCATATGGTTTTAGCTTGCATAGATTCTAACAAGTTCAAGCACCTTGTGCTTAGTTTACACTTTATACATCATACATGTCAATATGTCACATCGTCCTGTTTTTCATACATACTCCATCCTCCTATCATGCAGCTGCCTTACATGAAAGAAGTGTTCGTCAGTATCATGCATCAATGAGTTCTGAAGAGCAAATTTTGTTCCTTTTTCTTGTGGGTTTGACTTGACAAGGAAAAATCAAGAAGGAAGGAAAAGAGTAAGGAAGGCGATGATGGTGGTCCTCCGCAGCAACGTAAATGGAGCATCTGTACCGATTCTCCTTGTACTGATAGTGCATTACAAGGTCCAAGTCTCCGCTCCCCTACTACACCATCCAAGGTGCTTGCTCTAACTTGGCAGTGTGATATCTGGTTGCATTTTGCATATGGTGTCTAGCTTGTATTGCTCCTAATTAGTGTAAACTGCATCTGCTTAGCTTACACATGATACGTGTGAATATGACACGCTTTCCTGTTTTTGGTACATACTATATCTGTCTATCACACCATGTTCTTACATGAAACTACTCTTCTTGTGTATCCTGCATCAGTCACTTATGATGGAACACCTTTAAGTTGGCAGTGTGATATTGGTTTGCGTCTTGAATATGATTTCTAGCATGTATTGCTTCTAGTTTGATGAACGCAACCTATGACGAGATAGTTTTAACTTGGCAGAGTGATATTGATTGCACCTTTCATATGGTGTCTAGTTTGCAGTGCTTCTAATTTGTTGAAGTGCCTTCTGCTTAGTTACAACATCATAGGTGTGAATATGTCAAGCCGTCCATTTTTTCATACATAATCCATCCTCGTATCATGACTTTGCCTTTCATCAGAGTAGTGTTCGTCGGTATCATGCATGAATGAGTTCTGAAGAGCGAATTATATTCCTTTTTCTTGTCGGTTTGACCTCACAATGCAAAATCAATAAAGCTGAAGGGAATTGGCAAGGCATTGGATGATGGTGGTCCTTCCGAGCAACTGAAACGGAGGTTCTCTACAGATTCTACTCCGCCATCCTCCCAACAAGATTCGCAAGATAACGCAAGGCTAGACGGTCAACGTAGCTGTGTAGATGATGAGCACATCTCCCCTACTCCACCATCACAGGTGCTTGCTCTAACTTGGCACTATTATATGTGGTTGCATGTTGCGTATGATGTCTAGCTTGTATTGCTTCTAACTTTGTTGAATTGCATCTGCTTACTTTACACATAATGCCTGTGAATATGACACGTGTTCCTGTTTCTAGAACATACGTGTACATGATGAGCACATCTCCCCTACTCCACCATCACAGGTGCTTGCTTTAACTTGGCACTATTATATGTGGTTGCATGTTGCGTATGATGTCTAGCTTGTATTGCTTCTAACTTTGTTGAATTGCATCTGCTTACTTTACACATAATGCCTGTGAATATAACACATGTTCCTGTTTCTAGAACATACGTTTACATGATGAGCACATCTCCCCTACTCCCCCATCATAGGTCCTTGCTCTAACTTGGAACTGTTATATGTGGTTGCATTTTCCGTATGATGTCTAGTTTGTATTGCTTCTGATTATGTTGACTTGCATCTGCGTAGCTTACAACTTATACCTGCAACGATCACTTACCCATACGACACATTTAACTTGGGACCGTGATGTAGGTTGCATCTTGCATTGTCTTCTAGCTTGTACTGCTTCTAATTTCTTGATATGGCACTTACGACGAGACACTTTTTACCTGATAGAGTGATATTGGTTGCATGTTCATATGGTGCCTAGCTTTCATTTCTTCTAATTTTGTTGAAATGCATTCCGCTTACTTTTTTCATACATATTCCATCCTCCTATCGTACGTGTGAATATGAAACGATGTCTTTTTTTGTATATATTCCATCCTCCTATCCTGCGCTTGCCTTACATCAAAGTAGTGTTCGTCTGTATCATGCATCAACCAAATATGCAAAGCTAGTTTTATTCATCTTCTTGTGGTTTTGACTTCATAATGCAATATCAGAAAATAGGAAGGAAAAGAGTAAGTTAGGGGATGTTGGTGGTCCTCTGCACCGACGCAAACAGAGACTCTCTAGATTTGCCACTACTACTGCTAATGAAATTGAAGTCCCAAGTCTACATGATGAGTTCATCTCCCGTACTCCACCATCGCAGCTGCTTGCTCTAAGTTGACAGTGTGATAATTGGTTTCATGTTGCATATGTTGTCTAGCCTGTATTTCTTCTATTTTGATTAAATTGCACCTGCTGAGTTCATACGTTATACATGTGCATATGACATGGCGTTCTGTGTCTAGAATACACTGCATCTATCCATCATACCATGTTCTTACATCAAAGTACTATTGTTGTGTATCCCGCATCAGTCACTCATGATTGGACACTTTTAACATGGCAGTTTGATAGTGGTTGCATCTTGCATTGATTTCTACGTTGTATTGCTTCTAATTTTTCGAATTGCCACTTATGACAAGACACTTTTAACTTGGCAGAGTAATATTGGTTGCATCATTCATATGGTGTCTAGCTTGCATTACTTCTATTTTCTGAAAATCCTTCTGCTTAGTTTACACATCGTAGATGTGAATATGTCATGTCGTCCTATTTGTCTTACATATTCCATCCTCATACGGTTGTCTTACATCAAAGTATTGCTTGTCTGTATCATGCATCAATGAGTTCTGAAGAGCGATTTTATTCTTTTATGTTATGGGTACGGCTTGACATGGCAAAGTCAAAAATAGAGCAAGCACAATAATATAGTAGGGAGTGGTGTTACTCGTCGGGTGAAACGGAAAAGGATCTGCCGTCCAGATTCTGCTGGTACTTATAGTGCAGTAGAACGTCCAAGTCCACCGGCTAAATCTACAAACACAGTATCACCTGCTCCACCAGCTGCAGCATCCGCTTCAACTGTACCAGCATCTCAACGAGTTACTCGTTCGTTTGCTCCGGAACTGGCCAGTTCCCAAGCTGCCTTTGCACATAACACTACTTCCGAAGCACTGTTGACACAATAGGACTTGGCAAGATCAGATGAACCTCATGAGCATCAACACCAAGACGGTACCTGACCGAGTCAAGTTGCAGTTGCATGCTCCTTTATATGTACTCTCACAGTTTGATGTACACTAACACTTTCCATATTCATTGTTGAACTAGCACCACGACGCACGTGGAAACAGACATCAAGGATAATGCTTGACAGACTAACAAAATCTAAAGGAGGAAGAATGGAGATCCATTTTGAGGCAAGTTTAAAAAGGCCACGTGATGCTACAGAGTCAGCCAAGTTAGTATCAGAGGCAGCCATTGCCGTTAGGTGTCATGCACGTATCCTCCCAACGTGGATCCAGTACAGGAATGAGAAAGACAATACCCAGTTTAACACCTTCCTTGACCATTTATTCGTAAGTAATGTTATTCATCGCAATTAGTAATATTGTCTTGCTCTGTCCCATACTTTCTAGATTCTTCTAATAAGACTCACATTCTTTTTTCAACAGATGAGGTTCAAGTTGGATCCGAAAGATGATGCAACTAAACAAGTATGCACTCATGTTTTTAAGTCTGCTCTGCGACAGTATCGGTGCCACCTTAGAAAATCTCACTTTGAAGGCAAGGTTAATAATGAAATCACCCAAACATCTTTAGTGGAATATATTACATATGATGACTGGACAGCCCTCGTTAAACATTGGTCTGATCCAAAGTATCAGGTAGGCTATATGTATTTGATCAGACCACATATTGAACTTGTATTTATGTATGTGCCTTACAAGTGTATCTTCTTCTAGGCTAACTGTTTGAAGAACAAGACCAACCGTTCTAAAGTGAAATTTCAACAGACAACAGGATCTCGTAGCTATATTGCACACTGCCAAGCTCTTGTAAATAGCTGCTACTTCCTTCTTTTTTCTGTGCCATATTATCGTATCTATATTGACTTGTTCCAAATACAGAGGAAAGCCTATGCGGACCAAAAAGAACCTGAACCGAATGCAGTGCAAATCTTCAAGGATTGCCACACCAGCAAGATAAAGGGCATGAGCACACCAGTTCAAGCCGCTGTTGTAAGTCCTTACTTCTCCTGCCTTTGAACTGATTAGTACTGTGATGTGTTCATTTAACTACTTGGTTTGCAGCCAATGTCAGTTACTCTGTTCACTTTTATACACAGTTGTCTTAACGTATCATTTCTCCTTACATGGTTTAAAAGAGATGAAGGATATTCTTTTGGTCTTGATCTGTATTCTAGTTGTTATGTTCATGTGCGCACACAATGATAAAATAGCCTGTTTGTTTTATATCTGTTTGCCCATGATATGAATGATGTCATACTATGTTCATCCTACTTTAAACCATGTCTCTTTATCCTTAGATGTCAACGAATGTGAGGAAATAGACAATACAGTAGGCATGCTACATGAACATATGTTCCGAAAGTGATTTTATTATGTAGTTGGCACTACAATACATGCTAATGTATTACAGTAGTTCACCAAAATAAGTTATGTATAAACGTGTAACCTACTTTGTTTGTTTTTGTCTCATTAGTAACGTATCTGGTTCACTAATCTACAAGTTCAGACTTTCAGGAAGCTATGGAAAAAATGATTGAACAGCCACAACCACCTGAAGGTGACGAGCCTACCACAGGCACAATGTCACCTCTTGCTGCAGTGCGTCAGTATCTCTCCACTAACAGTGCAAAAAGCACCTTCTTGCGTAATTCTGGGTTGGTTGTCAAGGTAACCTCGTCCAAATCGCCTACTGAACAAAATATTCCTGTTAGACAAAGTGATATATCTGTGCTCCAGACACAAGTTCAATCCCTAAAGGACGTCATTTTGGAAACAAGAATAGAGCTTGGCAAATGTCGTCAAGATATGAATGGTTTTGAAACCAGACTATCAGGCATTTGCTTCGTTGTTCAAGAGCAATGGCGGAAAAAAGGTGAAGATCGTGCTGCTCCATCAGATTCTACAGCCTGAAACATTAGCACTCAGGTCAAATGATCTGTGCTTCTATACATATGATGGTGCTTTTATCTGCAAGGATTGTAAACTTTATGCCAACAGGCCTTTTGTTGTGATACAGCATTTATGATGCTGCCAAAGGCTGCAATAATTATGACGCTATTTTTGTATAGTGTAGGTTTATTTTAGTAATGTATTCGGCCGATGATGGCTTCTCGCCCCTCGTTGGTTACCCCAAGTGGAAGGTTGAGATGTAGCGTAGCGGCAAATTTCCCTTGGCAAAGATACCAAGGATCGAATCCCGTGAGACTCCGAGGGTCGACAAGTAGGTGTCAACGGCGCCAGAAACTTAGCGGTTGATGGGACCTGCACACAGATACAGATAACTTTGCTCCCAACGAGTATAGAGAGGTTGTCAATCCCTCCGGCCTTGTTGTTTACAAAGGATCAAACACAAGAGATAATAATGATAGCTATGACTGCAACTAGGAAATAAAAACAGGAAGTAAATAGAAGGTGTGATCAGCGGTGGTAATATGGACCGGGTCCCATGATGTTCACTAGTGATGTCTCTCTCCCAAAAGACGATAAAACAGCAAAGCGAGGTAAACAAATTACAGCTGGGCAATTGACAGGATTATGTGCGCAAACCAATGCTAACTATGCTACAAAGAAAGGTAGAGGCTCAAAAGCATGGGCGGTACGCCAAGGCAAGTAGACCGAAATCCATCTGCATCTACTACTAATCATCCACCTTGAGATATCTATCCAGAACATCTCGCTGGTATTAAGTTGCGAATCCCACCCAAAGTGTAAACTCAAAGCAATAGACAACTGCATTAAAAGAACTTTGCGTAAAGTAAACAATCCTTGCACCCGCAAGTACAAGCACCGTTGTTTTCTCCCTTGTGGCAACAGCACATCCCCTAGACTCATGTTTCTGTCACTCAAGCTAGTCATCAGGGGGCATGAACCCACAATCAAGCATAACGCTCCCTCTCGGAGTTACTACCTACTACTTGGCCAAAGCAATAAACAGCAACGGAGAACATGCAAGAATTACTCAAGAACAAAGATATAAAAGAGGTAAATCAAATATATTACTCAAACACAATCTGAACATAGTCTCAAAATCCATCAGATCCCAGCAAACTCAGCAAAGCAACAGCAGAAAGATTACATATGTGCCTCGATCATGTAGGGCAGCTCACGAGGTCTAAACCATGAAGAGCAAAGAGGGGAGGAGAACATCACATAGCTACTGATCATGGACCCATGGTCCAAGGTGGACTACTCACGACTCATCCGGGAAGCGTCCATGGTGGTGGAGAAGCTCCCGGTGGTGGTTCTCCCCTCCGGCAGGGTGCCGGGAAGAGTTCTCCTGATGCTCCCGATCTTGGAAGCGCTGCGGCGGCGGAACAGAGGCGAGATCACGAAAAGGGGTTCTGTCCTCGAGGGTTTCGGGACGAGAGGGATATATAGGCGAAGTGGGGCAGCCAGAGGCGAAGCAGGGGCCCCAGGCGCCCCCCTGGCGTGGCCAGGGGTGGAGCCGCGCTAGGTGGCCGCCTGGGCCTCCCCTGGCTCCCCTCTGGCCCATCTTTGGTTCTTCGCGAAGCTTCCTGTACGCTGATTTTTCCTATATTTTTCCTGGAATTTTTGGAGCACTTTTAATATGGGGGAAACCTGAAATAGAAAAACAGCAGAAAACAGGAACTGGCACTGTGGTGCACTGAGTTAATAGGTTAGTCCAAATATGATCAAAAGTGTATGGAAGTGCATCAATATCATAGCAATATCACACAAAATAAGCATGGAGCAAACAGAAATTATAGATACGTTTTGGACGTATCAACATCCCCAAGCTTAATTCCTGCTCGTCCTCGAGTAGGTAAATGAACAAGCATAATTTCTGTGGTGACATGCTACCAACCATATAAGAACTTTTTAAGTAAAGCAGTCAAGGCATGTAATTCAATTCAAGTCATAACAAGCAAGAGTCTATATTAGCATTGTAACAAGCAACATAAGAACATAAAGGTGCAAGAGCTCTCGCTGTCCGTGACTCGAATGTCTCCAAATGGTGTTTGCGTGCAATAAAGGGGATAGGGATATACGAGAGAGTAAAACATAGTTTTTGTATTGTTGAGAACTTAATCTACTAAAGTTTCACACTTGGTCTTCTTTGGAATCTTATCTTGACTCATCCCCAGACCACTAGCCAGGTACAAGTCAAAATGATCCACTCCCTTTCGATATTTTGAGCACTCATGCAATGGATGAGCGTAAGCAAGAAAGTTGACACTTAGGATGGCAAAGAGAGAAAAATGATGAAGGGGGAAGACAAAAAAGGTGTGAAAGGCTCACATCAATGAGGACAATCATAGGCGAGAGAAAGCCAAATGATAGATATGATGTGAGGAGTAGGGATTGCCATGCAACGGATGCACATATGAGCTAAGGTAAGCTCTCCAATTGAACTAGTGGGGGTGCATCCAACTTGCTCGCTCAAGAAGACCTAGAGCTCTTTTGAGGAGGCTCATCATTGGAATATACAAGCCAAGTTCTATAGTGTGAAGGTCCCCACATAGCTATATGCATGAATGATAATCTCTATGGAGTACAAGGTATAAGATGAAGTACGAGTGTGGATCTCTCAAAAGGAATAGTAGTGTGCCCCCTTCTCTCTTTTTATTTCTTTTTCTCTTTTTTCTATTTTTTTATTATTTTTTTGTGGCCTCAATGGCTCTTTCTATTTAACTCTCATTTGTCCTCTTTGGTATCTTTTGATTTTGTCCTCTTTGGGATCTTTTCCTCACTTTAGGGGCAACACTCTATGTATTACAAGAAGTATAGAAGATCTTTCACACTTTACAAAAGTACTCAACATAAAGAAAATGAAACTATCATGATGTATGCAAATGTATGCCTCTGCCGGTGTAGCAGGATATGCAATGATACTAGCGCGTCATGTAGCAATGATTAGGGCAAGGCCCAACTAGCATGCGGCTCATCGATCAAGCAAAAAGCATGTATGACATGAAGATCAAGTCATGAGAAGATGGATGTTGCATGGCAATGTATCTCGGAAAGGCTATGGAAATGCCTTGATAGGTAGGTATGGTGGCTGTTTTGAGGAAGGATATAATGAGGCTTATGATGACATAGTGTATCGTGCCAAGGATTTGGATGCACCGGCGAAGTATGCGCCAACTCTCGAGGTGAGAAAGGGCAATGCACGGTACCGAAGAGGCTAGAAAAATATGGCTAGGTGGAAGTGTCAACTTTCGAATACTCACATTAGTCCGAAGAACTCATGCACTTATTATCGGTAACTCTCAATCTAATTAGGAGGTTCACAAAGAGACAAGTACCCCGAGGAGGAGTGTATGGGGGTTTGGTTATCCTTGCGCATCCTCGACTCATGGTACGTGAGTGTACTCTAATATTCGATCCCTCCAAAGATTAGTGATCCATCTAGTAGCTAAAGTTCTCAACTATTTTGTAGGTTTTCGAAAATAAACACGGATTGCCCAAAATACGACATCTATCACTAATAGGCTAAAGCTCTTGACACCAAAAGTTCAGACATTACTCATGGCAATACCTCAAAACTATTGCAAGTTACTACTAAAATTAAATAGCAACCTCAATTACCTACTTTAAGTTAAGACACACAACTCAGTGCAACAGGCAAACTCTCTTAACAAGATAAACATGAAAACTCAAGAGAGTTCAGCAACCAACTAAACAAAAGCTCTTTAAAAAGAAAAGCATGAAAACTAAGAGCTAAACATGACAGCAGCTATGGAAAGACAAAGAACACACACAGCAAAGATAAGCATGAAAATCCTATGTTGTGTTCTAGGTTGAAGTGGAGCGTGTTTCTCTCCCACACAAACAAAGCTGGGTTCTAACTTGTTATGAATAGCAAGCAAAGCTAAAGAAAACTAAAAAAAGAAACTAAGAGCAAGACGCTCCAAGCATAGCACATAACGCATGAAGTGATAAAATTATAGTGGAACGAAAGACGAACTGATAATTGTTGATGGAGAAGGGGATGCATGGGGGCATCCCCAAGCATAGATGCTTGAGTCTTCTTGAATATTTCTTGGGGGCTCACGGGGGCATCCCCAAGCTTGACCGTTTGACCCTCCTGAATCTTCTTTTATCATCTTCCCTCGCACACTTGAAAACTCCCTTCATACATAACTCATCATCTGATTAGCGAGGTTAGTACCCACAATAAAATAATTTTTTCCCTACTGGAAATAAAGATAATCTTGAAGAGCTACTGTTTCTCAAGATTGCCAAAAGGTTTTTGCAAAGAAAAAGCAAGCTCAAGGTTTGCAAAACGAAGAAAAGGCAAAACAGGACAGAATCTGTGAAAAACAGACCAGCAGGTAGTAAATAATTTTTTCGGGGCACTTCTGCAACTCAAATCAAAAAACTCAGAACAGAAGCTCGAAAGCCAATTGTATAGAGCATGCTGTCAAATAAAATCAGATCAAAAAGATGATCTGGTGATTTTATTCGAATTTTTCTGTCCAAGGACAGAATCTGTTTTTTGGACAGCACGTCACAACTTTTGAACTTTCTTGCAATCGGCGGCTAAACTTGGCACAAAGCTGAAAAGAAAAGATACAGTGATGATGCTACTGTAGTAACAAACATCAAGACACAACAAAAGCAAAATAAAACCTAATTCTTTGTGGGCTGCCTCCCAAAAGTGCTTTCTTTTATGCCTTTAAGCTAGGCATGATGCAAAAAGAGAAGATCAAGTTTTATCAAAAGTAAGAGAATAGCTAGCCCGTGTAACGGACTCAAAAGGCAACTTAATCTTCTTTCTAGGGAAGTGTTCCATCCCTTTCTTGAGAGGGAATTGGAATTTTATATTCCCCTCTTTCATGTCAATGATAGCACCAACGGTGCGAAGAAAAGGACGTCCCAAAATAACTGGACATGAAGGTTCACATTCAATATCCATAATAGTAAAATCAACGGGAACATAATTGTCATTGACAATGATAAGAACATCGTCGATCTTCCCCAAAGGTTTCTTTATGGAAGAATCAACAAGACGAACACCAAAAGAACCAGGATCAAAAGGTTTCAATTCAAACATATCGTACATTCTTTTGGGCATAACGGAGGTACTAGCTCCAACATCACATAAAGCATAGCAAGAGAAGTTATTCAACTTAATTTTAATCATAGGATCCCAACTATCTTCTAGCTTTCTAGGTATGGAGGCTTCTACCCTAAGCTTCTCCTCCCTAGCTTTGATGAGAGCATTAGTGATATACTCCGTGAAGGCAAGATTAAGTGTGCTAGTGTGGGGATCTCTAGACATCTTGTGAAGAAAACCAATAACTTCAGAAAGGGTGCAATTATCAAAATCAAGGTCACTACTATCAAGTAAAGTGGTAGTGGTGTCCTTTAGGCTCACTTGTTTGGTAGCTTCTATGGTTATAGGAGTTTCTTCTTCTACGGTTGAGGTCATAGCATCACCATTAATAGGTCCAATGGGACTAGGAGTGCATTGGGTGCTAAGAGTTTGGATATCCTCAACAACTTGAATAGTAGCAACAGTGTGGTGGGTAGGAAGGCTCTTAATTCTATCTTCTTCCTCCTTTTCTCTAGCCCATCTCTTTTTAAGTTTAGCCATCATCCTAATGTTTTCATTAATTTGCACTTGAATAGCATTCATAGGAGTGGTCTTCCTCTCCTCAAGAGGAGAAGTTCTAATTTTAAGCAACTCTACCTCATGGGCTAAATTGTCTACCTTCGAAGAGAGATTATCTAGTTTGTCTAGTTTTTCTTCTACACTCTTATTGAAGGCCTTTTGGGTAGTGATGAAGTCTTTAAGCATAATCTCTAGTTCAGAAGTGGAGTTCTTGGTGCTAGGATAAGCATTGTTGTTCCCATAGGAATTAGAGGGGAACGGTCTAGGGTTGCTACCAAAATTACTCCTATAAGCATTGTTATTGAAATTGTTTCTAGAGATAAAGTTCACATCTACTTGATCTTGAGCAATCAAAGAATTCAAAGGAACATCATGAGGATCAATAGAAGATTGCTTGGAAAGTAGAGACATGATCAAGTCAACTTTTTCATTTAGGGAGGAAATCTCCTCGACAGAGTTTACCTTCCTACCTGTTGGAGCGCGTTCGGTGTGCCATTGGGAATAATTGGTCATCATCTCGTCGAGAAGCTTCGTGGCAGCACCAAGTGTAGTTGACATAAAGGTTCCTCCCGCGGCCGAATCTAACAAGTTCCGCGAGGTAAAGTTCAAGCCTGCATAAAAAGTTTGGATAACCATCCAAGTAGTCAAACCATGAGTAGGGCAGTTCTTGACAAGAGATTTCAGCGTTCCCAAGCTTGGGCAACGTGTTCATTATCCAATTGTTTAAAATTCATTATGTTACTCCTTAATTGGATAATTTTAGCAGGGGGATAGTACTTCCCAATAAAGGCATCCTTGCACTTGTCCCAAGAATCTATACTATTCCTAGGCAAGGATTGAAACCAGATTTTAGCTCCTCCTCTCAAGGAGAAAGGAAAAAAGCTTAAGCTTAACAATATCACCATCTACTTCTTTGTACTTTTGCATATCACAGAGCTCAACAAAATTATTTAAGTGCAAAGCAGCATCATCTCCAGCACCGGAGAATTGATCTTTCATAACTAGGTTCATCAAAGCAGGTTTAATCTCATAAGAAGGTGCTGAAGTGGCAGGTGTAGCAATAGGCGTGCAGATAAATCAATGTTGTTATGACTAGTGAAGTCACACAACTTGGTGTTCTCGGTGGAACCCATAGCAGCAGCAAGCAAGATAACTATTTTTGTGATTTTTGGTAAGGGACACTAAAGCAAAAACTGAAAGGTAAACTAACAAGACTAAAAAGCAAAGATAAAAGATAGCGTGCAACTCCCCTATCTTGAAGAGTGGAGTCCCCGGCAATGGCGCCAGAAACTTGCTTGATGGCTTCTCGCCCCTCGTTGGTTACCCCAAGTGGAAGGTTGAGATGTAGCGTAGAGGCAAATTTCCCTTGGCAAAGATACCAAGGATCGAATCCCGTGAGACTCCGAGGGTCGACAAGTAGGTGTCAACGGCGCCAGAAACTTAGCGGTTGACGGGACCTGCACACAGATACAGATAACTTTGCCCCCAACGAGTACAGAGAGGTTGTCAATCCCTCCGGCCTTGTTGTTTACAAAGGATCAAACACAAGAGATAATAATGATAGCTATGACTGCAACAAGGAAATAAAAACAGGAAGTAAATAGAAGGTGTGATCAGCGATGGTAATATGGACCGGGGTCCCATGATGTTCACTAGTGATGTCTCTCTCCCAAAAGACGATAAAACAGCAAAGCGAGGTAAACAAATTACAGCTGGGCAATTGACAGGATTATGTGCGCAAACCAATGCTAACTATGCTGCAAAGAAAGGTAGAGGCTCAAAAGCATGGGCGGTACGCCAAGGCAAGAAGACCGAAATCCATCTGCATCTACTACTAATCATCCACCTTGAGATATCTATCCAGAACATCTCGCTGGTATTAAGTTGCGAATCCCACCCAAAGTGTAAACTCAAAGCAACAGACAACTGCATTAAAAGAACTTTGCGTAAAGTAAACAATCCTTGCACCCGCAAGTACAAGCACCGTTGTTTTCTCCCTTGTGGCAACAGCACATCCCCTAGACTCATGTTTATGTCACTCAAGCTAGTCACCAGGGGGCATGAACCCACAATCAAGCATAACGCTCCCTCTCGGAGTTACTACCTACTACTTGGCCAAAGCAATAAACAGCAACGGAGAACATGCAAGAATTACTCAAGAACAAAGATATAAAAGAGGTGAATCAAATATATTACTCAAACATAATCTGAACATAGTCTCATAATCCATCAGATCCCAGCAAACTCAGCAAAGCAATAGCAGAAAGATTACATATGTGCCTCGATCATGTAGGGCAGCTCACGAGGTCTAAACCATGAAGAGCAAAGAGGGGAGGAGAACATTACATAGCTACTGATCATGGACCCATGGTCCAAGGTGGACTACTCACGACTCATCCGGGAAGCGTCCATGGTGGTGGAGAAGCTCCCGGTGGTGGTTCTCCCCTCCGGCAGGGTGTCGGGAAGAGTTCTCCTGATGCTCCCGATCTTGGAAGCGCTGCGGCGGCGGAACAGAGGCGAGATCGCGAAAAAGGGTTCTGTCCTCGAGGGTTTCGGGACGAGAGGGATATATAGGCGAAGGGGGGCAGCCAGAGGCGGAGCAGGGGCCCCAGGCGCCCCCCTGGCGCGGCCAGGGGTGGGGCCGCGCCAGGTGGCCGCCTGGGCCTCCGCTGGCTCCCCTCTGGCCCATCTTTGGTTCTTCGCGAAGCTTCGTGTACGCTGATTTTTCCTATATTTTTCCTGGAATTTTTGGAGCACTTTTAATATGGGGGAAACCTGAAATAGAAAAACAGCAGAAAACAGGAACTGGCACTGTGGTGCACTGAGTTAATAGGTTAGTCCAAATATGATCAAAAGTGTATGGAAGTGCATCAATATCATACAAAAGAAGCATGGAGCAAGCAGAAATTATAGATACGTTTTGGACGTATCAGCCGAAAGCTTCGTAGGAGCCCAACATGCCAACATTCGTCGGGCCCATTCCAATTGGGCTAAAAACTATTATGGGCCAAAATTTGCATGTAGCCCACTAAAAATATATGGGCCTAAATTAGCATAAGATTTCATATTTTTCTGGTAGGCATGTGCCCATAGTGGGCCTTATCCAAGCCTAAACATAATTTGGGCCCTCGATAACAATAGGCCATTTACAGGTGTAAATATCTCGAGCCCATAAAAACATGGGCCTTTAAAAGACCGAAAGTGAGATTGGGCCCATTTACGATGCGGATCTTTCACAGGCCAAAATTCGGACGGGCCGTGAATGCGCCGTCCTAATACACGGGCCTTTAACAGGCCGGAAGTTCGGTCGGGCTAGATTATCGTCATTTTTATATGGGTCGTTAATGGGCCCGATGTGACGTTGGGCCACATATGGCCCTTGGATTTCGTCCGACGTTAATAGGCCAAAAATCACAACAGGCCGAAAGTGGCCCAAATCTGTAGTGGGCCTCTAACAGGCCGAATGTCAGACATGGCCGAATATGACCCAAGTCCTTCACGGTCATTTATGGGCCGAAAGTTTCAATGGCATGTAAATGGGCCCAAATGAAGTAGGACCTTTAACAGGCCGGAAATACACCGGGCCGTAATTCGGCCCATATACTTAGCGGACTGTTAACGGGCCAGAAGTGACCATGGGCCGCGATGATGACAAGTTTAGGACAATCCGTTGACGGGCCGATTTGACACTAGCCGTGCGGGCCTTAACTGAGAATGTTGGGCCTTTAGCTGGGCCGGCCCATTATGGTCCGCAAAATCTCACGGGCCTTTAGTTGGGCCGCCCCATTACGGCCCGCAAAATCTCGTGGGCCTTTAGCTGGGCCGGCCCATTCTGATACGCAAAATCTCGTGGGCCTTTTGCTGGGTCGGCCCATTATGGACCGCAAAATCTCGTGGGCCTTTAGCTGGGCCGGCCCATTATGATATGCAAAATCTCGTGGGCCTTTTGCTGGGCTGGCCCATTATGGACCGCAAAAATCTCGTGGGCCTTTTGCTGGGTTGGACCATTATGGACCGCAAAATCTTGTGGGCCTTTAGTTGGGCCGGCCCATTTAAACTTTATGGGCCACTTTTGGGCCGGTCCATGTGTCAACATATCATAGGCGCATCTCGCCCATTGGATGAGTGACACATGTGCCAACGCGGAGCTGACACGTGTTTCCGTCAGCCAATCAGAATTTTACACGTGGAAAATCCCCATTGGTCAGGGCTGTTAACGGATTATCGGATCCAAAACCGGACCCGATAGCTTAACGGCGTTCCGTTACGATGGATGCCATGTGTCGGTCACCCTTGACGAAAGTACTTCTGTGACGCGCGATTTATCGTCATGGAAGTGGACACTTCTGTGATCATAATTTTTGTAATGTCATGGAACACTTCTACGACAGCACAGGTATGACTATCTTCATTCTTTCATAAATTTGTCATGGATGTACATGCATGACAGAAAACGTGACCTACTGTGACAAACACGTATCACCACGGAAGTGTATTTTTGTGTAGTGTAGGGTTAGGGAGGAGGTGATAACCCACAAGTGTAGGGGATCGCATCAGTTTTCGATGGTAGAGTATTCAACCCAAATTTATTGATTTGACACAAGGGGAGCCAAAGAATGCTCTCAAGTATTAGCAGTTGAGTTGTCAATTCAACCACACCTGGAAGACTTAGTATCTGCATAAAGGTAATTTAGTAGCAAGGTAATATGGAAGTAACGGTAATGGTAGCAAAAGTAGCGATAGTAGTTTTGTAGTTATTGTAACAGTAGCACCGGAAAAGTAAATAAGCAACAGGCAATATGTGAAAAGCTCGTAGACATTGGATCAGTGATGGATAATTATGTCGGATGTGATTCCTCATGTAATAGTTATAACATAGGGTGACACAGAACTAGCTCTAGTTCATCAATGTAATATAGGCATGTATTCCGAATATAGCCATGCGTGCTTATGAGAAAGAACTTGCATGACATCTTTTGTCCTACCCTCCCGTGGCAGCGGGGTCCTATTAGAAACTAAGGGATATTAAGGCCTCCTTTTAATAGAGTACCGGCCCAAAGCATTAACACATAGTGAATACATGAACTCCTCAAACTACGGTCATCACCGGGAGTGGTCCCGATTATTGTCACTTCGGGGTTGCCGGATCATAACACATAGTAGGTGACTATTGACTTGCAAGATAGGATCAAGAACACACATATATTCATGAAAACATAATAGGTTCAGATCTGAAATCATGGCACTCGGGCCCTAGTGACAAGCATTAAGCATGGCAAAGTCATAGCAACATCAATCTTAGAACATAGTGGATACTAGGGATCAAACCCTAACAAAACTAACTCGATTACATGGTAAATCTCATCCAACCCATCACCGGCCAGCAAGCCTACTATGGGTTACTCACGCACGGCGGTGAGCATCATGGAATTGGTGATGGAGGAAGGTTGATGATGACAACGGCGACGATCTCCACTCCCCGGAGCCCCGAACGGACTCCAGATTAGCCCTCCCAAGAGAGATTAGGGCTTGGCGGCGGCTCCGTATCGTAAAACACGCTAATTCCTTCTCTCTGATTTTTCTCTCCCCGAAAGTGAATATATGGAGTCGGGGGTGATGTCGGTGGAGCCTCAGGGGGCCCACAAGGTAGGGGGCGTGCCCAGGGGGCGCCCCCACCCTCGTGGACAGGTTGTGGGGCCCCTGGTCCGGTTCTTTCCGTAGATATTTTTTATATATTCCAAAATAAATCTCCATTGATTTTTAGGTCATTCCGAGAACTTTTATTTCTGCACAAAAATAACACCATGGCAGTTCTGCTGAAAACAGCGTCAGTCCGGGTTAGTTCCTTTCAAATCATGCAAGTTAGAGTCCAAAATAAGGGCAAAAGTATTTGGAAAAGTAGATACGTTGGAGACGTATCAGGAGGCGGCCGGGCCCTGGGCCAAACTGGCAGCTACTGCTACTGGGCCTTGGGCCAAATTGGGCTGAGGTCTCTTTTCTCTCTCTCATCTTTTCTAAAAACAGACAAACAAAGAAGAAAAAGGAGAAGAAAGGAAGAGTTAGGGATGGCGTTTAGGCATGGGGTTATTTCTCCTGGACTCACAAAATGTGACTGATCCAAGAAAAAAATATAAGTGTGCATGTGTGAGAGGTTAGAATTCAAACTCATTTGAATTTAGTTGAAATGAGTGTGAGAAATAAATGGGTGTTTGGTAGGTCCAAAAATGTTGAGGATTTTAGGTGGAGCCTCGATAAAAGAGATAAGAATTGTTGGCAAGTTTTGGAGGTGAAACTTGAAGCAGAAGAGGCATGGAACTATTTTGCAAGTGTGTAATGGTTAATTCCAAACTAATGGAATATTTTATTGTATCTCCCTAATAATATTGGGAGTATGTTCTAAAGAGAAATCACCATTGTGGATACCCCTCGGTTTAAATGGATCGAAGATCCATACGATTTATTTAGTTGAGTTGCAAAAATTAATGACATGATGGCATGATGACATGATGCAATGCAAAAATAAATAGAGCAAGCAAAATGAAACACACGGTGATCACGAAATATATGGAAAGTCTTCTGGAGCATCGGTCTTGGGGCGTCACAGTTGGTTACTCCTTGTAGTTGATGCTAGTTGGTTTATTTGGTGGAAGATCATATGTTCAGATCCTTAATGATATTCAATACCCCTCTGATCTTGAACATTAATATGCTTTGTGAGTACTTACGTTTGTTCTTGAGGACATGGGATAAGTCTTGTTATAAGTAATCATGTGAATTTGGTATTCGTTTGATATTTTGATGAGATGTATGTTGTCTTTCCTCTAGTGGTGTTATGTGAACGTCGAATACATGACACTTCACCATGATTTGGTCCTAGGGGAAGGCATTGGGAGGTAGCAAGTGGATGATGGGTTGCTAGAGTGACAGAAGCTTAAACCCTAGTTTATGTGTTGCTTCGTAAGGGGCTGATTTGGATCCACATGTTTCATGCTATGGTTAGATTTATCTTAATTCTTCTTTCATAGTTGCGGATGCTTGCCGGAGGGGTTAATCATAAGTGTGAGGCTTGTCTAAGTAAGGACAGCACCCAAGCACCAGTCCACCCACATATCAAATTATCAAAGTAGCGAACGCGGATCATATGAGCATGGTGAAAACTAGCTTAACGATAGTTCCCATGTGTCCTCGGGAGCACTTTTCTTAATATAAAAGTTTGTCCAGGCTTGTCCTTTGCTATAAAAAGGATAGGTCCACCTTGTTGCACCATTGTTACATTTGTTACTTGCTACCCGTTATGAATTATCTTACTACCAAACTATCTGTTATCGATAATTTCAGTGCATGTAGAAAACACCTTGCTGAAAACCGCTTGTCATTTCCTTCTACTCCTCGTTGGGTTTGACACTCTTACCTATCGAAAGGACTACGATTGATTCCCTATATTTGTGGGTCATCAAGCATGGCGAGGGAGAGAAGCAGTGGTCGCGGGGAAAGACCAACTCCAAGAAAGAGAAAAAGCGTGACGCGGCATCGATTGCCTTGCAAACAACTTTGCAAGGCATGATGATCCAAAAGGATACAAGGGAGGATAAGTGTCAGCAAGACAAAAGAAGAGCAAATGAATACCTTCATGGAGATACAAAGGAAGAAGCCCAAGATGGATGCGGAGATGCAAGCGAAGATGCTCGAAATCGAGACTGCCAAAGCCAAAGAAGTGGTGATCACTTGCATGTTGATTGGGGGGTGGGGGTCATGAAGGTGGACTTGAGAACGGTCTCCCCAAAGAAAAGGCCTTGGAGATGCTCGAGATCACTGGCACCTCCGCCCCTTGTAGCACATAGAGGGAAGATAGGGTTGATGAGGTGGGAGGGAGGGTGGAGGGAGGGTGGAGAATGAAGGAGCTCGCGTTGGATAAAAGGTTATAGTGGTATAGGAGCTTGCTGGAGAAGCAAGCTGGCGAATCGAAGGAGAGGCTGTCCATCGGTGGCTTGCAAGAGATGCGGAACGAACGAGGGAGCTGGGAAGAGATAAGAACGAAGGGATATAAGATGGAAGTGAGAGATGAGTGTGTGGCAGATTTAGCGTGGGTCCACATGCGACGCGCGTCGTGAGAGCGTGACCAGCCCAAACTTAGCCGGACGAGTCGTCCGGCTGGAAGCGTTTACCAATCTAATAGTAGTTGATCATACGGTAGATAATTTAGACATGCAGTACTTAAATCTCATCCAGATATGATTTAGCAAAACTGTATTTTTAAAAGCTTTGATGAGCAGGCTTCATCTTATATGCAAAATGGGGTTAAAGAAAAGATAAACTTCATATTGAAAAGCCAAATGTCCGTACGGATCAACACAATCTTGACATGGGCGTCTGCGGGGTTAATGCGAGAAGCTTTCATCTCAGAAAAACTACTCCAGCTATTGGTCCACAGGGATAAACTCAAAGTCCATGAATGACTAAATTGACCCGTCCTCATCAACCCTTTCCCCAAGCAAACATAAACCATCCCATCCCCAGCTTCTTTCTCTTGAAGAGAAAGGCAACCAACACCCCGTGGCAAATGATCCACACCCTTCATCTCTCCACGCAGGCCCCGGTCTCCCCCCTCTCCACGCCGTTATAAGTAGCAGCCTCCTTCCAATTCCATCCCTCCCCCTACCCCCAAAACCCACACTACCGTGCTATCACCTTTCCCGCCGGCCCCCCTCCGCCGCTGCCTGGTCCTCGAGACGAACCATTCTCCGTCCATGGCGGACCCGATCGACGCCCCTTCCAAGCCGGCCTCGGTCGACGCCCCTTCCAAGGCGGCCCCGGTCGACGCCCCTTCCAAGCAGGTCCCGGTCGACGCCCCTTCCAAGCCGGCCCAGGTGGACGCCCCTTCCATGGAGGCCCAGGGTGGCGCTCCTCCCAAGGCGGCCACCGGTCCCGGTCTCTACTCCGAGATCGGCAAGAAGGCCCGAGGTCAGGACGAGCGCACGCTTCCCTTCTGGGTTACTTTTCAGGGGTTTTGTGGGATTTAATTTGGCGGTCATGATTCTCGATTTGAGCTTTTCTAAGCGACCAATCGCTTCCTCCTTGACCAAATGCTGGTTGCTGTCCTTGGTGGTTTTGCAGATCTTCTGTACAAGGATTTCACCACGGACCAGAAGCTTACCCTCACCACTTACGCCACAAATGGAACTGTGAGTATCAACGATCTCTGCTCGATTTTCATGGTTTCCTGTCGAATGCTTGCCTCACATGATTCAGTCGTGTATGCGGTAGTTTATAATTGTTTGAGTTGGATTCTAGATGGCTGGTGGGGTTTTCGTGTGTAGCGTGCACTTGGGAGGATTCAGGTTTTGTTTTTGTTTTCTGCATTTTTATGCAGATTTGGGGGTGAAGTGTGTTCGCGAGCAATCTGTTAAGGGGCTTTGGGGATGGTTCGATTTTGAGTTGAATTGAGTGCACGAGATCTCAGACTGTCTTAGAGTAGTTGGTGAATGTGGCGTGATATAATTATGTAATTTCTGTATAGGTGTGATCAGTGGCGAATCTACAGGGAAAATGGAGGGTGGGCTGGGCTGCCTATGTCATGCGAATATATGTTGTGACAAATGGCTGGATTGAGCCTTTAAACTAGTACTCCCTCCGTTCCTAAATATAAGTCTTTGTAGAGATTCCACTATCGACTATATACGGAGCAAAATGAGTGAACCTACACTTTAAAATGCATCTATATACATCTGTATGTGGTCCAAAGTAAAATCTTTACAAAGACTTATATTTAGGAACGGAGTGAGTAGTAAAAACTAATTTTGCGAAGTTGGAGGGGGGGCTTAAGCCTATTAAAGCCCCCCTAGTAGAATCGCCACTGGGTGTGATGGTAGTTCTGTGGGTCTTATTGTGGTGGGTTAATGATACATGTGGTCATATTTAGATGCAAATTACTGTGTTCATGTTATGTCATATGGAATGTTGATTACAGTTCGGATAGAACCTGCAATTATTTTTGCCTGATTTCTGATTCGATGTGAAGCTGTATGCAAGTAGTATTTTTGGTGTGCGTGCATTGTTAGTTTGTTACACACATATTTATGGTTTTCATGGATTCTAGCTTGATGAAAGTGGCATTTGGGATTGATTGTAACAATTAGTGGGTAGGATGATGCTTTAGCACCTGCAGTTTTCACCGAAATAATGAACACAACTTTAGGACACAAGAAACCCAGACCTGATATTAATTAGGTGTCATTCCCTGCGTTCTTTGCCATTGTTCATCATTGCTTGGCCTCCTGGTTTAGTGTCTAAAAGTACGTGTTAATATTGAACTGCTTTCCTATCTTTAGGATTTGGTGTTTCATACCTTTGGGCGTCAACATTTTGGACCTTATTGTTGTTTTCAGACAAACTTCATGTTATGTTCTTTAACTGGAAATACGTTCATGTTAATGAACAATGTAGGATTTCTAACGTGTATTTATGAAATTGGTCTTTGTTGGTTATGACTGAATGAGCGCACTGAATGAATAGGTGATTAAGATAGATAATCATGAGAGTTTGCAATTAGAATGTAACAGTAAATACTAATTATATTATTTGTATTTGTTAACATGGTAGTTCACTTTGTCTACTACTACTTTATAGATATACATCCTGACAATCAACTGATTCAATCAAACTTTTTCAGTTTTTTAATAGTCCATTGTTAACTGACACTGTTAAAATTCCAAAACCTGATAGTTCAGTTCTTGTTGACACTTGGCTTGCTAGAAATCCTTATTTTTGGCTTCAGAGATTGTGTTTTCACCCAGACAAGCTTCATGTTATGTTCTTTAACTGGATTTGTATTCTAATTGCAAAATTCTAAAACCTTATAGTTCAGCTCTTGTTGACATTTCGCTTATTTTTGGCTTCAGAGATAGTGTTTTCACCCAGATAACTTCATATTTTTGTCTTGTTGACACTTGGTTTGCTAACTCCTTATTACAAATGTAGGATTTCTAACGTGTATTTGTGAACTTAATCCTTCTTATTAATTGTGAATGAAGGCATGCGGTGAGAATAGGTAGATGAATTAGCTAGTCGTGAAGGAGTTAGCAATTACTCCCTCCGTTCCCAAATATTTGTCTTTCTAGACATTTTAAATGGTTACAATATACGGGTGTATGTAGACATATTTTTAGTGTAGATTCACTCATTTTGCTTCGTATGTAGTCACTTGTTGAAATCCCTAGAAAGACAAATATTTAGGAACGGAGGGAGTAGAATGCATGTAATAACAGTAATACTAGATTCTAGAATTTGTATTGGTTAATTGTAGCGGGGCCATTGTCGATATGTTAGATCACTTTGTCTACTGTTTTATAGATATGTGTTTGCTCATTATCCAGTCACACTTTTTCAGTTCTTTTATAATCCCTTGTTTACTGACACTGTCAAAATCCTACAACCTGCTTTGTTAGTCTTTATCCATTTTCCGTCCATACTTGTCTCATCTTTAATATTTTTGTAAAGTTCAGCTCCCGCTGTCTGAGCTTTCAATTCTAGGTGTGAACTATAAATCTGATAATATATTCTGAAATTTATCCCAGGCAATCACTGCTACAAGCACAACGAAAAAGGAAGCTATCCTTAACGAGATCCAGACCCAGTTTAAGTACAACAATGTCAAAGTTGATGTGAAAGCAAATTCAGACTCTCAAGTAAGTTTGTGGCCGTGTCCTTTTCTGGTCAAATTTTATTGTAAGTCTCAGATTCTGATGATGAACCATGCTTAATCAATTGTTTCAATGTTTCCCTTTTAGGTGTTACTCACAACCACATCCGAGACTTGGTACATACCAGGCTTGAAGAGAATTGTGACCGTTCCTTTGACAAACCACACTCCTGCTAAGGTACCATCATTCTCCAGATTGATTTGGTCTTTTATAGCTCAATAGAAATGATGTATTTTACACTCTTACCTTCTTCTTGCAGGCTGAGTTGCAATACTTGCATGATTACGCTGGAATCAGTGTGGGTTTTGGCTTACAATCAAGACCTCTGATTAACGTTTCAGCTCTGGTTGGCAAGAAAGCTCTTGCTGTTGGTGCTGATGTTGCCTATGATAGTGCAACTGGGGATTTCACCAAGTGCAATTTTGGAGCGAGTTTCGCCAATGACGATCTTTACGGTGCTGTGATGCTGTAAGTTTTTTGCTTCTAAAAGACTCTTGGCCACTTCACCTTTCCTGCAATCTTGCATGAACTAGATGGGGGTATGTATGAATGGTGGATGATTTCCGTTTTCAGGAACAACAAAGGGGACAGCCTATCTGCGTCCTACTACCAAATGGTGAGCAACAGCCAGGCCGCTGTTGGAGGAGAGGTGAGCCGCAGCTTGTCGAGCAATGAGACCACCACCACCTTTGGGTTTCAGTATTCCTTGGACCCTCTGACCACCACGAAGGTGCGCTACGACAACCACGGCATGGTCAGTGCCCTCATCCAGCACGAGTTGAGGCCCAAGTCATTGCTGACCATCTCCAGCGAGTTCGACACCAAGGCCATCGAGAAGAGCTCCAAGATCGGGCTCTCGCTGCTCCTTAAGCCCTGATGATGATGATGCCGATCCCTTCTAGGTTAGGATGGTGGTGGTAGACTGGTAGCTTTCCGTATCGCATATACCTGAGGTGGTCGTGTTTGGTCCGACTCATCTCGTTTCTGCAAACTTTTCCATATCGCATACCTTAGGAGGTCGTGTTTGGTCCGACTCATCTCGTTTCTGCAAACTTGTCCTCACTTGGTGTCATTTTACTTTGAAAATTAGTACTACTTACCCAATGCCCGTGCAGTAGCTTGTTTTAGATGTTTGAGAGCTAAATCAGTGATTCTCAAGTATTGAACTGAATCTGTTTAATGCTTTTGGCCTAAATATGCCTCTATCTAGAAAATTTAGGTCTCTTTCTGTTATGCTATTATATGCTTCCCCGCAAAATTCTTGGAACCCTCTTACTACTTAAGATGCTGTGCAAGTGTACAACTTATACTTGAATACACCAGAAAAACATGATATGTTTTACTTATTCTCGTAAATCCAACAAAGTGGACTTCAACCTTATTGTAAATGTACTGTCTTACATATATCAGACAGAGTGGGGTAACCTCTGCAGATAAGCAGCAGGCAATTTGCCTTCAGTAGCAATGGTTCTGCATAGATACAAAAAATGTTCATTTGTGTACATATTGAAGCGTTGCTGCAGGGAAAAATGCTTCCACTGCCATTGCAATCGCCTTTTCTCGGCACCACGTGACCAAGTCAGCCACTCCATTCTGATGCCATCTCTTCCTACCTGTATGCTATTAGTAGATTATTATACGTACTGAGTAGCGGTGCGACATAGTCTAGGACGCCGCTTCCCAGATTTTGTAATCATGCCCCTCTGCTGCAACAATCCAGTTTACGGGACCAGTTGGTTCAAAATGTCCGGCGCCAATCTTCATCAGTAAATTCTCATTAATCTCGGCAGCATATAAATTCTGTTCTGCCTTGAGTATCTTGATCTACATACCCGACATATACATATGACCAGCAATTTTAGAAATTTGTTCATTGCATATATATATGGACATCAAGTGGAAGGGAGAAAAAGGGTACACATTTTATACCTTGCTGCGGCACTGAATCTTCAGGCGGCGTCTGATAGACATTAATTTGGCAATATCTTGTTGCAAGTGTGAGAAGATGTGATCATAGAAGACTGCAGGAGTGCCAGGATGTGTCAAGATATAGGCATAGCCTTGCATCTCCATACCATAGGGAAATCTCCAATGACCCTACAGTTATACCAAAATCCATGTTAGGAGTATCAAGATTGGTAACTCAGAGTTGAACCCCTCAGCACGTGCTTCCGGCTTAATATAAAACATTCTACATTGTCAAAATTATTGACAAAAATGCTGTAAACACTAGTTATCTTGTGCCCTGTGAAAAAAGAGAAAATTCAATGCATACAAAGTTGCTATTCTAGCAACTCATTCTTCCTTTTTGTGAAGAACAGTTACCAACATACTTTGTCATGAATTGCTGTAAAAAAAAAACTTCGCCATGAATTGCTGTAAAAAAAAATTGTCATGAAAATTTGCAGGTACATGCACATGACTGAATTTTATGAAACTTTAAAAATCCTCTCTTCTTTAAAAAAAATGAAGGGTGCAAACGAGCTTGGGAGCACAAAATCTCAGTCTTGAATCAAGACCTGTAGAAAAACTTGCAGATTCTTGCAACTTTTGTGTGTGTGTGTGTGTGTGTGGGGGGGGGGGGGGGG